>CM038795.1:210503935-211703935 GCA_021764765.1 Vicia sativa
TTTCCATTCTTACTCATTTCAAACTTACTAATCGATTTGGTACATTAGGACATCATTTCATCGTCATTTCACTGTTTAACATCAAACAACATGGTTCACATCAATTATCGACATACTTATGATTCCTAATTCCAACACTAAGGCACAAATAGGGTTTATTCCTATAACTCATAATCATCATAATTCAAATTCTACTTATACCCAATTATCCCTATGATTCCCAAAACCATAAGGCATCTTAACAAGGCGAAATCACCCACCCTCGCGATGATTCTTGATTCTCTTGGTGTCGGCTTTTCCTCTTTTCCCTCTTCTCTCCAATTCCGTGAACCACAGTTTCTCAAAACCTATTATTTCCTTTCTTTTTCCTTTTTATGTTCCTTTAATTATTCCAATAAAATAAAATAATTAAAACTTAATAATTTAGTAGAGTGATTTACTCTTACACCACCGTTTACTCTGCACACCTCAAAACATTTCCTCATTTAATGACCCAATTAATCCACTAAAATTAATACTCGAGACTTCATTTAATTAAATAATTAAATCCTCACTTAATTAATATTTAAATTAAATCGGGGTGTCACAAAACCCCACTGAAAATTTAGAAATACAATATTTATGAAGTTATGTTTTATTGATTTTTCTTAACCAATATCAAAATATCAAGGCCATCGAAAATAAATAAACAAAACATATAAAGTAAGAAAGTATCTCTATTTTTCAGAGGTTTCAAATAAACAACAATCACATTGATGGTAACATATTATAATTATATCGTAAAAAGTTTGAAGAAGTATTTTTTCGCCTTCAAATAGAAAGTAGCTACATTTTTCCTATATTTATAATGGGATGTACACTCCTTTTGTCATAAATTGAGATTAATTTTCCTATATTTTTTGAGAAATTAAATAGCCTTTTTTAAAAAAATATTAAAAGTAGTTTTCTTTAAAAATAGTTTTTTTTAGTGATTATTATGTCCTTTCTTTGAAAAAAAATGCTATCGATTAAAGTTTTAATTGTATTAACTAATATTGATGAATACATCTCAAGCCCTTTTTAATATTTTTTAAGTTTATAATTCTTTGAAAAAGTTTTAATTACTGGCTAAGAAATTCTTTTTTTTTTATAAAAAAGACTAATTAATAAACATAAAGATGGTAAATTTGATATAATAAAAGTATTTTCAATTCAATAATAATATTAAGATAACAATAACAATAGTAATAATAACAATAATAGTAATAATAGTATTTTAATAATAATAATAATAATACTAATACTAATACTAATACTAATAATAATAATAATCAAATTAGTTGATAGATCCAAGTGATCGCTTGGAATTATTGTTTTTTGAGTTAATCAAAGTCTATTAATTTCAAAATAATAATAATAATAAATTTAGGGGATGGATTCAAGGAATCGGTTGTAATAGTTGTTTTTGGAGTTAATACTGTCTATTAATTTCAAAATAACAATAATAATAATCATAATAATAATAATAATTAAAAAATAAAATATTTAAACTAATTAGCCATAAAATTTCATGGGATTTTATCTATGATGTCTCAAATTTAAAGTAATGATACGCTTCATGCTTGTTTCTCTTCCACTTACACCGTAACTAAGCCTTTAAAATATTTAAAAATATTTTCACTAAACTTTCAAAGATCTATTTAAGAAGGAAAAAAAAAAGCTATGTTTTTCCTCTTGTTCTTGAGAAAATAATTTACAATGGAAAAATTATTGTTTTATTTATTTTACATTAGCTATTTAATTGTATTCTTAAATTATTTCTTATTTTTGTTGCATATAGTCAAAGGAATAATCATTAATTTTCAATCATTAGAAAAATAATTATAATAAATATTCCAACTCTAGTTTAAATAAATTTTTTAACTGTTTTACATAGGTTATATCGGTAAATATTTTTATGTTGTGTTATTATGAAAGGAAAAGCGGTTCTTTTATTATAATAATTTTAAAAACGAATAAACATACTTATCAATAAAGTCGTTAAAGAAATCATGAAAAACATAAGATCTAAAAAGGGAAATAGTTTAAGAACATTATGTAATTAGCACATTAAATAAATTTAATAAATTTATGCTCATATTTGTTTTTTTAAAATTCTTTCAAGTGACAATATAATAAATTAGATTAAGAACTATGTGAACACTTCCCCAACAAAATAGCACATTAATAAAATTCATCTTGTGTATGCCCTTGACAATATTAATCATAAAACTAATGTAAATTATGCAAGCACCATTTCTATGACAGATTCTCGTCAATTGCCATGTTTGAAAACATCTATATAAATTATTTTCAAATCAAAATACAAAAATATATATAAAAAATACAAGAATTTAATAAATTATTCGGTAATTTAAAGAAAATAGGATTCAAAATATTATAAGAAATAATGTAGCTTTCAAATAATTAATCAATCTGAAAGCTTATGATCACGAGCTATTTTCCTAACTTAATCATAAATTATTTATAACACCATTGAGATTGTTGTCTTTAATGAAACCCCATTGAAAATTTAGAAATACAAATTTATGAAGTTATGTTTTATTGATTTTCTTAACCAATATCAAAATATCAAGGCCCGAAAATAAATAAAAAAACATATAAAGTAAGAAAGTATCTCTATTTTTCGAGGTTTCAAATAAACAACAATCACATTGATGGTAACATATTATCATTATATCGTAAAAGTTTGAAGAAATATTTTCCCTTCAAATAGAAAGTAGCTACATTTTCCTATATTTATAATGGGATGTACACTCCTTTTGTCATAAATTGAGATTAATTTTCCTATATTTTTGAGAAATTAAATAGCCTTTTTTAAAAATATTAAAAGTAGTTTTCTTTAAAATAGTTTTTTAGTGATTATTATGTCCTTTCTTTGAAAAAATGCTGCTCGATTAAAGTTTTAATTGTATTAACTAATATTGATGAATACATCTCAAGCCCTTTTAATATTTTTAAGTTTATAATTCTTGGAAAAAGTTTTAATTACTGGCTAAGAAATTCTTTTTTTTATTTATAAAAAAGACTAATTAATAAATATAAAGATGGTAAATTTGATATAATAAAAGTATTTTCCATTCAATAATAATAATAATAATAATAATAATAATAATAATAATAATAATAATAACAATAATAATAGTAATAATAATAATAATAATAATAGTATTTTAATAATAATAATACTAATACAAATACTAATACTAATACTAATACTAATACTAATAATAATAATAATCAAATTAGTTGATAGATCCAAGTGATCGCTTGGAATTATTGTTTTTTGAGTTAATCAAATGTCTATTAATTTAAAATAATAATAATAATAATAATAATAAATTTAGGGATGGATTCAAGAGATGGTTGTAATAGTTGTTTTGGGTTAATCAATCTATTAATTTCAAATAACAATAATAATAATCATAATAATAATAATAATAATTAAAATAATAATATTTAAACTAATTAGCCATAAAATTTCATGGGATTTATCTATGATGTCTCAAATTTAAAGTAATGATACCACTTCATGCTTGTTTCTCTTCCACTTACACAGTAACTAAGCCTTTAAAATATTAAAAATAATATTTTCACTAAACTTTCAAAGATCTATTTAAGAAAAAAAAAAAAAGCTATGTTTTTCCTCTTGTTCTTGAGAAAATAATTTACAATGGAAAATTATTGTTTTATTTATTTTACATTAGCTATTTAATTGTATTCTTAAATTATTTCTTATTTTTGTTGCATATAGTCAAAGAAAAATCATTAATTTTCATTCATTAGAAAATAATTATAATAAATATTCCAAGTCTAATTTAAATAAATTTTTAACTGTTTTATATAGGTTATATCAGTAAATATTTTTTATGTTGTCTTATTATGAAAGGAAACGAGTTCTTTTATTATAAATAATTTTAAAACGAATAAACATACTTATCAATAAAAATTAAAATCATGAAAACATAAGATCTAAAAGGAAATAGTTTAAGAACATTATTAAATTAGAACATTAAATAAATTTAATAAATTTATGCTCATATTTGTTTTTAAAAATTCTTTCAAGCGACAATATAATAAATTAGATTAAGAACTATGTGAACACTAACAAAATAGCACATTAATAAAATTCATCTTGTGTATGCCCTTGACAATATTAATCATAAAACTAATGTAAATTATGCAAGCACCATTTCTAGTAGATTCTCGTCAATTGCCATGTTTGATAACATCTATATAATTTATTTTGAGATCAAAATACAAAATATATAGAAAAATACAAAATTAAACAAATTATTCGGTAATTTAAAGAAAATAGGATTCAAAATATTATAAAAAATAATGTAGCTATCAAATAATTAATCAATCTGAAAAGCTTATGATCACGAGCTATTTTCCTAACTTAATCATAAATTATGTATATACCATTGAGATTGTTGTCTTTAATGAAACCCCAGAAAATTTAGAAATACAATATTTATGAAGTTATGTTTTATTGATTTTTCTTAACCAATATCAAAATATCAAGGCCATCGAAATAAATAAACAAAACATATAAAGTAAGAAAGTATCTCTATTTTTGAGGTTTCAAATAAACAACAATCACATTGATGGTAACATATTATCATTATATCGTAAAAGTTTGAAGAAGTATTTTTCCTTGAAATAGAAAGTAGCTACATTTTCCTATATTTATAATGGGATGTACACTCCTTTTGTCATAAATTGAGATTAATTTTCCTATATTTTTGAGAAATTAAATAGCCTTTTTTAAAAATATTAAAAGTAGTTTTCTTTAAAATAGTTTTTTAGTGATTATTATGTCCTTTCTTTGAAAAGATGCTATCGGTTAAAGTTTTAATTGTATTAACGATATTGATGAATACATCTCAATTTTTTAATATTTTTAAGTTTATAATTCTTGGAAAAGTTTTAATCTATTAAATTCTTTTTTTTTTTTTATAAAAAGACTAATTAATAAATATAAAGATGGTAAATTTGATATAATAAAAGTATTTTCCATTCAATAATAATAATAATTATAATAATAATAATAATAATAATAATAATAATAATAATAATAATAATAAGATAACAATAACAATAGTAATAATAACAATAATAGTAATAATAGTATTTTAATAATAATAATACTAATACTAATACTAATACTAATACTAATACTAATACTAATACTAATACTAATAATAATAATAATCAAATTAGTTGATAGATCCAAGTGATCGCTTGGAATTATTGTTTTTTAAGTTAATCAAAGTCTATTAATTTAAAAATAATAATAATAATAATAATAATAATAATAAATTTAGGGGATGGATTCAAGGAATCGGTTGTAATAGTTGTTTTAGGTTAATCACATTAATTTCAAAATAACAATAATAATAATCATAATAATAATAATAATTAAAATAATAATATTTAAACTAATTAGCCATAAAATTTCATGGGATTTAATCTATGATGTCTCAAATTTAAAGTAATGATACCGCTTCATGCTTGTTTCTCTTCCACTTACCTGTAATTAAGCCATTAAAATATTTAAAAAAATATTTTCATTAAACTTTCAAAGATCTATTTATAAAGGAAAAAAAAACGCTATGTTTTTCCTCTTGTTCTTGAGAAAATAATTTACAACGGAAAAATTATTGTTTTATTTATTTTACATTAGCTATTTAATTGTATTCTAAAATTATTTCTTATTTTTTGTTGCATATAGTCAAAAGAATAATCATTAATTTTCAATCATTTGAAAAATAATTATAATAAATATTCCAACTCTAATTTAAATAAATTTTTTAACTGTTTTACATAGGTTATATCGGTAAATATTTTTTTATGTTGTCTTATTATGAAAGGAAAACGAGTTCTTTTATTATAAATAATTTTAAAAACGAATAAACATACTTATCAATAAAGTCGTTAAAGAAATCATGAAAAATATAAGATCTAAAAAGGGAAATAGTTTAAGAACATTATGTAATTAGAACATTAAATAAATTTAATAAATTTATGCTCATATTTGTTTTTTAAAAATTCTTTCAAGCGACAATATAATAAATTAGATTAAGAACTATGTGAACACTTCCCCAACAAAATAGCACATTAATAAAATTCATCTTGTGTATGTCCTTGACAATATTAATCATAAAAACTAATTTAAATTATTCAAGCACCATTTCTATGACAGATTCTCATCAATTGCCATGTTTGAAAACATCTATATAAATTATTTTGAGATCAAAATACAAAAATATATATAACAAATACAAAAATTAAACAAATTATTGGGTAATTTAAAGAAAATAGGATTCAAAATATTATAAGAACTAATGTAGCTTTCAAATAATTAATCAATCTGAAAGCTTATGATCACGAGCTATTTTCCTAACTTAATCATAAATTATGTATAACACCATTGAGATTGTTGTCTTTAATGAAACCCCACTGAAAATTTAGAAATACAATATTTATGAAGTTATGTTTTATTGATTTTTCTTAACCAATATCAAAATATCAAAGCCATCGAAAATAAATAAACAAAACATATAAAGTAAGAAAGTATCTCTATTTTTCAGAGGTTTCAAATAAACAACAATCACATTGATGGTAACATATTATCATTATATCGTAAAAAGTTTGAAGAAGTATTTTTTTCCCTTCAAATAGAAAGTAGCTACATTTTTCCTATATTTATAATGGGATGTACACTCCTTTTGCCATAAATTGAGATTAATTTTCCTATATTTTTTGAGAAATTAAATAGCCTTTTCTTAAAAAATGTTAAGAGTAGTTTTCTTTTAAAATAGTTTTTTTAGTGATTATTCTGTCCTTTATTTGAAAAAAAATGCTATCGATTAAAGTTTTAATTGTATTAACTAATATTGATGAATACATCTCAAGCCCTTTTTAATATTTTTTAAGTTTATAATTCTTTGAAAAAGTTTTAATTACTGGGTAAGAAATTCTTTTTTGTTTTATAAAAAAGATTAACAAATAAATATCAAGATGGTAAATTTGATATAATAAAAGTATTTTCCATTCAATAATAATAATAATAATAATAATAATAATAATAATAATAATAATAAGATAACAATAACAATAACAATAATAGTAATAATAGTATTTTAATAATAATAATAATAATAATAATAATACTAATACTAATAATAATAATAATAATAATAATCAAATTAGTTGATAGATTCAAGTGATCGCTTGTAATTATTGTTTTTTGAGTTAATCAAAGTCTATTAATTTCAAAATACTAATAATAATAATAATAATAATAATAATAATAATAATAATAATAAATTTAGGGGATGGATTCAATGAATCGGTTGTAATAGTTGTTTTTTGAGTTAACATTGTCTATTAATTTCAAAATAATAATAGTAATAATAATAATAATAAAAATAATAATATTTAAACTAATTAGCCATAAAATTTCATGGGATTTAATCTATGATGTCTCAAATTTAAAGTAATGATACCGCTTCATGCTTGTTTCTCTTCCACTTACCTGTAATTAAGCCATTAAAATATTAAAAAAAATATTTTCACTAAACTTTCAAAGATCTATTTATGAAGGAAAAAAAAAACTATGTTTTTCCTCTTGTTCTTGAGAAAATAATTTACAACGGAAAAATTATTGTTTTATTTATTTTACATTAGCTATTTAATTGTATTCTAAAATTATTTCTTATTTTTGTTGCATATAGTCAAAAGAATAATCATTAATTTTCAATCATTAGAAAAATAATTATAATAAATATTCCAACTCTAGTTTAAATAAATTTTTTAACTGTTTTACATAGGTTATATCGGTAAATATTTTTTTATGTTGTCTTATTATGAATGGAAAACGAGTTCTTTTTTTATAAATAATTTTAAAAACGAATAAACATACTTGTCAATAAAGTCGTTAAAGAAATCATGAAAAACATAAGATCTAAAAAGGGAAATAGTTTAAGAACATTATGTAATTAGAACATTAAATAAATTTAATAAATTTATGCTCATATTTGTTTTTTAAAAATTCTTTCAAGTGACAATATAATAAATTAGATTTAGAACTATGTGAACACTTCCCCAACAAAATAGCACATTAATAAAATTCATCTTGTGTATGCCCTTGACAATATTAATCATAAAAACTAATGTAAATTATGCAAGCACCATTTCTATGACAGATTCTCGTCAATTGTCATGTTTGAAAACATCTATATAAATTATTTTGAGATCAAAATACAAAAATATATATAAAAAATACAAAAATTAAACAAATTATTCGGTAATTTAAAGAAAATAGGATTCAAAATATTATAAGAAATAATGTAGCTTTCAAATAATTAATCAATCTGAAAGCTTATGATCACGAGCTATTTTCCTAACTTAATCATAAATTATGTATAACACCATTGAGATTGTTGTCTTTAATGAAACCTCACTGAAAATTTAGAAATACAATAATTATGAAGTTATGTTTTATTGATTTTTCTTAACCAATATCAAAATATCAAGGCCATCGAAAATAAATAAACAAAACATATAAAGTAAGAAAGTATCTCTATTTTTCAGAGGTTTCAAATAAACAACAATCACATTGATGGTAACATATTATCATTATATCGTAAAAAGTTTGAAGAAGTATTTTTTTCCCTTCAAATAGAAAGTAGCTACATTTTTCCTATATTTATAATGGGATGTACACTCCTTTTGCCATAAATTGAGATTAATTTTCCTAAATTTTTTTAGAAATTAAATAGCCTTTTCTTAAAAAATATTAAAAGTAGTTTTCTTTAAAAATAGTTTTTTTAGTGATTATTATGTCCTTTATTTGAAAAAAATGCTATCGATTAAAGTTTTAATTGTATTAACTAATATTGATGAATACATCTCAAGCCCTTTTTAATATTTTTTAAGTTTATAATTCTTTGAAAAAGTTTTAATTACTGGGTAAGAAATTCTTTTTTTTTTATAAAAAAGATTAACTAATAAATATAAAGATGGTAAATTTGATATAATAAAAGTATTTTCCATTCAATAATAATAATAATAATAATAAGATAACAATAACAATAGTAATAATAACAATAATATTAATAATAGTATTTTAATAATAATAATAATAATACTAATACTAATAATAATAATAATAATAATAATCAAATTAGTTGATAGATCCAAGTGATCGCTTGTAATTATTGTTTTTTGAGTTAATCAAAGTCTATTAATTTCAAAATAATAATAATAATAATAATAATAATAATAATAATAATAATAATAATAAATTTAGGGGATGGATTCAAGGAATCGGTTGTAATAGTTGTTTTTTGAGTTAATACTGTTTATTAATTTCAAAATAATAATAATAATAATAATAATTAAAATAATAATATTTAAACTAATTAGCCATAAAATTTCATGGGATTTAATCTATGATGTCTCAAATTTAAAGTAATGATACCGGTTCATGCTTGTTTCTCTTCCACTTACCTGTAATTAAGCCATTAAAATATTTAAAAAAATATTTTCATTAAACTTTCAAAGATCTATTTATAAAGGAAAAAAAAAGCTATGTTTTTCCTCTTGTTCTTGAGAAAATAATTTACAACGGAAAAATTATTGTTTTATTTATTTTACATTAGCTATTTAATTGTATTCTAAAATTATTTCTTATTTTTGTTGCATATAGTCAAAAGAATAATCATTAATTTTCAATCATTAGAAAAATAATTATAATAAATATTCCAACTCTAGTTTAAATAAAAAATTTTAACTGTTTTACATAGGTTATATCGGTAAAAAATTTTATGTTGTCTTATTATGAAAGGAAAACGAGTTCTTTTATTATAAATAATTTTAAAAACGAATAAACATACTTATCAATAAAGTCATTAAAGAAATCATGAAAAACATAAGATCTAAAAAGGGAAATAGTTTAAGAACATTATGTAATTAGAATATTAAATAAATTTAATAAATTTATGCTCATATTTGTTTTTTAAAAATTCTTTCAAGTGACAATATAATAAATTAGATTAAGAACTATGTGAACACTTCCCCAACAAAATAGCACATTAATAAAATTCATCTTGTGTATGCCCTTGACAATATTGATCATAAAAACTAATGTAAATTATGCAAGCACCATTTCTATGACAGATTCTCGTCAATTGCCATGTTTGAAAACATCTATATAAATTATTTTGAGATCAAAATACAAAAGTATATATAAAAAATACAAAAATTAAATAAATTATTCGGTAATTTAAAGAAAATAGGATTCAAAATATTATAAGAAATAATGTAGCTTTCAAATAATTAATCAATCTGAAAGCTTATGATCACGAGCTATTTTCCTAACTTAATCATAAATTATGTATAACACCATTGAGATTGTTGTCTTTAATGAAACCCCACTGAAAATTTAGAAATACAATATTTATGAAGTTATGTTTTATTGATTTTTCTTAACCAATATCAAAATATCAAAGCCATCGAAAATAAATAAACAAAACATATAAAGTAAGAAAGTATCTCTATTTTTCAGAGGTTTCAAATAAACAACAATCACATTGATGGTAACATATTATCATTATATCGTAAAAAGTTTGAAGAAGTATTTTTTTCCCTTCAAATAGAAAGTAGCTACATTTTTCCTATATTTATAATGGGATGTACACTCCTTTTGTCATAAATTGAGATTAATTATCCTATATTTTTTGAGAAATTAAATAGCCTTTTTTTTAAAAATATTAAAAGTAGTTTTCTTTAAAATAGTTTTTAGTGATTATTATGTCCTTTCTTTGAAAAAAATGCTATCGATTAAAGTTTTAATTGTATTAACTAATATTGATGAATACATCTCAAGCCCTTTTTAATATTTTTTAAGTTTATAATTCTTTGAAAAAGTTTTAATTACTGGGTAAGAAATTCTTTTTTTTTAAAAGATTATATAATAAATACAAAGATGGTAAAGTTGATTTAATATAAGTATTTTTCATTCAATAATAATAATAACAATAATAATAATAATAATAATAATAATAATAATAATAATAATAATAATAATAATAATAATAATAAGATAACAATAACAATAATAGTAATAACAATAATAGCAATATTCTAAGAATATTTTTTGGAGAAAAATCATTATATATTAATCACCAAAACACAAGTCGATCGCTCGGATCTAGGCACAGCACAACACAAACTTATGTGTACCTCATAACATGAATTTCTAATTTGCTATTCATGTTGCATCTAAGTCTAATGATTTGAATAGTTTTCTTAACTATTTTTCTATCTATCTCTCTATGATTAAAAATCTTCTTATTCCTTTCATTCCAAATAGCATAAATCTTTTCCGCCACTGCAATCTTTAACACCTTCCGTTTATAGCCCTTCTTGTCAACTTCTTTCCATAACCAATCCATCTCATTATTCCAATCACCGGGAGACCGATTAATATGCATCCAATTCAAAATCTGCTGCCATATGTTTCTACTGTGAGAGCAAATAAAAAACAAGTGGCCAATGTTTTCCTCTTGATCACAAAAACAACAGGTTTTATCAACATTTATTCCAATTTTTAGCAGTCTATCCTTTGTAGGGAGACGCTTCCATAAGGCCATCCACAATGTAAACTTCGCTCTAGGATGCGTATAGTTTTTCCTCAACAAGGTCACCCACCGAACCTGCTCACCATTATCTAGGATCTCCCTGTACATTTGACCAGAATTGTATTTCTATTTGCATTGGCGTCACGCCAATGTTTGGTCACCAGAATTCGATCCCTACACTTTAAAATACCTTTCAGCATCCAAGAGCAAGATTGCTTCATGCTCCATTGAAGAATATCTCTTCCTTTGAAATAATACATATCAATTCACCGGATCCAGAGTTTGTCTTGCTTATTATGAATGTTCCAATGTAATTTCCCCAATGTAGCATTATTCCAATCCACCAAAGATATGATATTAAGCCCACCTGCAATAGCAGGCTTACAAATCTTTTCCCACGCTATTGGAGCTTTTCGGGTAATCACTTCTGAACCACTCCACAAAAAGCTACGACAAATAGTATCAATCTCTTTCAACACAGACTTCGGAAGCGGTAAAATCTGCAACCAATAAGCAGCAACATCAAAGATAATACTACGGATTAGCTGACACCGCCCAACATAACTCAGTAAATGCGTTGTCCAGTGCTTTATTTTTGCCACTGCACGATCAATTAGAGGGCGGCACTACTGAACCAAAAGCTTCTTGCAAGAGAGTGGAATCCCAAGTTATTTAAATGGAAAGGATCCTTCCTCAATTCCAACTTCATTCATAATCAACAGCCTCTCAGTATGAGGGACTCCTCCAAAAAATATCTTGCATTTTTCAGGGTGAGCCAGGAGGCATGTGGCTTGGGAAAACTTCTTAAACACATCCCAAATCAGACGCATAGAAATCATATCACCCATGCAAAACAACAATAGATCATCCGTAAAACTAATGTTTATGACTTTCAATTTCTCGCATCGGGGGTGGAAATTGAAATTCGGAAGAAACGCGAGCTTTTGGAGGCAACGGTGGAGGTATTCCATGACAAGAACAAAGAGAAGAGGAGAGACAGGATCTCCCTTTCAAAGACCACGACCCGCCTTAACTAATCCTGTAATCTAACCATTGATTGAATATCTGTATGAAACTGTAGTTACGCATAGCATGACCCATCCTATGAAAATACTAGGGAAATTTAGCTCGTACATAATGTATTTTAAAGTCGTCTAGTCTACAGTGTCATATGCCTTCTAAATATCCATTTGTATGGTGCAACGCGGGGAGACGTTCTTATGATTATATCTTCTCATCAGTTCATGAGCCAGAAAAATGTTATCATGAATCACTCTGTCGGGCAGAAAAGCAGATTGGTTAATGTCTACAACTTCATTAATAACTTTGCTCAAGCGTCTGGTCAAGATCTTGGAGATGATTTTATAAAGAGTAGAACAACACGCAATCGGTCTCAGATCTTTCATACACTTTGCATCAGCTTATTTAGGTATAAGTGTGACCAAAGCACAATTAATAGCTACATACATTTGGTTGTCTGCAAAGAATTCACCTATAGCTTCCATCAGGTCATTTTTTATGATACTCCACGCACTTTTGAAAAATCTAGCATTATATCCATCTATACCGGGAGCCTTGTTATCTCCAATACTATTGAGAGATTCCATCACCTCTTTTTCACTAATAGGCACCACCATATTTCCCCTGCTTTGCTCATAGAGTTGCTTTCCATTTCTCAGCACCACAATATCCACATGCTGAGATTTTGAGCTGGCTTACCAATAAGATTCTGATAGAATTTCAGAACTTCTCTTCCTTTCTCAGCTGGGTCAATTAGGATCATGCCATTTTTGTCTTCAAGTTTATGAATACCATTTGGATTCTTCCTTCCTCTAGCAATAGCATGAAAATACGCATTGTTAGCATCCCCAAGCTCAATCCAATTAACCTTTGATTTTTGTGTCAATATCTTTACCTCTATTTTGGACAGCTGAAGGAGATAATCACTTAGTACTTTAACCTCCTAAATTAACTCAGGATTAAACAAATCCTTGCTTAACTTTGTCTATGTTTTCTCTAGCTTACTTCTATACTCTTGAATCTTCTTAACCTCACTAGTAGTTTTTCTCATCAAACCTCTGAGAATTGGCTGTAACTGCTTTAATTTTCTCCAAAATTTGTACATAGGCGTCCCAGATGAATCATGCTGCCAATTAAGTTTTACAACCTCCAGAAATTTCTCTCTTTCCACCACTGTGTTAATAAACTTGAAAAGAGGTTGAGGGTATTTCAGCATCCCTTGTTTCCCCTGAAGTTTCACCAATAGAGGATTGTGATCAGATATGTGGTTTGGCATCACCTCTATCTCACAGTTTGGATAGTGCAGAAACCAAGCTGTATTGCATAAGGCTCAATCAATTCTTGGGTAAATTGTGCCATTAGTATGGTTGTTTGTCTAAGTAAAGTGTGGGCCTCGGGTTACTTGTTCAAACAAACCAGCCATGTCCATCATCCTAGCCAGATCTTCAAATTCACTATCATGGACATTATTACCACCAATTTTGTCTTTACACGAAAGAACATTGTTAAAATCACCTATAACAATCCATTGATCAAGACAACTATTGGAAATATTGTTGATATCCTCCCACAATATTCTTCTATTTGCTAGCTAATTTTGAGCATAAACCACATTAAGCCAGAACATCCTCTTGCCAGCCATATCAGAAACTTCACAATGTACGAGTTAATCTGTGCTACTGAGCTTGGTAATTTTACCGTCCTTATTATTCCATAAAATCCAAATTCTGCCATTGTAATGTTTGTCATAATTGTCAAGAAATAACCAGTGATCACCTAGTTTCTTCCTTACTTTATTTGCATTTGCTTCTTTAACTCTTGTTTCAATTAAAGCTACAAAAGACACCCTTAAATGCTTGAGATGGGCTCTGATCTCAAGGTGTCTAGGTTGATTATTCAAGCCCCGAACATTCCACGACATAATCATGAGTTAAGGTAATCAGAGGCCAAGAGGTTATCCACCTCGACTTCTAGGACCTCAAAGCCATTACTGCAGCCAACCCTAACATTTTTTGTCTTGTTCATGTTTAATTTCTGCCTCTCATCTCCCATGGGATCTTTCCCTTTACTTCTGCTCGATCCACCCACCATGGTCCATATATTTGAAATTTCAGTAGGGACTGATACCTGTGCAGGCTCCTCATTTATCTGGATTGGTGCAGAGCAAATTATTGAGGGATTGATGATCACTTCACGCTTCTTGTCTCCTTTATCTTGTTCTCGGTTAGCAATCCATGTCTTCTTTTGCTTTTTCTGTTTGATATCACAGTTATGACCAACCCTTTACAAGTTTTGCAGTAAGGTGGTCTTCATTCATACTCTACATGCTGATTAATCTTCTTTCCATTTGGATCCCTAATGGTGACATTGTCCTTCAATTCTCTGGTGATATCTACTTCAATCAAAACACGAGCATAGTGACCCTCAGCTTTCCAGCTGTACATTCGTATGTCATCATAAGTCTTCCAACTAAGCTAGCAATCTTTTCTATACTTTGTTCACCCCAATAGGACAGGGGTAACTGTGGGAAATTAACCCAAATCGGCATAACACGAACAACATCATCTTTTAGAGAAAACATTGGTTTCTATTCCAGGAGAAACATTGGTTTCTTGTAAATTGTATATGGCCCCTTTCTCAGCACTACCTCATTATCTTCCAATGACTTCATGTTGATGATGAAGTATCCCTCCTCATTGTAATAGAGGTATGGCATGGTCACAAAGTTCCACATATTTTGCATAAATCTCTTCACTACTGTCATAGTTAAATCCCCTCCAATCACATACATAATGAGAGCGTGTTCCCAAAACTTCATCTCAGATGCAATGTTAGATTCTTCAATTTGTACTACAGGTTCACCATTAACAAGCATGGGAGCAGTATAAGTGAGGTTTAGCCCATTGGATAGCAATCTATTACCCTTGATGACGTCCACCCATGGTTCCCCCCCTTCGTCTTCATGATTCTCAATCCCTTGATGTCGTTCATCTTTCTCTTCCTCCAGAATCGATTCCAGTTTTTCCACTGTGGTTGCTTTAAATTCTTCGCGCAATTCATCAGTAGTTTTCCCAGTAGATGGTGGTTGAGATGAGAATACACGTACGCTCACCGGAGGCGTCATTGCCGCCGGTTTCTTTGGCCAACCACGCGCCCTACCCATCTTCTCCATAGTTATTTTCTTTTTAATATTATATTTTAATATTAATAATAATAATAATAATAATAATAATAATCAAATTAGTGGATAGATCCAAGTGATCGCTTGTAATTATTGTTTTTTGAGTTAATCAAAGTCTATTAATTTCAAAATAATAATAATAATAATAATAATAATAAATTTAGGGGATTGATTCAAGGAATCAGTTGTAATAGTTGTTTTTTGAGTTAGTAAAGTCTATTAATTTCAAAATAATAATAATAATAATATTTAAACTAATTAGCCATAAAATTTCATGAGATTTAATCTATGATGTCTCAAATTTAAAGTAATGTTACTGCTTCATGCTTGTTTATTTTCCACTTACTTATAATATTTATATAACTAAATATGAACGTATGGAATTCCATTCTATTTCTAAAAATACATGAAGATCGAACAAATTTTATATATGCCGAAATATTTTTTCTAAGAATGTTACTGTCGTAATTGTTGAGATACCTCTCCTATTTGAAGTGTGTCTTAAATGAATGTGGGTTAGTGACTCAGTGTAGGTCTTTGATATTAACCTACAAAGTGAATTGGGTCAAATATTCTTTTGATGATAAACAACAAAAGAAAAGTAGAAAAATGAGTGAAAATCCCGCTAACCCATTTCAACAAACACCAATCTCACTAAATCGAAGCTTGTAAATAATTCAACAGTCAAATGCTCCTAACATGTTTTCACGATGTTCATGGCTCATAGTTGTACATTCAGAACCGTGAAGATTAGTTAAGAAAATTTTGATTTTTATGAAGATTAACTTATAAATAGAAAGAAGTGATGCAACCTCATATTCGTTTCTCTTCCACTTACATATAATCTTTATATAACTAAATATAAACTTATGTGAATATTATAAAATTAAGTCATCTATTCTATTTTTAAAATATAAATAAAGGTCAAATAAATTTGCTATATGATTTAGTTTTAAATTTATAATTATTTATCAAGATATAATATTATATTTTTACTAGAAATATTTTGTTTTCCTAAGGATTTCAAAAAACTTTATGCAGGAAATATGTTTCTTACGAATGTTATTGTTGAGCTATCCTCTTATTTAGAGTGACTCAAATAAATATGGGTTAGTGGTTCATTTATGTATGGGTTTATGTTATTAATAAACAAAGAGAATTGGATCAATTATGTATCTGTGTGAGAAACAACAAAAGTAAAGTAGAGAAAAGAGTGAAAATCATGCACCCCCATTTCAACACACACCAATATAACTAGATCAGAACTTGCACACAATCCAACAGTCAGATCCTCCTGAAATTTTGTCACTGTGTTCATGATTTGTAGGAGTACATTCTGAACCGTGGAGATTATATTTTAAGTTTTCTATGTTTGTTTGTCGAGTCTATCTTTGTAGTGTGAATTTCTTGATTTTTTTTTGGGTTGTTTGTCACTATTGATTTTTTTTTGTATTCCAAGATTGATTATAGATCTTGATGTTTTTTTGGGTTGTTTGTCACTATTGATTTTTTTTTGTATTCCAAGATTGATTATAGATCTTGATGATATTTATGTATGTCCCTTACTAGTGTTATAGTGGACATATTAACTGACCTATGATTCCTGTGGTTTTTTACTTCTTGTTAACATAGGTTTATCCATGCTAAAATTGTGTTGTGTTGTGTTGTTTGGTGTGTTCTTTATTTATTGTCGTTGCATTTGACATTTTGGAGACATTGTGTTGTTGAATTATTTCACTACTTTTGTTGATTTCCTTCCAAAAGTTATGGAATTCTTTTATAAACCTTTTTGAGTAATTATTTTACAATATTTATCATTAGCATAAGAATAAAATAGTAAAGAGGCAAATTCTAGAACAAATAAGAAATATTTTTATCGTGTATTTTTAAAATTAATAATTTTCAAAACGAATAAATATACTTATCAATAAAGTCGTTAAAGAAATCATGAAAAACATAACATCTAAAAAGGGAAATAGCTTAAAAAGATTATCTAATTAGAACATTAAATAAATTAAATAAATTTAAGCTCATATTTGTTTTTTAAAAAATCTTTCAAGTGACAATATAATACATTAGATTAAGAACTATGTGAAAACTTCCCCAACAAAATAGCACATTAATAAAATTCATCTTGTGTATGCCCTTAACAATGCTAATCATAAAAACTAATGTAAATTATGCAGGCATCATTCCTATCACAGATTCCCGTCCATTGTCATGTTTTAAAACATCTATTTAAATTATTTTGAGATCAAAATACAAAATACAAAAATATATATAAAAATACAAAAATTAAACAAATTATTCGGTAATTTAAAGAAAATAGGATTCAAAATATTATAAGAAATAATGTAGCTATCAAATAATTAATCAATCTGAAAGTTTATGATCACGAGCTATTTTCCTAACTTAATCATAAATCATGTATAACACCATTGAGATTGTTGTCTATAATGAAACCCCACTGAAAATTTAGAAATACAATATTTATGAAGTTATGTTTTATTGATTTTTCTTAACCAATATCAAAATATAAAGATCATCGAAAATAAATAAATAAAACATATAAAGTAAGAATGTATCTCTATTTTTCAGAGGTTTCAAATAAATAACAATCACATTGATGGTAACATATTATCATTACATCGTAAAAAGTTTGAAGAAGTATTTTTTTTCCCTTCAAAAAGAAAGTAGCTACATTTTTATTATATTTATAATGGGATGTCCACTCCTTTTGTCATAAATTGAGAATAATTTTCCTATATTTTTTGAGAAGTAAAATAACCTTTTTAAAAAAAATATTAAAAGTACTTTTCATTAAAAATAGTTTTTTTAGGGATTATCAAGTCCTTTCTGTGAAAAAAATGCTATCGATTAAAGTTTTAATTGTATTAACTAATACTGATGAATACATCTCAAGCCCTTTTTAATATTTTTTAAGTTTATAATTGTTTGAAAAAGTTTTAATTACTGGGTAAGAAATTCTTAATTTTTTTTAAAAGATTAACTAATTAATACAAAGTTGGTAAATTTGATATAATAGAAGTATTTTTCATTCAATAATAATAATAATAATAATAATAATAATAATAATAATAATAATAATAATAATAATGATAATAATAAGATAACAATAACAATAGTAATAATAACATTAATAGTAATAACAATAATAACAATATTTTAATAATAATAATAATAATAATAATAATAATAATAATAATAATAATAATAATAATAATAATAATAATAAAATAATCAAATTAGTGGATAGATCCACGTGATCGCTTCTAGTTATTGTTTTTTGAGTTAATCAAAGTCTATTAATTTCAAAATAATAATAATAATAATAATAATAATAATAATAATAATAATATTTAAACTAATTAGCCATAAAATTTCATGAGATTTAATCTATGATGTCTCAAATTTAAAGTAATGATACTGCTTCATGCTTGTTTCTTTTCCACTTACCTATAATCTTTATATAACTAAATATGAACGTATGGAATTCCATTCTATTTCTAAAAATAAATGAAGATCGAACAAATTTTATATATGCCGAAATATTTTTTCTAAGAATGTTACTGTCGTAATTGTTGAGATACCTCTCCTATTTGAAGTGTGTCTTAAATGAATGTGGGTTAGTGACTCAGTGTAGGTCTTTGATATTAACCAACAAAGTGAATTGGGTCAAATATTCTTCTGATGATAAAGAACAAAAGTGGAAAAATTAGTGAAAATCCCGCTAACCCATTTCAACAAACACCAATCTCACTAAATCGAAGCTTGTAAATAATTCAACAGTCAGATGCTCCTAACATGTTTTCACGATGTTCATGGCTCATAGTTGTACATTCAGAACCGTGAAGATTAGGTAAGAAAATTTTGATTTTTATGAAGATTAACTTATAAATAGAAAGAAGTGATGCAACCTCATATTCGTTACTCTTCCACTTACATATAATCTTTAAATAACTAAATATAAACTTATGTGAATATTATAAAATTAAGTCATCTATTCTATTTTTAAAATATAAATAAAGGTCAAATAAATTTGCTATATGATTTAGTTTTAAATTTATAATTATTTATCAAGATATAATATTATATTTTTACAAGAAATATTTTGTTTTCCTAAGGATTTCAAAAAACTTTATGCACGAAATATGTTTCTTACGAATGTTATTGTTGAGCTATCCTCTTATTTAGAGTGACTCAAATAAATATGGGTTGGTGGTTCATTTGTGTATGGGTTTATGTTATTATTAAACAAAGAGAATTGGATCAATTATGTATCTGTGTGAGAAACAACAAAAGTAAAGTAGAGAAAAGAGTGAAAATCATGCACCCCCATTTCAACACACACCAATATAACTAGATCAGAACTTGCACACAATCCAACAGTCGGATCCTCCTGAAATTTTGTCACTGTGTTCATGATTTGTAGGAGTACATTCTGAACCGTGGAGATTATATTTTAAGTTTTCTATGTTTGTTTGTCGAGTCTATCTTTGTAGTGTGAATTTCTTGATTTTTTTTGGGGTTGTTTGTCACTATTGATTTTTTTTTTGTATTCCAAGATTGATTATAGATCTTGATTTTTTTTTGGGTTGTTTGTCACTATTGAATTTTTTTTGTATTCTAAGATTGATTATAGATCTTGATGATATTTATGTATGTCCCTTACTAGTGTTATAGTGGACATATTAACTGACCTATGATTCCTGTGGTTTTTTACTTCTTGTTAACATAGGTTTATCCATGCTAAAATTGTGTTGTGTTGTGTTGTGTTGTTTGGTGTGTTCTTTATTTATTACCGTTGCATTTGACATTTCGGAGACATTGTGTTGTTGAATTATTTCACTACTTTTGTGGATTTCCTTCCAAAAGTTATGGAATTCTTTTATAAACCTTTTTGAGTAATTATTTTACAATAATTATCATTAGCATAAAAATAAAATACTTCAGAGGCAAATTCTAGAACAAATAAGAAATATTTTTATCGTGTATTTTTGTAATAGATAATTTTAAAAACGAATAAACATACTTATCAATAAAGTCGTTAAAGATATCATGAAAAACATAAGATCTAAAATGGGAAATAGCTTAAAAAGATTATATAATTAGAACATTAAATAAATTAAATAAATTTATGCTCATATTTGTTTTTTAAAAAATCTTTCAAGTGACAATATAATACATTAGATTAAGAACTATGTGAAAACCTCCCCAACAAAATAGCACATTAATAAAATTCATCTTGTATACGCCCTTGACAATATTAATCATAAAAACTAATGTAATATGCAAGCATCATTTCTATCACAGATTCCCGTCCATTGCCATGTTTTAAAACATCTATATAAATTATTTTGAGATCAAAATACAAAATACAAAAATATATATAAAAATTACAAAAATTAAACAAATTATTCGATAATTTAAAGAAAATAGGATTCAAAATATTATAAGAAATAATGTAGCTATCAAATAATTAATCAATCTGAAAGCTTTTATGATCACGAGCTATTTTTCTAACTTAATCAAAAATTATGTATAACACCATTGAGATTGTTGTCTATAATGAAACCCCACTGAAAATTTAGAAATACAATATTTATGAAGTTATGTTTTATTGATTTTTCTTAACCAATATCAAAATATAAAGGTCATCGAAAATAAATAAATAAAACATATAAAGTAAGAAAGTATCTCTATTTTTCAGAGGTTTCAAATAAACAACAATCTCATTGATGGTAACATATTATCATTACATCGTAACAAGTTTGAAGAAGTATTTTTTTCCTATCAAAAAGAAAGTAGCTACATTTTTCCTATATTTATAATGGGATGTACACTCCTTTTGTCATAAATTGAGAATAATTTTCCTATATTTTTTGAGAAATTAAATAGCCTTTTTTTAAAAAAAAAAAATTTAAGTACTTTTCATTAAAAATAGTTTTTTTAGGGATTATCATGTACATTCTTTGGAAAAAAAATGCTATCGATTAAAGTTTTAATTGTATTAACTAATATTGATGAATACATCTCAAGCCCTTTTTAATACTTTTTAAGTTTATAATTCTTTTAAAAAGTTTTAATTACTGGGTAAGAAATTCTTATTTTTTTTAAAAAGATTAACTAATAAATAAAAAGATGATAAATTTGATATAATATAAGTACTTTTCATTCAATAATAGTAATAATAATAATAATGATAAGATAACAATAACAATAGTAATAATAACAATAATAGTAATAACAATAATAACAATATTCTAATAATAATAATAATAATAATAATAATATAATCAAATAGTGGATAGATCAAAGTGATCGCTTGTAATTATTGTTTTTTGAGTTAATCGAAGTCTATTAATTCAAAATAATAATACTAATAATAATAATAATAATAATAATAATAATAATAATAATAAATTTAGGGGATGGATTCAAGGAATCAGTTATAATAGTTGTTTTTTGAGTTAATAAAGTCTATTAATTTCAAAATAATAATAATAATAATAATAATATTTAAACTAATTAGCCATAAAATTTCATGGGATTTAATCTATGATGTATCAAATTTAAGTAATGATACCGCTTCATGCTTGTTTCTCTTCCACTTACCTATAATCTATATATAACTAAATATGAACGTATGGAATTCCATTCTATTTCTAAAAATAAATGAAGATCGAACAAATTTTAAATATGACGAAATATTTTTTCTATAAATATTACTATCGTAATTGTTGAGATACCTCTCCTATTTGAAGTGTGTCTTAAATGAATGTGGGTTAGTGACTCAGTGTAGGTCTTTGATATTAACAAACAAAGTGAATTGAGTCAAATATTCTTCTGATGATAAACAACAAAAGAAAAGTAGAAAAATGAGTGAAAATCCCGCTAACCCATTTCAACAAACACCAGTTTCACTAAATCAAAGCTTGTAAATAATGCAACAGTCAGATGCTCCTAAAATGTTTTCACGATGTTCATGGCTCATAGTTGTACATTCAGAATTGTGAAGATTAGGTAAGAAAATTTTGTTTTTTATGAAGATTAACTAATAAATAGAAAGAAGGGTAAATTTAAAAAAAAAAATGTAAGTATTTTTCATTTAATAATGATAATAATATTTAAACTAATTAGCCATAAAAATTTGAGGGATTTAGTCTACGGTGTCTTAAATTTAAAATAGTGATGCAATGATGAAGATGGAGAATTTTCTAAATGTATCAAGTTTGAGAATGGTCTCCGTGATGAGATTAAGCAGGGTATCAAGTATCAGCGTATTCGCAGGTTCTCTGATTTGGTGGATTGTAGTAGGATTCTGGAAGAGGGTCTTGCTAGTACTAGGACAAACTCTCGTGGGTATCTTGATCAGAAAGGAAAGCAACAGATGGATCGTGGCAAACCATATGGCAGGAATAATCAGAAGTCTGGTGGTTGGAAGAGGCCCAGTGGGGGAGATTCTAATGCTCCTATTAGGTGCTATAAGTGTGGTGAAATGGGACATCGAGGTTAGGAATGCAAGAGTGACGCGAAGAAGTGTTACAATTGTGGGAAACCTAGACACGTAGCTAATGATTGCAGAGCAAGGAAGGTGACTTGTTACAACTGTGGTGAAAAGGGTCATACTCGTCCGCAGTGTACTAAACCCAAGAAGGAGCATTCGGGTGGTAAAGTGTTCGCTTTGTCTGGATCAGATACTAAACTAGATGATCGATTGATTAAAGGTACATGTTTTATTAATGGCATACCTTTGATTGCGATTATTCATACTAGAGCGACTCATTCTTTTATTTCTTTGGATTGTGCTAAAAGATTGAAATTGGATATATCTAGTATGGATGGAAGTATGGTTATTGACGCTCCTGCGTCGGGTTCTGTGACTACTTCATTTGTTTGTAGGAATTGTCCTATTGTGATTTTTGGTAGAGGTTTCGGTATGGATTTAGTGTGCCTACCGTTAGAACAACTTGATATCATCCTTAGAATGAACTGGTTAGAATTCAACCAGGTTCATATCAACTGTTTTGAGAAGACGGTTAGTTTTCCTGAAGTTGTCAGTGTTGAAGATGTGACTATGTCGGTTAAGCAGATGAATTTAGCTGTTAATGATGGTTCCGTGGTGTTTATGTTGTATTCTTCGACGTAAGCGAGAGGAAAAGCTAAGAGTAATGAATTTCCAGTGGTGAATGAATTTCTATAAGTTTTTCCGAAAGATGTTAGTGAATTTCCACCTGAGAGGGAAGTGGAATTTGTTATAGATTTGATTCCTAGAACTAGTCCGGTGTCGATGGTGCGTTATCGCATGTCGGCATCTGAATTGTCTGAATTGAAGAAGCAATTAGAGGAGCTACTTGAGAAGAAGTTTATTCGTCTGTGTGTTTCGTCGTGGGGTTCTCTTGTGTTGTTGTTTAAGAAGAAAGAGGGTTCGATGAGACTATGTGTTGATTACAGACAGTTGAACAAAGTTACAATCAAGAATCGGTATCCATTATCGAGGATTGATGATTTGATGGATCAACTGGTTAGGGCTTGTGTGTTCATTAAAATTGATTTGAGGTTTGGATATCATCATATTCGTGTGAAGACGGAAGATAATTAGAAGACTGCATTTAGAACGAGGTATGGACATTATGAGTATTCTGTTATGCCCGTTTGGAGTTACTAATGCACCTGGTGTTTTCATGGAGTATATGAACAGGATATTTCATCCGTATCTTGATAAGTTTGTGGTAGTCTTTATTGATGACATTCTGATCTATTCGAAGAGTGATGAAGAGCATGCAGAACATCTTAGGATTGTGTTGGTGTTGTTGAAAGAAAAGAAGCTCTATGCGAAGTTGTCCAAGTGTGAATTCTGGTTGAGTGAAGTAAGCTTTCTTGGCCATGTAATTTCCAAGAATGGCATTGTTGTTGATCCTACGAAGGTAGAAGCGCTATCTCAGTGGGAAGCGCCGAAGAATGCTTCTAAAATTCGTAGTTTTCTTGGTCTTGCAGGTTACTATAGAAAATTTATTGAAGGATTTTCGAAGTTAGCTTTGTCGTTGACTAAATTGACCATAAAAGTAAAAACGTTTGTTTGGGATTCTGAATGTGAGAAAGGTTTTCAAGAGTTGAAGAAAAGATTGACTAATGCTCTGATTTTGATTTTACCGAATTCGGTGGAGTCTTTTGTTGTGTACTGAAATGCTTCATTGATGGGTTTAGATGGTGTTTTGATGAAGGATAAGCAGGTAGTGGCTTAGGCTTCAAGACAGTTGAAGATTTATGAAAGGAATTATCCGACTCATGATTTAGAGCTGGCAGCTGTGGTATTTGTTTTAAAATTGTGGAGGCATTACTTGTATGGTTCTCGATTTAAGGTATTCAGCGATCATAAGAGTCTGAAGTATCTCTTCGATCAGAAAGAGCTCAATATGAGACAGAGAAGGTGGTTGGAATTTCTAAAAGATTATGATTTTGGTTGGAATTACCATCCTGGTAAGGCAAACGTTGTTGCAGATGCGTTGAGTAGGAAGTCTTTGCATATGTCTATGTTGATGGTGCGTGAATTGGATTTAGTTGAGCAATTCAGAGACTTGAGTTTGGTATGTGAGAACACTCCTAATAGTGTTAAGTTGGGTATGTTGAAGTTGACTAGTGGTATCCTTGATGAGATTCGAATTGGACATAAATATGACATTGGTTTAGTTAATAAATTGACATTGATCAACCAAGGTCAAGGAGGTGAATTCCGAATTGACGAGAATGATGTTATAAGATTTGGTGACAGAGTTTATGTTTCGGATATTGTAGAGATTAGGAAGAGTATTTTGGAAGAAGTACATCATAGTGGATTGAGTATTCATCCTGGTGCTACTAAGATGTACCATAACTTGAAAAAGTTATTTTGGTGGCCGGGAATGAAAAGGGAAATTGCTGAGTTCATCTATGCTTGTCTGATTTGTCAGAAGTCGAAGATTGAACATCAGAAACTGTCAGGGTTGATGGAACCGTTGTTTGTGTCTGGTCTACCGAGAACGTCTATGAATTTTGATTTTATTTAGGTTATTGTTGATCGATTGACGAAGTCTGCTCATTTTATTCCGATAAGAATGGATTATTCGATGGAGAAGTTGGCTCAGTTATATATCGAGAAGATCGTGAGTTTGCACGGTATTCCTTCTAGTATTGTGTCGGATAGGGATCTGAGGTTTACGTCTAAATTTTGGACAGGGTTGCAAGAAGCTTTGGGTACTAAGTTGAGGTTGAGTTCTGCTTATCATCTGCAGACAGATGGTCAGACGGAGAGAATAATTCAGTCGTTAGAGGATTTTTTGCGAGCTTGTGTGTTGGAAAAAGGTGGAACTTGGGATAGTTACTTACCTTTGATTGAGTTTACCTACAACAATAGTTTTTATTCGAGTATTAGTATGGCTCCGTTCGAGGCATTGTATGGTAGGAGGTGTAGGACACCATTGTGTTGGTACAAATCTGGAGAAAGTGTTGTGATTGGACCGGAGATTGTCCAACAGACTTCAGAAAAGATTAAGATGATTTAGGAGAAGATGAGAGCTTCTCAGAGTCGTCAAACGAGTTACCATGATAAGAGGAGGAAAAATCTCGAGTTTAGTGAAGGAGATCATGTGTTTATGCGAGTTACTCTGATGACTGGTATTGGTCAAGCTTTGAAGTCAAAGAAGTTAACTCCTTGCTTTATTGGTCCATTTCAGATTACAAAGAAAGTTGGAAAAGTTGCTTATCAGATTGCTTTACCGTCGTCGCTTGTAAATTTGCATGATGTCTTCCATGTATCCTAGTTGAGGAAGTACATTGCTGATTCGTCTCATGAGATTCAGGTAGGTGATATACAGGTGCAAGATAATTTGGCTGTTGAAACATTGCCTATGAGGATTGAGGATCGGAATTTGAAACAGCTGCGAGGTAAAGAGATAGCTCTGGTGAAAGTAGCTTGGGGAGAACCAGTAGGTGGTAATGTTACTTGGGAGCTGGAGAGTCAGATGAAAGACTCATATCCCGAACTTTTCGTCTAAGGTATGTTTTCGAGGACGAAAACTCTTTTTAGTATGGGAGAGTTGTAACGCCCCAATATTTCCCAAATATTAAATAAACGGAATTTTAATTATTTATTTAATTAAAATGGAGTTTTAGTATTTTTGGGATTTACTTAATTAAATAATAAGGTTGATTATTGGTTTATTATTATTGTAGATTAATAATAATAATAATAATAAAAGGAATAAAAGGAGGAAAAGAAAATTGGGATTTTTATTTTTGGAGAAAAAGCATTCTACGTGAAAGTGAGAAGAGCATAAGGAAGGAGAAAAGCCAAGAGTGTCAGAATCCGACGAATCCTTAAGGTAAGGGGTGATTTTCTTTGATTGTTATGTCTTATGAGTTTTGATAATCAATAGGATTGATTAACATGTTAGAAATTCCAATTTAGGATTTTCTAGATTTGTTGAATTTGACCCTAAATTGCCTATTTACATGAAATTGGAGTGAATTGATGTTATAGGATTGTTGGATGTGTCAGAAGTATGTTATATTGCATGGTTTAATTGGATATTGGATGATTTTGGTGATGCTTGATGTTAGGGGTCGTATTGGAACCATTGGGTTTGTTGTTGGGAGAAAGAATGTTGTCAAAACTGCAGATTTTTGCTACAGAACGTGTGGGAACCGGTTCCCAGTTTGGAGGAACCGAGTCCCCATAGTAAATTCTAGATAGGGAACAATTTTGTATCTCAGGAACCGGTTCCCAGTATGGAGGAATTGAGTTCCCATAGTAAAAACCAAAGGCGTGTTTTCCAGAATTGTGGGGAACCGGGTTCTCCCCTGGGGGAACCGGTTACCCTTGTAGCTTTTTCAAAAATACTTTAAACTTTAAAAACTCGTATTTTCCAAACCGTAAGTCCTTTTTAAACGCCGTTTTGGACGTTATTCTCTAAATTAAAAATAATATTTTATGAAAATGAGAAACTAATAAATAATGGATTTTATTTTGAAGAGTGTTGGCTTCCGATTATGGAACTATTGTACTGTGTGTACAATTGCTGTTGTTGTTGAATTCCGATGATGTTGCGGTAATTAATTGACATGTTTATGCTTTGTGGTGATGTATTGCATGATAATTGATGATATCATGTTTCATATTTGATGTGCATGTTTATGATGTCTGATGTGGTCATAACCTGTGTTGAGTGTTGCATGCTTTATGATGTGCATGCATATGCATTCTGTGGAGTTAATTCCCATTGTGTGGAATTTGACTTGTATTGCCAATACCCGTACCCAGTTGATTAGTGGTGGTGAGGCTGGATTCGTATCCAAATTATGTATGGGTGAATCGAGGATTAACGTTGTGTCCGAGTTGGCATGGAACAGTGTGTGAATTTAGTTCCCAGTCGGTACCACATGCATAGAGTCTGCATCATATTAGTTGGATTATACCATGTTATGATGGATTCCAGTGTTATAGTCTGTTGTTTGTGTATGATGTATGTTTATGACTTGTGTATGAAGCAGATCTGATTATTCTGAATAGGGTGGACTGATATCTTCTGATATTTTATTGTTTTTGATGAACTTATAATGCATTCTAATTATGATGAAGTCTCACCCTTACTTTGATGATTTCAGATTGAAGTCTTAGCTGTTTAGGAGCTGGTGAGGATGGCTCTTGAGTTATGCATTTAGTTTATCTGTGTGTCAGTGTCATGCTTTGGTAGTTGTAACACAGGGGAACGATTGGATTAGAGTGCTAATGAAACTCTGTTGATTATTTGAGATTATCTTGGACCATTGTTGTTATGAAATTATCCTAGTTTTGATTTAATTTCGCTGTCTAAAACATGTTATTTCCTGATTATGGATGTTTATATTCCTCAGTAATGCATGACAACTGTTTTGATTAATTATATTTTGAAAAATAAATTGTGACATCCCTTATTACATGTTAACTCTGAAATATAATATGATAATATGTGGGATATTTTAGAAGGGTGTTACATTAAACATAGAGAAGGTAAAGAATTGTCTCCATATGAGGTGTATTCATTTATTGATCAAGCTACTTGGGTGAAATTTGTAAAGTCTCGCACCACTCCTGACTTCTTGAAAATGAGCCAAAAAGGAGAGAAAAAATCGAGCTAGAAATATCTATCCACATAGGCTGTCTCAAGGAGGATATAAAAGACTTAAAAAAATTTGATGGACAAAAAAAGAAGAAGAAAAAAGTATGAAGAGCTGGGAGATTATATAAGTCTTGATCGCAGTCCATCACGCCACGAGAGAAGTTCTTGAAGAAAGAGAGGAAGAGGTTGTTACAAACGATGTAGGAGAAGTTATTGGAGGAGGAGAGGGAGAAGTTATTGCAAACTGTGCGAGAGAGTATCCATAAGAAGCAAGAGGAGTCTGAGTGGATGAATGAGGATAAGGTATCTAACATGTGTACCCACAACGTTCTTGAGGTATAACTTGTATGTTGATGTTGTTATTTATTGCGTATTTCAATTTTGGATTATATTTATGTCGTTTTATGATGCATAAGTTGAGTTCGTTGGGTATATTAAGCCACACAAATTCAAATTAGTTGGTACAAGCGCGACTCATAGTTTTTCTGCCAACCAGGGAAATGTTCAACCCTCACCACCACCAAATTAAAAGACAAGAGATAATGATGTCAAGTATTGAAACCATAATTATGGATATTAAATGAAGTTATGATCCACAACAATTGTTCTTTCTTAACAAGACTTCTATACATGAACTTTTGAAGGGAGATGAGAAACTAAACAATTCCATATTGCAAATTTGGAGCTCGTAAGTATAGTTTTATGTTGATTTATGCTTATATTCATACGTTCTTGTATTTTAACATTAAGATTTGACCTTGCAGGTACATCCATGAAGTGTGTGTTGAAATGAAACTTCTAAACAAATATTGTATCTTAGATGCTGCAAGGATTGCTCTTACTCGTGGTTCTGCCGGACACGAAATCAAAATTTACTTACAAGAGAAGTTGATGGAGAAAGGGAGCATCAAAGATGGTTATATTGCTTTGTTTTACCGCAAGTATATATTAATTTGTGTTTTTATTTATAAATCAATTTTATACATATAATTAATTATTGTGAATGTTTATGCAGGGGACATTGGGAATACTTTTATATGTCCTATGAGAAATAATATAATTATGTTTTTCTCGGTGCACTCGCCACTGTCCGACGTTGTGGTTAACACTTTGAGTGGGTAAGTAGTATTATTTCTTATACTCAAATTTCACTTTATAATTGAATAGTTTTTATTCATGTTTAATTTTAGGGTTAAATATGTTTTTAGTCCCTATAAATATGCGACCCTGCAATTTTGGTCCCTCTGAAATTTTTCTTCGAATAATGGTCGTCGTAAAATTATTATGCACGTATTTTTAGTCCTTGATATTAAACCGATGTGTATTTTTTAATGATGATTTTACATACGTGTGTAGAACGTTATAAAAAGTTCCTCTAAAAAAAGGAACTCAAAATTTGATTTCTAAATCGAGATTGTCATTGCTTTTATCAATATCTTTTGAAATTTAAAAAATTCATATTTAATTCTTCTCATTTTAAAAAATTCTAAAATTTAGTAAATAAATATTGTATAGTATTTTGAACACATATGGAAAAAATTATTCAAAAACTTAAAAATTTAAGGGTAGTTAAACCGTTTTAAAAATTTTAGAAAATAACAAGGACTAAAACTGCAAGAAAAAAAGTTTCCGAGGACCATTATTCGAAAGAAAATTTAGAGGGAACAAAATTTTAGGGTCACATATTTATAGGGACTAAAAAAATATTTAACCCTTAATTTTAACCAACATGTGTAGAGCGATAGAAAAATTTAATACGCACAAAAAATAGTATGAGTAAAAAGCCACCGTAAGTTAACCCAAAGTAAGTATAGTAATTGTGCTTTTTGACACTATTATTTGTGTGTATTAGAGTGACATTAATAAATAAAAATAATTTGTAGTTGCAAAAACAAACCGACAACCATTCTTGTGGATATTATGTTATGAGATATATGCTTCATATTATCTCTGGAGGCGTTACACATGGATGGATGAAAGATAAGGTATCGGCTATAAATTTTGTTCTAATTGTAGGAGTTTAGCCAGTGTCTTCTTATCTCAATATGAAGCTCGACAACTACAAAAATAGTTGTTCTTGGTTTCTAAAATCTTATTTTGTATATGAACAGAGGTTTTGTCATTTTGATATATAGATATGATCATGTCAAATGGTGTATTCTTTTTTGATGATAACAAATTAAATCTGCACATTTGGTTTAAATTGATATGATATATTTCAATTATGTTACATATTTTATAGTATATGTGTAAAAAATGATACTGGCGGGTTAAAAGATTTATTATAATGATATGATACACACCAGTGAAAATGATGCAGCCAAAAAGCTTCATTTTAAACCTCTTGATTATTACATAAAACAGAAGTCAATGAATACCTTATTATCTCAGATTATAATTAAAACCGACACTTATATGACACGCGCAACAAAATAAAAAATATATATACAGTTCTAAGGGATCGAACTCATGATCTTTTCAATTATAACCTCGGAGTTTAAGACACCGAAGTGTTAAGTGGATACTTTTGATTACGACCTTATTTACCTTGTCAAGGTAGCCGAGATAAAACACATTTTGTGTCAGACATTACAAGTGTTATTTGTAGTAGTGTTGGCTAAGGCATATGATAGGATTCTGAAGCCAATCAACGAAGGAGAGAGAGTTCGGTGCCAACCTATTAAAAAACCAAGTTCTAGCGAAATAAATGATCTTATCCTCTATCTCTTTGACATTTGTTGATGTTTCATTAAACAAAGTATTATTCTAGCCTAACCAGATAGACCATACCATTGCATGGTCATTCATTGCAAAACCTCCCATTGACATAAACCTCGTATCTAAAGAGATAAAAAAAACTGAAAAAGATCCCCAAACTCCTTTAAAATAGCCAACTAAACCATTAAACACCTAAACACCTCGTACCAAACACTAGAAGTTAGACTATAGGTAACAAATAAGTGAAGCATAGTCAAGCCAATGCCCACAAAAATGTCAAGAAATACTCCTATATCAACAATGACATTCCGATTAAAAAGACTTTTTTAGATGGGAATTTACCTGATAGGAGTTGCCAACTGAAATCAAACAATCTCTAGAATACCTCCACAACAATCTATCTCTTTTTTCATTGAACTGAAACTCTTGTAGGATCATGAAAAAAATCAGAAATTATGGATTTCTCACGAATGAAGAAAGGTCTCATCTGTTGAGAATCAAGTGAGAGTAAGAAGTCTCACATTGATTAGAAAATGAAAGATTGAACACTATAAGTGACAGAACCCACACACCTATCATCTTAACGTTTTAGGTGGATATGTGGTGTGCCCTCACAAATAAGGTGTATCCCAAGTGTAAAATCCTCCCTCCTTGAAATTGTCTTTAATAGTGGTATCATGAGCCCTTGGTTTCGAGATAAGAATCGTCTTACTTGTATCGAAACACTCCTTGCATCCGTTGTAGAGTGTCAACGGTGGTACAAATATATGTGGAAGAGAGAGCTTTCACATGAGGGGGAGCATTGTGACTCACATTTGAGAAGGAATGTTGAGAAGCAAATGTGATGAAGAAATCCTATATTAATTAGAAAATGAAATATTGAACACTTTATAAGTGAGTGAATCTACACACCTATCACCTTAAGATTTTAGGTGTATATGTGATGTCTCTCTTAAAAAAAAAAAAAAATCTCAAATATAAATTCTCTCTTCCAAATTGCCCCTAAAATCATCTACCCAAATTCTCATTAACTTAGTGACAAATTATTTATTTACGGATACCCTAAATCCTCTAGTTAAGATGCAAAACAACCACAGTCGTGCTTCAAAATCACCTGTCATCATTTGAGATCTAACTCGTATCAATGGGTGTTACAAATTAAAGTCATACTAAAAGGAAATATATGTTTAACTTTACAAAAATCAATTTAGATTTCAGAAAGAGATAGAAGTTATTGTGCTTTATTATTCTTTTCATCATGTACTTTTGTTTGGTAAGGGATTAAATCCCCTTCTTTTATGCCTGCCACTATCAATTATAGTAAATCTTAATAGTAAAGTTAAGAAAATGTTTCAAGAATATAAACTAAACAAGAAACTATCCTTTAGAGGACCCATGTCTGCCATTAAATCACATCAAATGTGTTTAGCAGCTATCTTTTCTATTTATATTCACATATAGTTTTCTATATCAAATGTCTCTATATATTATTTATCATCTGAATTGGATTTATGTGACTATAGAATATTATCTTTAACTTGTTAAACAAACCAAATTACCTTTATAGTAAGACGGAATCCAAGGTGATAATGTTTAACTTGTGATTCACAAACTTATATATCAATAGCTTGCAACTGATGTCGAACAATATCATCCACGTTTCTTGCTAGATTGGAATAAAATCAGCATATAATACATATAATAAAGAATAGTTTTTCATAATTATTGCTTTATTAGGTCAATTATTATTCTGCTTTGCTGTAAAACAATGAACGTAAAAGGATAATTAAGCGTGATTAGTCAACAAAAATATGTCATTTTTCTATTAATTTAATGTGAGTATAGTAACAAGCACTATCTATTTGACTATTAGAATGAAAAGACAGAAGATGTCAATTTATTTTGGAGATCAGCAGATTGATTAGTGGGAAAGAGATGGATCAATTAGCATATATCATCATTGTAGAGTTTGTCAAAAATAGAAAGAAATGATGTTGATTTATTGGATATTTTTTGTTATTTCTATAACGAAGTCAATTTTAGTTAACCCTAATAAATAAACGTAGAAATGTGTGTCTCATACAAGATGACAATAAATTAAATAAAATGATATTATTCATGAAACTGAAACTATCATGTTATGTTATGATTGAGCATGAGATACAGAGAATCCATCCATGCTAATGAACCAAGATATCATGCATGTTAATGCAGCTGGATAATGAGTACTTAGATACCATACTCGCTAATGCAGTTGATTGAATCATCCAAGTTGTAAAAGTTGGTTTAAAACATTTAGATACAGATAGATTCGGTTAGAATATTGCTAGCCTTAAGTCTGCTAGAAAAAGTAACTCTATATCGTAAAATTACGTCTTTTTCACTGTTACACAAAACACATCTTATCATAAATAACGAAAATAAAATGAATTTTATCTTGGTTACACAGACAAGGTAATGAAGGGCGATATAAAAATTTTCTACTTTATCCGTCAATTTTTAAATAATTGAGAGAATAATTAAAATGGTCTTCGGTTCGATCATCAAAGACATCATTTTTAAAATTTTTAAATGGCAAAAGAACATATTCCCTCGATTTTGAGATCTAACCGAAGGATAAACAAGCTTGAGTTTATAATGTCTAATATGTGGATTGATTGTATCATTTAGCCCTAACCGAGCATACAACTTTTTAAATTGGTTAACAAATAATTATAAGAATAGTTATATTTGAAAAACAAATTACACTAATTAATAATTTTTAACATTCTCTAACTCATCATTCATCTCCTATTCTTTAATGACATAAATTAAAATAATTAAAATCAGATCGGATATCGAATCAATATACATATGAATTTAGAGTTTTAAGATTAGACGGGATCGAACCCTAATGGAATTAGTTACAATTAAATAAACATTTTTTATTTACATATGAGAATAATAATTCCTAAGAATAATTATATTTTATAAATAATTTTAAAAATAATTGATAATTTATAATAACTAATTAATTATTTTTTTTTATAGTTTTTAGATTTTTAATAGGCTAGGTAGGTAGGCTTAAAATTTTATTTTAATAATAATAATTAATAACCTAATGACTTTATCAATTATTGTTCACATTATTGCTTTGTCATTTTCTCTTCTTATATGTTATGCGTTGCATAATATTTTATTGTATCTATCTATTAAGTATTATTATATAAATTTCTCCCTCATTTGTCAAATGAATAAAAACACAACAAAATAAATTAAAATGGTTTTTATCATAGTTTTCCTATGATATTGTGTACTAGAGGAATTGGAGAAAGAAAAAGAAAATTAAATCAAGCATTATTTTGATTCATAGCGAAATTCTTTATCATATTTTTATAAATCAAAAGCAAAATTTAGTCTAACCTTAAAAATTGTCTAAATTCACTGGTTTTTTTAGTTTTCAATCGCTTTTTGACCAACAGTTTAAATCACGGTTCTTTTGCATGCCACTTTTCAAGTTTAAACAGACCGATTAGGATTCTGGTCCCCGGTCCGACAGGTTGAATTGACCATAGCCCGATTTTGATTACCATGGTTAAAATATCTTTAATGCTTCTAGTTTTCGTTCAAATTTCTTCCATACTTGTTCATTCAACAAGTGTGGAGAAAGTTGAACAAAAACTAGAAGTATTAGAGAGATTTTAACTATTAAAGAACGTGAGACGAATGATAAATTCTAGCATGCTCGAAAAACATTGATTAGTGTAAGATGTTTTTCAAATAAAAGATAAGTTTTTGTATTATTATTTCCAAAAACAGTAGATTATATGTTCAAAGAGGTGTTAGTTAAATAAACAATTGACATTAGATATAATAAACTTTAATGTATTTTCTCTGTCAATATAATATCATCTTGACATGTTTAGAGGAACAAGTGAAGAGTTGCACAAAGAATCAACAAAAGCATAGTCTTAGTCTCAAAATCAAACGCAAACTCAATAACAACAACTATACCATAAACATATTGATCTGGTGTATTGATCAGAATCTGAGATGAATCGAGTAGATGATGATCCGTCGAGATGGAATTGATGGAGAGGAGGGGGTGTACCTGGAAGGCACTTTTATGCCAAAGTAAGAAAGGGCACAAAGAGGTAAAAGAAAGTATTAAGGTTTTTAGAATGAATAATGGATACCTGACCCTCACAAGTGTGAGGGTTTATATAATTTTCCCACGGCGTATAGGCATTGGTTCCTATTTTTGGGTCTAGATATGAGGATCCATGAATATAGGTAAGTCTCAGGACTGAGGCAAAATGGACAGTCGTGCCCGTAACTAGCCGTTATGCCGACCAAGAAGGTGTCATCGGGCAGAAGCATTTGAGGCGAATCCCGATTGCATGCTCGACTTATGTCGAACAAATGGGATGAGGCTGTCGAAGGTGGCAGAAGTATGATTTGGGGTCGTTATGACGTGTACGCCTTTGGGGCATTTTATCACCTTTTGCCCGACACCGAACTTGAGTGTGAGTGATCGACGCTACTTGGACCGTACCGGGAGTAAGCATGGATGGGCCCAATAGCCATTGGACCAATTCAGAACACATATAAATTTTAAAACTTTGCTAAGTTTAACAACTAGGCAACAACAACAATAACTTCAACAACTCAAAAACAACAATAAATTACAACATTAACACTATCTCAAACTAAATAACAACTAACATTAAACAACAATTAAAAAAATTTATCAAGAAAAATACAACATGAAATTAAACCTATAACATCAATCTCAATAAATATATAACATATTTATCTCAATAAAAACAACAACATGTAACATCAATCTTACTTTAAACAAAAACAAAAATATTAAACCTATAAAGTTTCAGGTATAAAAAATAATAATAAGAATAAATCCTCTAATATTTCGGGTCACAACAACATTAACATCAACAATATTAGTATAACATAATAGTAATGTTTAAACATACAAGATTTGTGAAGAAAAAGAAGTGATCAATAGTCCTAAACACATATTATCTTTGTATTTTCTTGCTTTTGAGGAGTTAGAGGATCACATTGTATAAGTGTTTCGTTGTCTAGAGCTCTTTGTTAGGATTACGTGGCTCTTTTTTAGGTAAGTGAAATCAAACGCTATATATATATATATATATATATATATATATATATATATATATATATATATATATATATATATATATATATATATATATATTGAAAATTTGTTTTTAATGACTGAATTAGAGATTAAAAAAACTTAAAATTAGTCATTAAATTCAATCATAAAATCAGTCGCTAATATTAGTTATTAAATTTACCGCAAACGTTTCGCGACTACTACTATTTCAAATGAAAAGTGATGAACATTAAATCGATTACTAATTCAATTAAATTACTAATAGCCCGGAGCACTAGCAAGAAAAGTTTGATAGATAAAATAATTGTGTTGAGCTCAACAAACAACATACTTTGATAGCCCATATTACTAGAGAAGGCACTCAGAAAAGGTGATGTTATAGTCAAAAAATAAACCACCACATGTATCATGAGAGACATAATCCACCATCTATATTAACCATAATAAAAGGAAGAAAGAAATTTATAAACAACAGTAATAATTTTAGGCGTAGCCACAATTATACCTCCACCTAAAAGAGATGTAGCAAATCTAACATTACATAATCAACAACATATAATCAACCGATGTAGTTTTCATTTACAATTTGAAGTACAATACAAATTTAACAATACTTCTATCATTAGAGAATTTGATATTAACACCTAAAAGATAGTTTCACAAAAGTTTGTACACATCATTTTCTTGAATATTTGGTATTTACACATCATTGTATATATTTATTGAATAATTGATTAATTTTGAGACTTATAAATTTTGCAGGTCTAAATAGTAATAATATTCCTAAATGGAAAAACATGAAGGTTATTCCGACAGAGAGAAGGTAAAACACAAGAATCATGAAAAAAACCGTACACGTTGAATATTAAAGACTGTGTTTGAATAACATGGAGACTGAAACAGTGAAGAGGAAATCAGTGACTGAAATGAACTGAGAGTTGTTATTTCTATATATTAACTTTTCCATATGAGGGCGATTACTCAATATAACCGTCAGTAAATGTATCAGAGAAGATTAGAAAACACATCTGAAGCAGATATATATACATTACTGTTGTTTACTTTCAGTTTGAGTTGAGTCTTTCTCTCAGAGAGTGAGACTGCCTTTATTTTCACTGTCAACATCACTATTCCAGTCACATGACCCACGTTACACATCTCCATGGTTTATTAGAATTTTTTTACCACATTGCCACTGTTTGGAAAAAAATACATCATGCTGTCACTATTGTACAAAAAAATACTAAAATATCACGAAAAAAATGGGCTATAGCATTGAGTCGTCCAAGCAATAGACGCACGGGCCCATTTTGAAATATTCAGCCACCGGTTCCTCCAAGGGTGGGACGACCGGGTTATAGTTTTTTTTTTTTCTTTTTCTTTTTTCTGATTATAAATATGAATTTATTTAATTGATTATTATTATTATTTTAATTGAATATTATATATTATGAATTTTAATATGAATTTTAATTGATTGTTAATTGATAATTATTTTAATTGATTATTTAATATGAATTTTTTTTGTTTTATATATATTATTTAATTGATTAATATTATTTTAATATAATAAAAATATTAAAAATATTTTTTTATTATATTTTAATTTGTATTATTATATTTATTTGTAATAATATAATTAAATATTTAAATAATAACATCCAACAATAATAAAATTTTACTTATTTAATAAAAATACATTACATAGTTCACTTTCACTTTCTTCTTGGTGGTTGAAAAACATGTGAACCTGTGTAGCATCTAGTTGGGAATTTTTGGCGGCGTCCTCTTCCACGCGGTTCTGTTGGAAGATCATCTTCACTTGGAGGAGTACTATCGGATGATAAATTTTCTTCCTCTTGGTTTGATGGACCTTCTTCAGTAACGGGTTCAATGTCATCAACACCAAATTCCGACATACTCAATAGTTACTCATCTGTTAGATCAAAGTTGGAGATGTGTTGAGGCACCGGTATGGTTGAGAGTGGAACATTAGATTCAAAAGGTGGACGATATACATTTTCAAACGATGGGTTGTAGGTTGGTTGTTGGAATTGCGAGGATGGAAAGTCATAGTTAGGTTGAGAGGAGGATGGGGTAAAGGTATGTTGTTGAGAGTGAGAGTGAGAGTGAGCGTAATCAAAGTTTGGTTGAGGGATTGGAGAGTACTGGTAGGTTGGTCGATTTGTGGTTTGGAAGGGTTGATGTGGTGGAAACGGATTTAGGGATTGTTGTGAAGAGGTGGCATAGAATGAGTTGTGTTGTGTGGTTTGGGTGTAATGATATGTTTGTTGTTGGAATGGTGATGTTTGTGGTTGGAAAGGTGATATATGTTGTTGGAAAGGTGAGGGCATTGTTTGGGGAATATGTTGATGCATGTTGGGTTGTTGGGTTGGATAAGAGGCAAATTGACGGGGGTCGTTTAAAAATTGTGGTTGAGAAGGAAACACAAAAGGAGTACTTCTAAACCAATTAATATATTCATTGGTATGGATGAATTCTCCATTCAAACGGTTCTCATTCAAAACCAGATTTCTTCTATTGTTCCACTCTTGATTTTCTTGTTCATTGACGGTACTCCAATGGACACCCCAATTGGTTTGCATGTCGGTATCGTGTTGTTCTATCAGACATCTTGGTTGAGAAGGGATATCTTGCTCAAATCCAAACATGAATTTAACCCGATCTGATTGATGCATCTCAACAATGTAAAGACATATAATCGGAGTCGTCGCATTCCACACACGCCTATTAGCACGAACAACTTCTGGATATGCAGGGTACGGCCTCCATTTAAACTGTTAAAGAAAAAAATTAATTAAGTGTTCTAATACATATAATTAAATAGTTATTTTGTGGTTATACGACTTACATCAGAAGGAATCATGTGATCAAAATGATTTCGATATCCAGTAAAAAATTACGCGGATTTGTTTCGTACTCCATGCCTCTTTGGAGCGAACCTAGCATTTTGAAAACAAACACATGTCATAAATTATCCATATGCATATAGAATTTTGTGTATTAAACTATGAAAATATAATTTAAAGTTACCTAGTGGCATATGGATATTCGGGTACTTGGTTACTCATAGGAGCAATGAACGGTATATGCCAAAATGCCCAAATGTTCATGAGGAGTACGCAACCACCAATGCTTTTGACTCCTTTATAGGACGCTTTGCACATACACCTATACAAGTTAGCCAAACATGCAGAGCCCCAACTATAATTATTGCATGTTTCTAAATTCCCAACAAACTGTACCTAACAACAATGCATCAAATTTTGACTTTTGTTAGGGAATAAAAAACAAGAAATAAGAAGTAAAATGTAGATTTTTGCGTGGAGGATGTTTTCCTCTTCGGTAGGTGCTTCCCTATTTTTTAGATAGGCTAACACCTCTTGTAACCATGTTATTTTTACTTGATTTTTCACTTTATCTTCGATCGGCGGTTCTATACCCAAGTGTTCCATATATACACTTCTCCCAAGTTGTGTTGGACCATTAACAGCTTGGTCATCAATACGAAGACCAAATAACATACGTACATCTTCCAAAGTGATGGTAGATTCACCCGTTGAAAAATGAAACGTATGCGTCTCCGGTCTCCATCGTTCTAACTGAGCAACAACAAGCTTTGAGTCCACCTTAGTTGTGTGGATTTTTGCAACGTCGCCAAATCCGGCTTGATTTAAATATGGAATGATACGAGCACTAGGTGCCTCAAGACAATGAGAATGAAGTCTAAACCTAGTGTGACCTTGTTCCTGTTGAAAAAAAGTGTTAAAAAAATGCCTCAAGACAATGATATATATAAATTCAAACCTCATTGATAATTTAAAAAACTTACCTATTCGGCGACGTTAGCGGGTGTTTCACGGTGTTTATCTCCCATCCATAACAATTGCTCCATTGAAATAGTTAACAAAATAATAAAACTTGAATTTAAAGAGTGTATGAGAATATAAGGAAGAGGAATGGTTGTGTGATTGATTATAGTAATGAGGAGGCTTTTTATAGGGAAAAATTCCTAAGAATGCATGCAAAAACTTACTGTGTATTAACATGTTTCTCAGACGATTGCACAGTACGTAGGTTTGCAGGATAATGCATGGGAAGCTTAACATTGCATGATGGACATTAATAGGTCGTCCCACCCTAGGACGCATGCTCACTGTTGACCACAGGGGATCGTCCAACTGAAGGACGTTTGGCTGAAAAGTTGCCAGTGGGTCGTCCCAGCCTAGGACGCACGGGGCCCACTCGGTTTTGTATTATTCCACTCTTTTTCCACGCATGCAAAGGGTTTAGGAACTATATATGCATGTATTCTCTTAATGTTTTGTATATCTTCCCAAACACTATCAATTTTCCCAAACACTATCAATTTTCCTAAACACTATAAATTTTAATGGCTCAGAGAAATATCATTGTAACTGCACATTACAATGGTACAATTTTCAATGATGATAATATTGGCTTCTCATTTGTCAATACAACAATTAAACGGTTCAAGATCCACGTTAATTCCAATTTGCTTCATTTGAAAGAGCGGATAGAACAAAAAATACAATTGTCGGTACGAGAAATTATTTACCGACTTCCACTATTTAACGGAGACGATGGAGGCGTGTTGTATGTAATGAAACCTCTAGAAGACAACGACGGCGTCAGAGTGATGTTTGACTGTCACACTATTTTTGGTCAACTTGAGTCTATTGAACTTTACGTTCATGTTGTTCCTGTGGAGGTAGACCAAATGCAAGAGTCACAACAACACCAATATGGAATGAGTCAACCAACTGATGAGGAACTTACACAAAACAACGAACCATTCATACCAAATGAGGAGGTTGGTGAATATAGTGACGATGAACTCGGTGAGATCCAATATGAAGATCTATTTGGAGATGATGATGACAATGAGGTCAATCCTTCCCATACTCCAGACGTGCCACCGATGAACCTGTACAATCCACCTGTTCATATGACAAATGTATGTTTGGAGGCACAACCAGTTTCTGTTTTTAGCAACTTGGCTCCCTATCACATGGGTGATAACTTAGTGCTTGGAATGGAGTTTAAAAACAAGGAAGTGTGCATGGCTTTTATGCAACAATGGCATATAATTAATTGTCTTGACTATTGGGCATACAAATCTGATAATACAAGGTACATAATAAAGTGTAAAGACAAAACATGTCCATTCAAATGCAGAGCTGCGGTCCGTAAGAAGAACGCAAAATGGGTGATTGATAAGCTACGTGGTCCACACACTTGTGCAACGCGTTCCATGGGTCAGGACCACAGACAACTTACTTCAAATCTTGTAAGTCAAAGCATAAGGGAACTTGTTAATAGTGACCCTTCACTTAAAGTCAAGGGAACTTGTTAATATTCCATAGGATATTTTGGGCATTTCAACCTTGTATCAGAGGTTTTGCTTATTGCAAGCCTATTGTGCAGGTTGACGGAACATGGTTGTATGGGAAGTATAAAGGCACCTTGTTGATGGTTGTCGCACAAGATGGGAATGGTAACAATTTTCCAATAGCTTTTGCAATAGTTGAAGGTGAGACAAAGGATGCTTGGAGTTTCTTCTTGAGGAATTTGAGAAGGCATGTGACACCTCAAGCCAACTTGTGTCTTATATCTGACAGGCATGCATCAATCAAGAGTGCATATGAAAACCCTGAAAATGGATGGCAACAATCTCCAACTACACATGTGTACTGCATAAGGCACATAGCGCAAAACTTCATGCGTGAGATTAAGGACAACGAACTTCGCAAAAAATTTATCAACATGGGTAAGAATCTGCAATTAAACTTACTACTTGTAGTTCAATATTTTGGAAAAAATTTTTGACAATTGTTACAATAGGATATGCGTTGACGGAGGCATCATTTAATTACTACGGAGGTGAAATATGTAACACCCCAAAATAATTCAATAATTAAATAATTATGATTTTTAATTATTAATTTAATTGAGAGCATAATTTATTAATATATTGGATTTATTGGGATTAATTATGGATTTATTAGAAGTGTGTTGAGTAAAGTGAGGGTGTGAGGAGTAAAAGACTCTACTCACATTATTTATTTTATTTATGTTAAAGGAATAAAAGGAATAAAAGAAGGAAAGAAAGAAAAAGGAGTTATTTTGGAGAAAACAAAGATACGTGAAGTGAGAAGAGGAAAAGGAAGGAAGAAAACCTAAAGTGTCAGAATTCGAAGAACCCACAAGGTAAGGGGTGATTTTGATTAGTTAATTCATATTATCGGTTTAGATAGTCAATGGTATGGACCATAGTGTGTTAGGAATCCCGGTTTAGAATGTTAGGGTTCCGTAGAATTGCCCTATTGTGTCGGATTATGTGTCGAAAATAATTAGGGTGTCAGATACCAAATAGAAATGATAGAGATATGTTGTTTGATGTGATAATGGTGCAAATTGAATGTGTTTTAGTGTTTCCCATGTTGGAATTCGTATGGACAAGTTTGGATTTGATTGAGAATGAATGAATGTTGTCAAAAGTGCAGGAAATGGTTTTGCAACACGTGGGAACCGGTTCCCAGTGGGGAGGAACCGGGTTCCAGCATGTAAAACTTTGAAACTGGGCATTTTTGAACTGAGGAACCGGTTACTCCTGGGGAGGAACCGGGTTCCACGTTGTATTTTTCCAAAGAAAACAAAATTTTCTTCTGGGAACCGGTTCCCTGCCTGGAGGAACCGGGTTCCCCATACATTTTTCCAAGGGCGTGGTATTTTTGAAATGTGGGAACCGGTTACTCCCAGGGAGGAACCGGGTTCCACTGAAACTTTTTGAAAATTTTTAAAACTTTGAAAATTCATAACTTTCAAACCGTAAGTCCGTTTTGAGCGCCGTTTTGGACGTTGTTTCTTAAATTTAATGCTCTATCTTATAAAATGAAAAGATTTTCTAGAACTTGAAATTATTTTGAAAATGAGCCGAATTCCGAAATAGGTGGTTATTGACTGACGCATATTGATGTATATGTAGCAGAGAACCTTTGATGAGTGAGGTATTGGTATTGTGTGGATGTAGAGCATGTTTATGCTATTGTTAATTGTATGCATGATTGGTTGAGATATCATGTTGATTGGTTTGATTCAGTTATGTTAAGTTGATGTATTACATAGACTGATTTGATGTTGCATGCTAGTGATGTGCGTGCATATGCATTGTTTGGTGAAGTTAATTCCCATTGTGCGGAATTTGACTTGGATTGTCGATAACCGATACCCGATACCCGAGTGAGGATGGGTGGTTAGGCTGGATTCGTGTCCGGGTGTTTATGGACGAATCGATGGTTATTGTATCCGGTTGACGATGGATCAGTGTTGGGTGACTTGGTCACGTATTGGTACCACATGCATTGTGTCTGCATTTGTGTTTGCATGAGATTGTAACATGTTAGGATGTCTTCCAGTGTTGCAATTCTTTGGTTGTCTATTGATTATGCATAATGACTTGTATGATTGTGATTGTGTGTTGAATATGAATTTATGCTAAGTGGGTGAAATAATATGCTTGTGATATATTATTGATTGAAAAGTTTATAATGTGTTTTAATTATGAGAAGTCTCACCCTTACTTTACAATTTCAGATTAAAGTTAGCAGCTCAGGAGTTGGTGAGGATGGCTCTAGAGCTTATCATTTAAGTCCGCGTGTCAGTGTCATGCTCTGATTAGATTGTAACACTGGGGAACGTTAGTTGAGGAACTAGCTACTGTTCAGTTGTTCTTTAAATTTTGTTGGGAATAATAATGATTTGTTTATTCCGTTTTGGTTATGAGATTTTTCCGCTGTGTAAGACATGGTCTAAATTTAATTGAATTATTTTGAATAAGGATCCTCAGTGTAGTATGGCTACTGTTTGATTTGGAAGTTTTATTTTATTTAATAATTGTGGCATCCCTTGTTCCGTGTTAACTCTGACGAATTATGACTTTAATAATTGATATGATTAGTATTATTTGGGGTATTTTAGAAGGGGTGTTACAATAGTGGTATCAGAGCATAGTCGATCTTGTCTTGTGTCATTATCCCTTTTAGTATGCGACTAGTGTAAGTAACAACATGTGATGTTTGTGTCTAACAATGATATGGATTGTTTTGTAATGTTACGAAGACAGTGGGCGGAAGAAATAATTTTCGAGGAATGATGATGCTATTTCGAGATCTTTGAGTGCTTTGTGGAATGTTACTGTTTGGAGTGATCGGAGGAACCGGTAGATGATTGGTCTTGGCCAGGCAATTCGAGGACGGAAGAAGAGTGGTCGTAAGATCCTTGTGAGTGAATGTCCCGAGTCCCGGTGGAGTTTTCCAAATGAAGAGAATGCTTGTGTGAGGAGATTACAAGGATTTTCTTGAGTTAAGTATTCGCTACAAGTCGTGCTCGATGAGGGATTCAAGGGATCGTAAATGTAAGTGGGTATGTTGAAGGAATGATAAGCAAATGGAGAAGTGTGATTTCGAGAGTGTAGGAAACTCGGTTCTTCCATGTGGCCAATGATTACAGTGAGAGTGGTGACTTAATTCTGTTTAAACTGGTGAAGATTGCAGGTCATACTCGTCCTCGGTGCCGCAAAACCCAAGAAAGAGCAAGTGGTGGTAAAGTGTTTGCATTATCTGGATCGAGACTAAACGGATGATCGGTGATTAAAGGTACATGTTTTATTAATGACATACCTTTGATTGCGATTATTGATCTGGCTACGCATTCTTTTATTGCGTTAGATTGTGCTAAAAGATTAAATTTGGAAATTTCTAATATGGATGGAAGTATGGTTATTGATACTCCCGTCGGGTTCTGTCTGACTACTTCATATGTTTGTAGGAATTGTCTGTTGTGATTTTGGTAGGGTTTCGGTATGGATTTAGTGTGCCTACCGCTAGAACAACTTGATATCATCCTTGGAATGAATCGGTTGAATTCAACCAGTTCATATCAACTATTTTGAAGACGGTCATTTTCCCGAGGAGGTTAAAGTCGAAAATGAGATTATGTCGCTTATTTAGATGAACCTAGGCATGAAAGATGGTGCGTAGTGTTTATGTTGTATTCTGCGATAGAAGCGGAGGGAAAAGCAAAGGGTGATGGATTTCAGTGGTGAATGAATTTCGGTGTTTCGGAAGGCGTTAGTGAATTGCCACACGAGAGGAGGTAGAATTTACTATAGATTTGATTCACCGGAACTAGTCCGGTGTCGATGGCGCCTTATCGCATGTCGGCATCTGAATTAGCTGAGCCAAGAAGCGCTTAGAGGAATTGCTTGAAAAAGTTTATTCGCGAGTGTTTCTCCGTGGGGTGCTCGGTGTTGTTGGTTAAGAAGAAGAAGGTTCATGAGATTATGTGTTGACTACAGACGGTGAATAAAGTTACAATCAAGAATCGTATCCTTCCGAGGATTGATGATTTGATGGATCAACTCGTTGGAGCTTGTGTATTTAGTAAGATTGATCGAGATCCGGATATCATCGATTCGTGTGAAGTCGAGGATATTGACGCATTTAGAACGAGGTATGGGCATTATGAATATTCTGTTATGCCGCTTTGGAGTTACTAATGCACCGGTGTTTTCATGGAGTATATGAGCAGGATATTTCATCCGTATCTTGATAAGTTCATAGTGGTGTTCATTGATGATATTCGATTTATTGAAAATGGGAGGCATGCGAACATCTCGAGTTGTATTGGAATTGTTGAAAGCGAAGCTTGATGTGAAGTTGTCCAAGTGTGAATTCTCGGTTAGATGAAGTGAGTTTTCTTGGCCATGTAATTTCCAAGAATGGAATTGCCGGATCCTACGAGGTAGAAGCGAGTATCTCGTGGGAGCGCCAGAGAATGCTTCGATATCCGTAGTTTGGGTCTTGCAGGTTATTCCGAAAGTTTATAAGGATTTTCCAAACTAGCGTTGTCGTTGACTAAGTTGACCAGGAAGGGTCAGATATTTGTTTGGGATGTTGAATGTGAGAAAGGATTTCAAGAGTTGAAGAGGAGGTTGACAAATGCTCCGATCTTGATTTTGCCAAATCCGACTAAGTCTTTTGTTGTGTATTGTGACGCATCATTAATGGGATTAGGTGGTGTATTGATGCAAGATAAGCAGGTTGTGGCTTATGCTTCGAGACAATTGAAAGTGCATGAAAGGAATTATCCGACTCATGATCTAGAGTTGGCAGCTGTGGTATTTGTTTTGAAGTTGTGGAGGCATTATTTATATGGTTCTCGGTTTGAGGTGTTCAGTGATCACAAAAGTCTGAAGTATCTCTTTGATCGGAAAGAGTTGAACATGGCGGAGAGAAGATGGTTAGAATTCCTAAAGGATTATGATTTGGTTTGAATTACCATCCCGGTAAGGCAAAGCTTGTTGCGAATGCTTTGAGTAGGAAGTCCTTGCATATGTCGATGTTAATGGTCCGTGAGTTAGATTTGGTTGAGCGATTCGATTTAAGTTTGGTTTGTGAAACTACTCGAATAGTGTGAAATTGGGTATCTCAAGGCGACTAGTGGTATTCTGGAAGAGATTAGAAATGGACAGAAGTCTGATATTGGATTAGTTGATAAGTTGACATTGATCAACCAAGGCCAAGGAGGCGAGTTCCGAATTGACGAGAATGGTGTTATGAGATTTGGTGATCGGGTGTGTGTTCCGGATGTTGCCGAGATTAGGAAAAGTATTTTGGAAGAAGGACATCGTAGCGGGTTGAGTATTCATCCCGGTGCTACTAAAATGTATCATGATTTGAAGAAGTTGTTTTGGTGGCCGGGAATGAAAAAGGAAATTGCTGAGTTTGTGTAGGGGTGTTCGCGGTGCGGTTTGGGTGGTTTTGACGCAAAAAATCATCCGAACCGCAAGAGAAAAAGGCATGCGGTTTGGTTTGGTTCGGTTGACTTTAAGAAAAAAAACCAAACCAAACCAAACCAAACTAGTGCGGTTTGGTTCAGTGCGGTTGGTTCGGTTTTTTACAAATAATTTTTTGAGTCACACATTCACATATATATGATAACATAACTTTGTATTTGGTCATTCATACATGATATACTACTAAATTATAACAAAAAAACTAATCATATTTGGACAATAACTTTCCATTTAATATGTAAAAGTTAGATTAGACAAAAGTGAAATAATAAACATAAAATAATAGCATAAAACAATATAAAATATATTAAAAGAAAACAAATAAAAATAGAAGAGATGAGAAAATAGTGAAGATGAAAAAAAAAACATAAGAGATGAGAGATTAGACATAAAGATGTGCGATAAAATGAAATTGAAAAAGAGAAAAATTGCATAAAAAATAAGAACGTGAAAAGGAAATAATATAAGAGAGTAGAGATTAGAGAAAAAGATGCAAGACGTAATTAGTGAACATGAAGTGATAATGTTAGGAGATATTTAAGAAGATTGAAACCAAAACCATAATTGTAAAGATGAGAAAATTGTTCATAATCAAAAGGCTAATGTATAATAGGTTTAGGTTTGGGTTAGATGTGCATTAAGTAAAACTTAGGTTCTAACATAATGCGGTTTGATTCGGTTTGGTTCGGTTTGCAAAATACAAACCGCAAACCGAACCAAACCATGCGGTTTTGTTAAAAAATGACCCAAACTAATCCGAACCAAATGCGGTTTTTTTGCGGTTTCGGTTTGGTTTGTTTGGTTTGCGGTTTTCTATTGGATTGGTTTGGTTTTGAACACCCCTAAGTTTGTGTATGCTTGTTTGGTTTGTCAGAAGTCGAAAATCGAGCATCAGAAACCGTCAGGATTGATGGAGCCGTTGTTTGTTCCGGAATGGAAATGGGATGGAATCTCTATGGATTTTGTGTCTGGTTTGCCAAGGACGACGAAGAATTGTGATTCTATCTGGGTTATTGTGGATAGGTTGACGAAATCTTCTCACTTTATTCCGATAAGAATGGATTACCCGATGGAGAGGTTGGCAGAATTGTATGTTGAAAAGGTTGTAAGCTTGCACGGTATTCCTTCTAGTATTGTGTCGGATCGAGATCCGAGGTTTACATCTAAGTTCTGGACGGGATTGCAAGAAGCGTTGGGTACCAAGTTGCGTTTAAGTTCTGCTTATCATCCGCAGACAGATGCTCAGACGGAAAGAACGATTCAGTCGTTGGAAGATTTGCTGAGAGCCTATGTGTTAGAGAAGGGTGGAGCTTGGGATAGTTATCTACCATTGATTGAGTTTACCTACAACAACAGTTTTCATTCGAGCATCGGTATGGCTCCGTTTGAAGCATTGTATGGTAGGAGGTGTCGGACACCATTGTGTTGGTATGAATCTGGAGAGAGTGCGGTGATTGGACCGGAAATTGTTCAACAGACTTCAGAAAAGATTAAGATGATTCAGGAGAAGATGAGGACTTCTCAGAGTCGTCAGAAAAGTTATCACGATAAGAGGAGGAAAGATCTTGAGTTTAGTGAAGGAGAACATGTTTTTATGCGAGTTACTCCGATGACTGGTATTGGTCGAGCTTTGAAGTCAAAGAAGTTGACTCCACGTTTTATTGGTCCTTTTCAGATTACCAAGAGAGTTGGGAAGGTTGCATATCAGATTGCTTTGCCGCCGTCACTTGTAAATTTGCATGATGTTTTTCATGTGTCTCAGCTAAGGAAGTACATTGCTGATCCGTCTCATGAGATTCGGGTAGATGATATACAGGTACGAGAGAACTTGACTGTGGAAGCGGTACCTGTGAGAATTGAGGATCGAAAGCTGAAACAATTGCGAGGCAAAGAGATCGCATTGGTAAGAGTGGCTTGGGGAGGACCAGCAGATGGAAATGTCACTTGGGAGCTGGAGAGTTAGATGAAGGACTCGTATCCCGAACTATTCGTCTGAGGTATGTTTTCGAGGACGAAAACTCTTTTAGTTGGGGAGAGTTGTAACACCCCAAAATAATTCAATAATTAAATAATTATGATTTTTAATTATTAATTTAATTGAGAACATAATTTATTAATATATTGGATTTATTGGGATTAATTATGGATTTATTAGAAGTGTGTTGAGTAAAGTGAGGGTGTGAGGAGTAAAAGACTCTACTCACATTATTTATTTTATTTATGTTAAAGGAATAAAAGGAATAAAAGAAGGAAAGAAAGAAAAAGGAGTTATTTTGGAGAAAACAAAGATACGTGAAGTGAGAAGAGGAAAAGGAAGGAAGAAAACCTAAAGTGTCAGAATTCGAAGAACCCACAAGGTAAGGGGTGATTTTGATTAGTTAATTCATATTATCGGTTTAGATAGTCAATGGTATGGACCATAGTGTGTTAGGAATCCCGGTTTAGAATGTTAGGGTTCCGTAGAATTGCCCTATTGTGTCGGATTATGTGTCGAAAATAATTAGGGTGTCAGATACCAAATAGAAATGATAGAGATATGTTGTTTGATGTGATAATGGTGCAAATTGAATGTGTTTTAGTGTTTCCCATGTTGGAATTCGTATGGGCAAGTTTGGATTTGATTGAGAATGAGTGAATGCTGTCAAAAGTGCAGGAAATGGTTCTGCAACATGTGAGAACCGGTTCCCAGTGGGGAGGAACCGGGTTCCAGCATGTAAAACTTTGAAACTGGGCATTTTTGAACTGAGGAACCGGTTACTCCTGGGGAGGAACCGGGTTCCACGTTGTATTTTTCCAAAGAAAACAAAATTTTCTTCTGGGAACTGGTTCCCTGCCTGGAGGAACCGGGTTCCCCATACATTTTTCCAAGGGCGTGGTATTTTTGAAATGTGGGAACCGGTTACTCCCAGGGAGGAACCGGGTTCCACTGAAACTTTTTGAAAATTTTTAAAACTTTGAAAATTCATAACTTTCAAACCGTAAGTCCGTTTTGAGCGCCGTTTTGGACGTTGTTTCTTAAATTTAATGCTCTATCTTATAAAATGAAAAGATTTTCTAGAACTTGAAATTATTTTGAAAATGAGCCGAATTCCGAAATAGGTGGTTATTGACTGACGCATATTGATGTATATGTAGCAGAGAACCTTTGATGAGTGAGGTATTGGTATTGTGTGGATGTAGAGCATGTTTATGCTATTGTTAATTGTATGCATGATTGGTTGAGATATCATGTTGATTGGTTTGATTCAGTTATGTTAAGTTGATGTATTACATAGACTGATTTGATGTTGCATGCTAGTGATGTGCGTGCATATGCATTGTTTGGTGAAGTTAATTCCCATTGTGCGGAATTTGACTTGGATTGTCGATAACCGATACCCGATACCCGAGTGAGGATGGGTGGTTAGGCTGGATTCGTGTCCGGGTGTTTATGGACGAATCGATGGTTATTGTATCCGGTTGACGATGGATCAGTGTTGGGTGACTTGGTCACGTATTGGTACCACATGCATTGTGTCTGCATTTGTGTTTGCATGAGATTGTAACATGTTAGGATGTCTTCCAGTGTTGCAATTCTTTGGTTGTCTATTGATTATGCATAATGACTTGTATGATTGTGATTGTGTGTTGAATATGAATTTATGCTAAGTGGGTGAAATAATATGCTTGTGATATATTATTGATTGAAAAGTTTATAATGTGTTTTAATTATGAGAAGTCTCACCCTTACTTTACAATTTCAGATTAAAGTTAGCAGCTCAGGAGTTGGTGAGGATGGCTCTAGAGCTTATCATTTAAGTCCGCGTGTCAGTGTCATGCTCTGATTAGATTGTAACACTGGGGAACGTTAGTTGAGGAACTAGCTACTGTTCAGTTGTTCTTTAAATTTTGTTGGGAATAATAATGATTGGTTTATTCCGTTTTGGTTATGAGATTTTTCCGCTGTGTAAGACATGGTCTAAATTTAATTGAATTATTTTGAATAAGGATCCTCAGTGTAGTATGGCTACTGTTTGATTTGGAAGTTTTATTTTATTTAATAATTGTGGCATCCCTTGTTCCGTGTTAACTCTGACGAATTATGACTTTAATAATTGATATGATTAGTATTATTCGGGGTATTTTAGAAGGGGTGTTACAAAATACGTAGAGCAAATAAGGATGCCATAAGGTGGATAGGCAACATTCCCCGAGAGAAATGGGCAAGGGCATATGACGGTGGATAACGATGGGGACACATGACAACTAATCTTGCAGAATCATCGAACTCGGTTCTTAAGGATACTCGTAATCTTCCAATCACATCTTTGGTTAAGGTGTAACACCCCATCTAAATACCCCGAATATATTAATTAAATTAACATTTAAATCATCTTTAATCAGAGTTTAACACGGTAATCACGGGATGTCACAATTAATAAATAGAATAAACCTTCATTCAAACAGTAGCCATGCTACACTGAGGATCAACATTTCCAATTAATTTCAATCAAGCTAAGACCATGTCTTACACAGCGGAAAGATACCATAATAAAAAAAACGGAATAAATTCAATCAACATTATTCCCACTAAGTTTTAAATAAATAATAGACCAAGTCTATGTCCTCATCTAACGTTCCCCAGTGTTACAATCTAATCAAAGCATGACACTGACACGCGGACTAAACGACGAGCTCTAGAGCCATCCTCACCGACTCTTCAGCTGCTAACTTTAATCTGAAATGGTAAAGTAAGGGTGAGACTTCTCATAATTAAAGCATATTATAAGCTTCTCAATTAACAATATATTTCAAGCATATTATTCCACCCATTTCAACATAACTCCAGATTCAATACACAAATACAACCATATAATCATCATGCACAACAATCATCAATCAGAGAATAGTAACCGGAGACATCCTAACATGTTACTATTCCGCACAAATATAATGCGAGACTCAATGCATGCGGTACCGACTCGTGACCAAGTCACCCAACACCGATCCATTCATCAACCGGATACAATCCATCGATTCGTCCATAACCACTGGACACGAATCCGCCTAACCATCCATCCTCACTCGGTATCGGTTATCGGCAATCCAAGTCAAATTCCGCACAATGGGAATTAACTTCACCAAACAATGCATATGCACGCACATCATTAGCATGCAACATCAATCACCTATGTATACATTCATTGAACATAACTGAATCTCAACAATCAACATGATATATCAACTAATCATGCATACATCTAACATCGGATAACATGCAAACCAATCCACATGATATATCAACCAATCATGCATACATCAACACAAGTTATGACCACATCGGACATCATAAACCTCATCAACCATCACATGATATAATCACCTATCATGAAACAATTCATCACAAAGCATAAATATGCCAAACACTTACCCTTCAATTGGTAAGCTTATCACCGATATATATCACAACAACGATAACTAAGATCAACGACCATCGGGCATATACAACACCAACAAACACATGATATCAATACAATCATGAATACATCAATCATCATAAACGAATCAACCCCAAAACATGATATTTCAACCATCATGCATATAAACAACAGCGTAACACGCTTTACATTCCCTCAAGATCAATACATCCATCAACAGGGTCTACTACATACGCATCAACATGCGTCAAAAAGTCACCTATCTCGAATTTGGCTCATTTTCAAAATAATTTCAGGTTTTGGAAAATATTTTCAGTTCACAAAATAGAGCATTAAATTTAGAAAATAACGTCCAAAAGCGCCAAACGGACTTACGGTTTGAAAGTTATGAATTTTCAAAGTTTGGCATTTTTCCAAAATTTAAGTTGGAACCCGGTTCCTACATATACAGGAACCGGTTCCTGAAAAGTTCAAAAACCTCCTTGCTGGAAAAATGTATGGGAACCCGGTTCCGTCACATACAGGAACCGGTTCCCACGTGTATTTTTCAGTTCTTTGTAAAATTTCAAAGGGCAACCCGGTTCCGTCACATACAGGAACCGGTTCCCACGTATTAAAAAGCCATTTCCTGCACTTTTGACAGCATTCATCCATTTCAATTCAAACTCAAACATACCCATACGAACTCCAACATGGGAAACACTAAAACACATCATTTTTCATCATTCATCACATCAAACAACATATTTCCATCATCTATTTTCATCTACTGACACTTTAATCATATTTCATACACATTCAGACTCAATCTGACACCCACTGACACTATTAGATATACATCCATGGAAACCTAGAAATTCCTAAACATAGATTTCCTAACATGCCATGGTCTATAATATTAACATCAAAACCTATAATAAGCAATAACCAATCGAAATCACCCCTTACCTTGTGGGTTCTTCTAGATTTTGACGCTTCTAGGTTTTCCTTCTTCTCTTCTCTTCTCCAACTCTACGTATAATAGCTTTTCTCCAAAAAGACCTATTTTCTTTTCTTTTCCTTTTTATATTCCTTCTAATAATCCTTTATTTATTCCAATAAAATAAAACAAATGGTAATTAGTAAGTGTAGTGTAATTTACTCCTCACACCCCTAATTACACCTCACACCTCCATCTCCTCTTTTCTTCAATTAATCCCATAAATTCCAAAAATATAATTAATTCAAGTCTTTAATTAATTAAATAATTAAATTTCTATTTATTTAATTTCTAAATTAAATCGGGGTGTCACAACTCTCCCCCACTAAAAGAGTTTTCGTCCTCGAAAACACCACTTAGACGAACAGTTCGGGATATGAGTCCTTCATCTGACTCTCCAGTTCCCATGTAACATTTCCATCTGCTGGTCCTTTCCAAGCTACTCTTACCAATGCGACCTCTTTGACTCGCAACCGTTTCAACTCTTTCTGATCAAAGAGATATTTCAGGCTCTTATGATCACTAGTACCTCCAATTGAGAACCATATAAATAATGCCTCTCCACTTCCAAACAAATACAACAGCTGCCAACTCTAAATCATGAGTCGGATAACTCCTTTCATGCACTTTCAATTGTCGTGAAGCATAAGCCACAACCTGCTTATCTTGCATCAACACACCACCTATTCCCATTAATGATGCGTCACAGTACACAACAAAAGACTTAGTCGGATTCGGAAAAATGAAGATCGGGAGCACTAGTCAACCTCCTCTTCAGCTCTTGAAATCCTTCCTTCCAACTATCACGTCATGTTTGACATCATTTCCCATATCACTAACAAATATCCTTCTTATTCAACCACTAGAATCCCACACGATCCATTGTTATCGGGTTAAGAATACATCAGCTCAGCTCACTCCTTACCCCATTCACTCTAAGATACACGATTTATCACTTCCTTACACTGCAGCACAATTATAAGAACCTCCACCGAACCGCAATGTCCCCAACATCTATACACAATGCCAGTACCACGAGGCTACGTTCCAACGATAGAGCTTGCAAATTAATACATCTATTATAATGGACGTAACAACAATAAGACATAGAACCCTTCACCTAACAATTCTATTCTGGAATTTCTAATAGTTCCATAAACTCCACACCTTCTAACGTTTAATTTGTGACTTCCAAAAAAAATCATACTCGCGTAACAAAGTGCATCACATTACGCTTCCGCTACGCGACTCTGATCATTTACCTTAAGTCATTATCTTCATTTGATTTTCATCAACTACCAGCTCTACAAGTTTCATATTTATCTTTAGACTTTCTCCTTAACATCTACCAAAAATCACTGTTCATATTCTTCCATTCTAAACCTCCCACTCCGCGGCTTCAACTTGCATACACACTCAAGTCTCCGACCCGCTAGATAATTCCTAAGTCTACTATCCCCTCAATAGAACGTCAACCGCTTCACACACTATCAAGCTTGCAAGATGAGTCTATTAAATCCAACACGATCTCGTCTATTATCAACAAGAGATTAAGGGTGATCAGTTCCTCAATTTGTCAATAGATAGCCGGCAGTCACAATGGATTATAAACCACCGTACCAAACTATAATAGCGTTCCCTTAGAACTTGTGCTCGAAGTCACCCAAGCACCATGGTCCAATAATCTTCCTTTAAGGTTTACGACTTCTTCCACACTTATTTCTCATCTAATATCGATGATGAGATACCATTGATCAAACAATTTACATAATCTCCTTCACCCGCACTTAGCATCGCACAAACGTTAAGTATTTTCCTCCTCATGAGACGCTAACATACCAAATACACCATAACTCATTTTGTCCCCATTTGAAGTCCTTATCCATGCGAGAACTTTAACGACATTCACAACTCTTAGTCTCCTTCAAACCTCATAACATCTAGGATCCATATATGTTCGATTGAATCTTATCTCAAATGCAATCTCGGTAATACATCTCATCATATGATCGGTAAAAGAAACTTCCAACATTTTCTTAACACACGTCAATATTTTGACATCTCAAACATGATTGCACTTCCGTCAATTTATTTTTCCTCTAACACCACTTATCTTTTCCTCGTTAACGTCACTTATTCATCCTCAATCGATATAAGTTGCATCTCTAATACTTTCACATTCTTACTAATACCAACATTTCATTCATTAAGAATATATCATTCTTGACCTCGTCTCAAATAATGCGATTATTCTTGGTTATGCCCATAAAATCTTCCAACACCGCAACAAATTTTGGACCTTCCCACTACAACACTACGTCACCTCGGATGGGTCTACCGCATTCAGTCACTAAGATAACATGATAAAGAAAACTCATATCCTCATACCGTAATCTACACCATGAAAACTTAACAAAATTCTACTCCCTTTGGGTTGGAATTCACCTCACAACATTCAACATACCTATACCGAGTTTTAGAAGCTTACCTCCAACTATCTTCATCCTTAACGACCACGAAGGTAAGTTAACGAAATTCGACTTTCATCAAGGCATACTTTCCAACCAATTGATCCATCAAATCGCCAACAATTTGAAATAGATATTTAGTCTCAATCACCACTTAAATCGGTTATCAAAAATCCACACGCACCAGCTACTTTCTTCCTCCTTGACTAAGGAAATCGAGCTCCCAAACAATACACTTGGTTTTACAATCCATTTCACTCGCATCTCCCATAGCTTCTCAATTCTCTTAACTCAAAAGTTGACATCTTGCGGTGTCATAGAAATAAGTTTTGTACCAAGAACGACATCAACAACAACTCGATTCTCCTCAAACATCATTACATGATAAATAATTACTTTCGGTCTTGGGACCATTTTTAAAACAAAGTTCATCACATTATCTTTCCAACGCTAAACGGAACTCAAATCGACATCCAAAACTCAAGTTATGAATCTTACAAGTTTTCAAAACAATGTTGTCAGCTTCAGGAAATCAATTCCCTGTGATAGGTAATCGACTTCCACCTTGTGAGAGTGAAAAATCCCAAAACATCACCGAATACAAAATTTGAGATCCTAACTTCAACATACCGCAACACACATTATTCACCATGATTAATTGTGTCAAGTTACAATTCCAATAACCAATTCACACAATTGCATACTTTATATCAACCATTGGCACTAACACAATTAATCTTTTCAAGAACACCAAGAGGTAACTCACACAGACAGTTCCACAATCCACCGGAAGTGTTGCAACATTCAACCACACCAGCTTCATCTTCTAAGAGTCATCCTTCTTAATTACCAAATATCTTCTAGGCCAAGAATATGCATCGACTCATCAAACGATTCATAATTACTTGGTTTAACTTCAAACATTCAACCGAATGATAATTTCAAGCTAATTCAACATCTTGCTCTAACGACGAGTTGCTATTACTCCCAGAGGAACATTAGAACTCACACCTAACGGGGCACCATTATCCATACCATCGTCCTCCACTCTCAGTGATGCGAACAACACAAGTACTTAATTGTTACCGCTTAAGAGAACCTTATCTGACCATCATACTGAATTCTCGAATTCATAATCCCTCCGAATTCGGGAACTACGCAGTCTAACCAACATTTGCACTCATATAATCAATAACTCATCGATCCAACTCTTCACACCAAAACATACTGGAGAAGTAAAGCTTCTCCCCCACTGGCTTCTAAACCACTCCTGCAACCAAGTAGTTAGGAAAAACAAGCAAGTACCGACAGTGTTTCACACACATGTCGTATACAGAAGGAGTAATGACATTAAGACACTGGTCACAACGACCGACTATGCTCTGATACCACTATTGTAACACCCCATCTAAATACCCCGAATATATTAATTAAATTAACATTTAAATCATCTTTAATCAGAGTTTAACACGGTAATCACGGGATGTCACAATTAATAAATAGAATAAACCTTCATTCAAACAGTAACCATGCTACACTGAGGATCAACATTTCCAATTAATTTCAATCAAGCTAAGACCATGTCTTACACAGCGGAAAGATACCATAATAAAAAAAACGGAATAAATTCAATCAACATTATTCCCACTAAGTTTTAAATAAATAATAGACCAAGTCTATGTCCTCATCTAACGTTCCCCAGTGTTACAATCTAATCAGAGCATGACACTGACACGCGGACTTAAATGATAAGCTCTAGAGCCATCCTCACCAACTCCTGAGCTGCTAACTTTAATCTGAAATTGTAAAGTAAGGGTGAGACTTCTCATAATTAAAACACATTATAAGCTTTTCAATCAATAATATATCACAAGCATATTATTTCACCCACTTAGCATAAATTCATATTCAACACACAATCACAATCATACAAGTCATTATGCATAATCAATAGACAACCAAAGAATTGCAACACTGGAAGACATCCTAACATGTTACAATCTCATGCAAACACAAATGCAGACACAATGCATGTGGTACCAATACGTGACCAAGTCACCCAACACTGATCCATCGTCAACCGGATACAATAACCATCGATTCGTCCATAAACACCCGGACACGAATCCAGCCTAACCACCCATCCTCACTCGGGTATCGGGTATCGGTTATCGACAATCCAAGTCAAATTCCGCACAATGGGAATTAACTTCACCAAACAATGCATATGCACGCACATCACTAGCATGCAACATCAAATCAGTCTATGTAATACATCAACTTAACATAACTGAATCAAACCAATCAACATGATATCTCAACCAATCATGCATACAATTAACAATAGCATAAACATGCTCTACATCCACACAATACCAATACCTCACTCATCAAAGGTTCTCTGCTACATATACATCAATATGCGTCAGTCAATAACCACCTATTTCGGAATTCGGCTCATTTTCAAAATAATTTCAAGTTCTAGAAAATCTTTTCATTTTATAAGATAGAGCATTAAATTTAAGAAACAACGTCCAAAACGGCGCTCAAAACGGACTTACGGTTTGAAAGTTATGAATTTTCAAAGTTTGGCATTTTTCAAAAATTTAAGTTGGAACCCGGTTCCTACATATACAGGAACCGGTTCCTGAAAAGTTCAAAAACCTCCTTGCTGGAAAAATGTATGGGAACCCGGTTCCGTCACATACAGGAACCGGTTCCCACGTGTATTTTTCAGTTCTTTGTAAAATTTCAAAGGGCAACTCGGTTCCGTCACATACAGGAACCGGTTCCCACGTATTAAAAAGCCATTTCCTGCACTTTTGACAGCATTCATCCATTTCAATTCAAACTCAAACATACCCATACGAACTCCAACATGGGAAACACTATCATCTATTTTCATCTACTGACACTTTAATCATATTTCATACACATTCAGACTCAATCTGACACCCACTGACACTATTAGGTATACATCCATGGAAACCTAGAAATTCCTAAACATAGATTTCCTAACATGCCATGGTCTATAATATTAACATCAAAACCTATAATAAGCAATAACCAATCGAAATCACCCCTTACCTTGTGGGTTCTTGAGATTCGGCTTCTAGGTTTTCCTTCTTCTTCTCTTCTCCAACTCTACGTATAATAGCTTTTCTCCAAAAAGACCTATTTTCTTTTCTTTTCCTTTTTATATTCCTTCTAATAATCCTTTATTTATTCCAATAAAATAAAACAAATGGTAATTAGTAAGTGTAGTGTAATTTACTCCTCACACCCCTAATTACACCTCACACCTCCATCTCCTCTTTTCTTCAATTAATCCCATAAATTCCAAAAATATAATTAATTCAAGTCTTTAATTAATTAAATAATTAAATTTCTATTTATTTAATTTCTGAATTAAATCGGGGTGTCACATAAGGCAACATACTTTCGAATGGGATCTTTGTTTGGGAAACTAGGTCATCGATGGACCTGTTGTTGGTCAAACCCATACAGACATGCATCAAGGGATTGGCACGAAGTTATTGAAGCAAACAGTCATATGTCATGCAATTCGACCGTGAAAGATTCTATTTCATGGTGGCCGAAAGAATAAATCGGCGCGACGGTCGACCATTAGGTACTTTCAATGTTGATCTTAGGAAGCGAGTATGTGATTGTGGAAAATTTCAAACTTTTCACTTGCCCTGCTCCCATGCTATCGCAGCATGTGCTAGTATACGACAAGACTACACCATGTACATGCCTGAGGTGTTCACAATTCTTAATGTTTTTAAAGTCTACCAGGAAAGCTTCCTTGGACTACCACATGAGGAAAATTGGCCACAATATACAGGACTTACACTCTGCCATGACGATAATATGCGAAGGAAAAAGAAAGGTCACCCAAATAGTACTCGCATTAGAACTGAAATGGATGAATGTGAAAAACAAAAGAGGTTGTGTGGGATCTGTCGTGAAGTAGGTCATATACGTAGCAAATGTCCGAATGTAGCTGGCCCGTCTAATAGGCCTTAGTGTTTTCATAAATATGTTAGCAATGTAATATCAACCAATGTAATGTCATGTCTTTATAATGGTTCCTTTCATTTCAAATTCAACAGACAACAAACAACAAGAACAACAAACAACAACAACCTAAGAACAAATAATGATACAATAAACTGATAAAACGACCAAGAACACAACAGATCTACGCGATTATAACAATCAACACAATCGGATCCTCCGGTGTTAGCATCATCATAAGGACACATGCGTCGTTATGCATAAGTCTTAAAGACGGAGTTTCTCCATTTGGGCCGGCAACCATAACTTTCCTCTCAATTTTAACGATCTTCTCACCATCAGCAATCTCTCCGTCTAACCAACGATTCAATTCCCTCTTCAAATGCTCCAACGTCTGCGTGTTTCAAAGCAACATCTTCATCGGAGGATTTATTGGTGAATAAATCACATAAGCATCTCTTTTCATGAACGGAAAAGTTGAAAGTGGTTCCTCTGACCCTGATGATGGACGTGTTTGTCTCAAGAATTCAGACATACTTACAAGCAAGATAATTATTTTGGTGCGAGAAAGAGATGAGCACGCTTGACCTCTTTATAACAAATAAAAATATATTAAAATATTATTCGATTCGTCCGTTGGATGGGCGAACCTGACACACTTTTTTCAATATGTGACATTTTCGTAAAAAATTTTAAACTGTATCGAAATAATAATATAATAAATAAATTATTTTTTTAAAAAAAATATTCTTTGAATATAATAAATAAATAAATAAATTTAAAAATATAATAAAAAAAATATTTTTAATATTTTTATTATATTAAAATAATATTAATCAATTAAATAATATATATAAAAACTAATTTATATAAATAAATTCATATTTATAATCAGAAAAAGGAAAAAAAAAAGAAAGAAAAAAAACTATAACCCGGTCGTCCCACCCTTGGACGAACCGGTGGCTGAATATTTTCAAAGTGGGCCCGTGCGTCCATTGCTTGGACGACCCAATGCTAAAATCAATTTTTTTCGTGATATTTTGGTATTTTTTTGTACAATGGTGACAGTATAGTGTATTTTTTTCAAACAGTGGCAATGTGGTAAAAAATTCGGTTTATTGCTTACAGTAGTGGTGTATTAATAAGAATAATTTTCATGCAAGTTATAAGTACTTATGAAACATTGTAATTTTTTACCCAAATAACCACTTTTCCTAGATCATTACCCAATATATCCTATTTTTCAACATTCATAAATCAAAATCGGAATGAAGTTATAGTTTGGAATTATTTTTTTATGACATTATTTACTATTTTAAACATACTTCTACAATTTTTTTGATATATTATATTTTTCACACTTAATGTGTGTTTTTTTGTTAGAATGTTATTTGAAAAAAATATAGTACATGTCATTGTGCAATTTAGTCAAATTTTTAAGGGTGGGGCTCACTACACCTCAGGGGCGGATCCAGACTTTATATATTGGTGTGGCTAAACATAAAAGAAATTATCGACTAAAATATATTGAAAATAAAAAATAATATTGTTTGATGAAGTGTATTTACAATGAAAACCGTCTAGTATCTATTTCTTGAAAATGAGCTAAAATAACATCATTGTTAATTGTTCCAAGAACATCTCTTTCTATAAAAGTTACAAGACGATCATTTAACCATTGATCACCCATTTTGTTACATAGCTGACTCTTCACAAACTTCATAGCTGAAAAAACACGTTCCACGCTCGCAGTTGCTACTAGCAAGACTAAAGCCAACTTCAGAAGCTTATAAACTATATCAAAAGTGTTGCATTTTTTTGTTTCCACAAGTTTTGCACAAAGATCTGAAAGTCCGTTTAAATTTGCAAATTTTGGATCACATCGAACATTTCTAACATAATTCTGAAGCTGATGTCGTACCGCCACTTCCGGCACATCTACAAAATCATTTGGATAAAGTTCAACCATCCTCAATAATTTTTTCACATCAAAAGATTCAAATGATGATGAGGGACTCAAACATGAAACACATTGTAAAAGTTCAGTATTCTCTTCATCAAACCTAGCATTGAGCTCATGCAACTGCAAATCTAAAACACTACATAAACAATCATGCTTATAATGATGCAAATTAGAAACACTAGAAGTGATAGCATGTCGTCTAGGTTTCTTCCCTTGCACGTACGCTGCATCCAAATCAGGCACATCAATATCATGCTTATTGCAAATTTCCATAACCTTAGATATAAGTTCTTCCCATCCATCATTTCTCATTTCTTGTAATTCCTGTTTGGTGGCTTTGACAAGTGATAAAGCATTCAAAAGATCTTGATCACGCTTTTGTAGCACTACACTTAAATCATTTGTAAATCCTAAAATCTCAACCATCATGTATAACATGAAAATAAAATCAAAGGATCAAGCACATCTAGCAAAAGCATAGTTTCACCATATTTTTCAAATGACGTATCTTTCCCGACTTCTTCAAGTACCTCAATAATGGCACCATATAAAGTCATCAAACTAGTGAGAGTCCTAAAGTGGGAACCCCAACGAGTGTCACCCGCTCTAGCAATAGACGATTCTTGATTTAATCCACTACCGCCTCTATCTCACCCTCTTCAATCAATTTAGCAAATTGAGATACTTGTTTGTCCCAAGCAATTCTTGTCTCTTGTTAGAAGACCGTATGAAATTAACAAGCATATTGACCTTACCGAAAAACCACTAACATCTTTGTGAGTCTTAGCACATGCAACAAGTGCTAATTGAAGTTGATGGGCAAAACAATGCACATAATAAGTCGATGGATTTTCATTTTGAATTAAAGTTCTCAAACCACCAAACTTACCTCGCATATTGCTAGCTCCATCATATCCTTGCCCCTTATGCTAGATAAACTCAAGCCATTAATAGACAACAACTTCTCAAGTGCCTCCTTAAGTGACTTAGCACTTGTTTCTTTAACACTAACAATCCCAAGAAACCTTTCTTTTACCAAACCATCACTATTAACATAGCGAATAACAATGACCATTTGTTCTTTACCAAAGAACGTCACCGATTCATCAATCAAAACACAAAACACATCATCCGAATATCACATACAATTTGTTTAGTTATTTCACATGCACAAGCAAGAAGATCCTTTTGAATCTTAGGGGTCATAAAGTTATTTCCGGAGCACAATTTATTACCTTAGCTATCTCGGTTAATTTCCTTTAGAGTGTCCACCAACTCAAGAAATGGCCCTTAAATAAAGAGTTAAAGGACTCGTCACTCCTCTAAATGGCATGCCACACCTCAAAAGAAACTTAGTAGCTATAAGAGATGTGTTTACACGAACACGATATTCGTAATTCATTTGTTTAGTTTGATTAACAAATGCATTAATACTTTGGTTTGGGTTCATGAGAGCGTAACTCATATGCACACAATCAATATGACTATTGGAAGAAGTTCCATGATTAGCCAATCTGAGAATTCTTCCAATCACCAAACCCTCTGTCACAAAGTGATCTCCCGTATTTAGAGACATTCTTAAACAAAAACATGGCAAGCAAAATGCCAGTCCTTAGATTCACTATAATCAATCCAATCATACAAATCAAACCAATTTTGCAAAATCTACGTCTTTGATTACCTTGAATGCACTAAGGGTAAACAAAATTATAAGGAGGTTTATGACGACCTATTTTTAAATAAGCTTTCCTTACCTCATTTTGGATGTCGGATGATAGCTTGAAATTGGGCCTAATTCTGGATCGGTTTCCAACAATTCATAATCGACAACTTTAATACTCTCACTTGATGTTGAGTTTCCGATGCTTCTAGATTTACCGAAGAAGTAGCTTTGTCTCTAGAAAGCACAGGAAAAAATTTCTTCATCCTATAAAGAGAACAATGAAACCATTAAAATTAGCTATTCACTCTATAAAGAAAATAATAAGAACAATTTATTGTAAAGAAAATATTTATGAGAAATTGAAAATTTACTTTTTTAAAACAAATTGGGGTTTTAGGGTTCAACTCAAATAGAACAAAAGAATAAGAAAATTTTGAAGTAGTTAGTTTACCTTTGATTTTCAATCACTCATAAACAATGCAAAATGGTGGAGTTATTGGATTAATGAGAGAAAGAGACAAATATGGAAGTTGGTGGGGTTTGAGAAGAAGAGAAAGGATTTACTGTGTGAGAGAGAAAGAAATAAAAGAGAGAGAAAATTAAGAGATAAAAGTTTATATAATATTAAATATTAAAATTAATTAATTAATTAAATATATATTAATATTAGGAAAAAAAAAAAAACTGGTGTGACTATAGCCACACCTAGCCTAAAACTGGATCCGCCCCTGCTACACCTTATACAAATGTTTCAAAATTCAACCGATCAACAATTCGGTGAAGTTTTGGATTACAAATTTAGTGGTCTGATCAGTCAATTAATAGTCGAACCATATATATTCTAATAATATGAAAATAAAATTTTATTTCTCTTTTGTAATATGATTTCTTTTTAAAAAATTTATTAATTTAAAATATTATTATATCGGATAATTAATCTTCTATGTTTTAAATTTGTTATATTATTATATTGTATGATTAGTAATAGATAAGTTTAATGAAAATTGTAATATTTTAATTGTAGAAGATATAACTGTCTTCTCTTTAGTCAAGTTAAACATGAAAAAGATTTGTGGTGCAGATGGTAAAACTACAACCCTTATAATTTTGAAACGTTATTATTCTCATTCTCAAAATTTGACTAAATTTGACTTTTTTTTTTAACGTGAATCCTAATAATTTTAATATAATTTAGTTATTATATGTAATTAACTTAATTAGAAATATTAATAAAATCAAATTTTAAAATAAAGACATCAAAATTTAAGAAAATGAAAATAGGAGATCAAGATTATAATTAATCTAAAAAACCAAAAATAAAAAAAATTGATTCGTCGGATCAAGAAATTTATTGTTTCATTGGTCTGACTAGTGAACCGGTCGAATCACACCAGTTTTCACCAGATCAATTATAACAAGTGTCGGATGACTTTGTCAAACCGCTCTATCCTCTAGTTCACGATTTAACTGGTCTGATCGGCTGGAACGGTCTCAAATTTAAAACTATGTCTCATACATTGATCACATATTCTACGAAGATTAAAAAATGTCATTCCTAGCATCTAAAAATTGAAATTCGCAGGTATCTATTTTACAATAAAAATAATCCAAATTACAATATCAAAATATACTCTCACCCTCCATTGATTCAAATTTAAAAACTCCAAACAAAAGAGAGAATTTTGCATAACCCTGCATGTATGTATGTATCTTCATGAATCATGATCATAATACTAATATTGAAAACCCTACCAAAATTTCCTTCCATTTTCATTCAAGATTTTCACGTGCAAACAACATTAACAATATGCTCACATCAATAGACGACACAAAAGAAGTTGGACTTACAAACAATATATATGTATTCCATTGCTCATTGATGAGATAATCTAGTTTAGTTTTGTCCAAAATATGAATGTTGTGTCTGAATTTAAAATTTGGATACTTATGGTTTGATGATGATGGTGAGGTCAAAGAGTGTAAATCAACTATACTACTATGACAGAGTGAGATGATTCAAAAGAAATTTTTAAAAGTTGATTATAACATGAAACTACTCATCAATAAACAGTTGCAGAAGATAGCCTATCCAAAAATTGAGTTGGCAGCAGAGTAAGACGGGCTAACCATTCATGCCTATAAGACTTTCAAAATATTTTATTTTTTCACTTCTTTTTTTCTAAGTTACAAATTTTCATATGTAATTCTCTTAATAGTAGAGAAAAAACATATCTAACTTAATTAACTATGTGAAATCATTTTTTTCCAAGTTAATTTCTTATGTATTTATAAATAAATAATTAAAAGATAATTTCAATAGATTTGTTTGTCTCGGTATTTAGTTTTATAGTATTTGTCACAAAAAAAATAGTTTTATAGAATTGCTTTTATCAACAATATTTTTGCAAGATAATATACTACTGGTGCATATATCTTCTGGACACATTTATAAATAATAATTTTTTAAAAATATATTGAATAATTAATGTATCTAGTATAAAATAATAATTAAATATATTATTTATTCAATAAATTTAAAAAAAAGTTAATTATTTACAAATGTGTCAAGAGTAGAATTAGAAAGCCAATACCATTAAAATATTACTAATATTAGTAGTATCAAAAACCAAATATTTTTCTGAGTAGAGGGCCCCCTAAAAGCATATAAATTCAGAGGTCGCGCGGGAACAGCGCGGGAGCTGTTTCCCAAGGCACTGTCTGTCACTGCATTTCATATCATCATCATCTTAACTCTGCTTACTCCATGCACCTATCTATCCTAACATATCATCATGTATTACTTGTCCATTCATTTCCAGGTACATAGTACTCTGTGTTCCGACAAATATTGTTTCTTTCTTTCCACTTTTATTTCTACCATACGTATTACACCAATATTATATGAATAATTCTAAAATTTTGTGGTCCTATTTATTTATGTACCATTACAAGTTTTTTTACTCAATATTTACTATTCTTTTGTATATGACATATATATGTATATATTTATCAACTGTGATGACTTAAAGTACTAGTGTTTATTTTGTATTTAACAACATTTCAACTAAGTGATATTTGACAATCTTGATATATGGAAAACCAACAATGCAATCTTAAACCTTGATTTTGATTCAAGATGTTTAAAGTGAAAAGATAAATTCTTAACACAACATGTTTGAGGAAGTGTTAAGTTAATGAGGCATAAAGGACCCAATAGAAATCTTATCAAACTTTAACTCAAATCTGATAGTGACTCATTTCTGATTGAGGAAAACTATGGATTTGAAAGGGAAGTCCGGCAAGGTCACTATATGACCATGTGGGAGGTGGGTTCCATCAAAGAACCTTCTAGCAAAGAAGAGATGAGATGCAATGGAATAGGACTTGTAGCCCAATCATAAAACTTCTTATATTCATTCACATTTTATTTTATGAGAACTTTTAGATACATTTCATGTATGTATGTATATTTAAATATGTCCAAAAATTAATAATAATTTCCATAACATATTTTAATGGAAAATATACCATTAAAAACTTTTAATAAACTTCTCATAACACTTTGCCTTTGGGGTGATAAGATAAAGGTTTTAGCTCGACCCCTCTATTTTGAGCCTATTTGTTTCAGCTTTAATAAATAGATTTTTTTATATATTTTTAAAAATTAATTTTGTAAAATTGTATTTTAAAATATTATAAATTTTTTATATTCGTTTTTACTGACACAAAATATTAATTTTGATATTCTATAACATAAATATATATTATTCAAATCCAAAATTATATATATTTTTTTAAAAATTGTATTTTAAAAATAACTTTTATGAAAATTTATTTTAAATAATTTTAAAATTAAGTGATTTTTTGAAACTTTGATATTTAAATTTTATTTTAATAAAAAGATGAAACATTTAAAATAGCATTTTAAAAATAACTATTCAAACTAAATTATTAAAAAAAATATGAAAATTTTATTTATAAATTTTTTTACACAATTATATAACATTATAAAAATCATTTTAAGAAAAGAAAAAAATAAACTAACCTTTTATCTGTCCCATTTTATTTTTTGTTGAATAGATCTAAATGAAATACACATGCTACTTTGTCGTTTTTAAATAATATTTTTTTTATTATCAAAATTTTGAAAATATGAAAAACTTAATAATAATAATGTGACAACATCAATTAATCCCTATTTTTTTGTATATTTAAATATATCATTATAATCTAAAATTTAAAATATGATATTTTATAATATGATAAAATTTAGTTATAGTAAAATAATTATGAAAGTAAGTTGAAATAACTTTAAAATTATGATGAAAAATTGTTTTCATAAGTTTTTTTCTAAAATTAATTATCAAAATTTATGTATTTAAATAAAATCAAATAAATAAACTTAAATAAATATTTATTTATTTTTAATATTTTATTTTATTACTCTATTTAAACATAAATATTAATATTTGTTTAAAAAATAAATTTTAAAAGACATTTATTTAAGTTAACAAACCAATCGTACTTTTAGAAAAATTAAGTCCAAATCCAAAAATAAATTTATGACAGATTAGACATTAAACTTAAACCTTAATATTTTTGACAAGATTAGTCCCATGTTTTGTAAAACTTAATACGACCAAAGCTAATTTCACCCCTACTCGTCGATAAGTGTAAAATTAATTTTTCAAACAAATTATTGTTTGCTGGTCCATTGAATATGCGTGTGTATTTTTTTTAGTACATGCCCATGTTTTGATAAACAAGTATATAACATCTTTATTGTAACTTTTCTTTTAGATTTTCTTAAAAAAATTTGGATTCATTATATTTTAATATCTTTAAAATTTGGTCTCTGCAAAAAAAAAATTGTTGATTTTTTAGTCTTTCTAGTGTTATTAAAGACCAAATGAAGGAATGAGAGTATTTATTTAATTAATTATTGTAAAAAATATTAAAATAGAGATGATAATTTTTGGTAGAGATTAAATTCAAAATACTCCAGTGCTATAGAGTTTAAAAATATTTTTAAATATATTTAACTCTAGATTTAAAACAATCATTATTTCTTTATTTTCATTTTATAGTGATTATTTTCATTACATTTTAAAAAATATTTTTTAAGTATATTATTCTTACAAATTGCATTATTATGAAAGATCAAAATTTTAATAAAAATTTAAGATGAAATACTCATTTTGATCCCTTAACGATATTATTAAATTTAGTTTAATCTCTTTATTTTTTATGTCAAATTGATCATTTAACTTTTTAATAAAGACAAAACTTAATAGATAGCATGCGTTTGTGTTTTTTTTGTTTAAGCTTTGGACGGTAATAACATTGCAATATCTAATCCAATTCTCCACATTCTCTTACTATTTTTCTTTCTGATATTCAGTTATGTTGTTGATTTTGGTTTTTTAATGGGTATTTTTCTTGCATTTTAAAAATTATTTCTTGAATTTAATTAATTGTTGTTTATGAAATATCAATGAAATTTCAAAAATAATTTTTAGCGTCAATTTTTTCAACGTTATATTTGTCATGGTAGTTGTCATATAGATTTTCAACGGACTTTGATTAAGGAGTAGACATAAGAAAGTCATATGCATGTATTAAGAAGTTAAAAAATTATTTTGAAATGAAAAAAAAAATTAAGGAATCAATTAAATATAATTAAGTGATCAAAAGTTAAATAATCAATTCGAAATGAAAAAAAGTTAAGAAATCAATTAAGTATAATTAAGTGATCAAAATATGTATTTTGTCAAAATTTAATCTAAAAACTTTGTTTCTTTTATTTTAAATTAGAAGACGTTTTTACTATTTCACACGAATTAAAAAATATAATAATTATTTAATAAAAAATTAAAATGATAAATAATAATATAAAAATGTATTTTAATAAGTATATTAAAAAACAAAATTAAAAAAATAAAAAGTAGAAAGAAAAATAAATAATAAATAGTATATTATACAAAAAAAATCATTAATAATATATAAAATTGTAAAATATTTTTCGAAAAGTGATTTATGTTTAAAAGAGATGGAGTGTGATTAACTTAAATGTACTAACATTAAATAATTACATATATTAATTCAGCCATTCTAGTCACAGTAGTCATTAATCAGTGTAGTGCATAGTTAGTGGAAGCTGTCAAATTGATGTGAGTGGGTGTCTGATTGTGTCTTCTTCTCTATCTGGATCTGACCCATCCTCACTATTCGATTTGATGGCTACTTAATTAATAATTGACCTTTCTCTTTTCATGAAATTAAACAAATATAAAAAATTTACATTTCACTTTCCTTTTCACATTTTTTTCCTTTTCACATTTAACTCATAAAAGCTTCTTGATATGAATAGAGTCAAAAGAAATGGGCCTTCTAATCAGTAATCAGTAATATATTTATTTTAATCAATAATGCAATTGATGGATCACGAGATTAATATGAAGTTTCATGTCATATTTTGAGTTTTATATTATAATATTATATAATTATTGATTGATAAGATATGTACAAGAAGTGTACGTAATGTGAGAGTGATCTACTATATTCTCTTGTTAGATCTCTTTCAATAATTTATACTAAAGTTGAGTGATTCTTCCTAAAGGCCAAAAAAATACTCAAATATCAAATCCATGCTTAATTCAATTTTAATTATCACCAACTTAGCCTTAATAAACAACTTCACTTCAATGGTTCTTTCTTGTCATCTAAAACTTAATATATAGTTATGTTTATCTTATTATGGCAACCTTGATATTTTGGAGTAGGGGTCTTGTTATTCTTCTTTTCTTTTTTTCTTTTTTTCTTTTTTTTTTTCTATTGCTTTCGTTATCACTTGAGAGTAGATGAATATAAGCTGGACTTTTTGGTTGAAAGTAATTAAAAAGAAAGAGAATATATGCGACAAGACGAAAAAACAAAAATTGTAGGGTTTGGAACAATGTGAAATATGAGTTAGAGACAAAACAAAGAACAAAAAAACTTAACTTGTATCCCCAGTTTTCATGTTTGACAAAAGTAATACTTAAATTTAACTTTATCGTAAATTTTTACATGGTATTACAATAAATTGTAACATAAGAGTGAATACTCAAGTTTGTACATGGCAACTGAAGTGGACCGACCCTTTCCAATTAATGTTTACTGATCATCATGATGAACTAAGAATCAGATCGTATAAATAGTGGATTGAAGAAAATAGCGAGACATCCAAAATCTCAAGGAATTGTGTATATACTTACTTTTATATATTCAATATTTTATTTTTTTTATTTATAATTTTATTTATTCATAATAATAAAACTTTATCATCCATATTTGAACTTAAAAATACAGATGTGGGTCTCTCATATCTTATAATAAGAGTGGATAACTTTTGAGAAAATCATAAAAATCATAAATATCCGTCTGATCCTTGTTTGCGGTTGGTTGTAAAAGGGGTTTCGGTTTAACATGTTGAATTGAACTAGTTTCTATTAATATATATCGGTTAGGTTCGGTTGAAGCAATTCAACTCAAAAATAATTGAAACTGACCTCTATAGTATATTGAACTGGACTCAATTTTTTTAAGGCCCATTAGACATACCATTCATATCTAGGATATTTCTTTACCCACACCAGATAGTTGTCTAACGCATCACGCGAAAATATAAAAATGGCTTTCAAAATCAAAAATGCATTTGTAGCATGCACCCATACATGGATTTTGGTGGAAAAGGCTCTATGTATTAGTTGAGAAACAACCAGAAACACAACTACGGTTGAAACCGTAATTATATATTTTTGGAAGTACCCCAAATACACACACCAAGTTAACTTAGCACCAGATAACTGGAGCTACACGGACGGTTATATCATATGATTCTTTAGGGTGTCATATCCATATCTAGTACATGATACTCCAGGAGATTATAGAGGAGGAGCATGTCCGTACAAGCCGATCATGTCACTGATGTTTTGTCTAGGTGTCATCGTATCATGGAAATTGTGCAGACGGGCATTGATCGAGGTTTGTTTCCTAATGGCTCTGATGTAGATGTGTTATAGATGTCATCATGAAGGAGGCTCAAGAGGCTATACTTTACTAGAGACAGGGGAGGAACGCTGGCAGGGTGACGGACCAATCATATTCCACCATACCCGGTAGTCTTTGTTGTTTTATATGTATTTTGGTTTTGATTGTTTTTTGTTTATCTTTTTTTGGATTGTTGTTGGATAATATTTTGTGTTACCGCCTTTCTCGACTACAAACACCCATTATATATATATATATATATATATATATATATATATATATATATATATATATATATATAGTTTCCAACAACATGTGAAAGCGAAAAAAGGTATGTCCCAAAAATACATTTTCGGTTACGTAGAGATATTTTCGGAATTGCATAATGTGATTTTCAACCTTATGGAGTGGGGTAAGAAATCCCCATATCTAAACACATCGAATCGAATGAGTTAAAACCCCTAGTCGTCTTATACCCTTCATTGCTTACTCCATTTTCTACATCATTTCTTCCTTTTCTCAGTTTCAAATAGAGCATTATGATTTGGGCTTCTTTTTAGCCATGGATGTCGTTGATACACTGCTATGAAGAACACTTTCGCTATGTCTAAATTTAGGTTTTATGTTCTCTACTTTACCTCACCTCAGATTCACTGTGTTTGATATGTTATTTTCCCAATTTGTTTAATAACAAATTTCTCAATCTTTACAAAGTAGAGGATCTAAAAATTTCCATATTTTTCCAAATCTTCTTGCAATTTCCTACTGTGAAAATAAATTTTTGATTTTAAACCTTAACTTAAAAAATATTCCCAAATAGTTTTCCAGAATCTATCTTCAAGAACATTCTCTGAAGAAACAGCCATTAAAATATGAGTTAAATATGTTTTTAATCTCTATAAATATGCGATCCTACAATTTTGATCTCTCTAAAATTTTTCTTCGAATAATGGTACTCGTAAAATTATTATAAATGTAGTTTTAGTTCTTGATATTAAATCTATGTGTATTTTTGAATGATGATTTTACATACATGTATAGAACGTTATAAAAAGTTCCTCGAAAAAAAAGGAACTCAAAATTTGATTTCTAAATCGAGATTTTCATTGCTTTTATCAATATTTTTTGAAATTTATAAAATTCATATTTAATTCTTCTTATTTTAAAAAAAAAATTAAGTTTAGTAAATAAATATTGTATAGTATTCTAAACACATATGAAAAAAAATTATTCAAAAACTTAAACATTTTAGGGTAATTAAACCGTTTTAAAAATTTTAGAAAATAACAAGGACTAAAACTGCAAGAAAAAAAGTTTGCGAGGATCATAATTCGAAGGAAAATTTTAGAGAAATCAAAATTGCGGGATCGCATATTTACAGGGACTAAAAACATATTTAACCCTTAAAATATTGACAAAAAAAAGAATTGATGGTGGTCATTACGTCTATTTTTTAAAATATTTAGATTTTTAGTTTTAAATCTCATCATTTAAATGGATCATCGTTTAAACCGAACCGAAATCCTATCAACCCGTGAAACCACAAAACAACAAATTCGAAAGCTTAAGTGATCAAAATTGAATGTTCATTCTAGGGTTGCGGTTTGAAATAGATTATAGTTTTGGGTCCGAATTCAATCAAATTTGACTGTTGTCCAACCCTATCTTATAACATGATCAAAAGATAGGGAGATGTCACATCTCTATCCAAAATTTTACGACAATATTATCTCTAGGATTCTTTAAGTTATTTAAATGTAATAAGTTGGTCATTTATATTTTTTTCGCTACATGTGAGTCATTTATATTATCTAACACTTGTACCATCGACCATTTTTCTATTTTATTTTATTCTTTAATTTTATTTTAACTTCTAAAATTCATATTAAATCTACTTTTTGCTCAAAAATTATGAAAAATTCCTAAAAATATTTCTCATTTTACACTTTGTATAATTTTCTGAGAATTTTATTTTCTGTTTTACTATTTTTCTTTAATTTCTTCATTTTGCGATCATTTAAATTAGTTTAAAAATACTTTTATGCACTAAAAAATTATGAAAATTTTATTATATAATTCAATGACTGTCTCTAACCTATGTTAAATGACATATCAGTACCATTAGTGTCACTTTAACTTTTTTGAAAAAAAGTTTTAAAAAAAGGTCAATGATGCAGACCCTCATGTAGCGAAAAATACATAAATAACTGACTTGTTACAATTAAATATCTTAAAGAACAATGAATAATTTTGCCAAATTTTAATGTATTAGATATGAGTTACATCTTTTATATATTTTACGTTTGACCCATTTATAATTGATGAAAGATTTAACCACTAAAACTTGAATTCAATAATCTACTCAATAAGTGTGAGTGGTATATCTTATAATTATATGTAACTCAAATTCTCCATCAATCAAACACAAGTTTCCATAGCACTTATTAAGGAGTTTGAGAAAGTCATAAGCAACAAGCTTAACGCTCCAAGATCATAAAAGAAAAAAGATGTCACATCTCCATCTAAAACTTTAAGATATTTATATATGAGTCACCTTTCTTATATATCTATTTTTTTTAAAATCATACTAGATGTGAAACTTAATTGTTCACAATAGAATCCCGCAATATTCTCCACAAGTGTGAGCCTTCTATATGCAAACATGATCCAAAATAAAATTCATCGCCTCTTCCCTTACCAAGATGAGTCATTGTTTTAATATCAATTGTTAGTTTAGTTAAGTCTGGTACAACTACAGATCAAATCCTCCAAGACCATATGAGAAAGGAAGACGTCAAATCTCCACTAAAATTCTTAAGGAATTAGATATATGGATATTGCGTCTTGTATATGCATGGTTTTACCAATTCATAGATGGTGTAGAGTTTAACTAGTCACACTTGAAGATAACAATATCTCATACATGTGTAAGCGTCACATATCATATAATAAGATATAGAAAGGATTTAACTTCCGGTCATCCACTAAGTCGAACTAAGGCTTTATGTGAGTTATTGAAGAGTTCGTCAAAATTGAAAACAATAACGGATCCAATAATCCGAAATCATAAAAGAGAAACACACCATATCTCTATAAAAAATATTAAACTATTAAATATATCAGTCATTTCTATTATATATTTAACATTTTATTCGATGAATGTAAAATCTAACAATTCACTTTAAATCCAACAATAATAGTGCACACAATTATAGGTATTAAGAGATGGGAAAAAAAGAGAGGCTCTATTAAGGATCTATGGGACCAACTCATGGATCTGAATTTGAAATTTCTTGAGTAGAAAACTCAGCTTACAGATTTCTTTGAATTTCATCACTATAGGAAATGGCTGAGAGTTGAAGTTCCAATCAACCGAATAAGATCACTTATATAGAGTTGAAGTAATGCGTGAGACTTGGGATAAACATACTCATATATGGGTTGCAATCAAATTTGTAATAATGCTTAATCTATGAGAATTTATCTTGTCAACCCTTTTATTTAACCTACCACCTCTCCAAGGGTATGATTTTATTGTCATACTCTTGTCATATTCTACCAGAAATTTTGAATATCATACAGGAAATTTTTAGTAAATTTGAAAGAAAAAAAAATTGTAAAAATTACCGAAAATTTGGGGGGTGATATCGGAAATTTCAAAAAATACCGAAATTTTTTAAATTTTTCAGTACTTTTCAAAATTTTGAAAAAAAAAACTAAAATTTTGGGACGTACCGGAAATTTCAATAAATACCGAGAATTCCTAAATTTTCCGGTAAAAAATAGAATTTTTTCAAATTTTTTTTTAAAAATACTATATATTTGAAATTTTCGATATATACAAGAAATTTGAAATTTCTAATACATACAGGGAATTTGAAATTTCCGGTATCCCAAAATTTTTTTAAAAAAAATATGTTTTTGAAATTTTTCAGTATTTAAAATTTTTTTTAAAAAAAATTTATGAGATACCGAAATTTTTTAAAAATATACTGAAAATTTCAACAGATAAAATTAATATGAAAATGTTTGGAGGGTGGCAGGTGCAAGTGAGGTAGCAGTTAAAATTCTCTTAATCTAGCTACTCATAAAATACGTGCATGTTGCAACACTTAATCATAAGAAAGAGACCTACTCATAACATAAAATCTAGTAAAATCACTCATATAGGAAAGAGTAAAGATGTGGATACTAGATGAGCTGATGGTTGACTTGCCGACCATAGTTTTAGAACATCATTTTCCATCAAAATGATTTGGATTTCAAATGACTTTTATTGAATTTTTTAATAATAATTTTATACTTTTCAATTACATAAATAATTTAACTAATTTTCAAATAAATCGTAGAACACATCAAAAAAATTTAAAATACACCACATTAAATCGCATATTAATAACTCAAATTTATATTTTAATTATATATATAAAAATATATTATTGAAACAATATAATTCAAATATATCAAATTATATTAAAAAGAAAACGACCTAATTTAAAAAATATAATAAATGATATTTATAAGAAAAATATATTAAAAATCTCTCTCTCTCTCTCTCTCTCTCTCTCTCTCTCTCTCTCTCTCTCTCTCTCTCTCTCTCTCTCTCTCTCTCTCTCTCTCTCTCTCTCTCTCTCAAATATATTAAACTATATGAAAGATGATTTTAATATACTTATCAATCATACTTTTATATTCAAAACTAAGGTCTACTTGACCTTAAGCATCACAAAAATACTAGAGCGTATAAAACGCTCGAAATACAAAAGAGTTGCCACCAAACCTTATTTATTTCAAAAGAAATGTAAGGGGAGTCAGGTTATGTAAGGGGGATGTATTAGCACCACTCATATTTGTTGTACTCAACGAGAGTCATTTAGTTAGATTTGTGATCAAATGTTAGCGTGATGTTTACTTGTGATCTTCTAATTATCACGCGTTAAAAGAGAAAGAAAGAAAAGAAAATGTTTTTGGAATTTTTTTATTATTGTGCCTGACAAGATTTCGAAAATTTTCTCCTACGTATCTCCAAGTGAGATGGAGAACTCAAGGCTACGTACTATTGGATAGAAAATGTTTGTGGGTTGGTCGATTTTAGCAAAAGATTTTCAAGTCGCATTCGAACAAAAAGCGTCCATAGCTGTCGAAAATATGAATATTTGTGTCACTTTAAGAATGGACGACATAATTTTGAATCAGTGCAGATCTATGTCCATATCACATTCGAGTGGAAAATATTTAATATTCTCGTGTAAAAGCACTATTTGCATCGTCGCAAAATGGACAAAGCATCTTTCGTTTATGAAAAAGGTTGATGTCGCACTAAGGTGGAAAACGACATTTGATTGGTTGAGTTGTTTTAATGTGGATGAAAAATACTCGAACATTGAGCCCTAGGACAATGTCCTAATATTCGAGAAAGAGGTCGACACCCATTTAATCCATCTCTCACTCAAATTAATTATGAAAAAATGTAAGGCGAGTAGAGTCACGATTCATTTAGTGAAAGACAAGTATTCGAATTGTGAGCCCTACGGTAATATCCAAATATTCAAAGTGGAAAAGGCCTATACCCAACCAATCATTTTTCATACACCAAAGAAATTAACTAAACTCGTTTTAGTTATTGTATTTTAATTTGGAAGAGAAGTACTCGAACAGTACGCCCTCCGACAATGTTGAAGCACTCAGATAAGGAAAATGCCTACGCTCAATCAGTTCCTTTTCCATTTAATTTATTTAAGAAAAAAGATCTTTTGCATGTAAAACAACTTGACGTTGGATCAAGTGTTTGTGTTGCGTTCAATAAAATTTGTTAGAAAAATATCTTGACGTTAGATGAAGCGTTTTTAATTTGAAAGAAATTGATTTGAAGATGTCAAATTACTTAATTAAATCATTTAAATTAATCAAGAGGGGAGACATTTATTTATCAAAATTAGTCGATTAAAAATGTTTAAATCGATTAATTTGATTAATTATAATTAATTATCAAGAATTATCGATTAATATTAATTCAAATCGAATAATTGAGTTAACTAAAATTAAATAAACAAACATTATCAATTAAAAAGATATACTAATCTATTAATTTTAATTAACTAAAAAATAATTTTAAATTAACACTAGGATCTATTGAAGCAAAAAGAAAATAGAGAAAAAGGTGGTATTTAAATAAAAATAGTGTTTTGGACTGGACCAGCTTCTGGCCCACGTCTATTAACGCCCAGTCCAATAGGCATTAAGGACCCGGAGGCCCATATGCCTATAACTACTAGGGACGTCCCCACAAGCGCGTTAGGGCCACGTGGCCAACGGTTACTTAAACCGTCACCACGCCTTCCGAGAATAACGGGTCAACTGTCCCTTATATCTCGGAGCTGCAACCAGGGAGAAGACCATGTTCCGGACTTCTTGCTCACGCAAGTCCTGCCAGTCCCTTAGTGGGTCTCACTAAAGCAGTCCACTAACTAGACTTTGGCCCAACGCTGGGGGTTATAAATATCCTTTCATTCAAGAGGGTTAGGTATTCATTCTTTCACTGAGTCTCTACTTGCTCTCTCCTATCGCCTTTTCTCACTTTGACATCGGAGTATCTTGTAAGTACCCCCATATTTCTCCAACCGTAGCAGCAGCTTGGCCCATCGACGATCCTTCTGGTCAGGTACGATCAAATAGCATTGCAAATAAAAATAAAATTGAGCCCAATGCAAGATTGGCCCAAAAGAGAGTTAAAGTTAGGGGTGTACATGGGTTGGGTCAACCCACAAAACCCAGTCAAACTCACCCAAAAAAATCCATAAAAGTGGGTTGGATCAGGTCATTAGGTGAATATGGGCTTAAAAACTAAAAAACCCATTAAAAAAAATCGGATTTCGTGTAAAACCATACGCAAACCCAAAAACCCACTGACCCACAAATCAATTTTTTTTTTACAATTTTAATTATTTTGATGACTAATAACTTATTTGTTGAAATTATATTATCTTGAACATTTACTATTTTAGTGAACCATGATTTTAACTACTTTTCAATTTTATCTCTGGTTATTTTGATGTTAATACAATTTTATGTCATGCAAGTTTAATTTGTTAGTATTTTATGATAATTTTTACTAGTTGACGTTATCATTTATTATTTTATGATGGTAAGAAATGATAAAAAGAGACTTTTATTTTTTATTTTTTTAAGAAGATAAAAATGTTGAATAATTTTTATGAAAATATATGATGACTCGTTATTTAGTTATTTAAAATTAATAAAATAGAAAAAAATTATTTGGGCAACCCACTACCCAATCCAAAAATTAGTGGGTTTGTCCAAACCTGCCCATTAATATAGCGGGTGATTATTTTACCTCACCAAAATCGAAGTGTCCTATATGAATTGGATATTGAGTTTGGCCAAACCCAATCTAAATCGGCCCATGTACACCCCTAGCTAACTTAAGGGTGGACCAAGTGGGGGTGCGGATGACATGGATGTATGCAGTTAGAAATTGCATCAATCCCATAATAGAGTAAGCCCAAACAAATGGCACTGTTAGCATGACTCTCCTTTGGTAATATATAAGTGAATCTTTATTCAAAATAGTCATGTAGTCCTCTTGTATATTATAGCCCAAATAACACTGGCCTACTACAGTTGTATAGCCCAAATAACACTTTTTGTTTTCAGCAATGAATGTAAAGATATTCAAATAGACTTTTTTATATTACAATTTACAACATCAATTAAAATTAATGAAGTGATTTAGCTCAAGTCGACACTAGCAAACTCCAATTAAAAACGAATAGTTTTAAACAACCTAAATAAAAATCCTGGCATAAATAATCCTTAGCACCAACAAGTAAATACTCATCACTTTGGCAATGTAATGTTTATCCTATTTAATATTTAATTGCCGAAGCCCAAAGTGTTAATTATTGAGTGTCCATCAAATAAATATATAAAACATTAACTAGAATTACAAAGAAATTATAGTAAAACCATTTTATTTATTCGCCAAAGTGGCAAACACTGTGGAAAACAAGACAACATTGCAATATACAACACCATTGGGTTTCATCCAACCCAATAATCAAACCACACACACATTAATAATTTTATATCAAGATATTTGCTTACAAATCAATGGATACCATCATTGGATTGTCACCTTTATCAAGCACAAATGTCTTAGAAATTTTCTTTGATGGTGTCACAATTTCCACATTATATGTTCCATAAAACCCTCTAAAATTGAATTGACCTAGCTCATCAACATGACCATGACTATGAGATAGCCACTCTTGTTTCAAAGCTAGAAACCTTTTACCAGCTTCATTGATATCACCTTCTGCATTAACCAAATGTGCATTATCTCTACTCATAAACAACTCCCAAAATCCCCACAACATTATCCCTTCAACAGCAGGGTGAGCCAAAGCTTCTCTAAGCATAACTTCAAGATCATCACCTCTCACATATTCATTTGTCGAAGACACGTCAAGTTCAGTAAACCATATCGGTAATCCAAGAATACCTAATTTATCGAGCGAAGCGCAAACGATAGGCCCAATCGGGTTATCTATATGACCTTGAATTCCAATTCCGCCAATTGGCGCACCTTGTTCTTGCAAATCAAGAATGTGTTGAGTGTATTTATTTGGACATGATTTTGTGTCGCATCCGTCTTCAATATGATAATCATTCACAAACAATGTAGCTGATGAATCAAGTTGGTTTGCAGTTTTGAACATGTTTGCCCTTATATCTTTGCCTAATCTATCTTGGTAAAATGAACCATGCAGCATTTCATTGTTAACATCATAGTGACTGAACTTACCCTTGTAACGAGTTAAAAGACTGGTTAAACGGTTTTGAACTGCCGTCATCAAATCGTTATTATTCAGTGACTTAATCCATTGTTGAACGGTTTGTTCGACTTCCCAGAAGATGCAGTGTCCACGAGTTTCTATCTTGTACTTTTGACACAAGCTTAAAAGATCATCAGCATCTTTGTAATTTAAATTCCCTTGTTGTGCCTCAGTCCAATACCACTTCAACTCATTTGCAAACACAGCCCAGTTGAAGTGTTTCACAAGGAAGTTGACAAAATCTTCATTGTCTATGTTTGATCGGCTAATACATGTTCCAATCGGGAAATCATTTCGTGTTTGCCTCACTTGCACCATGGTGTTAACGTAGCTGCTAGCATCTAGCCCAGAGAATTTTAAGACCACATCACGCTTCCGGATCTGCAGTTTGGGGAAATAGATATTAATAATAATGCAAATTATTCTATAAAAATAGAATAAAAACTAGATATCACCTTATCTGTTTGCATCTTTAAATATCTAAACCTTGCACGTCTATCGACTGCAAAAATTTGAAGTCCAGCAACCATCAAGTCTACACCAGAAGCAGGACCTTGGATATAAACCATAAGCTTTGATGGTTGTTTTTCAATTCTAAAGGACCCACCAATTTCATGCCATTGCTTATCCGAAACCTCGGTCTGTCCTCCATTGATCCACTGGTTGTCAGCACCAAGGGCGACATTCACATTCTGCGGCCCACTTGAACCAGAACCAATCCGGACCCAAGCAGATACTTGGTAAGTCAAAAAAAGCTTCACTTTGTCGGTGATCACCTGAGCAGGACCGTTCCAAGTTTGTGTTCTATTCGTTGCAAGTATGTAGCGACCACTCAAGAGTTCGTGAGGTCCAAGAGAATCTCTTGCCATTGGTGGAACTATATGAGGAGAACCGGTTTTAACACTCAAAGTGCAGCTACCAAGGGGAAACCATCCTTTGGTGTCATCAGATAGATTGCTGTTCTCAATTACATTAAGCCCAAAAATAACATTCTGCAAAATGAAAACAGTTTTATCATTTGCTATAGAAATAACTATAAATAAGCACCTATATGATAAACGCTTATGCTGCGAGCTTTTAAATAAGCTGTTTATCCAAGAAGATCCTACAACGATAGCTAAGTTCTCAAGCAATGCTTGTGCAAAACAAAATTTTCAGGAATAACATTAATAATAACAAACTAGATTGATCTGGGCATAAAGGTTTAACTATATTTTACGTTGGTTGAATACCGCTTAAAGAAATATTCATACCAATTTTACTAATTAGATTTACAGAAAATGTATCGAAAGTTGAACCTTTGCATTTGGTGGTATAGAAGGAGGTGTTTTAGCAGCATGCTTTACAACCAAAGTATTAACAAGAATGTCAGTCCCAGGAGGAGGGCCCTCTAAATAAATGACCACTTTTGACGGAGAACCATTTAGAAGAAATTTTCCCTGCAGTGTCACCCAATCGGTATCTGTTGCCTGCACACTTTAGAACACACCACCTTTGTTCAGCGACTAGTATAAATATTAAGGAAGGTTTCAATTATCTTTAATGCGTAAAATTCATGGCTGAATCATACTATATCAAGTGTCTGCTTGTTATGTAATGTAAATCAAAATTTCAACAATAGTAAACAGGAAATCACATGGTTTGGGAGTCTATCTAAAATTCACAGTTGAATCAGACGATTGATTGGTAAATGATTTGGCATTGGCAGTGAATATGAATTAATTCTAAAGATTTTTTCTAAAGACTTACTTTGCAATGCCTATATACTGTTCTCGGTAATCTGGTGTTTGAACCCACAGAGTAGCTCGAACATCGGCACTAGTGACATTGTTGCCATATATCCGAACCAAAGCAGTGATCTCATAGGCCAGTTTGCGCTGCACACGTCCAGTTATCTCCTGCTGAATTCCATTCCAGGCTTGTGTTCGTTCCGTTGCGCATGCAAACAATTTCCCAGACATCGGAACAATTTTACCATCTGCCATGGAACCATTTAACACAATCTTGCAGCCTCTTCCAGACCAATTATTCAGGCCATCCTCAAATTGAGGATTTATTATAATGTTTTCATCTCCAGTAGAAACACATCCTTCTGCGCTTATGGTCTTTCGAAATAAGAGAAAAATGGTACACAAGTTAGTGTGTTATTACTATCAATTTAAATGTAAGACCATCATAGACTAATAACCGATGCACTAACTAATTGCATAAGGAAATAACATTATTTGGAATGCATAATTTCATGCATGATATACATTGTTATTTGGACTGGAGCAATTGATCTCTACTGATCGTATAAGCAAGTCAACTCCAGGAGCAGGTCCTTCCAAATAAAATATAACCCGATCGGGCTTAGTTGATAGTGAAAACGTTCCTTCCAACTTCTCCCAACTACCCTTTATAACAGAAGTGCTGTAGAATATAATGGTAAAGATGTAAGTGAATTTTCCTCAATTTCTAAACAACAAAATGTAGTTAAAGTAAACTACAACTTCTTTTATACCTTCCAATGAACAAATATTGTGTATCTGAACCATGATATTCTAGTTTCAGTGTAGCTTTTACATCAGCAGATTCCTGAGAAAGGCCAGAGCCAGACACTCCAACAAAAGCCGAAACAGTGTAAGTCGAACCAACCGAAATTCTGTCTGTGATATTTTGCTCAAGACCTTGCCAGCATTCGTTCCGGTCAGTGATAACAGCATAGTTACGATCCGACTCCATCGAAATCCCAGCATGATCGCCTGCTTTGGCCGAAGTTACATAGCCATTGCAAGAATTGGGATGCCAAGAGTTTAGCCCATCAGAGAAGTCATGATTCAGCAAAATATTAGCAGCATTGCTCTCACTTGGATTAGAAATGTTTCCTGCCATTATCTGTCCAACATAACAAAATCACAAAATAATAACAAGAATTTTTTTGCCTGAAATGACATAGCTTGTCTCGTACTATAGGCGATTTATGAAGCACTCATGCAAACTTGAACACTACAATTATTAAATGTAACCACACGTGTCAGACATGTGTCAGAGACGCTTTCAATTTAAAATGTCAGCATTATAAAGTATATGATATAATGTATATCTATATATAGTTCAAAAATATTCATATTCAACGTCATGTTAATTTATAAATAATGTTGAATCTTACTAACAAGCATTTCAACAAACAAGTTACCTACAACAATAAAAGAAAGAAAAATTAACTGACAAGGGTAAATAAGTAACAAACCTGAGACTGAGGTTTCTTAAGCTTTGATTTAGAGTGATATTTCGAAACACAACATGTGAAGAATCTCTTCATTAATCATATATATATACACCACCATCACCTATGAAATTTGCGAGTAAAGCCTAAGGTAAATTGAGGGACCAACCAGAAAATTTTCTTCCCATTTCATAATCCAAATTTGGAATTAACTTAATTTTATAATCGATTATGATTCAAAACTTTGCGATCAGTGATTTTTTGTGTATATTTTTTAGGGTTTGTTTGTGTGGTTTTTGCTTTACCTTGCAGATTAGTGATGCTTGAATTGAAATGAAAGGTTAGGGAATGATTCTTTGATTCCTTAATTTATTGAATTGATTAACTTTGAAATCGGATTGATTTTGTGTGAGACTTAGAGTGCAAGTTTTTTAAATGTTAGGTGCAAATGACTTTTCAATTTGTGCGTCATAATATGATCGTGAGATTTGAAAAATATACGCTACATTTTCAATTTCCTACTTATGGGAATAGAATTGAATTTCAGACATTGAAGCTATGAGAGTGCAACTAGTGTAAGAAACAATCACTTAAGTGCTTGAGTAAATTCATAAGAAAATGTAATAATAATAATAATAATAATAATAATAATAATAATAATAATAATAATAATAATAATAATAATAATAATAATAATAATAATAATAATAATAATAATAATAATAATAATAATAATAATACAATAAACATCAACAGCAACAACAGTAATAATCAGAATAATAATGATAAATAATAATAATAATAATAATAATAATAATAATAATAATAATAATAATAATAATAATAATAATAATAATAATAATAATAACATCAATTATAATAATAATAATAATAATATTAATAATAATAATAATAATAATAATAATAATAATAATAATAATAATAATAATAATAATAATAAATATTAATACAATAAACATCAACAACATTAATAATAATAATAATGATAAATATAATAATAATAATAATAATAATAATAATAATAAAAATAATAATAATATAACAATAACATCAATAATAATAATAATAATAATAATAATAATAATAATAATGATAATAATAATAACTATAATAATAAAATAATAACATTAACATCATTAATAATAATAATAATAATAATAATAATAATAATAATAATAATAATAATAATAATAATAATAATAATAATAATAATAATAATAATAATAATAATAATAATAATAATAATAATACAATAACATCACCAACAACAACAATAATAATAATTTGTTTGAGCACCCTGCAAGAGGGCACCAATTTACTTGGTCCAACAAACAAGCTGCTGGGATGATATACTCCAAAATTGATAGAGCTCTGTGCAATCCTGATTGGTTCACTAGATACCTAAACTGCGAGATAGAGATCATCAACCCTCATATTTCGGATCATTCCCCACTGAGGGTGCAAATGGACATTACTCAGGTTTGTCCAAAAATCAGAAAAATGTTTCAATTCCTAAATTGCACTATTGACTGCCCTGAGTACATGAACACGTTAAGAGAAAGTTGGAACCAACCAGCTTCTAGGAGACCCATGTTTATTATTTGGAAAAAGCTTCTAAGACTTCAACACAATATTCGAAGTTTGAGTAAACCAATTACTGATGGAGTCAAAAATCTGCAGGAAAGTCGAACCAAGCTTCATCAGGCCCAGACAGTGCTGGCTGCCGACCTTTTAATGTAAGCCTGTGTCAGGAAGCTAAATTCTGGAATGATGAAGTAGTTAAATACACTGAGATTGAGGAGAACTATCTGCAGCAAAAATCTAAAACTAACTGGATAAAGCTCGGTGATGGAAATAGTCCCTATTTCTATGCAAACCTCAAGTCAAAAAGCAAAAATCTCTGATCAGGGAGCTTGTGGATGAGCAAGGTGTGAGACCCACTGAGACACAGGACATTGAAAAAGAAGTGCTGAGGTTTTATAAAGAGCTTGTGGGAGAGGCCTCCTCCAGTCTAATCCATGTTGACATCCAAGCCCTTAGAAGTGGAAACCAGCTTAGTTGTGATAATCAAGCCATCCTTATCAAACCTGTGACTAAGGAAGAGATTTGGAAGGTTGTTCATAGCATGGGGGATAACAAATCTCCAGGCATCGATGATTTCAATGCAATGTTTTTTAAGAGTAGCTGGAATGTGATTAAAACTGATGTGGTTAGGGCAGTCCAAGATTTCTTTGAGAACACAAGATTGTACAAAGCAACAAACTGTGTACTGGTAACTTTGATCCCAAAAATCAAAGATGCAAAAACCATGAAGGAGATGAGATCAATAGCGTGTTACACTGTTGTTTACAAAATTATCTCTAAAGTTCTCACATCTAGGTTGAACTTAAACATTAATAGCATTGTGGATGATAGTCAAACTGCTTTCTTGCCAGGGAAAACCATTCATGACAACATTATTACGGAGTATGAGCTCTTAAGAGGCTATAATAGGAAACACGTATCCCCCAGATGCACGTTACAAATTGATCTTCAAAAAGCTTACGATACTGTGGAATGGAACGCCCTCGAACAGATTATGCATGAATTGAGTTTCCCTGCTCAGTTTACAAGATTCATGGATCATGACTGCTGTGAGAACAGTCTCTTACAGATACCTGATAAATGGCCAAATGAGCGACTATCTGGAAGCAAAGCGCGGATTACGCCAAGGCGATCCCATATCCCCTCTACTTTTTGTTTTGATCATGGAGTACCTGCATAGATGCCTTAGGAATCTGAAAGACATCCCAGATTTCAATTTTCATCCGAAATGTGCGAAGTTAGGCATAACAAACATCTATTTTGCAAATGATTTATTACTCTTCTCTCGTGGCGACGTGGTTTCTGTGCAACTAATGATGAGAATGTTTAACAGTTTCTTAGAGGCAACTGGTCTCAAGGATAATCTAGCAAAGTGCAAGATCTATTTTGGAGGCACGTCCGATATCATTCAAAAGCTGATTGCAAAGGAGACCATATTTAGGAAGGGGGGCCTACCTTTCAAATACTTGGGAGTTCCTTTATCCCGCGGGAAAATCAGTGTGAATCAATGCCAACCTCTCCTTGATAAAATGCTTTGCAAAATTCACCATTGGTCTGCCTCCTTCCTTAGCTATGTTGGTAGACTAGAGCTTGTGAAAAACATGCTTTTGAACATCTCTGGTTATTGGATGCAGGTTTTCCCTCTACCAAAGAAAATTCTGAAAAATATTGATACAATCTGCAAAAACTACCTTTGGTTAGGCAAAGCTTGTGGTCGAAAGTCCTTGGTGGCGTGGGACAAAATCTGTGTTCCAAGGAATGTTGGCGGCTTAAATATAAAGTCCTTGGTGGATTGGAGTAGAGCTACCATGTTGAAATTGCTCTAGAACATCCATCAGAAAGAGGATAAGCTTTGGATCCGTTGGATTAATGCGTATTATACAAAAAGTGTTGAAATTCTGCAGTGGAAGCCTAAGGAGAATACTTCTTAGATGATTAAAAGTATCTTGAAGGGCAGGACTTTGATCCAAAAGAGTGGTTACTGGACTGATAGTATTAATAGGGGAGCGTTCACTATAAAGCACGTGTATGATGAAATTAGAGGTAACAAAGGCCTGATAAGTTGGAGGAAAGTGTTCTATAACAATGTTGCGAGACCTCGGGCCTCCTTTGTCCTTTGGCTATCTATCTGGAACAGAATTCCAACAAAAGACAGACTCGAGAAAATTGGGATTCACACTGATGGTAATTGTCTATTGTATGATAAAAAAGAATCTATAAACCACCTCTTCTTCCACTATAGCTATACAAAGCAAATCTGGAGACAAGCCCTCAAGTGGATCGGATTTTATCGTGATAGTAAACTTTGGGAGGATGAGAAAGTTTGGCTCATTCAAGAAACAACAAAGAAAGGATGGAGAAACACCTTACTTAATATGGTAAGTGTTGAAGTCATCTATCACATTTGACAAAATAGAAATAGCTTGATGTTCAACCAAAAAATGGCTAACACCAATATCTTGCATAACATCAAGTTCACCGTGGCAATGCGCAGTAGTATAAAAAATAGTCTCAAGAACCATATTATTCTAGATACTTTGGAGATTACTTAATCTTTGTTTTTTTTTTGTTTTTAGATGGGCCTGGTTTGCTTTGTTTTCTTGAGCCGGATTTGGCCTTGCACTTTTATTGTTTTGGTAATAAAGTTTTTTTTGCACCAAAAAATAATAATAATTATAATAATATAATAACAATAACATCAATAACAATAATAATAATAATAATAACAATATTATTAATAATAATAATAATAAATAAAAAATAATAATAACAATAATAATAATGAAAATAACAATAATAATTATAATAATAATAATAGTAATAATGACAATATTAGTAATAGTAAAATAATAATGACAACAAGAATAACAATAAAATAGTAATAGTAACAATAAAATAATAATGATAATAAAATAAATAATAATAATTACAATAATAATAATAATAATAATAATAATAATAATAATAACAATAATAATAATAATAATAATAATAATAATAATAGTAACAATAATAATTATAATCATAATAATAATAATAATAGTAATAACAAAATAATAATGATAATAATAATAATAGTAATAGAATAGTAATATAATAATGATAATAATAATCATAATAATAACAATAACAACAATAATAATAATAATAGTAATAATAATAATAACAATAATAGTAATAATAATAACAATAATAATAGTAATAGTAATAATAATAATAATATCAATAACAATAATAATGATAATAACAATAATAATAGTAGTAAAATAATAATGATGATAATAATAATAATAATAATAATAACAACAACAATAATAGTAATAATAATATTAACAATAATAATAATAATAATAATAATAATAATAATAATAATAATAATAATAATAATAATAATGATGTAAACGACTTTACTAGGGTTGCATGGATTTTTAGTGGAATACAACGATTGTAAGGGGCATCCACCGTTGGTTGTGGCCTCCGATAAGGATGTTGGAGGGCTGGAGGAAGTAGGGGAGTGAACATAGCTTAAAGAGGAAAAAGGATGGTACAAAGCCCTTACTGCAGGGTCTACGTTTTTGTTGACGTATAATGCTTTTGGCTATGAACATGATATAGATGGTACATTGCTCATAGTAGATAGAGAAGAAGGGTGGAAAACTCAAGTGAATGTTGTACCTAACATTCATGCTCAAGAGATACAAGGTGAGATAATACCAAAATCCTATCGAGATACGGTGCTTGGTGTTGACATGGTTGGAGGAGATGAGGATGGAAATGAGGCGGGTTCAGATGATGATGGGTCTTAGAGGATGGAGAACCTAGGGTCACTATTCAAGAAGGTAAGGTAAGAGGCTTTGATTGTCCAACATTCATACTGTCAAATCATGAAGAGAAACACATACAAAGGCCATGGAGACGTGGAGTTATAGTGAAGCTTTTTGGAAGAAAAATTGGTTATAAAGCATTGGAGACACGGCTGAAATAGATGTGGGTTAGGCGAGGGGTGATTAGTATTGTGGGCTTAGGAAATTATTACTACTTAGTAACGTTCTCACATGAAGAAGATAAGAATACCGCTTTATCAGAGGGACCGTGGTTTATTTGTGATCATTATTTAACTGTGAAAGTGACACGATCGGAAGCGTAGTAGTATGGCTGAGAATTAAACTATTATTATTATTATTTAGCAATAAAAGCATTAAATCTATTAACTAAAATAGATGATACAAATGATCCCAAAGGATCCAAAAGAGACTAAACAACCTATATAACTTGTAATTGACCAACATCTACATGATGGACCAACTTCTTAATCAAAGTGAAGATAATTGTAATGATTATGAAAAGATAAAACTAACCTTTTTGATGTGTAAATTATTTGAAAGGGAAGAATATTTTGGGTGGAATGGTGGACTATTCTTTTAATGACTTGATAGTTGATACATAGCCCAGATAGAAAAAGGTCAATATTTCTCAACAATTTCATCTATACTATAGTTATCACAAATAACATATTCTTCACTTTCATCACCAAAAAAAACAAAATCTTTAAACAGTTTCTCGTACATTATTATTACATGTTTCAAATTTCAAATTGAAAAGGACTACAAAAATCGTCACTGGAGATCAAATATTGATTACTCTAAACTTGATACAGTACCATAAGAGAGAGAAAAGAAGAAAGATGAAAATCTCATATATTGATCTTAGATAGAAAGAGTACAAAGGCATGGTATATAAAGTAGCCTTAGATCTAACTAACTGTACAGCTGGCATATAGCTGTAACAGATCAATGACACGTTGCATAACAACTACTCTCTATTAGTCCCCCTTAGAAACTGAGGGTGTATTTAATAAACTAAGTTTATTGAACACTCGCAGTTTATCACGCAGAGGTAAAAACTTGATGGCTGAGAGAGGTTTGGTCAACAAATCTGCCCACTGGTCTTGGGCAGGAACATGCTCCACAATTAGGCTCTTGGAGATCACTTTCTCCCTTACAAAAAATATATCCAGTTCCATATGTTTTGTCCTGTTGTGCAAGACAGGATTGTGTGCAAGTGTCACAGTGCTGAGGTTATCACACAGTAGTTTAGGAGTAAGAAATCTGCAGTGAAGTTCCTGCAGTAAAGACTGAACCCAGATTATTTCAGAAGCTAACTGTGCCATACTCCTGTACTCAGCTTCAGCACTGGACCTTGCCACCAGCTGCTGTTTCTTGGACCACCAAGAGATGAGATTAGGACCTAGAAACAAGCAAGCTCCTGATGTTGACCTTCTGTCATCAGGGTCTGATGCCCAGTCTGCATCACAGAAACCAAGTAATGACAGAGGTTTGTGAGGTGCTGCAGGCTGAATCAGTAAACCATAGTGCAGAGTCCCACTGAGGTATCTCAGTATCCTTTTAACTGCTTTCCAATGCTCTTCCAAAGGATTTGACAGAAATTGGCACACCTTATTGACAGAAAAGGAGATCTCTGGCCGAGTGAGGGTAGCATACTGAAGGGCACCCACCACAGACCTGAACTGGGTGGAATCAGAGACAGGTTCAGAACCAAACCTAGAGAGTTTACTGGTAGAGACCATAGGCGTGGGCATGCCATTGGCATTGATCATATTAACTTTGGCTAGCAAATCTGTCAAGTATTTGGCTTGGGATAGAAGCAAGGAGCCATTGTGCAGATGAGTGACTTCTATGCCAAGAAAATAATCCAAATTGCCAAGCTGTTTAAGTGAGAAATCAGAATTTAGCTGGGTGATTAGACCACTGATGAAGGCAGAAGAATTACCAGTGATGATTATATCATCAACATACACCAACTCCATAATACTTAGACTGCCAGTATGGAGAATAAAAAGGCTAGGATCACACTTGCTAGCATGAAAACCATGACTTAGGAGAGAGCCATTGAGTTTATCAAACCAGGCTCTAGGAGCCTGCTTAAGACCATAAATGGCTTTGTTTAATTTGCACACCAAAGTCTTGTCTACAGCTTCAAAGCCAGGAGGCTGCTGCATGTAGACTTCCTCTACAAGTGTGCCATTTAAAAAGGCATTGTTCACATCAATTTGCTGTATAGACCACCCATGAGTCACAAGGTGAGTCTGATCTTGGCGATTACTGAGCTTGACCACGGAGAAAATGTCTCAGAAATCACCGCCACCGATGAAACCCTTTGGCCACTAATCGGCCTTGTATTTGTTGATGGTTCCATCGGGTTCTCCTTGACCCTAAATACCCACATAATTGGCTTCCTAGAATCAGTGGAGACACCAAGTTCCAGTCCGATTCTTTAACATCAATATACTCATCTTTCATGGCAAGCCAATGAGGAGGCCAAGGCTTGTCCAATGTAATTAGGTTCCATATGAGTAAGTAAGAGGGTAGGTTTAAGTCTAGGTTTAGTAATACCACTTTTAGACCTTGTTTGCATGGAGTGAATATTGTGAGGATGAATGGAAGGGTTAGGCAGAAGAGGTACAATATTGATGGAGGACTCAGAGGCAGGAGAAGAAGGGGAAATAGTGGGAGCCTCTACAATATCGCGAGAGGTATGGACAAAGAATTGTGGTGTAGTAGGAATGGGAGAAGAAGTAGCATTCTGCAGATTCTGAAGGTGAACCAGATAGGAGAAATATCGAGTTGGAAAATTGCTAAGTTCAGAAGAAGGTGTATGAGAGGGTGAAGTGGGAACAGAAGGAACATGAGTGATAGGCACAGCAGAAACAGCCCTAGTGACAGAGTTAGACACATTAGGAACAAGAGGTAAAGACCAATAAGAAGGAGTAGAAGGGAGTGAAGAAGATTGATCAATGGCAGGAGATGGAAAAAGAGTAGGATAGGGAAATTTAGACTCATTGAAAATGACATCTCTAGAGACATAAATCTTGCCAGTGGCAGATAGGCACTTGTAGCCCTTGTGAATGGTAGAATAACCAAGAAAAACACACTCTTGGGACCTAAAGTCCAATTTGTGAGAGTTGTAAAGAAAGGAAAACAGCACACAAAAACTCTTAAGTGAGCATAATCGAAACTTGTGAAACAGTTTGAAATAGGAGATTTATGCTCAAGAGACACTAGGAAGTCTGTTTATGAGATAAGTGGGTGATAAAGGCATGATCCCACATTTGAAGGGCAAGGTAGAGTGAGCAAGGCTAAGCCTGTTTCAACTATGTGTCTATGCTTGCGCTCAACAATGCCATTCTGATGGTGGGTATGGGGACAAGTGAAACGATGCACAATTCCAAGGTCATTGAGATATTTGGTGAGAGGTCTAAACTCACCACCTCCATCAGTTTGAACAACTTTGATTTTATGGTTGAACTGAAGTTCCACCATAGTTTTGAACTGAACAAACTGAGAGAAGGTATCAGACTTTAGCCTAAGAGGAAAGATCCAAGTGAACCTAGAAAAGGCATCTACACAAGTGAGAAAGTAGGTATAGGCACCTGAAGATTTAATAGGTGCAGGACCCCATAAATCACAAACCACTAATTCAAAAGGATGATTATAAACAGTAGTGGAGAGAGAAGTAGGAAGTCTGTGAGATTTGCCTAAGGAACAAGCAGAACAAAACTCTGCTGCAGACTTAGAAGAGAGAGAAATGCAGCAGGTTTTGAGCACTTCAGCAAGAACTTGATGATGGGGATGACCCAACCTGGTATGCCACAAAGCATACTTACTGAGAGTAGGAACAGACTTAGCAGTAGAGTAAACAATAGGCAAATTAACAGCAGAAACATCATTTTTATTCATAGAAAATGAAGGATTACAATCAGTAATAGTATGACTAATATCATTGGAATGAGAGACAGTATTACATGAAGCCCTAGAATTACAATTATTGAAATCTAAAGCTGAGCTAGAATGGAGACTAGACAAAGGCTTTGACACTTGAGAGGAAGGAATCTGAAACTTGTAAAGACCATCATCTCCAACAATACCATGAAGAAGCACCTCAGAAGAACCCTGAGATTTGACAAGACAAAAAGAAGGATGGAATTCAAAGAAAACTTTGTTATCTCGTGCAAATTTACTTACACTGATGAGGTTTTTGGTGATGTGAGGAACAAGAAGTAAGTTGTGAAGTATGAGAGGTGTGTAAGACAGATGAGAGGAGGGAAATTTCATGGAACCTATAGAGTTAATGGAAAAACCTTGGCCGTTTCCCATGAAGACTTGTTCAGAACCAGTCACAGATTGAGCATCAGGCACGTTGGAAGAGTCAGGTGTAACATGGTGTGAGGCACCTGAGTCAGGATACCACCATTGGTTGCTGAAGTTGGGATCAGAACTAGCCACAAAGGCTTGAGGAGGAGAAGGTTATGGTGCAGCTGGTCTCGGTGAGGAATAACCAAAGACAGGAGCATACACAGGACGAGCATTCGCCAGAAATGGATTGAAGGGAGCTTGGTGCGGTGGAAACAGACTTTGAGGACCTGTGTAGCAAACAGGCATCGTGTCCACTTTGTGATTTAACAGAGTTTGCCAAAACGACCGCCGTGACGACCAAAACGACCGCCACCACGCCCTGAACGACCTCCTCTGTTGTAACCACTGCTTTCTGCGTGAGCATTAACGTGACTAGTACCAGTTGGAAAGGAGTCGAGCTTGCAAGCAGTCGAAGAAGATTCACGGAACTGCGTTAGATTCTGATTCGGTGAGAATCACTTTCCTGTGTTTCTCCAATCGAGATTCATGAGCAAGAAGACTGGATTCAAGATCCTCCAACGTACCGAGATCTTCCTTACTATTGGCAGCAGCAACAATCGAATCATACTCCTCGAGCGCATCCAGACAATTTCAATTAGGTTACGCATCGGAACAGGATCTCCAACGGAAATCAACGAATCATTGATTTTGCGAACTCGCGCCATGAACGCTTCAATATTGAGATTACCTTTGGAAAGACGGCGAAGGTCAAATCGTAGCTGACGAGCCTTCGTCGTGAGCTGCACGGCGAAGTAGCGGTGAACTTCCGTCCAAACTTGCCACGCGTGAGTACAATCCACAAGTTTGGGAAGAAGCGAGTCAGAAATCGTGGAGAGAAGCCACGTGCAGACAAGAGCATCCTGTTGCTCCCAATCAAGATACGCATCAGTGACTTCGCTAAGATTCGGATCAGAAGTCACCGTGACATGCGGAATCACGACAAAGCGTTGAAGCTTGTGGCCACACACAACTCCATCGATTTGTGCTTCTCTGTTTGAAATTTTTATCATCAAGCTTAAGAGCTTGAAGCGGAAGGAAAGGCGCCGTCGAACGGTGACGCCATGAATGAAGATTCTGGATCGGAAAGAAGCTCTAGATACCATGATACAGTACCATAAGAGAGAGAAAAGAAGAAAGATGAAAATCTCATATATTGATCTTAGATAGAAAGAGTACAAAGGCATGGTATATAAAGTAGCCTTAGATCTAACTAACTGTACAACTGGCACATAGCTGTAACAGATCAATGACACGTTGCATAACAACTACTCTCTATTAAAACTATATAGTATAGTTTTTAGTGTACTACTATATATAATTTCTCTCCAAAAAATAGTGAAGTAAACATGAGTATATGTTACTATATTCTGTATACATTAACTTTATATACACAAATAAGAGTTTTATTGTATATATTAACTCAATGATTCATACAGTTAACAAAAGTTAATTTACTCGTATAGTTCTAACTTTACTTATCAGCACGAGAAACAAAAAATTATTTCCCTACGGAGTAACTTCATATAAATAGAAATATTTACATTAATTCAACAATGAAGATAAAAAAGTTTTGATAATCCCTAAAACCCTTAAATAAGGTTGAAAAGATTATAATATCCGAATATGAAAGAAGATTTTACTTGGTTCAACGATTCATCTTATACTTTTCCCCATCATCAAACCTTTCAGCTACCACTGATCCTTCAACTAAAGCTTTCATAATTTACCGAAGGCAAATATTTATATTGACCCCTCAATTATATCTTTTGGGTTTATATTGGTCCTTTCATTTTTTTCGTGTCATTTTTGTCCTTTCATTTTTAAAATATTTCATTTTAGTCATTTTTGTCTAATAAGCGTTAAATTTAGCGACGAATTTTAAAATTTTTCGTCGCTAGTTTGACCAAAATAAAAATGAAATGAAACTTTTTAAAAGTTAGGGACCAAAATAAAACAAAAAAAAAAAAGTTAAGGGACTAATGTGAACCAAAAGGTATACTAACAGAATCTAAAAGTCCAGTTTTAACATACATGATGTTGAATGATCAAAATAGGACATCTTGTTTAACATGTTTTCTCTGCAAGTTAGAACATCCTATTTAACACGCAGTTGTGTAATTTCTTTTACTAAAGTTAATGCAATCATAAAATAGAGAATTAACAATCTTCCCCTTTGACAAATTTTGGCTAAAACAAATTAACAATTTACGATTCAACACAAGAACAAAATAGACAAAAAAACTAACATATGATCACACATTCATCATATATATCTTTCAACTTGGAACATTTGCAGCAAAAATACATGTCAAAGAGTTAGTCTTCAGATGTTACTAAATACAACAACATAGAAAAATAATATTCTCAATCAGGTGGATTTCAGGACATCATGTTCAACATCTCTTCACAACTCCACTGCAGCACCTCAAACACAAGATTAAAGAAGTAGAAAATCTTGAAGTTATTTGGTGTACATGAAGAAGAAGATAACTGACACTCCCTCTCATCCAGGAATCTTTGCTCGCAATTGAGGGGAAAATCTACCTCTCAGGGGGCATAAGAGGACCCTTAAGAAGTAACCAAACACTAACCCGCACATCCATTTTCTAGCTCCGGCTAACTCAGAACACAAGACATAACTGTGTTCATAACTCAGATCACAGGACACAGAAAAACAATGAGTAGAAGCAGACTCAAACTCAATCCTACACAACATTCTTCCAAAACAAGAACAACTGCAAACAATCTTAAAAGACCTAAGAAAAACAAGACCTTTCTCCCCCTTTTTAGCCAATAATTAAAAAACAAAGCCTCCACAAAATCATACTCAAACTATACTTACCCAAAACCAGACAAAAGCCATAAGGATTCTTTTAAAGACAACCAAACACAAGATGATAGAGAGGAAGAGATGGCCTCTTTAAATAACTGAGCAATTACTTGGGAATTAACGATCCTTGACTGTGACAATGGTCTTGGTCAAAAGAACGTTATTTGGGGAAGCTAACCGCACCAAAAATGAATGTGCATCGTACATGTCATGTTTTAATGTCTTATTGACTCTGGACTGATTCTCCTATGCATGCATAATCAAATACATGTGTTACATTCCCTCATGACATGTACTTGATTCCACCATCCAAAATACTCCATTGTTAGTCTCAATAGGAACAAGTCTTGAACAATGTTTTGACATCTAGTCAGATATTGTCTACTTTCCTTTGTCTTCTCAAAATGGATCAAAACTTCTTCAGTCAGAATTAGTGAACCATACCATGATATTGAGATATCATGTGTGACACCAACACATTTGGATCCAAACAGTTATGACTGATATTCACTCCACAAGAAACTACTCATCAATACTTCCTGATACAATCTTGGAGATCTATTCTTTAGACTTCCACAAATCATCCTACCTTGGATGTCTACTACAACAGAGCAAGAGTTCCATGTTCACAATGCTCTCAAGTTTGAGTGAACACCCTTCATCTTGTTTAATAGAACCACCAGCTATCCATCTAGATTAGTTACTGCTTAAAGTCCTATTTTTCCAACAATGTGGTTCAAGGACTAACCATGTGAAAGATGGTGGGCATGTAGCATCCAAGATCAAAGAAGGCAGTGGGTGGTTACACCGCATGTAACACTCGAGGCCAGAGAGGGCTAAAAGTGGTTGCCATATCAGAATGAGAGGGATCATACGACTGTGCAGGTATGGGACTGTATGGTTAAATGAGGCTTATAAGGATTAATTAGTACTACCTATATCAACAAGATGCATCTTCTTTTCTGTAGCTCATTCTATAAGAACTCCACAGTTAACCGTGCTTGACATAGAGTAGTATTGGGATGGGTGAACCTCAGGGAAGTTTCTCGAAAAGCATGCGAGTGAGGACAAAGCATGCTAAAAAGACTCTTGTTGGTTTGTAGGGTTAGTTGGTAATCCTGAAGGAAGTCTAAGGTGTTACATATTCCATTAGAGCAACATGGTCACAAGCAAGGTAACACAAACCTGGATCCTTTTGATTAGAAGAATCTTACAGATGTCAGAGAAGATGTCCTCGATATTTGATCTTGACCTCCATATATAAAGACCCTGGTTCATCCCACTTATTTGAGACATGTTTCTTGGATAGAAACTTCTCATACACATAACCCATATGCCTCTTCAACTTCAAGAGAAAATTTCAAACATATGTAATCATCACATATCTATTTAGCACCTAAACATATGTTATGTCATACCTTTTTCCAATAGGGTACAACATACTTTTTTAATGTTATGTTCCAACTTCTAGTAGAGCATCAGTTCCATTTTCGATGAACACATTATTTAGCTTGATTCTAAATCTGTTGCTTCTCCCAGAAAAATATAACATTCCTTGATCACCTTCAAGTTCTTCAAAGGAAGTTCACCCTCCAACCAAACCAGTAATAACAAAGTTAGGATCACTTTCCTAATTAAGTCGAGAATTAGGAAAATTCCCTTTCTTCAAAGGTCTGTCACACTCTTGACAAATTACTGGAAAATATACGGGATTATCTTCGTCTTGATCAATTATTCTTCATGCCTTTTTTCATTAACCACATTTGGAAGTGCCTTTATGAGTGAACTTGAGATGACCCTCAAGTATCTTTGGAAACTTTAATAGACTGGTTGCAGTTATCTTCTAAGTATTACACACTACAACAAATAATACATTTCATGATAGAACATTTCACTTCACCCGATAAAAATCCGAAGTGAGAACCATATATGCGTCAAATTTAAAAAGAATTCAAAAAATAATATATATTCCCTCGGTTTTGCTGGAAACCGAGGGAAAATATATTTAGAGGATGTGTCTTCGAATCCTAACAACTACACTTTATCACTTTTTTAATTTTTTAACAGGACTTTACCCCTCGGTTTTTAATAAAAACCGAGGTAAAATGTAGCGTAGTTCTGAAGAAAAAAATAGTTTCTAGGGATTGAAGTCGAAGCCATGACCAATATCACCTTGTATTTATTAATTTTTTTAAATAACCTATTACCTCAGTTTTGCTAAAAATCGAGGGATAAAGTAGTGTATTTTAATTTTTTATTTTAGACAAATTTGATGAAAAAGTTAATTAATGAATCTTTACCGTCCATTTATAAAGTAACAATGATCAAGACATTGCCAACTCATCAATCTACATAAAACATTAGTGATCCGCGTGAAACTCTCACTAGCCAATCAAAGCATGAATGTCACAACTATTCATCTTGGTTACAAAGTGTTGAAATTTAAACTTAACATATTGAAAACAATGATAATGAAAGTAAGAGCATGAAATTATTTCAAGGTTAGTTTCTTAATGTAATATTTTATCTTGTAATTCCTTGTTAAAAGGATAGTTTTATTTTTAGCTCATTGTGGTGTCACTCTTTGATTGGAGAAGTCTGAGACTTATCTCTAACAATATCATGTAAAATGTTTAATATTGTTATTGTTGTTGTTGTAGAAATTTAATGTATAACGATTATATTGATTTTGTTTATTTTTCATTGTTGTTGATGTTGTTGAGATTTAATGTTTAAAGATTCCATGGATTTTGTTGTTGTGTTACTTCTATTGTTGAGATTTAATGTTTAAGTATTCTATTGATTTTTTTTTATTTGTTGTTGTTGTTGTTGTTGACGTTGTTGTTGTTGTTTTTATTGTTGTTGTTGTTGTAGTTGTTGTTATTGTAGTTGTTGTTGTAGTTGAGATGTAATATTTAAAGATTCTATGGATTTTAGTGTTGTTGTTATTTTTGTTGTGAAATTTAATGTTTAAGGATTCTATTAATTTTGTTTTTGTTGTTGTTATAGGTGTTGTTGTTGATGATGAGGAAGATATAGATTTTGTAAAAAAAAAGTTCTTTGTAGATTAAAACGTAAAAAAAAAACTGGTTAAAATTAAAATTTTGTAAACAGGGCTTTACCCCTTGGTTATCGTTAAAAACCGAGGTAAAAAGTAGCGCGGTTTTGAAAATCTAAAAATATAGTTGCTAGGGATCAAATCCGTGACTAGTGCCACTCCCCCCCGGTTTTTAAATAAGTGGCAACTTTTCATGTCAGCCTTAGTAATCTCTCCTGGATTGCCGAGGTAAAACACATTTGTGAGCGACGTTACAAGCGTTATTTGTAGTAGTGACACCATCAGGATAACCTTCAGAGAAGACTAGATTATCATGCTTTCCTATATTGGTATTACAAGAACAGACATTCCTAAAGCCTCAACACCAGACACACCAGAAACTACCAGAGGTTTTACACCGGGTACACCTATATAGGAACACAAATCAAAAACTCCTCAACGCCTTTCAGTTATAACTTAAAGACCCTTGCACACAAGCAACACACTCCAGGTGATGGAAGAATAATATAGGTTTGAAAATAAATCAAATACACACATGAGAGACACAACAACTCACCATAAAAGTGATATGTTTAACAACTTCAGATAGGACCATTACTCTCCTTGTGACAAATACTCAATACTCCACCTTAAGGAGAAAACACAAGACCCAAGAAGAACCACTACATCAACCCAATATGAACTACTCAAGTTTCCTGAATATCATAGATATATGCAATATAATAAAACATTATAACATCAATATGTGGAATCTGCAACCAGAACATCATTGAGAAATATAAATTCTCAGTCTGTCATATATGCCAGGACATCATGTCTGACATTTCTTCATACCATCTCAATTCACCATCAGTTGTAGCAGTAGAAGCATACTATAGCATTGGGAAAAACAATCTTGATCATCTCCAGGTGCTCTTCCACCTCTTTCCCCTGTCAAATAACCTCCTGCACTCCTTGAATCTATTACACATTTTAGGAGTCTTACCACTGACCACCCTTGTCATCACTTGAAAATATGCCTTCTTCAAAGTAGTCTTTTCTTCTTCTTCCTTTACCATATCAGAAGGCTTAATATCCTTGCCCATTGTACCAGAAAGTATCTTCCCTAAATCTCATCCAAAGACAGAGAAGGATGCCCACTCTGATACCAATTGAAATTCTGGTATGCAAATATCAGATGTCCTATGAAATTTTGAGACATTGATATCTGGTTAAAACAAAATGAACAATATAACACAATTGTAACAGTACTAAAAGTAAAATAACACACATAAATGTTTATCCAGTTCGATGTACAACAACACCTACACCTGGAGGCTACCAAGCTAGGAAGGAAATCCACTACATAGTATCAATTCAAAGCTAAACTCACTCATTTACAACTTATCACTTAATCACTATACTTCTACATAGGAACTCCTAGATATGAGACCTGTAACACCCCTTCTAAAATACCCCGAATATATTACTTAATTTAATACTAAAACCAGATTTAATCAGAGTCAACACGGAAATCAAGGGATGCCACAATTATGAAATAAATAAAACTCCAATTAACTCAGTAGCCATGCTACAGTGAGGATCACTATCAAAAATAATCAATTAAGTTAAGACCATGTCTTACACAGCAAAAATAATACCATCAAATCGAAACGGAATAAACCAAGTCTCAATTATTCCTAAAGTAATTCCAATAACAATTGAATAATGAATAAATCCTCAACTAAACGTTCCCCAGTGTTACAACCTATCAGAGCATGACACTGACACGCAGACTTAAATATCCTAGCTCTAGAGCCATCCTCACCAACTTCTGAGCTGCTAACTTTAATCTGAAATCATTAAAGTAAGGGTGAGATTTCTCATAATTAACATGCATTATAATTTTCTCAATCAACATATATCACAAGCATATTATTCCACCCATTCCAGCATAGTTTAGATTCCAATACACAATTACAACCAGACAATTCATTATGCACAACCATTAACAATCAGAGAATTGCAACACCGAAGACATCCTAACATGTTACAATTCCATGCAATTACAATGCGATACAATGCATGTGGTACCAACACGTGACCAAGTCACCCAACACTGATCCATCATCAACCGGATACAGTAACCATCGATTCGTCCATAAACACCTGGACACGAATCCAGCCTAACCACCCATCATCACCCGGGTATCGGTTAACGACAATACAAGTCAAATTCCTCACAATGGAATTAACTTCACCAAAATGCATATGCACGCACAACACCAAGATGCAACATTTTATCGCCTATGAAATACACCAACTATCATAATCGAACCAAATTTCAAACATGATATTCTCAAAATCATGCACACAATCAACAGATAAACATGCCTTTCATTCACACCATTCGGATATCTCAATGTTACGGTACACTACCTCTTATACACCAAATACACATCGAATAAATAATCACTTATTTCAATTCGACACATTTTCAAAATAATTTTAAGTTACAGGAAATTCTTTCATTTCATAAAATAGAGCATTTAATTTAAGAAATAACTTCCAAAACGACTAAAACGGACATACTGTTTGAAAGTTATGAATTTTCAAAGTTTAGTATTTTTTCAAAAGTTACAGGAACCGGTTCCTCCCTATGAGAACCGGTTCTCAAGTCTGAAAACATGCCCCTGAAAATGTATGGGAACCCGTTCCTACCCCAGGAACCGGTTCCACGCATGAAATAGCCAATTTTAAAGTTTTACACTGGAACTCGGTTCCTACCCACTGGAACCGGTTCCCGACGAAAACAAAACTAATTTTGACAAAGATTTACCCATTCCAAATCACTTCCAAACATTCCCATACGAATTGCAACATGAGAAACACCAAAATACATCCATTTTACACCATTATAACATCAAACAACATTATTTCATCATTCCTATTTATTATTTGACACACTAATGGTTTCCGACCTACAATCCGACACAATAGAGACAATTCTATGGAAACCTAGAATTTCTAAATCGGGATTCTCTAACATGCTATGATCTATACGGTTGAATTCAAAGCCGATAATACACAATAATTAATCGAAATCACCCCTTACCTTGTGGATTCTTGACTTAACGAAATGGATTTTCTCCTTCCTTTCCTCTTCTCAATTTCACGTACTGTGAGTTTCTCCAAAAGTGATTCCTTTTTCTCTTTTTCCTTCTTTTATTCCTTTTATTACTCTAATAAAATAAAATAAAGTAATTAATGTGAGTAGAGTCTTTTACTCCCCACACCCTCACTTTACCCTTCACACCACCAATAATTCCATTTCCTTATTCCATAATTAATCCCAATAAATCCAATATATTAATAAATTATATTCTCAATTAAATTAATAATTAAAAATCATAATTATTTAATAATCGAATTATTTGGGGTGTCACAAGACCGCTCTCGCTTTCCCTCAGTCAAAAACAATGACAATAAAACAATTCAAAATAATTAGAAGATGAACTTCAAGAACACACAATTACTTTATACTTAGAAGCTTAAGAGTGATTGACAATAGTTACAACTCAACTAACAATCCAACTCAAGTATCAACCAATATGAGAGTGACTTACAATTAACACATTCCAACTCTACTATAGAGTGGATCACAAATAACGATGAAACACAAACCCTAAAGGCTCAATAAAAGTTAAAATATGTTCCATACATATATTAGGTTTGAACTTTCTATTTATAACAATCTTCTGGCTGGATTGAGCTTCAAAACTGCAACATATCAGTTGCTGAAAATCTGCATAAACTCCTGCATAAAATTAGGACTTCAATCATATATTTTCTAAAATATCTCCATAATTAGAAACTAACAATGCTCCTTGAATTTAACATAAATATCTTATTTCTTAAGTTGAACGCCAGATATGATAACATAATATTCCCAAAATATTCTGCATCTGAAACAAACAAAACAAATCCAACTGTTCAGCTGATCGCAATCACGATGTTGAATGTTCTGCATAGGACATCCTTATTCGACATGTCTCTCCTGATGATAAAACTTCTTAGTACAATACCTCTGACTTCGTTACCTTGGACACCACATATGATTACTAAATATTTCCAGAAATATTCAACCTTTGTAACATACTAACCGAATTTAAAAGTCCAGTTGTAACAGACACAATGTTGAATAATTAGAATATGACATCTTGAATAACATATTTTATCTTTAAGTTAGAGCATCATATTTAACATGTTGCTGCCTAATTTGTTTTACTAAAATTAACTAGTAAAAAACTCGTGCTTCCGCACGAGTTTAAATTATTTTGTATGGTACATTTGTATTCAAATGTATATCGAGAGCTATATTTATATTATTATTTTTTATCTAGATCTAATTGGTTGTGTCCCATGTTACTTCATGATGTATTGCAATTACATTTTAAGCATTAGAGACAAGTGTAAATGAGTGATATCATAACACCTATAAGCATGTCATTTATGCCAATATTGTGGAACCCGGTTCCTCCCTATGCAGGAACCGGTTCCTGCGAAGTCTGAAAAACATGTCCCCTGGAAAAATGTATGGGAACCCGGTTCCTACCCCACTGGGAACCGGTTCCCACGTACAGAAATAGCCAATTTTAAAAGTTTTACACTGGGAACTCGGTTCCTACCCACTGGGAACCGGTTCCCACGACCTGCAGAAACAAAAACTGTAATTTTGACAGCATTTACCCATTCCAAATCACTTCCAAACATTCCCATACGAATTGCAACATGAGAAACACCAAAATACATCCATTTTACACCATTATAACATCAAACAACATTATTTCATCATTCCTATTTATTATTTGACACACTAATGGTTTCCGACCTACAATCCGACACAATAGAGACAATTCTATGGAAACCTAGAATTTCTAAATCGGGATTCTCTAACATGCTATGATCTATACGGTTGAATTCAAAGCCGATAATACACAATAATTAATCGAAATCACCCCTTACCTTGTGGATTCTTCGACTTCCGACACGAAATGGATTTTCTCCTTCCTTTCCTCTTCTCAATTTCACGTACTGTGAGTTTCTCCAAAAGTGATTCCTTTTTCTCTTTTTCCTTCTTTTATTCCTTTTATTACTCTAATAAAATAAAATAAAGTAATTAATGTGAGTAGAGTCTTTTACTCCCCACACCCTCACTTTACCCTTCACACCACCAATAATTCCATTTTCTTATTCCATAATTAATCCCAATAAATCCAATATATTAATAAATTATATTCTCAATTAAATTAATAATTAAAAATCACAATTATTTAATAATCGAATTATTTGGGGTGTCACAAGACCGCTCTCGCTTTCCCTCAGTCAAAAACAATGACAATAAAACAATTCAAAATAATTAGAAGATGAACTTCAAGAACACACAATTACTTTATACTTAGAAGCTTAAGAGTGATTGACAATAGTTACAACTCAACTAACAATCCAACTCAAGTATCAACCAATATGAGAGTGACTTACAATTAACACATTCCAACTCTACTATAGAGTGGATCACAAATAACGATGAAACACAAACCCTAAAGGCTCAATAAAAGTTAAAATATGTTCCATACATATATTAGGTTTGAACTTTCTATTTATAACAATCTTCTGGCTGGATTGAGCTTCAAAACTGCAACATATCAGTTGCTGAAAATCTGCATAAACTCCTGCATAAAATTAGGACTTCAATCATATATTTTCTGAAATATCTCCATAATTAGAAACTAACAATGCTCCTTGAATTTGACATAAATATCTTATTTCTTAAGTTGAACGCCACATATGATAACATAATATTCCCAGAATATTCTGCATCTGAAACAAACAAAACAAATCCAACTGTTCAGCTGATCGCAATCACGATGTTGAATGTTCTGCATAGGACATCCTTATTCGACATGTCTCTCCTGATGATAAAACTTCTTAGTACAATACCTCTGACTTCTTTACCTTGGACACCACATATGATTACTAAATATTTCCAGAAATATTCAACCTTTGTAACATACTAACCGAATCTAAAAGTCCAGTTGTAACAGACACAATGTCGAATAATTAGAATATGACATCTTGAATAACATATTTTATCTTTAAGTTAGAGCATCATATTTAACATGTTGCTGCCTAATTTGTTTTACTAAAATTAACTAGTAAAAAACTCGTGCTTCCGCACGAGTTTAAATTATTTTGTATGGTACATTTGTATTCAAATGTATATCGAGAGCTATATTTATATTATTATTTTTTATCTAGATCTAATTGGTTGTGTCCCATGTTACTTCATGATGTATTGCAATTACATTTTAAGCATTAGAGACAAGTGTAAATGAGTGATATCATAACACCTATAAGCATGTCATTTATGCCAATATTGTGGAACCCGGTTCCTCCCTATGCAGGAACCGGTTCCTGCGTAGTCTGAAAAACATGTCCCCTGGAAAAATGTATGGGAACCCGGTTCCTACCCCACTGGGAACCGGTTCCCGCATGTAAATAGCCAATTTTAAAAGTTTTACATGGAACTCGGTTCCTACCCATGGGAACCGGTTCCCACGACTGAAACAAAAGCGCTATTTTGACAGCATTTACCCATTCCAAATCACTTCCAAACATTCTCATACGAATTGCAACATGAGAAACACCAAAATACATCCATTTTACATCATTATAACAGCAAACAACATTATTTCATCATTCCTATTTATTATTTGACACACTAATGGTTTCCGACCTACAATCCGACACAATAGAGACAATTCTATGGAAACCTAGTATTTCTAAACCGGGATTCCCTAACATGCTATGATCTATACAGTTGAATTCAATGCCGATAATACACAATAATTAATCGAAATCACCCCTTACCTTGTGGGTTGTTCGACTTCCGACACGAAATGACTTTTCTCCTTCCTTTCCTCTTCTCAATTTCACGTACTGTGAGTTTCTCCAAAAGTGATTCCTTTTTCTCTTTTTCCTTCTTTTATTCCTTTTATTACTCTAATAAAATAAAATAAAGTAATTAATGTGAGTAGAGTCTTTTACTCCTCACACCCTCACTTTACCCTTCACACCACCAATAATTCCATTTCCTTATTCCATAATTAATCCCAATAAATCCAATATATTAATAAATTATATTTTCAATTAAATTAATAATTAAAAATCATAATTATTTAATAATCGCATTATTTGGGGTGTCACAAGTCTCCCCAACTAAAAGAGTTTTCGTCCTCGGAAACATACCTTAGACGAACAGTTCGGGATACAAGTCCTTCATCTGACTCTCTAGCTCCCAAGTGACATTCTCATCTGCTGGTCCTCCCCAAGCCACTCTTACCAATGCGATCTCTTTGTCTCGCAACTGTTTCAACTTCCGGTTCTCAATTCTTGCAGGTACCGCTTCAACAGTCAAATTCTCTCGTACCTGTATATCATCTACTTGAATCTCATGAGACGGATCAGTAATGTACTTCCTCAGCTGAGATACATGGAAAACGTCATGCAAATTTGCAAGTGACGACGGTAAAGCAATCTGATACGCAACCTTCCCAATTCTCTTGGTAATCTAAAACGGACCAATAAAACGCGGAGTCAACTTCTTTGACTTCAAGGCTCATCCAATACCAGTCATCGGAGTAACTCGCATAAACACATGTTCTCCTTCGCTAAACTCAAGATCTTTCCTCCTCTTATCATGATAACTCTTCTGACGACTCTGAGAAGTGCTCATCTTCTCCTGAATCATCTTAATCTTTTTCGAAGTCTGTTGAACAATTTCGGGTCCAATCACAGCACTTTCTCCAAATTCATACCAACACAACGGCGTCCGACACCTCCTACCATACAATGCCTCAAACGGAGCCATACCAATACTCGAATGAAAACTATTGTTGTAGGTAAACTCAATCAATGGCAGATAACTATCCCAAGCTCCTCCTTTCTCTAACACACAAGCTCTTAACAAATCCTCCAACGACTGAATCGTTCTCTCCGTCTGACCATCTGTCTGAGGATGATAAGCAGAACTCAATCGCAACTCAGTACCCAAAGCTTCCTGTAATCTCGTCTAGATTTTAGATGTAAACCTCGGATCTCGATCCGACACAATACTAGAAGGAATACTGTGTAAACTCACAATCTTCTCAACATACAATTCTGCCAACCTCTCCATCGGATAATCCATTCTTATCGGAATGAAGTGAGCAGATTTCGTCAACCGATCAACAATAACCCAGATAGAATCACAATTCTTCGCTGTCCTTGGCAAACCAGACACAAAATCTATAGAGATTCCATCCCATTTCCATTCCGGAACAAATAACGGTTCCATCAATCCTGACGGTTTCTGATGTTCAATCTTTGATTTCTGACAAACCAAACACGCATACACAAACTCAGCAATTTCCTTTTTCATTCCAGGCCACCAAAACAACTTTTTCAAGTCATGATACATTTTAGTAGCACCGGGATGAATACTCAACCCGCTACGATGTCCTTCTTCCAAAATACTCTTCCTAATCTCGGCAACATCCGGAACACACACTCTGTCACCAAACCTCATAACGCCATTCTCATCAATCTGGAACTCACCTCCTTGACCTTGGTTGATCAATGTCAATTTATCAACTAAACCAACATCGGATTTCTGTCCATTTCGAATCTCTTCCAAAATACCACTTGTCAGCTTCAACATACCCAATTTCACACTATTCGGAGTGGTTTCACATACCAAACTTAAATCTCTGAACTGCTCAACCAAATCTAACTGACGGACCATTAACATCGACATATGCAAGGACTTTCTACTCAAAGCATCCGCAACAACGTTTGCCTTACCAGGATGATAATTCAAACCGAAATCATAATCCTTTAGGAATTCTAACCATCTCCTCTGCCTCATGTTCAACTCTTTCTGATCAAAGAGATACTTCAGGCTCTTATGATCACTGAACACCTCAAACCGAGAACCATATAAATAATGCCTCCACAACTTCAAAACAAATACAACAGCTGCCAACTCTAAATCATGAGTCGTATAATTCCTTTCATGTACTTTCAATTGTCTCGAAGCATAAGCCACAACCTTCTTATCTTGCATCAACACACCACCTAATCCCATCAATGATGCATCACAATACACTACAAAAGACTCAGCCGGATTCGGCAAAATCAAGATCGGAGCACTAGTCAACCTACTCTTCAGTTCTTGAAACCCTTTCTCACATTCAGCATCCCAAATAAACACTTGACCCTTCCTGGTCAACTTAGTCAGTGGCAACGCTAGTTTGGAAAATCCTTCAATAAACTTCCGGTAATATAACCTGCAAGACCCAGAAAACTACGGATCTCAGAAGCATTCTTCGGCGCTTCCCACTGAGATACTGCTTCTACCTTCGTAGGATCCACAACAATTCCATTCTTGGAAATTACATGGCCAAGAAAACTCACTTCACTTAACCAGAATTCACATTTGGACAACTTCGCATAAAGCTTCTTCTCTTTCAACAATTCCAATACAACTCTGAGATGTTCTGCATGTTCTTCATCGCTCTTCGAATAAATTAAAATATCATCAATGAATACTACCACAAACTTGTCAAGATACGAATAAAATATCATGTTCATATACTCCATGAAAACACCAGGTGCATTAGTAACTCCAAACGGCATAACAGAATATTCATAATGCCCATACCTCGTTCTAAATGCAGTTTTCTGAATATCCTCTGTCTTCACACGAATCTGATGATATCCAGATCTCAGATCAATCTTACTAAATACATAAGCTCCAACTAGTTGATCCATCAAATCATCAATCCTCGGCAAAGGATACTGATTCTTGATTGTAACTTTATTCAGCTGTCTGTAATCAACACATAACCTCATTGAGCCTTCTTTCTTCTTAACCAACAACACCGGAGCACCCCACGGCGAAACACTAGGACGAATAAACTTCTTCTCAAGAAACTCCTCCAACTGTTTCTTTAACTCCGCTAATTCAGATGTCGGCATACAGTAAGGCGCCATCGACACCGGACTAGTTCCAGGAATCAAATCTATAGTAAATTCTACCTCTCTCTCAGGTGGCAATTCACTAACGTCTTCCAGAAACACCTCTGGAAATTCATTCACCACTGACAATCCATCACTCTTTGCTTTTCCCTCCGCTTCTATTGTAGAATACAACATAAACACCACAACACCATCTTTCACAACTAGGTTCATCTGTTTAACCAACATAGTCACATCTTCGACACCAACCTCTTCAGGAAAAATAACCGTCTTCGCAAAACAGTTGATATGAACCTGGTTGAATTCCAACCAGTTCATTCCAAGGATGATATCAAGTTGTTCTAACGGTAGGCACACTAGATCCATACCGAAACCCCTACCAAAAATCACAATAGGACAATTCCTACAAACATAGGAAGTAGTCACTGAACCCGACGTAGGAGTGTCAATAACCATACTTCCATCCATATTAGAAATTTACAAATTCAATCTTTTAGCACAATCCAAAGCAATAAAAGAATGTGTAGCTCCAGTATCAATAATCGCAATCAAAGGTATGTCATTAATAAAACATGTACCTTTAATCAGCCGATCATCTGGCTTAGTCTCTGATCCAGACAATGCAAACACTTTACCACCAGCTTGCTCCTTCTTGGGTTTTGTACACTGAGGACGAGTATGACCCTCTTCACCACTGTTGTAATAGGTCACCACCCTCACTCTGCAGTCATTGGCTACATGGCCGAGTTTCCCACACTTGAAACACTTCTTATCATTACTTTTGCAATCCACCATACGATGCCCTGTCTCACCACACTTGTAGCACTTAATGGAAGAACCAGAATCTCCTCCACCAGACTTCTTCCAACCACTGGATCTCTGATTACTCCTATCATAAGGCTTACCACGATCCATCTGTTGCTTACCCTTCCTATCAACATACCCTCGAGCATTCGACTTAGTGCTGGCAAGATCCTCCTCTAAAATCCTACTACAGTCAACCAGATCAGAAAATCTTCGGATACGCTAATACCTGATACCCTGCTAATCTCGTCACGCAGACCATTCTCAAACTTGATACATTTGGAAAATTCTCCATCTGCATCGTTAGTGTAATGAGCATAATACTTCGCCAACTCAGTAAACTTCGAAGCATACTCACTGACAGTCTTGTTGCCTTGCTTGAGCTCCAGAAATTCAACCTCCTTCTTACCTCGAATGTCTTCAGGAAAGTATCTCCTCAGAAAAGCCCTCCTGAACACAGCCCAAGTCAATGCAATACCATCTTCTTCCATTTCAGTTCTGGTAGCAACCCACCAGTCGTCAGCTTCCTCCGCTAACATGTGAGTTCCGTATCTCACCTTCAGCCCTTCAGCACAGTCAATCACTCTGAAGATCCTCTCGATCTCCTTCAACCACTTCTGAGCACCTTCGGGATCATGTGCACCCTTGAACAATGGAGGATTGTTCCTCGGAAAATTCCCCAATTGTCGGTCAGCACCAATAATAGCTCCCTGCTGGTTCCCTCCGAGCACTCCAGCTAACATTCCCAATGCTTCAGCAATAACATCACCGTTTCTTCCGTTACCTCTTCCGGCCATTGTTCTTGTAACATTACAAAACAACCTCATCAGCACACAAGTATTGACAGTGTCATCTTACACTAGTCGCATACAAAAGGGATAACGACACAAGACAAGACCGACTATGCTCTGATACCACTATTGTAACACCCCTTCTAAAATACCCTGAATATATTACTTAATTTAATACTAAAACCAGATTTAATCAGAGTCAACACGGAAATCAAGGGATGCCACAATTATGAAATAAATAAAAATCCAATTAACTCAGTAGCCATGCTACACTGAGGATCACTATAAAAAATAATCAATTAAGTTAAGACCATGTCCTACACAGCGGAAATAATACCATCAAATCGAAACGGAATAAACCAAGTCTAAATTATTCCTAAAGTAATTCCAATAACAATTGAATAATGAATAAATACTCAACTAAACGTTCCCCAGTGTTACAACCTATCAGAGCATGACATTGACACGCGGACTTAAATATCCTAGCTCTAGAGCCATCCTCACCAACTTCTGAGCTGCTAACTTTAATCTGAAATCATTAAAGTAAGGGTGAGATTTCTCATAAATAACATGCATTATAAGTTTCTCAATCAACATATATCACAAGCATATTATTCCACCCATTCCAGCATAGTTCAGATTCCAATACACAATTACAACAAGACAATTTATTATGCACAACCATTAACAATCAGAGAATTGCAACACTGGAAGACATCCTAACATGTTACAATTCCATGCAATTACAATGCAGATACAATGCATGTGGTACCAACACGTGACTAAGTCACCCAACACCGATCCATCATCAATGGATACAAGAACCATCGATTCGTCCATAAACACCGGACACAATCCAGCCTAACCACCCATCATCACCCGGGTTAACGGCAATACAAGTCAAATTCCTCACAATGGAATTAACTTCACAAAATGCATATGCACGCACAACACCAAAGATGCAACATTTTATCACCTATGAAATACACCAACTATCATAATCGAACCAAATTTCAAACATGATATTCTCAAGAAATCATGCACACAATCAACAACATAAACATGCCTTTCATTCACACCATTCAGATATCTCAATGTCACAGGTACACTACCTCTTATACACCAAATACACATCGAATAAATAATCACTTATTTCGAATTTCGACACACTTTCAAAATAATTTTAAGTTACGGGAAATTCTTTCATTTCATAAAATAGAGCATTTAATTTAAGAAATAACGTCCAAAACGGCGACTAAAACAGACTTACGGTTTGAAAGTTATGAATTTTCAAAGTTTAGTATTTTTTTCAAAAAGTTACAGTGGAACCCGGTTCCTCCCTATGCAGGAACCGGTTCCTGCGAAGTCTGAAAACATGCCCCCTGGAAAAATGTATGGGAACCCGGTTCCTACCCCACTGGGAACCGGTTCCCACGCATGTAAATAGCCAATTTTAAAAGTTTTACACGGAACTCGGTTCCTACCCAGGAACCGGTTCCACGTCCCGAAACAAAAGCGCTATTTTGACAGCATTTACCCATTCCAAATCACTTCCAAACATTCCCATACGAATTGCAACATGAGAAACACCAAAATACATCCATTTTACACCATTATAACATCAAACAACATTATTTCATCATTCCTATTTATTATTTGACACACTAATGGTTTCCGACCTACAATCCGACACAATAGAGACAATTCTATGGAAACCTAGAATTTCTAAATCGGATTCTCTAACATGCTATGATCTATACGGTTGAATTCAAAGCCGATAATACACAATAATTAATCGAAATCACCCCTTACCTTGTGGATTCTTCGACTTCCGACACGAAATGGATTTTCTCCTTCCTTTCCTCTTCTCAATTTCACGTACTGTGAGTTTCTCCAAAAGTGATTCCTTTTTCTCTTTTTCCTTCTTTTATTCCTTTTATTACTCTAATAAAATAAAATAAAGTAATTAATGTGAGTAGAGTCTTTTACTCCCCACACCCTCACTTTACCCTTCACACCACCAATAATTCCATTTTCTTATTCCATAATTAATCCCAATAAATCCAATATATTAATAAATTATATTCTCAATTAAATTAATAATTAAAAATCACAATTATTTAATAATCGAATTATTTGGGGTGTCACAAGACCGCTCTCGCTTTCCCTCAGTCAAAAACAATGACAATAAAACAATTCAAAATAATTAGAAGATGAACTTCAAGAACACACAATTACTTTATACTTAGAAGCTTAAGAGTGATTGACAATAGTTACAACTCAACTAACAATCCAACTCAAGTATCAACCAATATGAGAGTGACTTACAATTAACACATTCCAACTCTACTATAGAGTGGATCACAAATAACGATGAAACACAAACCCTAAAGGCTCAATAAAAGTTAAAATATGTTCCATACATATATTAGGTTTGAACTTTCTATTTATAACAATCTTCTGGCTGGATTGAGCTTCAAAACTGCAACATATCAGTTGCTGAAAATCTGCATAAACTCCTGCATAAAATTAGGACTTCAATCATATATTTTCTGAAATATCTCCATAATTAGAAACTAACAATGCTCCTTGAATTTGACATAAATATCTTATTTCTTAAGTTGAACGCCACATATGATAACATAATATTCCCAGAATATTCTGCATCTGAAACAAACAAAACAAATCCAACTGTTCAGCTGATCGCAATCACGATGTTGAATGTTCTGCATAGGACATCCTTATTCGACATGTCTCTCCTGATGATAAAACTTCTTAGTACAATACCTCTGACTTCTTTACCTTGGACACCACATATGATTACTAAATATTTCCAGAAATATTCAACCTTTGTAACATACTAACCGAATCTAAAAGTCCAGTTGTAACAGACACAATGTCGAATAATTAGAATATGACATCTTGAATAACATATTTTATCTTTAAGTTAGAGCATCATATTTAACATGTTGCTGCCTAATTTGTTTTACTAAAATTAACTAGTAAAAAACTCGTGCTTCCGCACGAGTTTAAATTATTTTGTATGGTACATTTGTATTCAAATGTATATCGAGAGCTATATTTATATTATTATTTTTTATCTAGATCTAATTGGTTGTGTCCCATGTTACTTCATGATGTATTGTAATTACATTTTAAGCATTAGAGACAAGTGTAAATGAGTGATATCGTAACACCTATAAGCATGTCATTTATGCCAATATTGTGTAATTACACATGAATTTAGAGTGCTAAGTGAACTAACAGAAAACAAAAACATAGTGATATGAATTTGAATTAGAGGGGAAACTAAAATGTTCAAGATACCTAAGAAACATTCATAGAGATTTTCCATAAAGGTTTTTAAAGCAATCAAGTTTGCTCTTGCAACAACACACAATACAAACATGTGCCATGAATTTAAATTAGAGTGGAAACTAATTATTCACAAAGCTACATGTGAAACATTTATGAACGTGAGCCACTAAGGTTGCTAAACTATAAATATCAGGTTTGTACATATTACATTAACAACTGGTAAATAATGGTGTTGTACAACTTCACTTTGTAAAGTTTTGGAAAAAGTTGATATAATAAAATTTCGAGTGCTTTGATCTTATGGGAAAGGGGAAGAATTTGTAATTGTATATAAATATAATATTTTGTCAAAAGTTGACCCTGGTGTTGTGATTTTTCAAGATTATCCAATACATATTGAGTAGCTTTATTTGAGAACAAAACATTTTCCATTTTAATGATAAAAAAAAAGGTTGAGGTACAGCTTGTCAGTTTTTACAGGTTTCGAGTAACTTAGGTCTGTTTTGCTCTCCTAGCAGTGAAATCCATGTCAAAACAGCCTTGAAAAACTGTAAAATATACAGTTTCCAAACAAATTGAAGCAAGTTTACATTATTCATATGGTGATAAACTCCAAAATTGTGTTTGCATTTAATGTTGGGATTTGACATGTGGAAAGAATGAGACAAAATACAGTATATCAGTATTGAAGAGGAAGAAAAGTATAAAAGATAATCATATAAATTATGATTTAAATTAGAGCTAGTTAGAATAAAGGTATGTATGTTGTATTTAGGAAAGGTAGTTGGCTTTCAAACAGATAGTATATGCAGTAAGTATTAAAATAATTTCTAAGTGTAAGGATATTTCAAATAATAAATTTAATTGAATATATGACACTTTGCAATTTTTGAATACTTGGAATGTTATCCTTAGAAGCATCAAAGAAGGCCATAATTTTTTTTTGTAAATTGTAATAATCGGAAAAAAACTCAACCTGTGACAAAGTTGAAGTAAAAAATCCGGTGGAATAATAATTTTTTGGTGTACTGAATCAATTTACAATGATTTGATAATAACATGGCATTGATCACCCTAGGAAAATGAGACATAGGTGAACAAAAAACACAGATAAAATGAAAGTGTTTAGAAACAGATGAGAATGTTGAACTATAATGTATACCAGTGCTTCTTGAATGACCATTTCCAGGTGAAGCAATCCACTTTTTCAGTAGCGGTCCAGGCATCGACAACATAGGCTACAAATTTATAGCATATGTTTGTAATAAAGTAAGTTAACAACTATAGTGAAACATGTTGTGTATGAAAACTGTAAAAATCAAATTATAATGAAAGAAAAACCACATAATAACTACATAGAAACTAAAAGCATTTAGTAGCATTTGAAAAAACCTAGCTGGAACCGTTGTTCCTACTAAAAAAAGCTGCAGTTGCTTGAAAACGTTAATAACAATGTCATGTCTCAACCGAGAGAGCGAAAATGTAATTTCTTCAAAACAAAACAATAGAATAAAAATGAACTCAGTTATGACAACATAAATAAATTAATAGTTTGATGTTGCTTCTTAAAAATTGATTTGGAACCGATGCTTCAAAACGTTAATAACATGGTATAGTTTCAATCGGAAGAGCGAAAATGTAGCTATTTCAAAACGTACCAAACTTATACTATTTCAATTGAGAGACCGCAAAAATAGCTTTTGGAAAACAACACGTGCAACACACACATACACACAGAGAGAGAGAGAGCAAAAGACATACCTTTATTATTTGATCATTTCATTGAGTGAGCAAATATCAAGTGGAAACTTTGCTGGACAACGAAAACGAAAAACTTAAAATCAACGGTAAACAAAACGCATGATTCGACGAAAATGAAAATGGGTTACACAAAATGAAGAATGCGTGGTTACCTAATATGGATTCAATATACCTTTCTCAAGTGTTTCCCCATGGATGAAACTTGCAGTTAAATAATAGTGAGACCTTGAAAATTAAAATAGTAACAATGAAATTGAAACTGGTTTGTAACAGAACACGTTAGCAACAAGTTTGTAACATAGAATAAGTTTGTAATAGAACACAAAAAAATGACAAGCATTTAGAAAACATATTGATGAAGCTCACAACAAATGTATACGATGGCTGATCAACATGATATCGGTGAATCTAATAACAAAGAAAAATACCTTGAGTCTTGCGAGCAATGCGATGAAATATGGCTTGTAGTATGCTTCTGTCACAGTAAAGAGGAGAGACCATGAAAACGTGAGAAAAAAGTGAAGATGAGAAGGTCTTTGATTTCTTGTCAGCATCCTGCAAATATTATGAATACAAGGTTATGTTGAAATAGGTAAAGGCTTTACATGTTTTGAACTATTAGAAAGAGGTCCTTACTCACCATGACGACCAGAACAAAGAGTATGTGTTCAGTCTGCACGACAACATTAATATTCACATTGTGATACCTATAAAAAAACATAATAACAGACGTTACATTTAAAGTCATTCCCAAATTTTATGGCAATCCATGCATTTGAAAATTTTATGCTATCAATTATGCAACTTATGAATCAGTTAGTGAGAAAACAAAATCAACTAACCAAGAAAATTCATATAAGAATATTGAAATTGAATAGAAACATGTCATGACCCAAAAGATAATAGTCTTACCACTACAAGAAAAGTTGTCTCCAACGACATATATTAGCGACGTGGTTATCTCGTGAGTAAAAAAACTTGTTGCGACGTGATAACTACGTCACAAAATATTTTAATAATAAAAAAATGAAGACACAAGGAAGTCAGAGGGTGCTTTTAAAAAAAAAAACACTGCGACGTGCTACACATAAAAAGAAAATAAATATAATAAAGTCTGACACGTTTTGTTGGAGGGAGAGTAAATTTTTTTTGAAATTTGGTAGTGACGTGATAACCACGTCGCTACTTTTAAGGGGGAAAAATATAATTGAGTTGGAGTTGATTGATGGATGGGTGGCATGCCGTTGAGTGTGTAGCGACGTGAGTCTCACGTGGCAAGGTTGCGACGTGACAGTCACGTCGCTACTTGGCATTTAATTTTCCAAGTTAACACACACCCGTTACACACGCAGGCTTTACAGTTTGATAAATCTTCATCTTCTTCCTTCCCTTCCCTCAGCCTCCTCCTGCTCCAACCCAACTCCATTCTTAAAAAAAAATAAATTCTTGCATCCTAAATTATATTCAAGCAAGCAATTCGTTGAAGAAGAAAGGTAATTATATGTTGTTTGATTTTAATTTTATTTATTTGGTGTTTATTATTGTGGTAAAAAATTGAAGAAATTTGTACGTTTATGTTGTAGAAGTTTGAAGAAGAAGATCAAGGAAGATTTATAGAAGAAGAAGAAAATTAAGATCAAGCAATTTATAGATTTTTTTTATTTATTTTATATGTATTATAGGTTAGTATTCTATGTATTATGTTTATTTGAATTAAAAATATATTTTAGTTAATTTATTTTTAGGTTAGTATTATAGGTTAATAGTTAAAATGAATTTAAAATTATAAGTTAGTATTATAGGTTAATTTTTGTTTTAGTTTTAGTAAAATAAGATTTTTTAAAACACAGAAATTACAATTATAAAAAAATTTGTTAATATTATTGTTATATACATATAAAAAATTCTGTTAATATTATTGTTATATACATATAAAAAAATTTGTTAGTATATACATATAAAATAACAAAAATTTAAATATATATTAAAATAAAATTTTTTAGAAAACAGAAAATTAAAAATTTTAATTTTTATAGACGTATATATATGTTAACACATATATTTAAAAACAGATTTAAAAACAAAAATTTATATTATATTTATTATAGTAGTTTTAGTTTTTTATTTATATGTTAAAAATATGAAGAAAAAAATTTATATATTAAAATAATAATTTATAAAATACATAATTTAAAAAAGAGTATATATAATAAAAAGTATATATGTTACATTATTGTTTTTTAATATTATTATTGTATATATAATAAAAAGTAAATATGTTATATTATTGTTTTTTGATATTATTGTTATATAATAAAAAATTATATATTTTACATTTGAATATTTATTTATATGTTAGTATATATATAAAAAAGCAAAATTTATATTTATTTATAGTAGTTAAAGTTAAAGTTAATAGTTAATTAAACAAAATTAATATTTTTAAGAATAGTAATTAAATAGTATACGTTTAAGAATAATATTATTAAGTTGATTAATATCTCTAATGAAAAAGACAATGATCGTATAAATGTGCAGTATGGAATATTATCGTAGTTGGATATACGATAGAACATATCCAGGAAGAAGTGGACTTAAACCCAATTTTAAAGTAGGAGTTGATGTGTTTATTAAGTGGGCGTTTGCTCAGGAGTGTTGTCGAAGCGAAGGAGGGGTTAGGTGTCCCTGTCTTAAATGTGAATGTAGACCAATAATTAGTGACCCAGAGGAAGTAACACGTCATCTGCATAGAATGGGATTCATTGAAAATTATTGGGTTTGGACGTATAATGGTGAAGAACTACCAGATAATGTACCAGAGACTAGCAACGCGCATGCTTCAAGTAGTCGACCGGTTATGGAGTATGAGGAGAACTTTAATTTGATCGGTGACATGGTTGAGGATGCTTTTGGTGTGAACGTGACATATGATGAACCTGAAGATTTTGACGGGGAAGAGTTGCCGAATGAGGAAGCGCAAAGATTTTATCAATTGTTGAATGAGATGAATACGCCGTTGTTTGAGGGGTCGTCAGACTTAAAGCTATCAATGTGTGTGTGAGATTATTGGCCGCCAAGTCAAATTGGAATGTTTCTGATTAATGTCTGGAACATTTTGCAAAAATGATGTTGGACTCCACCGCTACGAAAGACAACTTGCTTACAAGTTATTATGATGCAAAGAAGTGGGTGTCGAAGTTGGGTTTACAAGTAAGAAAGATTGACTGTTGCATTGACGGTTGCATGTTGTTTTATGACAATGAGTTTGGTACTCAAGATGGATCGTTAGAGGAGTGTAAGTTTTGTAATAGTCCAAGATAAAGCTTTTGTAAGTTATTTAATTTATGTTTTTTTTAAGTCAATAACAAAATTTGTGACGTTATTTTCATGTGGCAACCTATTAATTGTGGCGTGTTTATCATGTGGCAACTGATAAATTGCCACGTGAATGATTTTCATGTGGCAACTGATAAATTGCCACGTGAAAATCACGTGGCAATTCATAAGTTGATTTGTGAAAATCACGTGACAATTTTTTAATATATTTGAATTTAGTATAATTTAATATATACATGTATTAATTTAGTATAATTTAATATATATATATATATACACATATATATATATATATATATATATATGTATATGTATGTATATGTAAATTTTTTTATAATTTTTTTATTTAATGTATGTGTAGGATGATTATCAGACATTGCTTGCACTTTTTCTGGAACACAATCCTCAATATAGGCCAGCAGAGGGGGAGCCGCTTAATGGTGATGTTGATTTCTACATTTGGAATGAAGTAGTTAGTGGAAAAGGGCCTAATGGTTGCTTTTTTGCGGGTGGAAATTTGGCCGGCGGGTTGAGAGTTGGTGATCGTAATCTGTTTCAACGACTTAGAGATGGAGAGGAGGTCACGTCAACCGAATCGACACGGATCAACTTGAAACAAGAAGACAATTGCAAGTGAAGTCGACGAAATGGAGGCCCAAATGACGACAATGAGGCAAGAGCGGAGCAGATTGGAGATCATGCGGAAGAGGCAATCGATATGGAGGAGCGTATGAGAAGGTTTATGCAAGGTGGTGGAAATCAAAATGTTCCTGATACACAGCCGGATAATGACGGACTTGATGACTTTGATCTTGATAATTATCCGGGTGAAGATGCCCCGTGAAAACATTTTATTTATTTTGTTTTTAAATTTGCATTTATGTAAGATATTTATTTTTATCATTTTAAATTATTAAATTATATAAAATTTTATTATTGGAATATATAATAAAATAATATTATTATAATAATTTTAATATATAAATTTTATTATATACATTTTATTATATAAATTTTATTATATAAATTTTATTATTTAAATTTTATTATATAAATTTTATTATATAAATTTTATTATATAAATTTTATTATATAATTTTTATTATATAATTTTATTATATAATTTTTATTATATAATTTTTGTTATTTAAATTTGATTATATAAATTAATTAATATAAAAAAATAATTACTAAATAATTTTTTAAAAAACCAACACATCACTTGTAGCGACGTGAGAATCTGTCACAAATTTGTGACATGTAATCCACGTCGCTAATAAAGCTGCTATTTGTCTTTTCCTATGCAAAGCATTAGCGACGTGAATACATCACAACTTTGTGACATGGGAAACACGTCGCTACAAGGTTGCCACTCGTATTTCATCACGTCGCTGTTTTTTTTTGTGACGTGTTTTTTAACTTTGCCACGTTATTTTCACGTGGCAAATGAGGTTCTTTTTTGTAGTGTACATGATCTGGGTCAACTTTAAATATAACTTCTTTGATTGTGGCTTCATCTCCCATAACATATCATTTCATGGAAGTTTCCAGTCCATCTCTTGTAATAAACCTACAATGAGATCAATTAGACTATTCACCAATATAAATGACTCTTTCATACGAAGCATAAACACAGACAAATGCAGCAAAATCCAATGCTCTCCACCTTTAAAAACATATCATATAAAACATAAAATTGAAAATAGCTTGACATGTTTATGAACACTGCCAAAAGACAAATTTTGAAAATAATTAAACAGGTAGAATCAAAATGCATTTGTGAACCCAATTAGAAATGTATTTTGACTGGAATTTTTCCTTCTCTAAACATAAAAGAATCAGGAAACCCTTGAACCCTAAATCTACAATATCTCTAAGCCCTTCGCCCACCATCTTGGACATGCAAGAATCAAGAAATGTTTTCAACCCTAGATCCACAATATTATCACAAACTAAATTAGTAAATCTGTTTCAAAAATACGAAAATAACATGACAAGAGAGAGGAATGAGTTTTGATGGTTGAATTGTCCAAATATACATGATTCTTAAGTTATTCTTCCAAATGTCCAAATTAATAGTAGCGATTTCTGAATGCGATGGTGGCAGACTCACGCCGAGAGGGTGGTTACGACGATTGTAGTGTGGTGTATGCGACTCGTGTGTGAGGATCTTTATGGTTGCGAATCTTACTTTATTGGAAGTATCTCTCGGAGGAAGAAGTCTGATGGTGTTATGCATTTGAGATGGACGATCGAAGTCAGAGCATGGATGAAATGTGTAAAATGAAGAGAAGGAGAATAGAGAAAATGGGCAAGAGATGGGGTTTGAAGGGAAGAGAGGAAGGCATGAAGCTTTGAAAGCGAAGAAAGAGTGGCCGATAGGAAATAGGACATGTAGAGAGAATGCAGAAATGCATTTGAATGAGAAGTTTACATTGAAAAAGTGAAAGTTTGGGACATGTGGAAGTCATCTATTTGATATGAAGTGAATAAAATGTTTGGGTTTAAGAAGAGACACAAATGTCCTTTTTGCTTTGGAAATTTTGAAAAAGGGAAGGGCATTTTTGGTGGAGTGTTGGGCTTAGATTTTAGTGGCTTGATAATAGATACCATAAAATAGAGAATTAACATGAGGGGATGTAGGAGAGTAGATTAGTGATTTTTCCAAATTTATTGGACAAGGCGATTTGTATCTTGTTGAAATCTGAATTTTAGTAAGGTGGAAATGCATGTTGACTCACTGGTAGTGGTGCAGGATGTCAAAGAGAAGTGGAATATCCATTGCAATGAGAATAATTTGGTGTCTAAGATCATTAACATGTGAGATCTAAAATGGGAGGTGGAAATCACTCATGTTCACAGGGAAGCTAATCAGCTGGCAGACGCTTTGGCTAATCACAATTTCTCCTTAAAGGAAGAGTATAGATTACTCGTGGTTTGTCTAGATAATTTTGAGCATATTCTTTGAGTTAATGAGGATATAATTAGTTTTTCTAGAGTTGTTTGCTTGTAGTTTATTTTCTCCGAAATTTTAGCTCGATGTTCAATAAAAAATTATTTTTACATTTTTCTAATCAGGTTTTATCAAGAAAACCGCAATTAAAGTCATTATATTTTTATTTTTTTAATAAATGTGATTTTTATTTTTTTCTCTCTCTTATATAATGGAACAGAAAAATAATATACAAACACATTTAAATATTATTTTATTTAAATAATATACAAACACATTTAAATATTATTTTATTTTTTTTGTAATTTAATATTTTTTCACTAAAATAAATGACACTAATACAAGGTCTTGAACTCGATATTTGAAGGTTAAAAAACTATAAATTTACCACCACATCAACTTATGTTTTTGCACAAAATGAGGTTAAAATTTGATTTAAAGGTCAAGATTTTGTTATTTTCTTTTCTGAAGTTTTCAGCACTTAAAAAGTCATATTTATTTTATTAATTAAGTAAAATTTTAATTTGTTTTAATAAATGTTTATAATATTCTAAATACTCATATGCAAAATTAATTAAAAAATTCAGAGATATATAATTATGTACTAAATGTTTATAGAATTAATTACATATATGTTATAAATTTTATAAAGAGTAAAATGATACTTGACCATTATATTATTTTTTTTCTTGAGTCAATATTTGACCATGATATATAATTAGAAAAGTGACAAACATGCATTAAAGGCATCTCAGTCTATGATTTTTAATGACAAAAAAAAGGTTAAAGGTCTTAGCAAAATCTTATTTAATTTATCGTCAATATACAATTCTTAAAAAATAATCCTAAAATAGTATTAAAACTTTAGACCAAATATAATATAATATTACTAACTTATTTGGACATATTCATACTTGACTGCTTATAAATTGTCCCAAGGCAAAATACATTGTTTTGTCTTGTAGTTGACTAGGTTCTTTTACTTATAACATCTTCATCAAAGTTATTTCAAAATCATTGTTCTAAAAAAAATTTGTTGAGTGAGAAAGTAGCCATGGGAAGAGCTCCTTGTTGTGACAAGGAGAAAGTGAAGAGAGGACCATGGTCTCCTGATGAAGATGCAAAACTCAAGAATTATCTTGAAATTCATGGCACTGTTGAAAATTGGATTTCATTGCCCAAAAAAGCTGGTTTTTTTAATTATTTTTCTCTTTTCACATTGTTGCATTCTTTTTTGGTTTTTCATTTTCATGAGAAATTTATTTATTTATTTACTAGTAATTCAGTCATGGAACAATTAACTATGATTAATTTATAATAAGCAGATCTTAAGAGGTGTGGGAAGAGTTGTCGTCTAAGGTGGCTGAATTATCTTAGGCCAAACATCAAACATGGAGGCTTTACTGAAGAAGAGGACATCACCATTTGCACACTCTATTCTCAAATTGGCAGCAGGCAAGTATTTTCAAATCATTTAATTTAATACTACTATTATCATTTTATAATTTCCAAATTATTATTACTATAAACCTTGATGAACTTAATTTGTCATACATGATTAATTTAATACAATATTATATAGTATAATTGCAACAAATTTTTATTTTCTCCTATTTTATACATAGGGTTCAAATTCAAACTGAATAAAATAAAATTTTCAAAAATTACAAAAGTTTGAAAAGTTTTGGATGTGTGTTGATTCTCTATTATAAAAACAGTTCATACTTAATTGGATTTCAAATTGATTATTTAAAAATCAATTCAGATATATTTTTCTCTTAGAATCAGTTCAATTTACACAGCAAACACCCCTTAAAATAAATATATTTTTTAAATTTATTGAATTATTTATTTCATATGTTCTAAGTTTTTAATTTTTTTAAAAGAAAATGTTAACAAATGCCCTTGGGACACTCTTTAAATACTTAAAGTAATAATATTTTTTAAAAATATATGTTATCAATGCATTAGAAATTAGAATAATTAATTTTTATAAAAAATATTTTCTTTATTTAGTACTTAAACAGTATGGAACTGGTTAGCATAAACCTTTTTAAAATTATGTGTAGATATTATTTTCTTTATACCGTACTTAGTTAGTTTCGTACTTTAAGGGATAGTACTCTCCAATAGAATGTATCTAATACTCATGAGATTTTTTATTTGGTGCAGATGGTCTGTCATAGCATCAAAACTACATGGCAGAACAGACAATGATGTGAAAAACTATTGGAACTCAAAACTGAAGAAAAAAATTATGGCAGGAAAAATTAACATCAAACCATTGTCTGGAAAGGACAATACTACCCATTCAACTACATTAGTGCCTCAAAATTCCAACATCCAAAATTCACAATATTCTCTACCTTCACCATTGCCAACTATGTTAAAAAACAATTTTGGTGCTAGTTATGAACTCAACAATGTTGAAAAAAACATTGTTGCCTCCGAAGTTGGTACTGGAAACAACAATGTTGTTAATCCTATGGCGTCCATGCGTGAAGATTCTTCGAAGATTCCAGTGAACAATAATTGTGTATCTGTTCAAGATCAAGCTGCTAATGAATCAATGGATCCATTGCTCGATTTCAATTTTGGATTTCATAATGATTATGAGAGAGTTGGTGATTTTGCTTTGAGTTGTGGCTTTTCGGATTGGGTTGATTTTAGTTATTCTAACATTAAGCCAAATTGACTCAATCAAAATGTTTGATTGATTAGTGCTAGTAATCATTCATGACATTATGAGATAGCAAAATTACAATTACATAGGTGGAATGTTTTTTAGTTTAAAATTAGTATTATTTAATGTTCTTTTAAACGAATTCAAACGAAACGACAATGATTGAATTTCAATAAGATATTAATCTGTATTTTGGTTACAAAAAGGATAAGTTAAGTTATTAGACCAAAGTTTGTTATTAAGCAATTTAAAAAGTTGATTATTAAAGAATAATGTTGTTGTGTGGTCCGTGAGATTTGTTTTTTTGTTTTTTTGTTTTGGAATAAGGATTTTTATATGACATAAGCATTTTTTAGGGTTTATTTTTTATGGGTGAGTCACGAAATTTGCATGGAGATGTGTCCAATTCAAAACTTGGAGTTGAATATTTTGTCCTTCTTATCATTCAATAACCATAAAAGATTCTGTCTTTTTTCTCTCACTTCACGCTTCTTGTGCTGCATTCATAGTACTCACAGTAAATGATTGTTTTTTTAGCTCTGAAATACAAATGAGTTAAAATTCATGGATTATATATGTCGTAGCTCAATAAAAAAGCATATTTGTTAGTAAAACTCAATAACAAAAAAAATGCATTGATGTTATGTTTAACACAATGAAAAATGATATTTTTACAAGGATATGATACTTATTTTACTGTTTATTAATATGGTAAACAGTAAAATATTACAATAATAAAATTATTATTTTTAAAATATTGTTTTGTAGTAAGAAGTAATAATATAACGATTAATTAATTTCATAATTTTATTAATTAATATTTTATATTTTATTAACTAATTTTATTTTATAATTAAAATTTATTTTTTAATATTTAAATGTTTATTCATCAACTTTATAATTTCACAAATTAATTTTTTATATTTTACTAACTTATTTTATTTTATTATTAATAATTATTTTAATATTTGAACGCTTATTAACCAATTTGTTATATTCATTAACCAAATTTCAATTTACTATGAAAAATATTTTAGGTTAAATATATGTTACATTGTAGCGAGTTTTCGTTTGTTCCATATAATTTTTTTTTATCACCTCTTAAATTTCTAGATTTTCTCTAATATGACCCTAATGAAGTTTTTCTTTTTAAAGATTATCCAAATATATCTTATGTGACACACTTATGTGGTTTTTTTTAATGATTTATTTATTTATTTAGTGACATGTAAAACAACTTTAGCTTTCATGTGAAAAGGTGAAAATTCATCCATTTCAGTTAAATGGAAATCGAACTCAAGAACCTTCTCTCATATATCTGTTAGGGGTAATTTCGAGAAGGGACTATTTTACACTTGGGAACACACCTTTGTGTGATACACGCCACATACTCTTCTAAAACCTTAACGTGATAGGTGTGTGGATTCTCTCACGTATATAGTGTTCAATCTTCCATTTTTCTAATCAATGTGGGACTTCTTCCTCACGCTTGATACTCAATACTTCCCTTCAAGTGTGAGTCATAATATTCTCCCTCATGTGGAAGATGGTGTGGATTCTCTCACTTATATAATGTTAAATCTTCCATTTTCTAATCAATCTGGGACTTCTTCCGCACACTTGATTCTCAATAATATTAAGCGTCCAACCACATCGATAATTTGTTAGATATAGACTCGTGAAAGCCAATTGTGAAATATTTAGAAAATCCAGTCGAAAATACTGACAGAAAAATAAAATATAGAGCATTGAGCTATATTTGTATGGGAAAAGAATTGTTCAAGAAAACTCCTGGATTTATATTGTTAAAATGCCTAAGAAAGCTGAAGCATACTTAGCAGTATTTGAAGTTCATAGTGGAACTTGCGGTGCTCATCAAGTTGGGCACAAGATGAAATGATTGTTGTTTCGACATGGTGTATATTGGCCAAGCATGTTAAAAGATTGCATAGAGTTTGCCAAGGAGTGTAAGAAGTGTCAAAAGCATGCAAACATTCAACATGTGTCAGCAAGTACATTTCATACAATTATCAAACCTTGGCCTTTTCAGGGATGTGCATTGGATATCATAGGTGAAATTTGACCAGCCTCGTCGAAATAACAAAATTTTATCCTGAAACAGTGATTGAATTTATTCAAAAACACATCATTTATAGGTTTGGAATTCCATAAACCATTACAAGTGATCAATTCAGTTTTAACTGGTTGAAAAGTAAAAGAGTTTACATCAAAAATATGATTCAAATTACTTACATCTACTCCTTATTACGCTCAAGCCAATGAACAATTCAAAGCTGCTAACATAGTTGTTATAAGTTTGATCAAAATACATGTTAATAAAAAACCAAAAAACTGACATAAGACGTTAGACCAAGTATTATAGGCTTGTCGAACATCCCCAAAAAATGCAACAAAGTCAACGCCTTTTTCTTTGTCATTTGGTCATAATGATGTACTGTCAGTCGAGATTGGGTTACATTTGATAAGGATACAATGTCAGAATGAAATTGCCAGTCGAGATTGGGTTGCATTCGATAAGGATACAATGTCAGAATGAAATTGCGTCAGGATAATATTGGAGCATGATTTTTGACAAAATAATGGATTTAGACAAAGAGATATTTATTGTTCTAGACGTATTAATACGTTAGAAAGAACAAGTGGACATAGGATATAATAAGAGAGTCAAAGCAAAGACATTTTTGATATGGGGAGTATGTCTAGAAACTAATCCTACCTACGGATCAAAGAGATTGAATTTTAGGAAAATGGTCACCTAATTGGGTTGGACCATTTCAAGTTACTCAAGCATTTATGAATAATGCTTATGAGATCGAAGACTATTGTATGATCGTCGAATCTTAAATGTTTGAAAAAATATAAACCTACGCTTCAAGATGTTCAAATTAATATGGTATAAAACATAATCATAGTCATTAGCCAATATATATATATATATATATATATATATATATATATATATATAGAGAGAGAGAGAGAGAGAGAGAGAGAGAGAGAGAGAGAGAGAGAGAGAGAGAGAGAGAGCCAAAATGGCATATTACAAAGTAGAGTTAATGTTAAAGCCACAAGGTCGAAGCAAGCTAAGTTAAGCTGGGAATCTAGATTTAAAATCTTCAAAACGCGTTTACTCATTAAGAATTTTATGATCAAGTCGAGTTTTTCCCTTATTTAGTGCTTCCACTGTTTCTTTGAGTTTTAGGGCCTTTTTTCCATGAGAAATTCCTTTAAAGATCTCATTTTTAACCTCTTCCTGAGTGGGAAGGGTTTCACCAGTATCAACAACAACTTTCCTTTGGTGGGTTTCTGCAATCTTTTTGGCCAAAGAAAGCCTCATACTCAATCAAATATTGGGAAGTGGATTCATGAAGCTCATAATGGTGTAATTCGTCAAGCAGCTTCAAGACATCTCTTCCCAAGTCGGCTTCATCTTATACCATGGTGAGAAAATAGCCCTCAAGGAGATAGGTTTTGTGTTATTGTAACTTGAGAGTAACGGTGGCGTCAATCTCAGGAATAATGGTTGAATTAGGAGTTGGGGGGAGTCGAGTGGTACTTGTCGAAGTCTTTGAAGACACCTCTGGGTTTCAATTGGGTTTTGATTCTTCATATCTAGTATTTCCTCTTAATTGAGGGAACTATTGGAATTAACATCTTGGACGTTATGAAAATAATTACATGCGCAACAGAGGATTGGAAATTGGGCTCTTCAACGCATGTCGTTTCAATTGGAATTAGTTGTGGTTCTTTAGTGACATTTTCCATATGCGGTGGAGGACTACTTTCAGTCGAACCAGCCGTGTCGACAAAGTCATCATGTTGTTGGGTACTTAAGATAATATCATTTTCTACATGAGGAGAGTTCTGAGAAGGATCTTTATCCAAGTTTTATGCTCATGTCGGATCCCGACGTTGAAATCAAGGGTTAGCATAAAATTTAAATGTTAATCGTTTTTGGAATAAGAAAGATTAGTACCTCAGGGGTACTTGTTTCATGTTCATTTGGAGGTGATTTAGGAGAGTTTGGATTTTTTGGCAGAGAGATGGGTGTAGGATTTTCTTTTTCGGATGTAGTATGGATTGGAAGAGTTGTCTATTCAGTAGTGTTGCACAGTTTGATTGTCCTTTTTGGAGCCTTTTTGGGTTTAGTCAGAGTTGGCACTTTCAAAGAGGTGAAAAATTGAGTACATTCACTGTCAAAATTTCTTTCTCCTTCATAATACAGTTGAGGTGTTGTTTCAAGAACCTAAAAGAGGGGAAATAAGATAGATTTTGACACAAAAGGTTAAGGACGAAGGCGAGTCTCACACCTGATGTGTTGGAGGTTTGTTATTTTTGTTTTTCTTTGATGGGTGAATTATATCATGTGCTACAGTCAAATAATATTTATGACTATGGAAAAGAAAAATGTACTAATTCTTTGGTAAATAAGTCGAAAGGACATACGATTTACCTTTCTAGGTGGATTATTTTAAGGAAATACGATTTACCTTTTTGGTTGGATTGTCTTTAGAAATAGTGGCTGATGTGTCTTGAGCATCACTGCGAGCTTTCTCGTGGGGTCCGTAACCTCCACTGTAGGTCATGTAGAATGATAAATGAACAACACTAGTGTTCGCGATAAAAAGTGACAAACGAGGGAATCAAATTGAAATTCGAATCTCAGGCTCAAAACGATTTACTCTTTTGATTTTTTTTGTTTTAAAAGATTCCGCGAGCACCAAGCTTTATTGTTTCCAAACAAGATAAGAAGATGGAAAAGGGGAAAGTTGAAATACCTTAAAATATGATATGCAGTGCAACTAGTGTGAACTAGACGCAATGCATTGGGGAGAGACCAGGGTAAGGGGGTTGGTTATATAAAGGGATGATATTAGCACCCTATATATCTATAGTTTTCTATAGGAAATTTTTTATGCATATTTTGTATGTTTGTGTTTTATCTGCTACGCTATTTCGGGAAAGTTTCTCCTTTGGGTTTTAAGAAAGGTAGGTTAGGCATGAACCTTAGTTTTGTTATTATTATGCTCGCAAATATCATTGGGATCCTCTGCATACATATCCCCCAGTGGGAATCAGAGCATTTGTAGCTCGGATCTAAGGGAACTAAGGTTTGTTTGGTTTGAGGGAGAAAGAAGTATGCTCGCCAAGGATGAGACCTTGTGCCTACGTATTCTCAAAGGGAGGTTGAGAAAGTCAGAGCAATTGTAGTTCCCACTTATGTGCTAGTGGAAGCAAAGTGTGATTTTATTAAGAGACAGAGACAAATGTCATCTTAATGAAAAGCGTATCTAATCTATTTTATCACATACATTTTTGAAAACTTGATTGATTAAATCTTTCATTGTAAGTATTATGTGTTTTTCTTGAGTGTACAAGAGTTACCACTTACAAGTTAAGAAATATGTTTGAAAAATGTTTGAATCTTTCATTGTAAGCATTGAGCGTTTTGCTTGAGTGTACAAGCGTTACCACTTACAATTACAAGATGTTTTGTTTTGAAAAAGTGTTTGATTTGTATGTGATGCTATAGATGAGATAATTCTTCCATAGAGATTATACATGTCTAAATCTCTAGGAGAAATTTATTATTAATTAGGGGATGCTTTTAAGAAGCATGTGCGTCCTTGTATTGTAAGCCCAAGATGAGGCATTCCAAGGGTCATCGAGGGTCCTTGTATTGTGAGCCCAAGAGGAGGCATTTCGAGGGACATCGAGGGTCCTTGTATGAAGCCCAAGAGAAGGCTATAGGGTATGGATGACTTGGCTTTAAGAGTGACTTCACCAGGAAACCATCCTCTTAGAATTCAAGAGTGATTCTTTGTATTGGAAGCCCAATAGGAGGCTGTTAGAGATTTCCAGGTCTCTTTCTTGTATGATGCCCAAGACAAGGCTAAACTAAACGAGGGAGTTCTTTTTTTACGAAGCCCAAGAGGAGGCTAACTCAACAGGGGAGTTCTTTTGTACGAATCCCAAGAGGAGGCTAAACTCAACAAGTGAGTTATCTTGTACAAATCCCAAGAGGAGGCTATGGGGAACCTAGTTGTTATACTAGTTATAATGACATAAATAAACATGAACAAGTATATATATGAAAAATGTGTGTGTGTATGTGCAATCGCAGGAGTTTATGAAGGAAATATATAAACAAGTGTATAAAATAAGCAAATAAAGCAAGTGTACTTGAATATATGTGTGAAAGCAAATATATATAAACAAGTGTTTAAAAAAAATGGGTAAGCTAGTATACTTGGATATATACAAACGAGTGAGACTTACACCTTAATGGAGGCCCATTGGTTTAAGAGCAGTTTCACCGAGAATAATGCTCCTCTTAATACCAATGGAGTCAGTGTATAAACAAGTGAATAAAATTAGCGGAATGAAGCTAATTGTACTTGAATATTTACAAAGATGATTAAATATCTACAAGGAATTGAATATGTACACAAAAGGGTTGATATGTATAAGGAAATAAATATGTACATAGGAGGGTTGAGACTTATACCGTGAGGGAGGCCCGTGATCAATTTGATTTTGAGTTCGAAGGAATTTCGAAGAAAAACCTAGTTCGGTTTGTATTTTCAAAGATTAATTGAATTGATCATGGAAAAGAGGTACGTAAGTCAATTAAAACATTTTGAAAGTTTTGAAATGATTTTGAAAAGTGAAATATATTCACAAGAAGTTTTGAAAAAGATTAGGTTTGAAAATCGGAAAGAAAACATTTTGAAAAGTATTTAAAATACTTTAAAACGTCTTATTTTAACCTAGTAAAAATATATCGAAAAGAAAATATTTTTTTGGATTTTTTGACATAATCATAAAATAGGTATTAAATGACAAGTGTGCAAAAAATCATCTCAAAATGAAAAGTTTTGATTGATTTTTGAAAATGATGAAGTTTTATAGAAAATGTGAAGAAAACAAGTGATGATAAAAATTTGTTTTTGGTCCTAAGGAGTGTTGAACTCAAGACTTAGACTTGGAAGTGAAATTTTTTACCACTGAGCCATGTGTGTGGCTTTTCATTTATACACCTTGATTTGATTATATTTGAAAACAAGTTTGGAAAATGGTTGAAAAAGAGTGAAAAATGTGAAGTTTTGAAAAGTTGGAAAATAAAAAGGTCTCAAGGGGATTCGAACCCTGGACCTTGGAATGGCAAGAGAGTTAAACGCGCGCTGGCTACCACTAGAGTGACTATACATTTGTGTATTAAAATACAACCATATGTATATAACATAAACTGGATTTTTGAAATTTTGAAAAACAGAAAAACGCGCGTAATGAACATCATCTTCAACCTTATGATTTTGATTCTTATCTCCTTCATTTCTCAATGAAATTGAATGATGTAAACGTCAAACTTGATCGTTTTGAACCCATGAACAAGATGGTGGTTTTTAATTTCATTTATTTTAAGCCTAAGATGATTAAATTTGAAGAAAAACAAATGAACCCTAATTCTAAGAATTGATCATGAAATCGTGTATGGACCATAATTTGATCAATTGATTGAGGATTTATGACCAGTGTAGGTGCAGAAACAAAATGACCAAGCAATTTTTAAACTGGAAGGCAGAAATCACAAAGTTCAAAGTTCAAGTGACTTACCTCTTGAAGCTGAAATCGAATTCCTTGCTGGAGGTGTTCTAGAGATGTTTTGATGATTGCTATAGCTTCAGTGATGATTATGGAAGGTGTTGATGTGCTTACCTTAGATTGAAATGGTCTGGATCGTTCCACCCAAGTCCAACTGCCACAACTTGAAGTGTGATTCGATTTTGATGTTGGAGTTGTTACAGATGTGTTCTAGGTGTTTGGATCACTTATATGAGGTATATGGATGATGTTTGAAGTGAAATATTGAAGCTTGCACGAGTGGAATGGAAGTTTGAAGGTTAAGGCTCAATTTGCAAGTTTATGGAACTTGGATATGATTTATGAGTTTGGAGGTTTTTTTGGGACGACTTGAGGATTCCAACAACTTCCTAACGATGTTTGGAAAGTGTTTGAAGCCTAAGATTACTCAGAAATTGCAAGGCTTGGAGTTTTGCAAATTCTCCCACTTGGAAACTTGAAACTTGAAAAACAAGAAAGAAAGAAGGAAAGCTTGTTTATGATGCTTTGGTGTCATTTTGAAGTGAGAAATGACCTCTATTTATAGGCAAGGAAGTTTGGCAAGAAAGGCAAGATAAGATTGGTGAGTTTGCAACTTGGAGCTTAAAGCTTAAGAAAGGAATATTCTTCATTAAATGCACATCGAATCTTTCTTAACCATGGTTAAAAACTCAAGTATTTATATCCTTTTCTAATCATTGTCATCAAATTTTTATCTCTTAAATCCTATCTCATTTGATGACAAGGCTTCTAGAAGGAAGAATTTGTGAAAAATGACTTGTAATCTTGGAAAATGACTTGAAAATCATGGTTATGGACCATTATGTTTCAATTTCAAAACCCTATCTACACAAAATGTTTTTCCAAGTTATTTGACATTTTGGAAATCTCGGAACAAGATCTACAACTTTCATGTTTTGAGTTTTTCTTGAATCAAAATGGATCTAGGTGAAAAATGGTCATGAAAATGATGAAAAACCATGTTTTTAACACTTAAAATTTTTCTAAGTGTTAGAAAAATTTCAAATCTTGTCTTTTTGAATGACTTTTTCACACATTTTGATTTTTTATGATCATGATAGATAATATGAAATGATTTAATGATTGAAAAAAATCTGGATTTCAAAAACTTGACAAAAAGTCAAAGTTTGACTTTTCTAAACAGTTGAATTTTAATTAGATGATTCTGAATTTCTCTGATGATCAATCATGATATTTGGAATATTTTGAACCAAGATATTAGGTCAAGATGTTGCATTGATGATTTTAAGATCAATCTCCAAGCAATTAGGTCATTCATTGAGCAAAAAGTCAATGATACACCATCCTCGATCAAAACCCTAATTGGTCGATTCAAGATAGATCTTAAGGAAATGATGGGAATTTGAAGATCAAATGTTGATAATTTATGAACATAGATCAATTGAGGTGAGTGGATACTCAAACCCTAATTTGATCACATCTTGAACAGATGAAAATTTTGATCAAAACCCTAATTTGGCTTAAGGAGTACACACACGATCTAACTTGTTCTGAAATTGTTAGTGATGCAATGATCTATATGTGGTGATATTAGATGGTATCTTAGGTCAAAAATTGGGGTATGAAAACTACTAAAAAATAAAATTAATCAGAGTTGTCAATAACACAGATGTCGAGGTAGATGGTTGGTTTTCCATCTTGTCAGGAAGGTGGCTACAAAGAAGTGTTGCTCTTGATATTTGGACTACCACTCTTCGAACTCAGGAGTGGTGAAGAAAGATTCTTGAAAATGAAATATTGGAAGTTCCAAGGTTTGGGTTTTCATGTTGAAATAAAGATAATCAATGTGTTCCTCATCTAAAAGATCTTGTCCTGCCCAACAAATGTCAATATACCAAGAATATAAAGATTTGGGCAATATTTGGCTAAGACCAAACTAGCGCGCTACATAATTTGGTGAAAGCTTGGAATCCATAACCCTTGAACTAGTATCGATATGATAATAAATGAGTATAAAATTTAATAATTCTCTCTTCACATTATATGATTGGGCAACATCAGGAGGGGAAGTGTCAGGAAAGGGTTTTTGAACCATACAGGGTCAACATGTTGACCCGTGAAAGGGGCCATGTCAAAAAATAAAAGTGGTTTCAAGAAAAATATTGATGTACTTATGAAGTTAACTTTTCTCAAGTCTTCTTGAGGATTAGTTAAGGCAAGTCAAATACCTTTGATGAGTTGATTATTAAGCAAACACAACAGGGTTTCAGAAATAGGGTAACCCACACGATATTTTAAAGTGGTATTAAGTCAATCTTGTAACAACCATATGGGACCAGAAATAATAAGTGTTTTAGGGGTTTTATAGAGAAGTCTAACCTTGAGGGGACCAAGACCCAAAGACTGATATAGAAAAGCTAATAACAATTTACCCAAAGAGATCTTTCGACCTTCATGGATTTGGATATCTAGATTGATGTAGCCTTTGGCTACTTAGGATCGAAGGTTTCACCTAGGGTGAAAGACCCGTAATGGCAGCAATGTCAAACAACAAGGGAGTTATCATCCCACAAGGAAACTGAAAGGTGTTTGTTAAACCTTCCCAAAATAAAATTGAAGAAAGAATCATACTTGGTTTTATCTTTTGAGTGATTCTCGATAGTTGAATGGCGTAAAAATGCCATCTTTTTTCCATTGAGTTTATTTTTTCACTTGTACTTTTTCGAGCCACGACAGCCAAGCCTTGTTACTAGGAGTATGCATAAATTGAAAGATCCTGGTGTGATTCATTACTAGGAGTATGCAAAACAGGAGAAAAATAGGGAAAGTATTGTTGAACCTTATGAGGATAAGACCTTGCATTTGGGTATGGTTTGTGGAATGCAAAAAAAATCTCAACCACAAAGAATGGTATGAGCATTTGTTTCTTCCAGTTTTCTACTTTGAAGACATCAGTAGAAGGTGGTAGATGAATGTCATGTAAGCCTTCTTTTTTAGTAAGAACAAAATCCACAAGATTGTTACTAGTGTTCACTTGGGTTAAAGAAAAAGAAGCCATTATTGTTAAGAAAAAAGAACAAGGAAGCTGGAGAAATGGTTTATTTATGCACTATTAAACATGAAGATAGAGAAGAAGGTAAAAGGAGAATTTTTTTGAAATTCTAAAAAATAACATTTATAGGCTAGGTTGAGGCTACCGATGGTGAACAAGTGTCAGTTTAGAAAATTAGTGGTCATGAGGAGTGGTGTGGAGTATTTGGACATCACAACACATGAAGTATCCATCATTGCCCATGACGTCAACGAAGCAAACGCATTTTAAAAAAATTACAGAAAAGAAAATGCTAAATTTCTCAAACAAAGACAATCTCAATAGAAATTTTCCTTTTGGGTGGCAGTTTGTTAGCCAAGAATTTTCGACTAAGGCATCAATGGTGATAAGTGAAACCAAATAAAAGGCTATCAGGCGAAGAAAGTATCATTAAAAGAAGGGCGTCAAATTTACGCAGCATTGACGGTCTTGAACTCAGCTAAAAAATTTGTAGTCGAACATGGATTGAAGAGAAGCTTAAATTACTTATCCAAATTTTATATCAAAATCTTGTTGAATCCAAGTCAAAAATATAGGTAGTTAACACAACAATTTGAAAAAACAATTGTCAAGAACGGGGGAAGTTGGCAGAAGCAGTTTTTACATGAAATTGATATGTGGCAGGATACAAATGGTCAAGCATTTAAGTAGCAATTATTTTTGTACCTATTTAAGAAAAGTTTGTATTCAGTTCTAAAAGTTGCATCTTTGTAACATTTCAATAAAAACACTCAAAGTACAAGCGTTTGAGAGAAACAAGTTGATTCCATAAAATGTATGCATGCGACCAATTTTAATTCTAAGAAATTTATATCTTTAAGTTTCAAAGTCTTGTCTTTGTCTTTTCTCTAACAATTTATTTCGTTTGTTACTTATTATCTCTACAATTCAGTTTCAAATTGTTTCAAACGTCAAAACCATATCAAATTTAATACTAAGTCTAGGTTTCTTGTAGCTGGTCCTGCGAATAAACTTCAATTAAGAGGTTATATATTATTCACCGGAAATTGGTGCAAACAATGTCACTCTCCTATGCCATAGCCAAGATTTATCTTTGTTACATAGGATACATACACCATTTGAAGGGATTTTATTTAAATTAATTGTTTAGGTATTTCCACTTCTTGAGCTATTGAATAAGGTTTCATTAGATTTTGATCTTATGACCCAGCAACTAGAAGAATTAAAAGTTACACTATTATCTTTCTCACATAATTGACTAATACTGATTAAATTATGCTTAAGTCCTTTTACCAATAGGACTTCCTCAATCCTTGTGTTTGGGGACTTGGAAATAGTACCAAAACCTTTTATTTTCTCTTTATTATTGTCTCCATAGGAAACAAATCCTCCTTCTTTGAGAAAGAAGGTGGAGCTTAGATTGTTGTCACCTGTGATATGCTTTGAACAATCGCTATCAAAATACTATTTAGTGTTTGAGACTGTAAAATATTCCTTCAAAAAAGAAGTTAGTTCTTAACTTTAGGTACCCATATCATCTTGGGTCTTTGATTTTTAGTATCATAAATATTTTTCCTTTTTATTTGAGATGCATATGCATTTTTAGAGCTAAATGATATTTTGGTGTTATGTTCACATTGTTCTTATAAAAGTATGAAGGGGAATGTCCTTCTTTTCTCTTATGACTTTTATTTTAAAAACTATAACCTTTCTAAGTGGCCTTATCTCTTACAATAATTGCACTTAAATCTTGTGCAATGAGATGTTATCTTGGTCTTACACATGTTCTCAAATTGTTTCTATTGTTTGTTGGTTCATATCCTAATCTTCCTTTATTGTAGGAAGCTATTTGATTTCCTAATAGCACTTCTAAATTATCTTTTCCCTTGGTGAATTTAACAAGAGTTTTTTAGAAGGTCACAAACTTCATTTTTAAGATGTTGCAATCAATACATGTGTCTGTTTTTAAAGTACCTTTTATTTAAGATGACTTAATTCCTTTCTAGGGTTTTATTTTTAGTTTCAATAAAGGAGATTCTATCATTTGATGTTGAAATGATTTTGTTCCAGTTTGGTTATTTCTTTAAACAATTTCTTATATAATCTAAATAAATCATTGTGTGAAAATTGAGAGGTTACCTCATCATCATGATGTTTTGCCATTAGACAAATGTTGGTTTTTTCTTCTCCCTCATATAAGGATTCCATATAATTGTCTTCTCGTGCGACATATGCCTTCTTCTTATTTTGATTTCTTTTGGAATTATTATTTTCCCTTTTGAGTAAATAACAATTTGGTCTGATATGTCATTTCTTTCCGCAGTTATAGCATGTTGGAATGAATGATTTTTCTTCATATCTTTACTATGAGAGTCATGTCATCATCTAAGATGGATTCTCCTAATCCGAGTGTTAGAAATTTTGTTTTCTTGTTTTCTTCTTCATCTATGGTTAGTCTTTTGAGCTACATTTCATGTTTCTGCAATTTGCTAAATAAAGTGTGTGTGTGTGTGTGTCCATAGTCTCCAGATCATTTGATTCACAAACATAGTGACTTTGGGTTGTCAGATGTTGTTTAATCATCTAAGCATTTTATGAATAATTCTTCATTTGAGAATGTTTTCCCTAGAGTTCTCATATGACTTACGATATGGATGCATCATGTTTGCATTTGATTTATGTTCTCTTCAGGTTTCATCCTAAAAAGTTCATACTCACGGGTAAATGTGCCCAACCTTGCTCTCTTCGCCTAAATAGTACCTTCATGGGTGATTTGGAGGATGTCCCGCATTTCTTTTTCAGTTTCGCAGTGAGAAACTCTCAAGAATTCATCAAGATCGAGTGTAGTGGTGATGATATTATTAGCTTCCAAATCAAGTTGTACATTCTCTTTATCCTCTTTGGACCAATCATTTTCAGGTTTGTTTATTAGAACACCATCAACATCACATATAGGAACAAACAATCCTTCTTTCACAACCTTCCAAATACCATGAAGGATGAAGGTTTGTTTAGTGAATATCTTAAAGTCATCTTTCCTCCTAAGACGATTAATCCTTAACCGGAGTTAGGCTTTGATGCCACTTTTTGGACAATCAACCTCAAGCACAAGAGGGGGGATTGTGGTATATTAAGTTCGTGATTAATTTTAATATTTATTAATTAAGATAATGTTTGTAAGTATATAAGGGAGTAAGTGTTGCAGAAGTAAAGTAAGGAAAAATAAATTGCATAAAATATAGAGGATAAGGATAAACAGATCATACCAGAGAGTTATCCAGGTTTGCCCAAACGTTGGTCAAGTCATGTCCCCAAGAGGTCTTCTTGATATTTTTACTATAGATTATTAAGCTTTTAAAGGTTAAGCTTATGAACCTTAATACAGTATAATCTTGAGATTTTGAACTTGCTTATCTCCAACCTAAAGATAACTTTTACCCCAACTCATTTTATCAAAACAACCACAGATTTACGGTTCATCTCTTTAACCAAAACAAAGCTTTTCCTAGTGAAGCTTAATAAAGTTATAACATAGATTTATGGTTTAAATCAAGAACCAAAACTCAATCTCTTAAAGGTATCACACCCTTAAGACTATAAATGGCCAACACGACCACTAACAAAAATATTCTCCTCACATATAAAGCTTCACTCAATAGCACTTAGGCAATCAGTGTTGAAAAAAATTTAAGAGGAGAAATAAAGATAAATTCCAAAGAAATATGAAAATGTTGAAAAACGACATGATTTGAAGTGAGGAAACCTCCCTTTATATAGTAGTTGGAATCATCAAAAAAGGAAATGGTCCATTAGCTGAATTAATTATCCAATTGATTAGATGCTTCAAATATAATCGATTAAAATGCCCAAGTAGAAAGGTTTTGATATGTAGCTGTTTCCCATAATTATGGAGTTGTCTAAATAGCATGGGGTGCAAGTTTGATCTAATACAATATATTATACCAAAGTACTTATCGATTATATAATACATTTTTTCCTTTTGCTATTTGCACAACTTCTAAGTCATCTAGCACAATCTCTTGGACATTTTTCAAGATGCTTTATTTCGATAAACATATTTCGAAAATGTTTTCAGTGTATGTGTGTGTGAGTTTTCTTAGTACTCTTAAGTTAATTTCTTATCTTTTATAATACTCGGTTCACTCATACTAACTGATAGACATGATCTGGTGAGCTTTCACACTTTTCATCAAGGAGACTTCAAGGCTTGTTGAATAATATTTGTTTGTATATCACTTAGTCTTTAGTATTTAAAGGGTGATGCTTTTATTATTAGTGTTGAATTAGTTTGTTGAAAAGTGTTGTCTTCGTCAAAACTCCATATGTTGATCTTTTCTACATGCAAGTACATAGATCCACATGCTTATCAAAGGGATGAGTATCTTTTGATTTTTGAGGATCCAAAAATGAAGATAAAGGGATTTTCATTGTTTCTTCTATATAAGCTACCAGTTTACATTCCTATTTGGCTGGGCCACAAGGAAAGGAGAAATGATAGGCCCACTATTGATCACTTGTAACCTTGACCCAACCAACGGACCCAAATGAGTTTGGCTTATTGTAAGTATAATATGTAATTTTATTTTAATTTTAATATTGTAAAATTAGTGTTTATTAAAATGTTATTCCCTAACAATTTAAATTTATCTTATTGTTTGTTAGAAAAATAGATTATATATTGTTGGGTTCGCAACAATGTTAATTTCTTTTGAGAAAGAACTTTGGTGTTTATTTTAGTCCATTCCAACTAAAACTTATACAAAAAAAGCTTATGCAAGCTTATTTACACACGTTTATTTTGAAAAAAAGATTATTCTCCCTAAAAACATTCTCTATCTTCTCTCTTATGAAATCATTTTCTCTTCTCTCCACAGTTAGCTAGTTATGTAGCCTCTTGATTTTGTGGTGTGGTGTCCCTAACGCTTGCCACCCTTAACCTCAATTAGGATTGTAAAGTTATCGATTTTGTGCTGACAGTCTCTTTAACCCATATCAATCAATCACTACAACATTTCTAGCCTACGGCCACGCTAAATTGTTCCACAACTCAAAAGTTGTGGCTACATATAAGCTTTGCCCGGGGTTTTCAAATCGTAGACATATGTTTTGAAATATTGAACCCAGATTGTGAAATGGTGGCCTTTTCTTAGATTGCCACGTTTACAAAATGACATTTATATTTATACCATAGTTAATAAACTGCAGATAGTTTTATCCACAAAGAATAACCGCGACATTATAAGTTTCACTTCAAACTGTGGCCGAATCCCACAATTTTATACCCTGCCAAACTTTCCCTTTTTTTTCTTCAGTTTCCCTTTTTTTATTTTTTTATTTTCTAATTGTTTTTTTTTTAAAATGAAAATAAAATTGAAAAAGCAATTAACTAAGTAACGTTTCACTTCTCTACTTTAACCTAATTTGTTCACTCTCTTCTCCGTACAGTTCATCTCTTGTGTGTTTCCTCCTCTCTTCTCTGGTCGATTGTTCATCTCTTGCGTGTAAGTTCTATGCTTCTTAGTTCATCTTCTCTCTTTGTACCATCATCGATATCCATAAACATCTTCACCCAAACCCCTCACACAACTACAACCTTCTAAAAACCCACCTTACTTCATCGAACCTATGTTTGTTTCCTTCAAACATCATTGTTCGCAACTTCACAACCCGATACACCCTTCATCGAATCCCAAATCATGATCTGTCTCCTCTAATTTTGACCTAATCCATATTTTTATAGTTTTGATTTCTTTGTTGAGGTGTGGAGCGGAAGCTTCCCGTTGTCATTGGAGTTACGGTAGGATTTCATCTTTACCCTTATTTTTAGATTTTGTTATGTTGATTTGAAACTGGTGTTTTTAACTAGAGTATGTTAGTAAATAGGGTTAAAATTGATCTGGATCATTGAGTATGTTAGTAGGTTTCAAGTTAACTGTTGTGAAATTGACCTTAAATTGATTTTCTGTTTGGATAGTATGATTTGATGCATGTTTGCTGATGTGAACTGATGTCTATGTGTTAGAAATTATGGTATTTATGTTGGTTATAATTGATGTTTCTTCTCATATTTGATCTCTAATTGCTTCCTTGAAAAGATCACTAGGGTTTTGTTCCTATAGAGCCAATGTTTAATTAAGAGTATTAGTTTTAACCAGGCATGTAAGCTCATGATTAGTAAATTTAATTTTTCAAATACCTATTGATTATAGCTCTGCTATACACATTCATTTTGTGGAGTAAAAAAGTTGATTTTCTAATATCTAATGGTTGATGGTAAACTAATGTGGATGTGTTTATAATGATGTTTATATGTTTGAATTGATATTTCTATGTTTAAACTAATGTGTATGTGTTAGAAATTCCTATTGATTAAAGGTTGATGGTTTGCTGGTAGCTTTAGAAGCTTTGGTATGGCAATTTGTGAAGTTTCTATTGTTTGTGAAGTTTTTTCAATATTATAGTGCTGATAATTTGTGTCTAAGTTTTAATACTGGAAGTATGTTGTTTTTATGTTGTTAATAAACTATCAAAGTTACACGATTTCCCACGAAATCTAATGTTGAGTGGTTTATAACAATGATAAGAACTTACTTTGATTGGACCTGATTTTACCTAAATTGTTTGTTTCATTATTGAAATTGGGTTGTATAAAAGTGTTATGAAATAGTGGTGGTGCGGTGTGTCAGGTTACATGCTAGAAGGTTCTTTTTTTATTATATCAATTAGTAACCATGATTTTGTCTATCACAAGTGCCCATGAAATCTAATGTTGATGTTGTCTATCTTATGATAATAGTGGCCTAAAATACTACAAATATGGATTAATTTCACATTCTGTTGTACAGTTACTTAGTTGAAGGTTAGAATAATTTGATACTATGTAAATGTGTATGCAAGTTATCTAATAGGATGTATGCCTTCCTCTGCCAAAGCCCTGTTATGTTTGTTTCTTCATAATATTCCAATTTAGATTTCTTGGAGTGAGTGTAGTTGTATTTGTAAGTTTTTCTATGATACATGTTTTTCTATTGGAGGATGTGGTGTAGCTGTATTTGGAAGTGCTTGATCATAGCTGTGTTTCTTATATAATTCTTACCTATGCTATAATACTCAATTGGTGGTGCGTAATCTATTTATTTGGTTTTCAGTTAGTGGTGCATAATCTTTATTTTTGTTTCATTTTTTAGTATTATATTAGTATCCCTCTGCTACGGCAAATTGAGACTCTCAATTCAAAATAGTAGAAATCCTAGGATGCAGTTATAGTTAGAGGTATACTACTACACTTATCACTGCGTTTAATTGAGATAAACCGATTGATAGAGTGAGTATAAAAAGTAAACAAAACATATTTTAAAATGAAAAAATGTCAAAATGACAACAAATAAAACAACACATTCTCTTCCTTTCCCCAACCAAAGTTCTAACTACTAGCAATCAATTAGATAAATGCTGTGAACAGAGCTAAGCAAAAGTATATGCATCATATGAGACAAACAAACTGCAGTAGTATGACACAGTCACAAATTGTAGAAAATCAGAATTGTATAGGAAAATCAGAAACTGGACAGGAAAATGCTCCAATTGTATAGGCTGAAACTTTAACAACTTAAACTGTATAGGAAAATCAGAATATTTACATGACAAGTGTATAGGCTGAAACTGTAATGGAAAATAAGTTAGCCAACAACATTCTGTTAATATTTACATGACAACAAGTTATCCAACAAGATTGTGGTTATAATGTGAATATTTTTTAATTAGGATAAGCTTCAAGATTCTGTTAAGAACTCACCGAATCTGAGATATTTACATCAGTGTTTGGGAAAGAAAAATTTGGTCGAGTTCGTTTCTATGGAAGAACAACTATACCAACCATGTTTAAAAGAAATCAATAAATTTCGGTTATTAAAAAGTAGCATAGTGATGAAGTGGCTGGCATGAAGAGGGAGATGAATGGTATGAAGGTACTTTTTAAGACCATGATGAAGCAACAAAACCCACATATGAGTGACGAGGAGATCTCTAATATGATAGTATTTGCTTTGGGCATTTCCACAAGTACCACTGCTGCTCCTGCTGATCCACATTCGCCGCCGTCAACTCATATTTCTCGTTGTGATGAAGAGGTATACTCTAAACTACAAATGAAGCACATGCCTACAAATATCTACTGCTCCTGTTGATTTCAGTGTTAACTAGTTATCTTTGCTCTTGTTGATTTCTCTTATTTTTTATTTTTTATTTCTTCATTTGTTTCCCTTTCTCTTTTATATCTGCATGCTCCCCATTTGATAATAACTTTGAAGAAGATTATGTTGAAATTAGAGAAGGTGATTAAAGATTTGATATTGTTTTATTGTTTTTGTCTTATAGTGTCTTTATGATGTTTTAAGTAATGCGAAAGTGGTGTTGTTACTGTTTTATAGTGGTCCTTACATAATTTTGTTTCACTATATAATTATGTTTTCTAAGTTATACGAATTTTTGGTGTTGTTATTTTTTTTCCTTATTTATTTGATTTTTGGTGCTGCTGTTGTTTTTTGTGAGCATATTATGCTGTTTTTCCTTATTTATTTGATTTTTGGTGCTGTTAATGTGTCTTTATTATGTTGTTTAAAGCATGTTGATTTTACAATGACCTTTTGCATCTGTTTCTAGAATGATGATTTAATTTGCTTATATTAATTTATATATCATGTTCCTTGCAAAATGAAGACGAAGAAGCTTGTGATGATCAAGATATGGAAGAAGAACAAGAAGAAGATGGTCAAGAATATGAATATTATGATGCATGAGTTTAAGTAATAGTATTTGTGTTTTATGGGATGACTCTTAGAACCTTTGTTTTTAATTTGGGATGACTCTATATTTTGGTGACTTATTAGTCGGTAGTGCACTTGATGTAGACTTATATATATATATATATATATATATATATATATATATATATATATATATTTTGGCGACTTAATAGTCGGTAACAATGGCGGAGCCAAAACATTTAGGCAGTCTGGGCAAAAATTTAAACCGCAAATTACATACGACATAATATATAATTTTGCCCTTGTATTTACTAAAAATTGTTTATTAAATTAGGAGAAATACAAAGAAAATAGGGTTGAACTCGTGCCGTGCTCATTGGCTATGGCTCCGCCAAGGTCGGTAGAAGACTTGATGTAGATTTATCTATATTTTGGTGACTTATTAGTCGATAGCGCACTTGAAGACTTACATGTTTTTTAATGAATATATTTTGACGTTGTGGCATAATGTTTGTTTGTATAGTTAGATTTTAATTTGTGGCATAATGTTTGTTTGTATAGTTAGATTTTAATTTGTTTTAATCAATAACTATAAAAATGAATAATGATTATTCACGTTGAAATACATTTTATATTGATCTAAAATAAGCTTTTTAGGCCATTACATGTAGAACACAATTGCCACAAATATGTGGTACACAAAGAAAGCGTGGAAAGCTTAAATGTAGTAAAACCATGTATAAAATTAGTCGCGGTTTTAATTAGTGGTCATACCTAGGAAACTAAAATGTGTGTGCCATTATATATGAACCGTGGCTAGGTTCAGCCATGGTTAATAACTGAGGCAAAAGATGTTGTAAATCTTATTGTTAATTATGACAAAATCCAATATCAATTTGTGAGGCAAAGAATAGTAGCAACCAAAATAAATGGTATGCAGCAACAATAATTCTTACACAGAAAATATAACAGAATAAGGCGAGAAAAAGACGAAGGTTTGTTTATCAATTCGGTCAAATGATCTACTCTGGAGGAGAGAGCAGCTCTCCAATTCACTATACTCAGAAATTTGTTACAAGAGATTACAAATGAGTTACAAGAAAATAGTCTTCGCCTTCATGTTTCCAAGAACATCCCTGAAGGTGTCCAAGAATTACCCTATTTTCTACCCAAGTATCTTCTAACCTCTTCCATTCGCCTTCATGTTCCCAAGAACATCCCTGGAGGTGTTCAAGAATTACCCTATTTTCTACCCAAGTGTCTTCTAACCTCTTCAACCTTAAATATATGAATAACTCAAACCCAAGCTGTAAACAAGTGTTTCCCAATTCCCAATAACCTTAGATAACCCCAAAGGTTTCCAAAACCTTTGCCTTCTAAGGTTTCCCTTGAGAATAGCCAAAACCCTATACAATGCCTTCAAACCCTTATTCTCCCTTTTGGTGCAAGCTCTAAGATTGTCACACTTGCAACAACAAAAGAGATACATATTTGTAATAGCCAAAATTTAACAAATCCATAACAAATCATATCTCCTCAAATATTATAAATATCCTATAAAATCTCTTAGACTGTTATAAATATATATCTTATAATATCTGTCAGACTGTTATAAATATATATCTTATAATATCTTTTAGAATATTATAAATACTTTATAATATATTTTTATACTAATTTATATGATCTCCAAATTAATATAAAATATTCTAACATTAATGAATGGATCAATGAACTGAACTGACCGAACCCGATACTTTTCGACTTTCTGATTTTTTGGCAATCTCGAAACATGTTTTCTTTCTCTTCATCAACAAAAGTTTTAAGGCACATTTCCAACAATCTCCACCTTGACTTTAAATCGTGTTGATATCAATTTAACTACCAACAACATTGTTGCTCTCTACCGGGTTGAAAATCTAATCAATAACCTTGATCAAATTCAAACAGTCCTTGAATCTTGATCTCGCCACTTGCATCCACTTGTTTCCAATTACCTTTTTCTGCCTAGGTAATTTAACAAGTCTAGAAGTATAATTTTTCAACCACCCTTGACTCCACCTGTTTTCAAATGTCTCCCTGAAGGTTTTTCTTCTTTTATTTTGCAGTCTTTCAGCCACATTAAAAACATAATATTCAAGGCTACCATAACCGTCCCTTTGAGATGTTACAATAACCCTCCTTACCTTATCATGAGTCAAATGATAATCACAGATCTCTATAACTGTTCCCTCACTACTGCTAGCACCCATAGTAGGAAACTCCACCTCAAACTGAGTTTTCTCTGTTATAATTTCTCCCAATTTTCTCCCTTGATTTTCACTATTCTTCTTCTGAAGAAATTCTCTACCAACCAAGTAAGCTGATTTAACCTCAGCTTTCCCCCAGAAACTCAATAACAACTCAGCAGTAACATGCATTTTTATCCCTTAATTTCTGTAAAATTCATTCCTGGTGACTTCTCTTAGAACTTTATCCCCGAGACAGAAGATAATGGCACTCTTGGCCTTATCCACCATCTCGGTCTTCTGTACCTATGTAAGCCTAACATACATCAATGCTTCACTCTTCAAAGCATCGATACACTTCTCTTGAATTAAAATTGCTTGCATCTTAATTTTCCACAACCCGAAGTCGTTACCGAAAACTTTCTCGATCTCTCATCTGCCTATTGTGCTCAATACCTCTTTGTTCCATGCTCACCGCACTACTTGTTGTGAATCTGGTTGTTAATTACGACAAAATTCAATATCAATTTGAGAGGCAAAGAATGGAAGCAACCAAAATAAATGTTCTGCAGCAACAATAATTCTTACACAGAAAATATAACAGAATAAGGCGAGAAAAAGACGAAGATTTGTTTACCCAGTTCGATCAAACGATCTACTATGGGGGAGAGAGAAACTCTTCAATTCACTATACTCAGAAAATTGTTACAAGAGATTACAAATGAGTTACAAGAAAATAGTCTTCGGCTTCATGTTCCCAAGAACATCCCTGAAGGTGTCCAGGAATTACCATATTTTCTACCCAAGTGTTTCCTAACCCTTTCAACCTTCAATATATGAATAACTCAAACCCAAAGTGTAAAAAAGTGTTTCCCAATTCCCAATAACCTTAGGTAACCCCAAAGGTTTCCAAAACCTTTGCCTTCTAAGGTTTCCCTTGAGAATAGCCGAAACCCTACACTTGCAACAACTGAAGAGATACGTATTTATAATAGCCAAAATCCAACAAATCCATAACAAATCATATCTCCTTAAATATTATAAATATCCTATAATATCTCTTAGACTATTATAAATATATATCTAATAATATCTTTCAGTCTGTTATAAATATATCTTATAATATCTTTTAGAATATTATAAATATTTTATAATATCTTTTTATATTAATTTATATGAGCTCCAAATTAATATAAAATATTCTAACATTAATGAATGGATCAATGAACTGAACCGACCAAACTCGATACTTTTCGACTTCCTGATTTTTTGGCAATCTCGAAACATGTTTTCTTTCTCTTCACCAACAAAGGTTTTAAGGCACATTTTCAACAAAAGATAAGTCGCGGCCGTAACCTAGATGCCCAAACCGTGGCCTGTTCAAGCCACGAATGTAAATAAAATGTGACACAAACATGAAAACTGCGGCTTATACTTTAGGCCACGGCCGCATATCCCATTGTTACATATTCGTGGTCAAACCGTGGCAAAAACAAAACGCCACAATTATTTTATATAGCCTCGGTTTTTTGGTCGTGGTAATAGACTTTTTTTGTAGTGAATGTGGCTCTTTCGCATGTGAAGTTGATTAGTTATTGGTAAACATTGGTCTAGGTTCAAACAACACCATGGTCTTTTTTGGTTCTTTCATGTATGTTCTGTTATGGTTTGTTGGTGTTTGAATTTCGAAGATGGTTGGGGTTGGTTGATTCTAGATATTCAGTTTGAAACCCCCACTTTGGGTTTTGGTTGCAGAAACACATGATGAATGGCTTCTTCTCATCCCCACATTTTGGCCTTTTTGTTTATGACGAATTCTAGTTCATGGGTCCATGCTTGGATCTAGATATTTTTCCAAGTTTTAGTGGGGCCTTGGATTTGGATCTTTCTATTGGTCCTTAATCTTGGTCAACTATGATTGATTGTTAACACATTGTTATAGAGAAATGGTCGTTGCTATCGTGTTTTAACGCAATTAGTTGTTGGTATTGTTGGTGTGTGGATCAATTTTGTGTTGGAGATCGAGGTTGTTCACTTCTTTGAAAGATTTGAATTCATTACTCATCATTTAACAAAACTTTTCATTTTTGCAATTTGTTTGTGTCAAGAATTTTTAATACATTGATTACAAGAATTTTTAAAAAAACATATATTTTTATACTTAAGAAAACTCAATTGTGTTGATTTTCAATGCATTGAATACAAACTATGTTAAAATAAAATATATCTTTTAAAAACTTTTAAAGAAACACATTTTCCATAATTTTATTGTATTTTCTTTGCAATAAAAAATCTAAGATGCCTTCTAAGGCGCTCGCAAAAAAATAGTAGATACGTCAAAATAATTTTTGGTCCTTATAAAATTATCAATAAATATATTTTTAGTCTTTATAAAATCATCAAAAATAACTTTTAATCTCTATAAAAAAAATTTAAGTTTTAATCTCTATAAAATTATAGGAATTAAGTTACATGCAAAAGTAATTTTATAGAAACTAAAATTCGAATTTTTTATAGAAATTAAAAGTTATAATGATATTTAGAAGAAAAAATATATTTAATTCAAAAAAAAAGTAACCACTAAACATTTGAGAAAAGAGAAATATGCAATGAAAGCATTTTATGTAGAGCAATAGAAGTATTATATCAATTGATTTATTTGGTAACAATTCTCAGAGTGAATATTCCATAGTTATAATAACACTTTATCTACAACAATGACAATGACAAGCTTTGTCTTTGGTACAGTTTCCTTTCGCCTTAGGTGATGGACAATTGAGCACGCAAAATCCTTGGCAAAAGAAACCCTTCCACCATACACAATAGTCAGGTTCAACGAATTCACACCTTCTTATAAATTTTGGTTTTGCCTCGAGCATTGGCACATGATTTCCTGCACAAATCAAAAATTCATACTATTGTTAATTTAATAAACAAGAAACTCTTGAAATTTCACAAAATAAAAACCAAGTATCATAACTCATACCAAAAGCAAATGAGAAAATAAGCAAAATAATCAAGAGGTTTTTCATATCTATGATTTTGAGAAGGAAAAAAAAAGTTCTTCTTCTAATGCTGATATTTCACTAGGTAGGTAGGCATATATATAATGTGAACCTCTTAAAAGTTGTTCAATGTGTGTGCGTTACTCTCTATGCAAAAATGGGAAAAAGTATAAAAAAGATGAGTCAAGAAAGATGATGTATTAAATAATTATAATGAATAAAAATCAAAATTAAATAATGAATACAATTATTTATATAGATAAAAGATGATTGAAAAAAAATAATGAATGATAATAAAAATAATGATTAATGAAAAAAATTTCAAACAAAAAAAGATAAATAAATACTTTGACTAAAACCCAGTCAAAAGAGTAATAAATAATATAGACAAATAAAATATAATAAATATAAAGTCAAAAGATTAATACTTTTATTTTAGTTAATTTATGAAATTAGTCTCACAATTTTAAATTCAAACAATTTGTGACTCCACTCACATACATTTTTCACTAATATATATAATGCATATATTTTAAAATAACATATCCTTTATGAAAATTAATAAATTAATATTAATTTATTTCAATAAATATAATATATGTAATACATCAATAAATAAGCGTGAATTTAAATTAAGAAAAATAGTTTTAAAAGTGAATTAAATTCTAATATCAAATATATATATATATATATATATATATATATATATATATATATATATATATATATATATATATATATATATATATATATATATATATATATATATATATATATATAGGGTTAAATATATTTTTGATCTCTATAAATTTTAATTTCTACAAAATTATTGTGGACGTAGTTTTAGTACCTCCTGTTAAATCAATATGTATTTTTAAATAATTATTTTCCATACATTTTTAGACCATTATGAAAAGTTCTTCGGAAAAAATTTAAAATTTTATTTCTAAGTCGAGATTTTCATTACTTTTATCATTATTTTGTGAAATTTAAAAAATTCATATTTAATTCTTCCTATTTTAAAAAATTATAAAATTTGATAAATAAATATTTTATAGGATTTTAAACATGTACGAAAAAAAATTTAAGAATAATTAAACAGTTTTCAAAATTTTAAAAAATGCCAGAGACTAAAAGTATATGCATAAAAATTTTGTAAGGATTAAAAATATTATTTTTTAATAGGGACTAAAATTAAAAATTAAAATATTTATAGGGACCAAAAACATATTAAATCCTAGATAAAATATTGAATGAGTATAATAGTAATAATAAAATTGAAAAATATAAACAAAAAAGAAAAAATATTCTAAGGAACCTAGTTTCTAGAAAAAAATGTATTAATAAATAAATAAAAAGTAAATTTCATAATTATACAATTAAAAATAGTAATAAATAATATATTAAAAAAAGAGTTCTATATATAGAAAATCTAATTACCCAATTTTAATTCTCGTAACTTATTTATAGAGTTTTTACTAGAAAATTAATCATGTAATTTTTATCAGAGACTTACTCGAAAACAATGTGATAAATAATATAAATTACTTAATTTTCATTTTCATTAAATATTCTTCTAAATTCTTAATATCGAGGAGAATGAGGTGTGGTTGGCTAAGGAGAAGGCGACAACGACTCCACCGGCGAGGGTCGAAGTGTTTTCACCACTGTCAAGTTCTCGATGAATGATGATAATACAAGTATAAAAAGATCTAGCACTTGAACCGAAACCTGCAATACCTTAAATCCCCACTCTTAATTTAAAAGAGAATAAATCACACTTTAAGATTCTACTCAAACAACATACATACTTATTTCAGTTAAAATTAATAACTCACAACGGAATTCAAATAATTAACATAAACTTCAAACATCTCATCAATTTGAAACACTTAATTGAAATAATATAATTCAATATTAACTCAAATGATTAATCTTCTCGTTCTCCGATGTTACACATCAAAGCATTAAACTAACTAAATAATGAAAAATGAAAGAAATAAACTAAGAGAGCTTAATAGTCCTTTTACAACTCACAATAGTTCTTACTCCTTGTGAGCATCTTTACAACATAGTACAAAATAATACAAAAGCAACAAGAAATGGATGAGTATACACTTTAATATATTAATTGTGTAAAGAATGCAAGGGCGGTTTAAAGAAATAATCAACTACACACATTCATTTATACCTCAAAAGAACAACTAACCAATCATGCCACAATTTCTTTATGTATGCAATATGACTCACAATTCGACACTACGCATGTGGTACCAATTCGAACATTAGAGGTTTATTACTGATTTTGCCCACTCAACAATGGTTCTGCATTTGAATTGATCCCCGTTTTTGAACTTCAAGTCCATACTTATGGACTTAAGACAAGTAACTCATCCCCACTTCTGAACTTGTGACTCTCCTCTTTCTTTTTACAAATATGATGGACGACATACATTAATGATGTTTTTAACAAATTGTATCCTCTATTATTTTTATTTTTATTTTTTTTTAATTCTCTTAATTTTTCTTTTTTTATAATTAATGAAAGACAATAATATATAATCATAAATAATTTTTTTTTTCATACAACAATGGTTATTCAAAATGTCTTATAATTTAAGACGAAGAGAATAATCGATAAAGGACATGTGTTATCTTTTGATGAAATTTGATAAAAAGGCATAGTCGGGAGTTAATTCATATTGTACTAATAATGAAAAGATGTTTTGCACTCTCACTAAATCATAATCATTATTAGATTGTTATAAACATTTGAGATTTACCATAATCACCTCTAAAGTCACACACATCCATACAAATTTTTTTTATATTGAAAATGCATACGATTTAAATTTTTTGCAATTACGTCCACAACTTTGAGCATTAAGTTAACTAACTTTTTCATTTTAATTTCAGAACCGCTATCAAAGTTGCGAAAGTCGAAGGTAATGAGAAATTTTTTCTTTTAACTTTAATTTTACAAGCACTATTTTGAAATAAATGCTTAAACATAACTTTTTAAATTTTGAATATGTATTTCAATTTCTCAAAAAGGTAAAGAATATGTGACACTTCTATGTTGATAGGGGTGTCTTAGATCTTAGTAATTTTCTGCGAGTTAGGTTCAGATCATGGTGGTGAGAAATTCTATTTGATGGTGTTTTACGGTGGTAAGAGAGCAAGCTCACAGGTGTTGAGAAGTTTGGTACCTTTTGGAGGTTTGTCGTGTGTGTTCCGGTTTGTCTCTTCTCGTGTTATGGATGAGATATTTATAAAGTCTTTTGTGGTTGAAATTAGGGTTTCTTTTAGAGCGGTAACCGCTCACTCATTGATAGACCATTGAATTCCTATTTCTTAAGGAGATATGGGTTCAATTCTAGACCCTGACTTCTCTTTGTTCGAAGAACATCGTTTTCCATGTTTTCCACGACGTCAATTCTTTCTGGTGAGGAACTTAAATGAGCTTGTTTAATGGGACTTGGAGTCCCTCGTGAGAGATTATATATTGATCATGTGTGATAAGACTCCAAGTCCCTCGGGCGAGCCTTTGATCCTCTCAGGAAGGACTTGGGTCCAAACCCTCAAGAAACCATCAAGTCCTTCAGGCAAGGCATTTAAATGAACATGTTTGATGGAACTCTAAGTCCTTTAGGAGATATAATATTTTGAGCATGTCTGATGAGACTTTAAGTCCTTTTGAAGATTGTTTAGATGTTAGGATGATGCAGACTCTCCTATTTAACTAGAATTATAGCGCCTTCCTCCAAAAATCCCATTTCCATATCTAGATTCATGTATTGTTAGTCTTCTAAATTATATTGATTTATGTTTGCATGATATAGTTTACCGAACTATTCCCGAGGAATGTTTGGGTTCCAAAGGGCTTAATTTGTCTATATATTTGGATGGTGCTACTTTTTCATGTGTTTCAAGTCACATTTAACATATTCCCTTATTTTATACGATATTGAAATCCTTAGATAATAAGAAAATGACTAAGGTTTTTCATATTACCAAGCTGTTAAGATGTACTTTTTTCCTTAGAGATGAGACTGAGGTATAGAGTGTTGGGTATAGAAAAAAAGAGATAGGCAACTGAGATATGCTAGATTACTCATGATTTATGCTCGATGTTGACTGGTTTTTTATTGTTCGTGGATTGGGAAGTAGGGTTAAAAAGAATAAGGTAAAAAAGTTGTGTTTCTAAGTCTTTGGATTTTATTGCGGTTCAGGAGACTAAACTTAGGGAGGTTTTTGCTTCTCTTGTTCAGTCTCTCTGGGGGGGACCTTTTTTGTAATTGGATCTTTCATTATCTGATGGTACTAGTGGCATAGTTCTCTCTTTTTGGTGTAGTTTGAAGGGGTCACCTCTTTTCTCCTTTGTTGGTTCTAGTTGTCTTGGTGTCTATCTTGAGTAAGAGATTCCTAAGATCACAAGATTTTTGGTGAATATCTACTCCAAGTGTATCCCCAGAGAAAAGAGTGCCTTATGGAGGGAACATCTCTCTAGGAATGTTACTCTTGGTGGGGAGATATGGTGTTTTGGATGGTTTTAATTATGTTTACTCTTCTTTCGAGAGGATTAAAGTTGATGAGTTTGACCAGTGGATTGGCAATGTTGGTATTCTTAAACTCAGTAATTTCATCTCTCAGATGGATTTTTTTGCATCTCCCCTTTTTAGGTGGGAGTTTCACTTGGTTCGTACCTAACCACATGAATGTTAGTCCTCTAGATATGATCCTCATTTATGATGGGTGGTATGAGTTGTTAGGGTAGCCTTTAATTTATCATTCTTAGATATGTTTCTGACCATTGTCCTATCATTCTCAAGTACTCTAATAAATTCTCAGGCCTTAATCCTTTTTGGTTTAATAATCATTGGCTTTCTCATCCTCAATCACCTGAGGTGGTGCTCAACAGCTAGTCTAGCTCCATGTCTATAGGCTAGAAACTTTTTGTCTTAAAAGAGAAGTTTAAATCCCTTAAAAGGGCTATAAAATCTTGGAACCATCAAGTTTTTGGTGATCATGATTCTTAGATAGCTTCTCTAAGGGATATGGTAAGTTCTATTGATATGAGATTTGATCAAGGAATATTTCTATGGAGGAGACTGGCTATAGGAGGAATGTCTTTTCATATCTTTGGTTCTTGTTTCGGGCCAAAGATGTCTAACTTTTCCAAAGTCTAGAGTTAAGTGGCTTAAGGATTATGATGCCAACACTGACTTCTTCCATGTTTGTACTAAGATCAGGAACATAAGGAATGCAATTTTATCTCTTAAGATAGGTGATGATCGGGGGTTAACTATTTTTCCATCCACATTAGAGAGTGTTATACCCCAAAATTTTCCCTCCTATTTCTCAAGACAATCCACATCTCCATACTCAAGAATTTTCGAGGGTTGACCAGATGAACCCTCTCCTAAGCAATCAACCTACAACTAGGGTTTTGCTTCTCTCAAGACAAAATCAAGTTCTAATACCTAAAGTGGTCATAATACCTCCTCACATGTCTCAAGGGATCATCATATTAAGTTCCAATCCTCATAACTCAAGTTTGCTTAGTCAATTTCTCAGATGGTTGAAAATCAGTTGTATTGGACAAAAAGTTAACTGAGGTCAACATACAATCAAACTTCATAATTTGTTGTCAACGTCAATATTTTGAAGTCACATTCATCATATGATCAAGGGTTGATCATGAATCTTCAAGAAAACTCAAGATTTGATGAAAAGTCAAAGTTTCCAGATTAGGGTTTTTGAACCAAAAGTCAATAGAACTTTGATCAGGCATAACTTTCACATACTTCATCAGAATTTTTTCCATAAAAGCTCATTTTTAAGGGAATTCAATTCTCTACAACTTCATGTCTCACAAGCTTTGGCCAAAAATGCTTCATTTGAGAGTTATGGAGCAAGATATTATAGATCCTCCTAAAAGTCGACAAAAAGTTATCTTTTTGCAAAGAAGTGTACATGAACATGGAAACTTCAATGAAGATCAAACCAAAAGGAGTGTTTAGAGGACATCTTTAGATTTTAAAAAAGTCCAAGAATACTTAAAAATATTGAAAATTGAGCAAGATACAAGATGTGCAAGTTTGACATTTTTAAGGAGGTGTATGAAGAGAAATACTTAGCAAATGCAGATATTTTCCAAATGGGCCAAAGTTTTCATGATCAAAACTTAATCTTGACATTATATATGGCCTGAAAACTCAAGTGCACACCCATCTTGTATTTATTTGATTTAATTTTGAATTTAATGATTTAAATTCAATTTTAACTAAATAAAATACAAAGGTAAGAGTTAAGATGAGTTGGGCTTGCTTTCTACTTGTCTTAAGGTCCAAGATAGCCCATGCTAGCTGGAAATTTCGTGCACCATGCATTAATACAAGATTGAGCCAAATATGGAAGAATTTGATAAAATATGTCAATCAAATATTTTGCATTCAAGTTGATATATTTCCCACAAATGCTTGACCTAATATTTGGCCCTATATATACATAACATATTCAGACATCAAAGAGGACGAGTTTGGCAGCCATAAAACTAGGGTTCTTGTTCAAAATTTTCAAGAGAAAGTTACACCATTGAAATCCTAGTTCCATCCATTCTCAAGCAATTCCAAGCACTCCATCGTGCTCCTGAGGTAACATAGGGTAAGTATGGATCAAAATCCATGACCAAAACATCCTGAATTGCATGCATCATGAAGCTCTAATTACATATTTTTCTTAAATTCGTATTTATGTTTTTATGATGTTTTGATCCAAACTAACCATGCTAATCGTTTCCCGAGGTTTATTAGAGCAGGTTTGGGCCATCGTTACAAGCTTTTCATGGCCAAATCATGGTTTGCCATAGTTAGGGCATATAACTGCTAAGCTTCGTATTTCTATTTCTAAGCACTTTCAGACCAAATCGACACCACCACTAAACTCGTAGGGGTCGATTTAGGGGGGGTTGGCTTAATCTCTTGCATCGATTCTCTTTATTTTGTAGGTTTGGAATCTGACCTCGCCGGAGAAGACGAAGTTGACCACCCTGGACGGTGGTTTGGACGTTTGACCCTGGTGACCTAGGCATATCGCTTTCTAATGGGTCCATTCAAACTCCCTAGGGCCCACGCTGTTTTGTTTGAAAGTTCAAAATAGATACTCTGATAATCTATTAAAGTTATGATCCTCTGATGAATTTGATACTTTGATCTGTTTATGTTTTTCAGCAGATGTTCTGACTCAGGTGTTAGAATGAAACGTTACACCGTGTTGAGCAGAAGATGAACTTAGAAGTTATGAGAAAGAACTTCTGGAACACAACTTTTGATAGAAGCATACAAGTACAACTTCTGATAGAAGCATACAAGTGCAAACTTCTGATAGAAGCATGCAAGCGCAACTTCTTATAGAAGCATGCAAGTGTAACTTCAGGGGCTCAATCCCTGCTGGCCCCTTTTCTCATTTTTCTAAATTTTCTTATTTCCTTATTTTTTTTTCTATTTTTCTTAATTTAATTTAATTTTCAAAATTAATTAAAACCTTTTCAAAAATCATAAAAAGATAATTTCTTTTCTAGTAATTAGGGGTATTAACCTAAAACCTTTTTTTTACTAATTTCTAAAACATTTTCACTAACATATTTCTTACTATCCTGATTATTTATTTGTTATTCTGCATTTACAATTCTAGAAATGATGTATAGGTCGCACAATTTTTATTCTATAATAGCGTAGATTTACATGTTTGCCTTTACTTTCCGCACTCCTATTATGTATCTGCCCCAAAGCCATGTAATAACGTAGGATTTACATTTCCGCACTTTACATTCCACACTCTATTTTCCTGTACATAGTTAATTGCTAGTTAACTAGGGTTTGCATGCTAAAGAGTAAAATCAACCCTAGATCACTTCTAATTTCAAGATAAATATCTGAATAAAACACACTCTTCACACTTGCACACCCCTTAGGGTATCCTCTCTTGTTGCCTTTACGAATTCAATGGTCATGTCCCTCGAACGTAGGGATACCATTAGCAAAGACTCCTACGAATAATATCATCATAGTCCCTTTGATACAAAGATCATAGTCCCTTGATGACCCTCGATGTTGCCTACAAATACATGATCTCGTCCCTCGATTGTTGCCTATGAAAAGTGATGATCGTCCATACGAATTGCTAAAGGTATCCTTACATGTTGCCTTCTATGACCATATGATGACCCTCCGATTGTCCCTTCACATTCAAACGAATAAATTTACCTACAAACTAATGGTATGGATAGCCTTATTCTAAAGGAGAAGGAAAAATAACATGGAAATGACCATTCTGAGTAGGTAAGAAGACTCTATTGCTTGCTCCAATCAAAATACTTTTCACACCTCACACTTTTCAAATACTTAAAAAAAAAACACTTTGTCTACATTCCAACGTGAATCATTACAAAGTTAAACATCTTACATTTATCAAACACTTCGTATACATTCCAACGAGAATCATTACGAAGTCAAAGCAAAATGCCCTTTTCAAATACATTTTCAAACTACACAAACACAAAAAGCAATTTTTCAAAAGTGAGCTATGCAACTAAGAGCCCGTAGATAAACTACGGATGGAAAGGGTGCTAACACCTTCCCTTTTCATAACTGCCTCCCGTACTTAGAATCTAATAAAGGTATTTTCCTATTCTTTTCACCTTCCCTTTATTGGATAAAATAAAATTCGGTGGAGACTCTTGCTATCTGCAACATTTGCGATAAAAAGCAAAACAAACAAGTCAGTTCTCCCACCGTGTTACAAAACCGACGACTTTGTTGGGGATACAACCTAAAGAGAGGTTACCTTAGGGTTTAAATCACTTTATTGCTTTCTGTTTGCTTTGTTTACTTTATTTTTAAGGTTTTCTTGAGTATTATATATATGGGGGATCTTACACCCGGATCCAGGTTTCCTTAGGTAAGTGGCAATAAATCATCGCGACTGTTAGGCGTATACCGAAACGGTCAAAAAGATGGCTACGGTTAGTGTGGAACTTTGGATGTCCCGATGTTCCTCGTGTTTAGTTGAGGAAATATTTGGCGTCTGCGTGGTGTCATCAAGCACTAACTCAACTGTAGAACCCTAATTGACCCATCTTGGCCATTAGAAGGTAGTGAGATGGTCGGCTTTGCGGCATCGAGGTTGGTTGATACTCGATGCTACGCTCATTAAGATTTAACTTTCGGGATGTTTCGGTCGACCACTTGGTAGTCATATTGAAATAAAGCCTACGAGAAAGATCGATGATATGAGATTCTTAGAACCCGGTTACTATCATAGGACAGGTTGAACCCACTCAAACTCTGGTAGGGTATACACTTATACCTCATGCAAGCCTTAAGCCTAGGGCTATTGTGTGAATTTCTTGTGCTTGCTATTTAAACATGACATCATGACATCATAACATCATAACATCATATCATTTCTAACTATTTCAAGGAACTGGGGATTTATCTTTGCTATTTGTTGTAGGTGTTATGGCTTACAGGAAGACTATCCGAATCAACTTTGTGGGTATACCTTCTGAGCTCAAAAAGTTAGTCTTAGAAATTCACAATCACTCTCAGTTCATCAAAAGACATGGTTATCTACTCGACTTGGTTACCTCCGGTTTTGAAGAAGATATGATGAGCGTCTTATTCCAATTATTTGATCTGAAGCATCACTGTTTTACTTTCCCAAACTATTAGTTGGTGCCTACAATGGAAGAATTCTGTAAGCTACTAGGGATTCCTATTCTTGATCAAATAACATTCACCGGTTCAGAAAAAGTTCCGAAATACGAAGACATTGCATCAGCGTTACATCTAAAGCGACCAGACATTGAGGATAATTGGGAAACAAGAAGTGGAGTTAAGGGCTTGCTTGCCATTTTTTTTATAAGGAAAGCTCAGTGATTCCTAAAGGTTATGAGTTTTCATGCTTTCGAAGACGTTTTGGCCTTGCTAATCTATGGTTTGGTGCTATTTTCTAATCCGGATCAATTTATAGACGTGAACGCCATCAAGATTTTCCTCACTCATAATCATGTGCCTACCTTGCTTGGAGATATTATGCATTCTCTCCACACTCGTACCACGAAAAGACAAGGAACTCTCATATGTTGCATTCTGTTATTATCCAGGTGGTTTATTTCGCACCTTCCTCAATCAGTACTGAAGAACGAACAAAGGTTGAAGTGGTCTCAAAGGTTGATGTCACTTTTTCATTCAAATATCCGTTGGTGTCTTTACTTTCAAAAGGAGTTCACCTTCATTGAGCGTTGTGGAGAATTCCCTAATGTACCACTCCTTGGCATAAGGGGAGGTATCACTTACAACCCTTCTCTAGCGTTACGACAGTTTGGTTACGCTCAAAAGGATGGTCCTTATGATATGTTTCTCCAAGACATTGTATTTGACTACAACAACAATCTCCATGGTCATCGCCGAAGATTTATGCACACTTGGGGCATGGTGAAGAAAACTGATACCAAGACCTTGGGGCAGAAAAATTCCATTCATTGGGAACCTTACCTCAAATGGGTGCGAGCTCACGCTCAAAACCTCATGATGTCGTATACTGCTATTCTTCCAGTAATTATGGAACCTGTTGCTATAGGTGACGAACCCTATACCATTCTTCATCTAGACATGCCTACTGATTTTGAAGAATTAAAGAGATCCTGGATTCAACTCAAAGAAGAAAGGGATACCTTCAAAGCCCAGTGCTACACAAGCGAGAAAAGAGTATTGGAGTTGACAAAGCTATTTCACAAGGAGCAAGGCATCAATACCTATCTCAACGCAAAGAGGAAGCGCCCATGGGAGGCTTAAGCTCTAGGAATTTCATTTTACTGTCTTGAACTTCCATTTGTACTTACTAAGTCAATTAATAAAAAGTTTGATCTTGCTTGTTCAACAAATTTAAATTCCTAAAGGTCCTTGAAAATATTGCATCGCATAACATTGCATATCATAGCATAACATCTCATAACAGGTACACTGAAGACCAGTTTTCTAATTCTCTCACTGTTTATTTAGGAGCAAAAATGGCTCTCGAACAGACTGTCAAAGATCTCCAGGCTTAGAACGCTCAGTTCCAGGAAATGTTCACTAGCTTAGCTCAAGGGCAGAAAGATCTGAAGAAGCTCATCACCAGAAAGAAGAAGAATGTTGGCCTCATCAACCTGGGAAGAAAGGTAAAAAGGTCCGGTCAAGGTAGTCAGACAACTTGAATTCTCAGACAAGAGCGGCGAAACTGAAGGCAGCGCCAAAAACAATGAAGGAAGCCATCACGAGTTTGAAAACGAAGAGGAAAACTATATGAGCGAGCAGTATCCTAACGACGAATAGTACAAGCAACTTGAAGACCGCCTGAATGTCGTGGAGAATCTGAAAATGTCAGGGTTGAACTTTGATGATCTGAGTCTGGTTCCCAGAGTGGTAATTCTCCGAAAGTTCAAGGTCTCCACCTTTGCTAAGTATGATGGCATTTCTTTCCCGAGGCTACATCTAAAGTCCTATGTTCAGAAAATCAATCCTCATACTGAAGACAAGAAGCTGTGGATACATTTCTTTCAAGAGAGTTTGTCCGGAACACAGTTGGAGTGGTATTATCAGCTAGAGAATACCCACATTCATACCTGGAATGATTTGGCAGATGCTTTCTACAAACATTATCAATACAATGCTAAATTGGCACCGACCCTTATGCAACTACAAAGCATGTCTATGGGCCGTGACGAGAAGTTCAAAGAATACGCCCAGAAATGGAGAGATCTAGCAGGCAGAGTCCAACCACCATTGTTTAATAGGGAATTGGTTGATATATTCATGGGAACACTGACAGGCCCATTCTTCAATCATTTGATTGGAAACTCCTTAGTCGAATTCACCGAGCTGATATTGACAGGCGAACGTATTGAAGTTGGAATCAAGAGCGGAAAGATTCAAGTCGAAACATCTTCAAATGCTGCGAAGAGATATTTTGGTGGGAAGGAAGAAACCAATGTTGTGTATGGTCAGAAGAGCCGTAACCAAACTGATCACAATCAATCTGTGGGGGAAGTCCTGATCTCCAATCCCACACCAGTGCAACCTCAACAAGACAGCATGCGTATACAGAACGTGCCACAAAGAAAATTTATGAAAATTAACATGCCATTATCTCAAGCACTACAGCACATGCTAAAAGTAGAGTTGATTACTTTGAGGGATCCTCCTCAACACATCAACACCTCCTCTCCAAAGTACAATCCTAATGCAAGATGTACATACCACTCCAACAACCTGGGGCACGACACCAACAACTGTTGGGCCCTGAAGAACAAGATTCAAGACATAATTGAACTCGAGAAATTAAATTTGACCCTCCTATTGAGACTCCGAATATGATCAATGCACCAATTCCTGACCATGGTAAAAGTGCCAACGCCAATGAAAATGACTCCTATGTTTTTTATGTGAATGAGCTGACCATTCCCCTGGTGACTGTCAAGAAAGATTTGTTGCAAGCCGGTTTATTTCCAGGATATCCTAACAACTGTCGTTGGTGTGCATCTGAATCAGATGGATGTGCTTGGTTGAAGAGACGTGTTCAACGCATGATGGACAACCAAGGAGTGTTGTTCCTAAAGGCTCCGTCTGTAGAGAGTCTATGCGAAGATGTTTCTAAAAGTCTAAAGATCGAAGACGTAAGCAAAGTCGTACCAGAAGTCTGGGATACCTTGGGGCAGCCAAGTGGTAAGTATGATTTCATGGTGAAGTATACCGTTCCTGATAGCTACAAGATTCCAATTGAAGACATCAAAGAAACCGTATGGGGAGATGACTATCCTGAAGAATACACTGATTTGAACACCATAAGGATCACCTCTGTCGATCCTGCACCCAGAGTGGCACCTCTCATTATTACCTCACCCAGATCAATTCCATATTCCTCTGACAAATATGTACCTTGGAATTATGGAGCAGAGGTCTATTATTATGGCTTCAAGCAAGAGCCATTAACCTTTAAAGACAGTATCGTTGAAGCTACAAACCCTGACATTGACAATATCACCGGATCAAGCAAACTAACCAGAATCGAAAGAGTGTTTTCGCCAGATATCTCTCCTCCAAAGGATACTACTACACCAGTTCGCATTCTGGCTATCAAACTAACTCTCGAAGCCCGAGGGAAAGACAAAGTGACTCAATCTGCTCAGACAGAAGTACCAAAGGAAGTTTCTGTAGACACCTCCAAGCAAGAAATGGAGGAAATTTTGAAGATCATTAAAAATAACGACTACAATGTTGTGGAATAGTTAGGACAGACTCCATCCAAGATTTCCATGCAAGCTCTGTTGTTGTGCTCTGAGGCTCATGCTAAAGCCTTGGTGAAATTTCTGAAGAATGCTCACATACCGCAAGACACTTCTGTCGACCAACTCGAAAGTTGCATTGCTAGCCTGACCGCCAACAATGGTTTAGGCTTTTCTGATGTGGATCTGACTCTTGCCGGTAAAGCACAACAAAGCCTTGCACATCTCTATTAAATGCAATGGCATTACGTTGTCTCATGTATTGGTGGATACTGGTTCTGCTCTCAATGTCCAGCCAAAGAGAGCTTTTGACTGACTTAATGCCGAAGAAGTGGTCATGAAGCCCAGTGACCTAATCGTAAGAGCTTTTGATGGTTCAAAAAGAATAGTACTTGGAAAGCTTACCCTTTCAATCAAAGTAGGTTCCCAGACTTTTGACTCTACTTTATTTGTGATGGACATCCGTCCAGCTTATTGTTGCCTACTTGGACGCCCTTGGATACATAGGGCAACCGCTGTTACCTCTACCCTGCATCAGAAACTGAAGTACCCAACGAAGGGGAAAATTGTCACAGTATACGGAGAAGAATAATACATGGTGAGCCATCTACAGTCATTCCAATACATCGAAATGGAAGGTGAATTCGTCGAAACTTCCTGTCAATCTTTCGAAGTAATTCCACGAGTCATACTTGTCGACTCTCCTGTCACTCCTGAAATTACTAGAGTTCCGCCAAAGATGGCCTCACTAAAAGATGCCAAAGTTGTAGTTGAAGAAGGAGGTTGTACTATTTGGGGTCAGCTACCCGAATTTCCATTCAAATTAGACAATACTGGTTTGGGCTTCACCTCCAAAGGTCAGAAGATGATACGCCACAAACGTGCCGGCGGACATCCATTCCGCATCAACAAGAACAGAATTCATGCTATAGAAGAAGACGATGATGGTGACTTCGACATCAACAATTGGATCTTCTCGACTCCTGGCGATGGACTCAACAATTGGAAGACTGGAGATGTTATACCAATCTCCTTTAGACAGGAGTAATTGCTTTTGTTTGTTATGCTTTTCACATTTTACGCTTCGAACAATAAACTCTAAGCCTAGTGCCTTGCCCGGGGAACCACAACTCATTTGTGAGGGTTATTATCTGTCATTCGCATATTTCACTCAATAAATCATTGGAATTTTGCAATCAAATATTGTGCTCTCTGTCTTTCTTTTACTTTATCACCCTTTCAAAAGCTATGTGTTCTTACATATGACTTCGATAACGACTCTACTATTGCTAAATATGACTTTGATAATCCGATATAGCAAGCCGAAGATGAAGGTGAGGAAGATTATGAAATTCCAGGAGAACTTTCCAGACTACTACAGCAGGAAGAAAGGGCCATACAGCCACACAAAGAACTAATTGAGGTTGTGAATCTAAGTACCAACAAAGACAAAAAAGAAATCAAGATAAGAGCGGGTCTTAAGAACAGTTTTAAAGGAAGATTGACCCAGATGTTGCGAGACCACATCGAGATTTTTTCTTGGTCCTATAAAGACATGTCAGCTCTAAACATTGACATTGTGGTACACCAACTACCAACGAAAGAAGGTTTTCTCCCTGTAAAGCAGAAGGTTCGTCGTATGGGTTCCGAGATGTCCGAGAAAATCAAAGTCGAATTTATGAAACAGTTAAATACCAATTTCTTAGTCGTTACTTCTTATCCACAGTGGGTTGCAAACGTGGTACCCGTACCTAAGAAGGATGGAAAAGTGCGCATGTGTGTAGATTACGAAGACTTGAATAAAGCGAGCCTGAAAGTTGATTTTCTGCTCCCACATATTGATGTCCTGGTTGAAAATACTGCTCAACACAAAGTTTTCTCCTTCATGGATGGTTTTTCCGGCTACAATCAGATCAAGATGGCTCCTAAAGACATGGAAAAGACTATTTTCGTTACACAGTGGGGCACTTTCAGCTACAAGGTCATGCCATTTGGTTTAAAAAATGCTGGCGCCATATATCAACATGTTATGGTGGCTTTATTCCATGACATAATACATCACGAGATAGAGGTCTACATCGACGACATGATAGCTCGATCACAAACTGAAGAAGAACATCTTAATCATTTGCGAAAGCTGTTTGATAGACTAAAGAAATACAGGTTGAGACTTAATCTGAGCAATTGCACTTTTGGGGTTAGGTCCAGAAAACTCCTGGGTTTCGTTGTCAGTGGTAAAGGTATTGAAGTTGATCCCGCCAAGGTCAATGCTATTCAAGAAATGTCAGCTCCTCGTACTAAGAAGGAAATCAGAGGTTTCCTAGGATGACTGAACTACATTTTCGGATTCATTACACATCTAACTACTACTTGTGAGCCAATCTTCAAGTTACTGAAGAAAGATCAAGTAGTAAAATGGAACGACGATTTCCAGATAGCTTTTGACAAAATTAAGAAGTATCTACAAGCACCTCTTATCCTGATAACACCAGTCAAAGGAAGACCTATGATCATGTATTTAACAGTATTAGAGAACTCAATGAGGTGTGTGTTGGGCCAACATGACGAGTCTGGTCGAAAAGAGTACGCAATATACTACCTTAGCAAAAATTTTACCAACTGTGAAACAAGATACTCACAGCTCGAGAAAACTTGCAGCGCTTTGGCTTGGGTTGCTCGCCGACTAAGATAGTATATGTTGACTCACACTACCTTGTTGATCTCTAAAATGGATCCGATAAAATTAGGGGTGTTCGCGGTGCGGTTTGGGCGGTTTTGACGCAAAAAATCATCCAAACCGCGAGAGTAAAAGGCATGCGGTTTGGTTTGGTTCGGTTGACTTTTAGAAAAAAACCAAACCAAACCAATGCGGTTTGGTTCGGTGCGGTTGGTTCGGTTTTTTACAAATAATTAGTTCAGTCATACATTCACATATATATGACAACATAACTTTGTATTTGGTCATTCATACATGATACACTACTAAGTTATAACCAAAAAACTAATCATATTTGGACAATAACTTCTCATTTAATATGTAAAAGTTACATTAGACAAAAGTGAAATAATAAACATAAAATAATAGCATAAAACAATATAAAAAATATTATAATAAAACAAAAAAAAATAGAAGAGATAAGAAATTAGTGAAGATGAAAAAGAAAGAATATAAGAGAGGAGAGAGGAGAGAGAAAGATGTGCGATAAAATAAAATTGAAAGAGAGAAAAATTGCATAAAAAATAAGAACGTGCAAAGGAAACAATATAAGAGAGTAGAGATTAGATAAGAAGAGGCAAGATGTAAGTGGTGAAGATGAAGTGATAATGTTAGGAGATATTTAAGAAGATTGAAATTGAAACCATAACTGTAAAGATTAGAAAATTGTCTGTAATCATAAGACTAATGTATAATAGATTTAGGTTTGGGTTAGATGCGAGTTAAGTAAAATTTAGGTTGTAACATAATGCGGTTTAGTTCGGTTTGATTCGGTTTGCAAAATACAAACCGCAAACCAAACCAAACCATGCGGTTTTGTTAAAAAATGACCCAAACTAATCCGAACCAAATGCGGTTTTTTGCGGTTTCGGTTTGGTTTGGTTTGGTTTTGTGGTTTTCTATTGGGTTGGTTTGATTTTGAACACCCCTAGATAAAATACATCTTCAAGAAACATGGTCTCTCTGGAAGAATAAAAAGATGGCAAATGATCTTAACCGAATACGACATCCAGTATACTACCTAGAAGGCAATCAAAGGAAGTGTAGTAGCTGATCATTTAGCTCTTCAAGCCATAGATGACTACCAGTCTATGCATTTCGAGTTCCCAGGATCCCGATGGACCATGGTCTTCGATGGAGCTTCTAACGCACTTGGCAACCGTGTTGGCGTCGTAATTACATCTCCTAAAGGTGGTCATACACCTTTCACTATCAGACTATGTTTCAACTGCACCAACAATATGGCTGAATACGAACCGTGCATCATGGGTATCAAAGCTGCTATTGACTTGAGGATCAAGTTCTTGCAAGTATATGGAGACTCAACTTTGGTGATTAGTCAGATCAAAGACGAATGGGACACGAAACATCTAAATCTCATTCCGTATCGAGAACATGTTTTGAATCTGATACCCTACTTCGAAGAAATCACTTTTGAGCATATCCCACGAGAAGAGAATCAGTTGGCAGACGCGTTAGCTACCATGTCATCTATGTTCAAAGTCAGATGGGACAACGAAGCTCCTCAAATCAGTATAGAAAGACTAGACGAACCAACATACTGTTGCGAACTTGATACCGAAGGAGTAGAGGAGAAACCTCGGTTCTATGAAGTGAAGAGGTATCTCGAGGCTCAAGAATACCCTGAAGGGGCATATGTCGACGATAAAAAGTTCCTAAGAAGATTTTCCGCCAAATTCTTCCTCAGCAATGGCGTCTTATACAAACGCAATCACGACTTGTGCTTACTCCGATGTGTAGATCAGAAAACAGTCAAACGAATCATGGAAGAGTTACATGAAGGGGAATTTGGTACCCACTTCAGTGGACATAAAATGGCCAAGAAGATTATGAGAGCAGGTTACTATTGGTCTACTATGGAAGTTGATTGTTATCACTATGCTCGATCTTGTCACAAATGCCAGATATACGTAGACAAAGTACACATACCTCCAGTTCCATTGAATGTTCTCACCGCCCCGTGGACTTTCGCAATGTGGGGCATTGGCATGATCGGAAAAGTCAAACCTACCGCTTCTAATGGACACCGGTTCATCCTCGTCGCTATCGATTACTTTACCAAATGGGTAGAAGCAGCCTCGTTCGCATCTGTTACCAAGAATGTCGTGGCTCGATTCATCAAACATAATATCATATGTCGGTACGGTATCCCCGAAAGGATTATCACAGACAATGGTACCAACCTTAATAATAAGATGATCACTGAACTCTGCATACAGTTCAAGATTAAGCATCACAACTCTTCTCCATATCGGCCAAAGATGAATGGCGCAGTGGAAGCCGCCAATAAGAACCTTAAGAAGATCATACAGAAGATGACAGTGACTTATAAGGATTGGCATGAGATGTTGCCATTTTCCATCCACGGTTATCGCACCTCAGTACGAACATCTACAGGGGCAACCCTTTTCTCTCTTGTATACGGTATGGAAGAAATTCTACCTATCGAGGTTCAAATACCCTCTCTCAAAGTACTTAAGGACACAGAGTTAGACGAAGACGAATGGGTCCAAACTCGACTTGACCAGATCAACATGATCAATGAGAAACGGCTCGCAGCCATCTGCCATGGACAGATATATCAGAAACGCATGATCAAAGCCTTCAACAAGAAAATCAAGAACCGAGCGTACCAAGTTGGCGATCTAGTAGTCAAGTGCATCATTCTACCATAAGGTGATCCCAGGGGAAAATGGACTCCCACCTACGAAAGACCATTTGTAGTCGAGACAGTATTTTTCGGCGGAGCCATGATCCTAAGCACTACGGACAGAGAAGACTTTCTGCACCCTGTGACACAGACATAGTCAAAAAAATACTATGCATAAACGAGACCTGCTAGGTCGACTGGCCTACGCAAAAATAAAGGCGTTCTGGAGAACCAAAAAGGTTTTGGCAAAAGTTAAGGACATATATACAAAAAAAATGTACACCCGACAAGTCGAAAACCTGCAAAGGCGGCTTGGGAAAAAAAAGGTATCTCGGTAGACTGAAAACCCAAAAGGGTGGTCCAGGAAAAATTTAGGGATTCAAGTGTACGACTATCTCTCGTCCAGATCATCTACTTACAGACTACATCACTATCAAGATTCAAGCTTCAAATGGTGCAGATCAGTTCAATCACTTTCTTCTGGCAGCAAAGAGATGAGATAGTCGAAAATATATGAGCAATAACAAAGTTGAAACCCAACGAGATTGTTTCCACATAGCTTTTACTATTTTCTAAATTTTTCTGACAATTTCCTCATACTAGGATATTTGTCTCTTTGTACACGAACTGCCTATCTATAGGTTCCTTTTTAAAAATCAATACAAGTTCCCTTTTCCAATTCCATTTTGCTTTTATCTATTTTGTTTGCATAAAGTCCAATGTTTGCTTTGAATGATTATATGCATCTGACAATAAGCATATGTTCACAAACATACGAAAAGCGAACAGAAACCGCAATTACTATAAACTCTAGGAATTGAGATGACAACTAAAGTCACACGTACATCCCCACAAAGTCATTTCAATCCCCATAGGATAATCTCTACAATCCCCACAGAGCCCTCGCTCCCTTGACAAAAACGAATCTCTCCAACCAGACCATTATCCCATCATCTCTTTTCAGCAGTATCCAGCACTTCAACTTCATCACGTTAGTCACTAAGCAGTGATCCTATCAACTTCATCATGTTAGTCCTCGAGCAGTGATCCTATCAACTTCATCACGTTAGTCCCCGAGCAGTGATCCTATCAACTTCATCACGTTAGTCCCCGAGCAGTGATCCCATCAACATCATCTGTTAGTCCCCGAGTAGTGATCCCATCAAAATCATCACTTCAGTCCCCGAGTAGTGATCCTATCAATATCATCACGTTAGTCCCTGAGCAATAATCCTATCAACTTCATCACGTTATTCCCCGAGAAGTGATCCTATCAATATCATCACGTTGGTCCTCGAGTAGTGATCGTATCAACATCATCACATTAGTCCCCGAGCAGTGATCCTATCAACTTCATCATGTTAGTCCCCGAGCAGTGATCCTATCAACATCATCACGTCAGTCCCCGGGCAGTGATCCTCTACATCGTCACGTTAGTCCCAGAGCAGTGATCCTATCAACATCATCATGTCACTCCCCGAGCAGTGATCTTATCAACTTCATATGTTAGTCCCCGATAAGTGATCCTATCAACATCATCACGTCAGTCCCCGAGCAGCGATCCTATCAACATCATCATGTTAGTCCTCGAGTAGTGATCCTATCAACTTCATCACGTCAGTCCCCGAGCAGTGATCCTATCAACATCATCACGTTAGTCCCCGAGCAGTGATCCTCAACTTCATCATAGTCCCCACGCAGTGATTATTTATCTCTACATCATCACATCGGTCCTTGGGCAGTGATCCTATCAAACTTATCTACTTTCTCAAGTTATCACGTTACATTGGTCCCCGAGCAGTAACCAATCATCAATCAACTTATTATGTTAGTCTTTGTGCAATAATAGGTTACTCAGTATCACGTGATTCCCCAACAAAGTTTGTACACAAGATATTCATCCCTAGTGGAGTATCTCGCAATGATTATTATTACCCGACAACAGCAATATCCAGACTCGAAACTTGGTCAGATAGTGCATCAGAGGAATTCACATCTCTCTTATTCACCAGTCAGGGTTTCCAACAACTACATCCCCAAGCATAAATCAAAGATCCTCAATAGAACATTCCCATCTTCTTCAAGATGGATATGTTTTACCACGACATCTACATTCATACATTATTCATAAAAAAAATCATAACATATGCATATATCCTTCACGAGCATTGTCATTATCTCACATGCATCATAATCTGCATATAACTAACCATATCCTTTCAAGCTAAATTTCCCAGTAGGTGAAAGTTATTTTCCAAGCGAAAGGTCAAAATATTAATACCCGAAACAAGACAGGAAAGCTATCTGAACGACCATGCAAGTTATCAACAAACAACAAGATACATATTAATACCTGAAACAAGACGGGGAAGCTATCTACATCTTGAAGAATTATTCATTTCAGAAATATTCAATATGAAGGTTTATTCTGATTCTATATTATCATATCATCTCTCTAGATGGAATCTTTAAGCCCATCTCCGACTACACGCCATTATCTCTCCACCTTCAAAATGTTGTATATATGGTTAAAATCAAGACATACTAGTCATCTTCATTCAAAGACAAGCACAAAGTCTAACGTACGAATCACTCTCCAGCATCCACTTCTCCAAATGGCATCTATAAGCCCAATCCAGCGCATCGTCAACTGACGATCTTATTCCATATACAGGCGAGTGCAAATTTTCAGGTGTTCTCAAGTGTTCAATCATCTTCTACCTTCAGGTCATGAAAGGCAAGCATACCAATCTAGCCCTTCAGGTACTAGAAGATTGAACAGGGGAAACTGTTATACCCCAAAATTTTCCCTCCTATTTCTCAAGACAATCCACATCTCCATACTCAAGAATTTCTCAAGGGTTGGCCAGGTGAACCCTCTCCTAAGAAATCAACCCAAACTAGGGTTTTGATTCTCTCAAGTTAAATAAGAGTTCTAACACCTCAAGTGGTCATCATACCTCCCCATATGTCTCAAGGGATCACTATGTCCAGTTTCAAGCCTCACAACTCAAGTTTGCTCAGTCAATTGCTCAGATGGTTGAAAATCAATTGTATTGGACAAAAGTCAATTGTGGTCAACATACAGTCAAAATTCATCATTTTTGGTCAACATCAATATTTTGAAGTCAAATCCATCAAATGATCAAGGGTTGATCATGATTCATCAAGAAAAGTCAAGATTTGATCAAAAGTCAAAGTTTCCAAATAAGGGTTTTTGGACAAAAGTCAACAGAACTTTGACCAGTCATAACTTTCACATAATTTATCAAAAAAATTTCCACCAAATCTCATTTCGAAGGGAATTCAATTATCTACAATTTCATGTCTCACAAGCTTTCGCCAAAAAAGCTTCATTTGAGAGTTATGGATCAAGACATTATAGGTCCTTCTAAAAGTCAACAAAAAGTCATATTTTTGAAAAGAAGTGTACATAAACATGGAAACTTAAATGAAGATGAAACCAAAAGGAGTGTTTAGAGGACATATTGAGATTTCTAAAAAGTTTTAAGAACACTTAAAAATGTTGAAAATTGAGCAAGATACAAGTTGTGTAAGTTTGGCATTTTTGGAAATTCAAATTTTTTCTAAATGGGCCTAAGCTTTTATGATCCCAACTTGATCTTGATATTATCCATAACCTACAAGCTCCATTACACGCCATCCTCTCATTTATTTAATTTATTTTTGAATTAAATCATTTAAATTAAATTTAAATAAAATAAAATTCAAGGAGTGAAGTCATGACATGTTGGGCTTATTTTCCAAGTATCTTGAGGACCAAGGAAGCCTGAGCAAGCTACCAAATTCGTGCAAGACTTGATACGCAAGATTAGAGGCCAAAAAAGGCAATACTTGGTTTTTATTTTCAAGGAAATATATATTAACCAATGCAAGATTTTTCCTTATTTTGTTGACCTAATCCTACTATCTATAAGTACCTCACAAGATCAGACCACAAAGGACATGCATGCTTGCCTCAAGAACAAACCCTAAATTCTTCAAAATTTTCAAGAAAACTTGCAAAATCAAAACTCAATTTCCAGCCACTTTCAATCACTTCCAAGCACTTCATCGTGCTCCTGAGGTAATATAGGGTAAGTATACATCCATAACCATGGCTAAAACTCCCTGAATCGCACGCATCATAAACTTCGTTTGCATTATATTTGTGAATTTTGTATTTTAAATTTCATCGTGTTTTAATGTGAACTAACATTGTTAATCACTTCATGAGGTTCATTAGAGCAGGTTAGAACAATCGTGACGAGTTTTCCATGGTTGGAACATGATCTCCCATTCTTAGGGCACAATCGTTTGCAAACTTTGAACTGCTAGTTGCATGAACTTTCAAACCGAACTAACCCCACCATCGTGTTCGCAATGGTTTAATTATTGGATCTGGGCACTTTGTACTTGTTTTTCTATTCAATTTCGCAAGTTTTGCAAATTGGGGTGGTCGGAGAAGCAACCGGAGCCCTAGCTCCGGTGACGTCTGTAATACGGTGAACTGACTTTGTAGGATTTTTGTATCCAAATGTGCGGATAGCAAGAGTCGCCACCGACTTTTATTTTTATCCAATTAAGGGAAGGTAAAAGTAACAGAAAAAGACCTTCGTTAGATTCTGAGTTCGGGAGAATGGTTATGAAAAGGGAAGGTATTAGCACCCCTTTCCATCCGCAGTTTATTCTACGGGCTCTTAGTTGCTCTAGATCACTTTTTAAAATTGCTTTCTGTGTGTTTGACAAAAAATGTTTTGAAAAGGCATTTCGCTTTGACTTTGTAATGATTCATGTAGGAATGTATACAAAGTGTTCGGAAATGTTTTGTTTTGAAAAAGAATTTGAACTTTGAAAAAAGAGTGTGTGGTGTGAAAAGCATTTGGTAGAGCGAGCAACTAAAAGACTTATTTACCCACTCAGAATTGGTCATTTTATTGTACTTCTACGTTCCTTTAGAATAGCTCTAGCCATACCATTAGTTGGTAGGTAGCTCCATTCGTTGGATGTAAGCGGGACATTCGAAGGGACATCGGATGGTCATAGCAAGCAACTTGTAGGAAGTATCCTAGCACATTCGAAGGGACTATCATCATTTTTCGTAGGCGACAATCGAGGGCCAAGATCATGTATTCGGAGGCGACATCGTGGGTCTTATGATCTTTGTATCGAAGGGGCTATGATGATTTATTTTGAAGGCAACGGTGCTAGGACACCTCTACGTTCGAGGGACATGACCATTTTGAATCGAAAGGCATCGAGAGAGAATTACCCTAAGGGGTGCGTGTGTGAATGAAGTGTGTTGATTTCAGAATATGTTATCTTGGAAATTAGTGGGCTATGTTCAATTTTAGTCTTGCCATACACGCCTAATTACTAGCAATTTTATAGGGTGCGGAAAGTAAAATGCGGAAAGGTAAATGTCCTACGCTATTACAAGGCTTTGGGGCAGATACATAATTTAAAATGCGGAAAATAAAATCCTAAATTAAGCTATTACATCTCATATACAGTTACATTATTGGAAAATAACATGAAAATAGTAAAGAAACGCCCGAATTGGAAGAACCTGTGAAACGAATGAGAAATCGGAAAATATGATGAAATCGAAATAAGAGAAAATGTTAGAAAAAATGCAAATTTTAAATTGGAAAAAATATGACATGCTGGAAATAATGTACATATGCTAAAATAATTTTTTGGGATTTTTTAGATGCAATTTAATAATTTAAAACTAATTAACAATGATTTAAATGCAAAATTATAAATAAAAATAAATATGCATGCAAAATTATGTTTTTTAATTTTATAAATTAAATAAAGATTTTTATGAAAATAATGTAAAAAGAATAAATATTTTTGATGATTTTTTAATGCAGAATAAAAATTGTGAAACTAATTAAAATAATGCAAAATATTAAAATAATTAGAAATATGAAAAATATGCAGTTTGTGAAAAAGAAAAACAAAACCAGCCCTGGTGTGGATCGAACTCGTGACCAGGGAGAGTATCTGGGAACAGGAAGCGCCTTAACCACTGGGACAACGTGTCTTTTGTGTCTGGAAAATACAAGGAATTGTTTATAAATGAACGCGTGGCACTGATTTTGAATTCAAAACACAATCAGCCAAGTGGACCCCGTCAACATGAATGGATTTAATCACGATCTCCTCGCCACGCAAGCTCACGCCTCGAGATGTCAACGACGCCGAGCCTAGCTCCGGCCTGCCTTCCCCCTCAAGATCAAACCCGTGAAATAGCAAAAATAAATGGCGAAAAGTACCCTACCCCTAAATCGATGCTTGCGAATTCAATGATGGCATCGGTTTTTGAATCGGTCAGACAGCCGGTTCAAGCTACCAGCCTAAAACCTAAACATGGCAACGGTGATTCTCACGCAAGCTCGCTAACGATTGCCCGATCCACTACATAGAACCTCATGAACACATTAGAAGCATTAGAATTGATTAAAACACGCAGGTTAGTAAAATGCAAAATCAAGAAAATTTGGAATATGTATGCATGTACAGGGCTCGATTCAGCTTGCTTTAACCCATGGCAAGAGTGTATACTTACTTAAACTTACCTCCTGAAGACAATGGGATGGTTTGTTTGGACTTAAAAGGGCTGGAAACAAGAACACGATTTTTCAAGAATTGGGAAAAAAATTGCAAGAGTTTGGGTGGTTTTTAGGGTTAGGGTTTTCGTCTGGCTGGCTTGTGATCTTGCGAGCATTTATGAGGGTTTTGAAGAGAAAACAAGGAAAAAATATTGGACATTAATTATGCAAATATTTTTCAATAAATAAAATCAAATTTCCTTAAAAACTTGATTTTTTCTTTCCATATGCAAGCTATCACGATTTGGCAAGAGTCTTGGGCTTTCTTGGACATTAAGTAAGATATAAATCCAATCCATTTGAAAAAATAACTTTATTTTCATATTTTATGTAATTTAATTTGGAATTAAATGGTTTAAAATCCAAAATAAAATTAATAAAATAGAAAATTGCCATGGCCAAGCATTTATGGGTCAAGAATATTGTCATGAACAAGTTTGGATCAAAAGATTATAGGCCCATTTGGAAAATTTTGCATTTTGACCAAAATGTCCTTTTGTGCAATCATCAAAATCGCCCAACTTCGAGTAGTGTATCTTGCTCAATTTTCCACATTTTTAGTGTTCTTGGACTTTTGGAAAGCTCTAAGAGTCCTCTAACCAACCTTTTTGGTATCATCTCAATTGAGTTACCATGCTCAATATATCTTCAAACAAAAGTTGACTTTTGTTGACTTTGAAAATGACCTGTAATGTTTTGAGCTATACCTCTCAAATGAAGCATTTTTGGACATTCTTGTGAGACATGAAGTTGTAGAGAATTGAATTTCCTTCAAAACAAGAGGTGGTGGAAAATTTCGAGAAAGTATGAGAAAGTTATGATCACCAAAGTTCATTGACTTTTCACCTAGAAACCCTAATTTAGAAAGTTCGACTTTGAGCAAATCTTGAGTTTTCTTGATGAATCATGATCAACCCTTGATCAAATGATGAATGTAACTTCAAAATGAGGATGTTGACCAAAATTATGAAGTCCGACAGATGTTGACCACAGCTTGACCTTTGTCCAATACAACCGATTTTCAACCATCCGAGCAATTGTCGAGGAAACTTGACTGTGAAGCTTGAAACTTGACATGGAGAATATTTGAAGCATATGAGGAGGCATGAAGGCCATTGGAGATGTTGGAAGTTCATCTTGACTTGAGAGATACCAAACCCTAGTTTGGGTTGATTGTCTAGAGAGAGTTTATCCGATCAACTCTTGAGGAATCCTCGAGCATAGATGTATGAAATCTCTTGAGTAGATGGAGGGCAAATTTTGGGTATGACACTGCCCTGCTCAATCTTCTTGTACTGGAGGGTTAGATTGACACGCTTGTCTTCGTGACCGGAGGTAGAAGATGATTGAACACCGAGTACACCGAAAATTTGCACTGCTGTTGGTGGATGACGCGGAACGGGCTTACGATGCCATTTGGATACTTCCGGAGGATGAGTCGACGCTAGACTCAAGAATGTTGATAGGAGAATTGACGGAGATGGGCTTAAGATGCCATCCGGAAAGATCGATGCTGGGGAGTGAGCCGTACGCTAGGCTCTGTAGACGTTTCTGGAAGGAGAGGAGCATGGAGATGGGCTTAAGATGCCATCCGGAGGGAGTCGTACGTTAGACTTCGTGTTCATTTTTTGAATGAAGTTATTGGTTTGTATTGATTTTTAACCATATATGCAGCATTCTGAAAGTGGAGAAATGTTGATAAATGGTCGGAGATGGGCTTAAGATGCCATCCAAGGCAACTGAGTCGTACGCTAGACTCTATAGTCGCAGTTGATAATAGGAAGGGGTCAGAATAAATCTTCACCGATTACCCGAGGGAGATAGTAGTTGGCAAAATGTGGATAGCTTCCGGTGCATCGGGTGTTGATCCATTGCTCGTTATCGGAGGATAACCAGAGGTGGTCTTTCTGATAGTTTTCCGCTTGTTCGGGCTTAACTCGACTAGTCGTCGGAGGACAACCAAGGGCTTTCGATAGTTTTCCGTCGGTTCGGGGCTTAATCCTCGACCACCGTCGGAGGACAACCAAGGGCGGTCTTTCGATAGTTTTCCGCGGTTCGGGCTTCATCCCGACCTGCTTATAAGTGGTCACACTGCTTTTGAGAAAACAAGAGGAACTTTGACAGAATATTGGTTAGTTTTATGCAAAGTATGATGCATGACAGTGTACATGAATGACATATGCATGAATTATGACTTTATGAGTAATGTATGAATGATAGATGTTGTGATATTTCAAAACATATCCATCTTGAAGAAGACGCGGATGTTCTGTTTGAAGATTTCTGACTTCTGCTTGGGGAAATGAGTAGGTGAGAACCCCGCTTTGGAAGGAGAAGAAAGATATCCTGGATTCCTCCGATGCACTATCTGACCAAGTCTTGGGCCTAGATATTGTTGAGGAAGGTAGAGATTTGAGAAGCTCGTTGTTGGAGATCTCATATATAGACCCTGCTGAGGAGAATCTGGGAGGCGATCCGTTGGGGACCTTGTATGTAGATCCTGCTGAGGAAATTTAGGAGGCGCCATGGGACTGAGTGTTGATCTCACTGAGAGCATTTGATAGTTGTCGGGAAACCTAGTTAGAAGAGTCGAACCGCTGTAATCCTGTGGGAATGAAGATGTAGCCTCCGATGCACTATCTCGACCAAGTCTTGGTCCGATACCGGGGAAAAGGAACGGATCGAGAGATACCCGGGGATAAATACTTTGACCGGGGTGAGGTGTTACGCTGGAGACCGATGTAACATTACTTAGTCGAGTGGAATTGCAGCTCGTGGATTCCCTTTGCTCACTGGGAAGTTGTGTTGTGAGTGACACCTTTGTAGGATCATGCTCGTGGGGAATGCATTGGTGACTTTCGTCGCCTCAATTCCCGGAGCTTGCAGAATTACTTTTGTATGCTCACTTTTCGTATGTTTGTGATTAGATTCTTATTGTCAAATGCGATAGTCATTCAAAGCAAACGTTGGACTTATTGCAAATAACAACAAAAATTGTAAAGAGAAAGAATTTTATGCTTATTTGAAAGGTGGCGATGGCCAAGTAGTTTGTACACAAGAAAGGTAAAAGCTATGGAAACAAACTCATTAAGTTCCAACTATGCTAGTACTCATATATTTCGACTATCTCATCTCCTTCATAGTAGAAAGTGAGTAGACCGATCTCGCCATTTGAACCTTGAATGCGATAGTAGTCTCGAAGCAAGTGATCCGAAGAGACATAGTCGCACGCTTAAATCCCTAACTTTTGCCTAGACCGCCTTTCGGTTTTCACCAATGATACCTTTTTGCCCAAGCCGCCTTTTCGTGTTTTCGACTTGCCGGTGTACATGTTTTGTATATATCCTTAACTTTTGCCCGAACCCTTTTGGTTCGCCAGATGCCCTTATTTTTCCTAGGTCACCGACCTAGCGGGTCTCTTTATGCGTAGTATTTTTGACTATGTCTGCTCACGTGGTGTGGAAGTCTTCACCATCCATGGTGCTAAGTATCATAGCTCCGCCGGAAAATACTGTCTTGACTACAAACGGTCCCTCATAAGTGGGAGTCCATTTGCCCTTGGGATCACCTTGTGGAAGAATGATGCGCTTGACTACTAGGTCACCAACTTGATAGACTCGGTGCTTGACTTTCTTGTTAAATGCTCTGATCATTCATTTCTGATAAATTTGTCCATGGCAGATGGACGCGAGTCGTTTCTCATCAATCAAATTAATCTGGTCAAGGCGGGTCTGGACCCAATCGTCTCCGCCCAACTCTGCCTCCTGGAGGACTCTGGTTGAGGGAATCTGAACCTCGATGGGTAAGACGGCTTCCATACCGTATACGAGAGAGAAGGGAGTTGCCCTTGTGGATGTCCGTGCTGTAGTGCGATAACCATGAAGAGCAAATGGTAACATCTCATGCCAATCCTTGTAAGTCACTGTCATTTTCTGTATAATCTTCTTAATGTTCTTATTGGCGGCTTCCACTGCGCCATTCATTTTAAGCCGATAGGGAGAAGAGTTGTGATGCTTGATCTTGAATCGCGTGCAGAGTTCAGTGATCATCTTGTTATTAAGATTGGAGCCGTTATCTGTGATAATCCTTTCGGGGGTGCCATACCGACTGATAAGATTATGCTTGATGAATCGAGCCACAACATTCTTGGTAATGATGCATACGAGGTCGCTTCTACCCACTTGGTGAAATAATCTATTGCCACAAGGATGAAACGATGTCCATTGGAAGTCAGGGCTTAATTTCTCCAATCATGTCAATGCCCCACATTGCAAAAGGCCAAGGAGAAGTTAAAACATTCGAGGTACCGAGGTACGTGCACTTTGTCGGCATAACCGCATTTGTGACAAGATCGAGCATACGGTGACAATCGCCTTCCATGGTGGACCAATAGTAACTGCTCTCAAAATCTTCTTAGCTATGGTGTGTCCACGGAGTGGGTACCAAATTCGCCTGTAACTCTTCCATGATACGCATTGCGGTTTTCTGATCTACACAATGAGTAAGCATAAGTCGTGGTTGCGCTTGTATAAGATGCCGCTACGAGGAAGAATTTGATGCAAATCTTCTCATGAACTTCTTATCATTGATGATGCCCTCGGGATATTCCCGAGTCTCAAGATACCTCTTCACGCCATAGTACCAAGGTTTCTTCTCAAGCTCACAACAATATGCTGGTTCGTCGAACTTCTCAATGATGATCTGGGGAGCCTCGTTGTCCCATCTGACCTTGAACATAGACGACATAGTAGCTAATGCGTCTGCCAACTGATTCTCTTCTCGTGGAATATGATTGAAAGTGATCTTCAAAGTAGGGAATCAAACTCGAACATGCTCGATATGGAATGAGATTCGGATGCTCGATCCCACTCGCCTTAATCTGACCGATCACCAAAGTCGAGTCTCCATACACTTGTAAGAACTTGATTCTTAAGTCAATAGCATTTAAGACCCATGATGCACGCCGTACTCGGCCATGTTGTTCGTGCAACCAAACATAATCTGGCGGTGAAAGGCGATGTCCGTAGGGATGTAATGATGGCGCCAATGCCATTGCTAAGGCGTTTGAGGCTCCATCAAGATCATAGTCCATCGATCCTTGTTCGTGTCCTTCGTCCGGTCCGGTTCTTCACAATCGTAACTAGTAAAACATCTTCGTCTGAAATTGAATCGATAGATCGATAGTCATCTACGGCTTGATGAGCCAAATGATCGGCTACTACACTTCCTTTGATTGCTTTCGAGAAGTGTACCGGATGTCGATTCGGTCAAGATCATTTGCCATCTTGCTATTCTTCCGGAGAGTGGTTTCTCAAAGATGTATTTTATCGATCCATCTTGGAAATCAACAAGGTAGTGTGAGTCAACATATCGCCTTAGTCGGCGAAAGCCCGCCAAAGCGCTGCAAGTTTTCTCGAGCTGTGAGTATCTTGTTTCACAATCGGTAAACTTTTGCTAAGGTAGTATATTGCATGCTCTTTTCGACTGCACTCGCCATGTTGCCCCAACACACACCCCATTGAGTTCTCTAACACCGCAAGTACATGATAAGAGGTCTTCCTTCGGCGGCGGCATCGTAGGAGGATTCTCAAGGTACTCCTTGATTTTGTCAAAAGCGATCCGGCAATCGCCATTCCATTCCACCACTTGATCTTTCTTAAGTAACTTGAAGATTGGCTCACAAGTAGCAGCTTAGTGTGCAATGAATCTGCAATGTAGTTTAATCGGCCCAAGAAACCTCTCGACCTCCTCTCGGCGGGAGTCATTTCTTGAATAGCTTTAACCTTGGCGGATCAACTTCAATACCTTTACCGACGACAAACCCTAGGAGTTTTCCGGATCCGACTCCAAAGGTGCACTTGTTGATTAAGTCTCACCGTACTTCTTCAATCAAATAGTTTCGCAAATGACCAAGATGTTCTTCTTCACCCAGGATCGAGCTATCATGTCGTCGACATAGACCTCTATCTCGTGATGAATCATGTCATGGAACAATGTCACCATAGCACGCTGATAAGTGGCGCCTGGATTCTTCAGTCCGAACGGCATAACCTTGTAGTAGAAAGTGCCCCACTGTGTAACAAAAGTAGTCTTTTCCATGTCTTTGGGAGCCATTTTGATCTGATTGTAACCGGAGAAACCATCCATGAAGGAGAAAACCTTGTGTTGAGCGATGTTGTCAACCAGAACATCAATATGAGGAAGTGGGAAATCGTCTTTCGGACTCGCTTTGTTTAGATCTCTGTAATCCACACACATTCGTACTTTACCATCTTTCTTGGGCACAGGCACCACATTAGCAACCCACTGTGGATAAGAAGTAACAGCTAAGAAACCTGCATTGAACTGCTTCATAACTTCGGCTTTGATTTTCTCTGACATCTCAGGACGCATGCGATGAACCTTTTGTTTCACTGGTAGAAAACCTTCTTTTGTCGGCAATCGGTGTACCACGATATGAATGTCCAGCCCTGGCATGTCTTCGTATGACCAAGCAAAACCTCAATATAGTCTCGTAGCATCCGAACCAACCTTTCTTTAACACTGCTCAAGACCCGCCTATCTTGATCTCATTTCTGCGCAAGACCCAAATTCACAACCTCAACTTGCTCTTCGTGGTGTATAACTCGCTCTTTTGTGTAGCGGCAAGTTCTCCGGCACTTCACAATCTTCCTCCCTTTCGCCTTCGGCTTGGTAGATCGGATTATCAAGTCATATTTAGCACTAGCATAGTGTTATTAACGAGATTCGAGTGATTCTGCAGTATCACGGGTGTGTAAGAAACACATAGCTTTTTGAAGGGGTGATAAAGTAAAAGAAAGAAACAAACAATTGAATGCAAAAGTCCAACGAATTTATTGAATGAAAACGCAAACAATGATAATAACCTCGCAACGAGCCATGATGCCCGGCAAGGCACTAGGCTTTCAAAGTTTATTGTTCAATCATAAAGAAATACGAAAAGCAAAACAAAACAAGAGCAATTACTCCGACTAAAGGAGATTGGTATGACGCCTTCGGTCTTCCAATTGCCGAGCCCTTTATCCGGAGTTGGGAAGATCCACTCGATGTCAAGTCGTTGTCGCCGCCTTCTATAGCATGGATTCCACTGGCGATGCGGAGAGGAAGTTGGCGGCACGACGTCATGTATCATCTTCCCGACTTGATGGTGAAGCCTAAACCACTTGTTAGATTTGAAAGGAAGATCGGAGTGACCCCAAATAGAACCTTCTTCAACAAAGACTTGAGCATCTTTCAGCGAGGCCATCCTAGGCGGAGTCTTAACAATCTCAGGAGCGACTGGAGAGTCAACATGCATGACTCGGCATTGTTTCAAAAGCTTGACAGGAGTCTCAAAGAATTCACCTCCACCTCGAGGTATCGGAATGATTGTAGATGACCGACCATATACTCTTCTTCACCACACACGTAATAACCTTCCTTTCACCGGGTACTTCACCATGTAAGGTAGAGGTACCGCCCCATGTATCCAAGGGCGCCCAAGTAGGCAAGAGTAAGTGGACGAATGTCCATGACAAAGAATGTGGAGTCAAAAGTCCGGAACCGACTTTAACAGCAGAGTGAGCTCTCAAGCATCGTCGCTTGAACCATCAAAAGCTCTCACAATTATGTCACGGGTCTCGAACCAACCCCGACATCAAGTCGATCAAAAGCCTTCTAAGGATATTCGAGCGTAACCGTGTCAACCAAAACATGAGATAGTGTAATGCCTTGCATTCAACAGAGATGTGCAAGGCTTTGTTGTGTTTCTTTCCGCAGAGTCAAATCAAGATCGAGAAGCCTAGGCCGTTGTTGGCAGCCAGCTAGCAATACAAACTTTGAATTGATCTGGTAGTGTCTTCGCACATGAGCATTCTTCAAAACTTCACCAAGGCATTAGCATGAGCCTCGAGCACAAGAGCAGGCGAGCATGGAAATCTTGGACGGAGTCTGTCCTAACTGCTCCACAACATTGTAATCACTCTTCTTGATGATCTTCTCCATTTCTTGTTTGAGGTGTCTTCAAGAACTTCCTTTGGTACTTCTGGTTGAGCAGGATGAGCCACTGGTTCTTTCCCTCTAGCTTGGGGAGTGGGTTGAATAGCTGGAATGCGAGCTGGAGTCGCGGTGTCTTTTGGAGGAGAGATATCTGGAGAGAATACCCTTCCGGTTCGGGTCACCTTACTTGATCCGGTGATATTGTCAATGTCAGGAATGGTAGCTTCAATAGTAAGATCTTCAATGGTCAGAGGGTCTTGCTTGACGCCATAATAGTAAACATCAGCTCCATAGTTCCAAGGGATAGCCTTGTTAGAGGAATATGGAACTGGTTTGGGAGAAGTGATGATGAGAGGTGCCACTCTAGGCACAGGATCAGCAGAGGAAATCCTTATTGTGTTAGTATCAGCATAGTCTTCTGGGAAATCGTCACCCCATCCGGTCGCCTTAACATTTTCAATAGGAATCTTGTAACTATCAGGGACAGTGTACTTCACCATGTAATCATACTTTCCACTTGGCTGCCCCAAGGTATCCCACACAGATGGTACAGTTTCGTTTGCATTGTCAATCTTCAACTTAGACATTTCTTCACACACCGCATGTGGTTTCGTAAATAGTATCTCACGGTTATCCATCATGCACCGAACACGCCTTCTCAACCAAGCACAACCATCGCGCGGATGGGCACCAACGACATTATCCGGGCATCCGGTTGACACCGCTTGCAACAAATTCTTCTTAATACATCGAGGGATGGTCAAGTCATCTATGTTGAAAACATAAGTATCATCACCGACAGCATTGGAACTCTTGTCATGGTTAGGCATAGGCGTTGATCACATTCGAGTCTCAACAGAGGATCAAATTCAATGCTTAGCTTCAATCATATCTTGAATCTTGTTCTTTAGAGCCCAACAATTGTCGTCGTGCCTCGGCTATTGGAATGGTAAGCACACTTAGCATTTGGATTGTACTGGAGAGGAAGTGTTGACATTCTGAGGAGGATCCTCAAGGTAATCACCCGCTCAACATGTGTTGCAAGGCTTGCACAATGGCATGTTGATCTTCGTGAACCGCCTTCGTGGCGCATTCGCCACGTTGTCTCACCGAGGTTGTGCCGATGTAGGATCGAGATCACAACTGCCCCCACAGATTGAGCGCGGTCGGACTTGGCTCGGCTTTTCTGACCATACACCGCATTAGCTTCTTTCTTACCACCAAAAGATTTCTTCGCAGCATTTGAAGATGACTCTATCTGAATCTTTCCACTTTGATACCACTTGATATCATCAATATCACTCGTGAACCCGGTGAAGAGTTTCCAATCGATGATTGAAGAATGGGGTCGGTGTCCCCATAAACATATCAACCAACTCCCTATTGGACAAGGGTGGTTGAACTCTGCCTGCTAGATCTCTCCACTTCTGAGCATACTCCTTGAACTTCTCATCACGACCCATAGACATGCTTTGTAGTTGCATGCGAGTGGGTGTCAATTCAGATTGTACTCATACTGTCTAGAAAGCATCACCAAATCACCCAAGTACGGATACGGTCATTCTCTAGCGATAGTACCATTCCAACTGGTTCCGACAAACTCTTGAAAATAGTGCATCCACAACTTTCTCATGTGGGATTGATCTTCTAGACATAGGACTTCAAATGCAGCTTTGGGCAAGACATACCATCATACTTAGCAAAAGCTGGAACTTTGAACTTGGGAGGAATCACAACACCAGGAACAAGACTCGATCATCAAAATTCAGCCCGGACATCTTCAAGTTTTCCACAAGATTTAGACGATCTTCAAGTTGCTTGTACTTGTCATCTTCCTCAGAGTACTGGCCATTATCATAGTCTTTTTCAGGCTCATGGCTACCTTCACCATCACCCTTGTTACTTTCCTCAAATGGACACTTCCTTCAGAGCTCAATACACCGACCACCTTAGGACCACCTTTGTAGGCCCGCCCATGTTGAGGAGACCAACAACCTTCTTCTTCTTCTTGATGAGCTTCTTCAAATCCTCTTGGCCTTGGACCAAGCTGGTAAACATCAAAACCGAGCATTCCGCTCAAGATCTTTGACAATTGCTCAAGAGCCATTTCGCTAAAATAAATAGCGAGCAAATGAGAAAACCAATCTCCAATGTACCGATGCAATGTTATGCTATGCTATGCAATGTTTATGCGATTGCAATGCAATGTTTTCAAGGACCTAGATTTAAATTTGTTAAACAAGCAATGAACAAACATTTATTAGTACTTTTCATTATTCTTTTTTCTTTTAAGTACAAGAGATAGTTCAAACAATAAAAGAAACATAAACATCCTAAAGCTCTAAGTCTCCCATGGGCGCTTCCTCTTGGTGCCGATGTAAGCGTTGATGTTTCGCCCTCGTGAAGTAGCTTGGTCAACTCTAACACTTTCTTCTCACTTGCATAACACTGAGCTTCAAAGGTATCCCTCTTCTAAGTGAATCCGTGATCTCTTCAAGTCTTCAAAATCAAGAGGCATGTCGGATGGAGAACAGATAGGTACGCCACCTATAGCAACAGTTCCATAATTACCGGTAAAACAGGCGTGAATGGCATCATGAGGTTTTGAGCTCGATCTCTCACCCATTTGAGGTAAGGTTCCCAAGGAATGGAGTTCGGGTGCCCCAAAGTCTTGGTATCAGTCTTCTTTACCATGCCCCAAGCGTGTATGAACCTTCGTCGGTAATTCTGGAGATCGTGACTGTAGTCGAACACAATGTCTTGGAGAAGCATATCATGTGGACCATCTCTTCGGGCAAAACCAAACTGACGTAGAGCTAAAGAAGGGTTGTAAGTAATACCTCCTCTTATACCAAGTAGCGGTACATTAGGGAATTCTCCACAACGCTCGATGAATGTGAAGTCCTTTTGAGAGAAAAGACTCCAACGGATATCTGAATGAGAGAGTGACATTAACCTTTGAGACCACTTCAGCCTTTGTTCATTCTTCAAAACTGATGGAGGAAGGTGCGAAATAAACCACCTTGAAAGTAACGGTATACAACACATGAGAGTTCCTTGTTTCTTAGTAGTACGAGTGTGGAGAGAATGTAGGATATCTCCAAGTAAAGTAGGCACTGGATTGCGGGTAAGGAACAACTTGATGGCATTGATATCGATGAACTGATCCGAGTTAGGAAATAGAACTAAACCATAAATTAGCAAGGCCACAATATTTTCAAATGCATGGAAACTCATAACTTTGAGGAATTCTCGGACTTTCTTAATTAGAAACTTAGAAAGTAAACCCTTAACTCCGCTTCTTGTTTCCCAATTGGCTTCAATATCTGAGCGCTTAAGATGTAAGGCGGATGCGATGTCTTCGAACTTAGGAACCTTTTCCAAACCGGTGAATGGCATTTGGTCAAGAATAGGTTTCCCAAGTAGCTTAGAGAACTCTTCCAAGGTAGGAACCAACTGATAATCTGGAAATGTAAAGCAATGGTGCTTCGGATCAAAGAACTGGAATAGGACATGCATCATATCTTCTTCAAAACCGGAGATAACCAAATCAAGTAGATAACCATGTCTTTTGATGAACTGAGCATGGTCGGGAATTTCTGAAACCAATTCTTTGAGTTGAGAAGGATACCCATGAAGTTGATTCGGATAGTCTTTCTAGAAGCCATAATCCCTACAAAACAGAGCAAAGATAAATCCCTAGGTCCTTGAAATAGTTAGAAATGATATGCAATGCGAATGATGTCATGATGTCATGTTTATCACACACAAACAATTCACACAATGATCCTAGGGTTAAGGCTTGCATGAGGTATAGGTGATTACCCTACCAAAAGTTTGAGTTGGTTCATCCTGTCCTATAATAGTAACCGGGTTCTAGGAATCTCACATCACAGATCTTTCTCGTAGGCGCTTATTTCAATACGACGGCCAAGTGGTCGATCGAAAATGTCCCAAAAGTCTAATCTCAATGAGCGTAGCATCGAGTATCAACCAACCTCGGTCTACACCAAAGCCGGCCATCTCACTACCTTCTAATGGCCAAGATGGGTCAATTAAGGTTCTAAAAGTTTAGTTAGCGCTTGATGACACCACGCAGAAGCCAAATACTATCTTCAACTTGGGAATGAAGAGTATCGACAACCAAAGTGTCACGCTAACGTAGCCATCATGTTGACCGTTTAGTTATACGTCTAGCGGTCGCGATGATCTAATGCTACTTACCTAAAAGGAAACCCGGATCCGGGTGTAGGATCCCCCAACAATATAATACCCAAGCAACCCTTAAAGATAAAGCAAGCAAGTCAAACAAAAAGCAATAAAGGTGATTTAGAAATCCCTAAGGCAATTCTCTCTTTAGGATCTTGTCCCCAGCAGAGTCGCCAGTTCTGTAATACGGTGAACTGACTTTGTAGGATTTTTGTATCCAAATGTGCGGATAGCAAGAGTCGCCACCGACTTTTATTTTTATCCAATTAAGGGAAGGTAAAAGTAACAGAAAAAGACCTTCGTTAGATTCTGAGTTCGGGAGAATGGTTATGAAAAGGGAAGGTATTAGCACCCCTTTCCATCCGCAGTTTATTCGACGGGCTCTTAGTTGCTCTAGATCACTTTTTAAAATTGCTTTCTGTGTGTTTGACAAAAAATGTTTTGAAAAGGCATTTCGCTTTGACTTTGTAATGATTCATGTAGGAATGTATACAAAGTGTTCGGAAATGTTTTGTTTTGAAAAAGAATTTGAACTTTGAAAAAAGAGTGTGTGGTGTGAAAAGCATTTGGTAGAGCGAGCAACTAAAAGACTTATTTACCCACTCAGAATTGGTCATTTTATTGTACTTCTACGTTCCTTTAGAATAGCTAGCCATACCATTAGTTGGTAGGTAGCTCCATTCGTTGGATGTAAGCGGTCATTCAAGGGACATCGGATGGTCATAGCAAGCAACTTGTAGGAAGTATCCTAGCACATTCGAACGGACTATCATCATTTTTCGTAGGCGACAATCGAGGGCCAAGATCATGTATTCGGAGGCGACATCGTGGGTCTTGTGATCTTTGTATCGAAGGGGCTATGATGATTTGTTTTGAAGGCAACGGTGCTAGGACACCTCTACGTTCGAGGGACATGACCATTTTGAATCGAAAGGCATCGAGAGAGAATTACCCTAAGGGGTGCGTGTGTGAATGAAGTGTGTTGATTCCAGAATATGTTATCTTGGAAATTAGTGGGCTTGTTCAATTTTAGTCTTGCCATACACGCCTAATTACTAGCAATTTTATAGGGTGCGGAAAGTAAAATGCGGAATGTAAAGTGCGGAAAGGTAAATGTCCTACGCTATTACAAGGCTTTGGGGCAGATACATAATTTAAAATGCGGAAAATAAAATCCTAAATTAAGCTATTACATCCCATATACAGTTACATTATTGGAAAATAACATGAAAATAGTAAAGAAACGCCCGAATTGGAAGAACCTGTGAAACGAATGAGAAATCGGTAAATATGATGAAACCGAAATAAGAGAAAATGTTAGAAAAAATGCAAATTTTAAATTGGAAAAAATATGACATGCTGGAAATAATGTACATATGCTAAAATAATTTTTTGGGATTTTTTAGATGCAATTTAATAATTTAAAACTAATTAACAATGATTTAAATGCAAAATTATAAATAAAAATAAATATGCATGCAAAATTATGTTTTTTAATTTTATAAATTAAATAAAGATTTTTATGAAAATAATGTAAAAAGAATAAATATTTTTGATGATTTTTTAATGCAGAATAAAAATTGTGAAACTAATTAAAATAATGCAAAATATTAAAATAATTAGAAATATGAAAAATATGCAGTTTGTGAAAAAGAAAAACAAAACCAGCCCTGGTGTGGATCGAACTCGTGACCAGGGAGAGTATCTGGGAACAGGAAGCGCCTTAACCACTGGGACAACGTGTCTTTTGTGTCTGGAAAATACAAGGAATTGTTTATAAATGAACGCGTGGCACTGATTTTGAATTCAAAACACAATCAGCCAAGTGGACCCCGGTCAACATGAATGGACGAATCACAGATCTCCCTCGCGCCACGCAAGCTCACGCCGGTCAGAGACAGGTCAACGACGCCGGAGCCCTAGCTCCGGTCGTCTTCTCCGGCGGCCTCGAAGATCAAACCTGTGAAATAGCAAAAATAAATGGCAGAAAAGTACCCTACCCCCCCTAAATCGATGCTTGCGAATTCAATGATGGCATCGGTTTTGGCTGAATCGGCCTGTACAGGCCGGTTCGAAGCTACCAGTTCTAAAAACTCTAAACATGGCAACTGGTGATTCTCACGTGCAAGCTCGCTAGCGATTGCCCAGATCCACTACATAGAACCTCATGAACACATTAGAAGCATTAGAATTGATTAAAACACGCAGGTTAGTAAAATGCAAAATCAAGAAAATTTGGAATATGTATGCATGTACAGGGCTCGATTCAGCTTGCTTTAACCCATGGCAAGAGTGTATACTTACTTAAACTTACCTCCTGAAGACAATGGGATGGTTTGTTTGGACTTAAAAGGGCTGGAAACAAGAACACGATTTTTCAAGAATTGGGAAAAAAATTGCAAGAGTTTGGGTGGTTTTTAGGGTTAGGGTTTTCGTCTGGCTGGCTTGTGATCTTGCTGAGCATTTATAGAGGGTTTTGGAAGAGAAAAAACAAGGAAAAAATATTGGACATTAATTATGCAAATATTTTCCAATAAATAAAATCAAATTTCCTTAAAAACTTGATTTTTTTCTTTCCATATGCAAGCTATCACGATTTGGCAAGAGTCTTGGGCTTTCTTGGACATTAAGTAAGATATAAATCCAATCCATTTGAAAAAATAACTTTATTTTCATATTTTATGTAATTTAATTTGGAATTAAATGGTTTAAAATCCAAAATAAAATTAATAAAATAGAAAATTGCCATGGCCAAGCATTTATGGGTCAAGAATATTGTCATGAACAAGTTTGGATCAAAAGATTATAGGCCCATTTGGAAAATTTTGCATTTTGACCAAAATGTCCTTTTGTGCAATTGTCCAAAATTGCCCAACTTCTGAATAGTGTATCTTGCTCAATTTTTCACATTTTTGAGTTTTCTTGGACTTTTTGGAAAGCTCTAAGAGTCCTCTAACCAATCTTTTTGGTCTCATCTCAATTGGAGTTACCATGCTCAATATATCTTCAAAACAAAAAGTTGACTTTTTGTTGACTTTGAAAATGACCTGTAATGTTTTGAGCTATACCTCTCAAATGAAGCATTTTTTGGACATTCTTGTGAGACATGAAGTTGTAGAGAATTGAATTTCCTTCAAAACAAGAGGTGGTGGAAAAATTTCTGAGAAAGTATGAGAAAGTTATGATCAGTCAAAGTTCAGTTGACTTTTCACCTAGAAACCCTAATTTAGAAAGTTTTACTTTTGAGCAAATCTTGAGTTTTCTTGATGAATCATGATCAACCCTTGATCAAATGATGAATGTAACTTCAAAATGAGGATGTTGACCAAAAATTATGAAGTCTGACTGTATGTTGACCACAGTTGACCTTTTGTCCAATACAACTGATTTTCAACCATCTGAGCAATTGTCTGAGGAAACTTGACTTGTGAAGCTTGAAACTTGACATGGAGAATCTTTGAAGCATATGAGGAGGCATGAAGGCCATTGGAGATGTTGGAAGTTCATCTTGATTTGAGAGATACCAAACCCTAGTTTGGGTTGATTGTCTAAGAGAGAGTTTGTCTGATCAACTCTTGAGGAATCCTTGAGCATAGATGTATGAAATCTCTTGAGTAGATGGAGGGCAAATTTTGGGGTATGACAACGTCTCAAGTGAAGACTTTTAACTGCGTGCGTGGCGATATCTCTCGATCTGATTGGCTTACTCGTTAATACCAGGGCCCATGGCTTGACTTGTGTTGAAAACTAAAATGAAACGTGGATATCTCTTATAACTCAATGGTTGTAATTCCAAAACAACTAAGCAGTCTGGCTCAGATGGTGAAGCGCGCGTTTGATAATCCAGGGGTTCGGAGTTCGAATCCCAACGACCCCCTTTCCTTTTTACTTTCCAAATTGTTCTTCTTTTTTTCTATTTTTATTAATATTTTCTTTTAATTAACTTAATTAATAAATTAATTAGTAATTAGGTTAAATAATTAGATTAATTAAGATTAATTTCACAATTAACATTTTTTCTATATTTCTTAATTTAATTAATTAATTAATTAATTAGTTTGGTTTAGGTTAGTTTATTTAAATTAAATTAAATTTCTTTTATTAATTAAAATTAATTAGAATTAGGGTTTTCGATTCACCCGATTTTCACATAGTAATTAGGTTAACTAAAATCAAAAAAAAAATTTACTAACCTCAAACTTTTTTTACTAATTATTTTCCAAACCTCTCCCGACTTTATTTTTATTTCGATTATCTGTTTTGCGCATATTATTGTAACTGCTTCTAGGATGCATAATTTTTTCGCGCGCGTTCCTTTTATCATTATGTATCTACTCATGGGATGTAATAGATAATTAGGACATTTACTTTCTGCACCTCCTATTATGTATCTGCATCAAAGCCATGTTATAGCGTAGGATTTACATTTCCGCAATCTTACTTTCCGCACCTTTACTTTACTGTACATATTTAACTGCTAGCTAATAGGATTGTATGTCAAGATAAAATAAACCCTTAGATCACTTCTAAGCTCAAGATAATATAACTGAATTCAAACATACTCATCACACTTGCACCCTCTTAGGGTATCCTCTCTTGTTTCCTTTCGGAATATAATGGTCATGTCCCTCGAACGTAGGGATACCATTAGCAAAGACACTTACAATTAACATCATCATAGTCTCTTCGATACAAAGATCATAGTCCCTCGATGACCCTCGATGTTGCCTACGAATATATGATCTCGTCCCTCGATTTTTGCCTACGAATATATGATCTCGTCCCTCGATTTTTCCCTACGAATAAGTGATGATCGTCCCTACGAATTGCTAAGGTATCATTACATGTTGCCTTCAATGACCATACGATGATCCTTCAATTGTCCCTTCACATCCAAACGAATAAAGTTACCTACCAACTAATGGTATGGATAGCCTTATTCTAAAGGAGAAGGAAAATAATATGGAAATGACCATTATGAGTAGGTAATAGACTCCTAGTTGCTTGCTCAATCAAAATACTTTTCACACCTCACACTTTTCAAAAACTATCTTTTCAAACACTTTGTATACATTCCATCGAGAATTATTACAAAGTTAAACATTTTCCAAACAAACATTTCCGAACACTTCATATACATTTCAACGAGAATCATTACGAAGTCAAAGCGAAATACCTTTTCAAAACATTTTCAAATCACAAGCACAGAAAGCAATTTTTCAAAAGTGAGCTAAGCAACTAAGAGCCCGTAGATAGCTACGGATGGAAAGGGTGTTAATTGTAACACCCCATATTTTCAATTATTAAATAATTTGAATTTTAATTATTTATTTAATTAAAATTAGATTTTTTGGTATTTTTGAAATTATTGGAAAATAAAAGGAATAAAGGATTGGGATTGCGTTGTGATTAGTAGAGGAATGAGGTGTAAGGTAGTAAAAGTCCCTAACTAATTTTATTTTATTATTATTAATAATAAAATAAGGAGTAAGAAGGAAAAGAGTTAGAAAAGGCAAAGTGAGAAGAATAGAGCGTACATGAGAAGAGAAGAGGTAGAGAGAAAGAGGAACACCCAGAGCTTGAAGAATTCAAGGACTCAAACGATTGACCAAGGTAAGGGGTGATTTTCTCTAGTTATTATCCCTTATAGATTTTGAGAATGATAGGATCGATTGGGTGAATTAGGAATCCCAATTTAGGATTTTTTAGGTTTATGAGTTTAAACCCCAAATTCATGAATTTTGATGTTTTGATGCAAATTGATGTTATAGGGTTATTGTATGATGTTATGGTGTGTTATAAATTACATATAAATCATGTATTGTAACTTGTTTTGGTGTTGTTGTGTGTTGGATTCATAATGGTATGAATTGGATGGAATTGGGATAGTAAGAATGCTGTCAAAATTGGTTTTTGGCCACAGACGTCGCAGGAACCGGTTATCCTCTGGGAGGAACCGGGTTCCTCATAAACATTCCAGCAAAGTGGTTTCCATGAGTCTTGGGAACCGGTTATCCTGTGGGCGGAACCGGGTTCCTAGTATATTTTCCAGAAAAATATTTTTTATAAAACGTGGGAACCGATTACCCTATAGGAGAACCCAGTGAAGGCTTTGGAAAAAGCTTAGAAGGGGGGTTGAATAAGTTTTTCTTAATTTTTAAATCTTTTACCCAAACAACAAACTAAATACTCAAGGATTTTTATCCTGGTTCGTTTGAAACTCAAACTACTCAAGTCCACCCGTCAAGGTGATTTCGCCTCTCTCAACGAGGACTTAATCTACTATAATCAACGGTTCAGAGTGCACTACCCAACTGGTGTGACTAACTTCCTCGAAGACTCACTAGTCCTAGCCCTCTCAAGAACACTGACCCAACTGGTCTTCTCAAGGAACAAACTGCACAACCAACCGTTGTGACTAATACCTCTAAGACTCAACTAGTTCTAGCCCTCTCAAGAATACGGACCCAACTGGTCTTCTCAAGGAACAACTATCAGAAAGTTAATTCTGACTGACTGTGTACAATATTGCTTCTAGAAAAGCTATTCTTCACAAAGTGAAGTTTACACAAAAATGAAGCTCAAATGAATAGTAAACTAATTTACAGAAATGACTTTTTATTTGGCGGCATGAGTTAACTTGGAATAATTTTTTGTGAATTGTTAGAAGATGTTGTTGAACGTTGTTGTTCTACTGTATTGTTGCTTTTCTCCTTTGAATTTGAATCCCTTAAATAGTGCTTCCAGAATTTGTCCATTGCTAGTAGCGTGTCTTGGATAATGGAAAATGTAATTATGACTTTGCTTAGCTTCATGTGATTTGCTTAACTTTACATGATTTTCTTGCTAAATAATCCTTGGAAGTTGAACCACTCAAGTATTTCTTTTAGAGGATAACGTACATATTAATAATGATCTTCTGTAAGCCTTATTAGAATATCTTCTCATCAGAACATTCTCTTGGTGCTTTTATCAAAAGTTTACTCTTGCCTGCTTCTATCAGAAGTTACTTTTTAGCTTGCGTGACCAGAAGTTCTACTCTCACCAGAACTTCTAACTTCATGATCTTTTGTAAGCAAACATCTTCAAATCAGAGCATTCTTTTGGTGTTTTCTTATCAGACGTTGCGTTTTGCTTGCTTCCATCAGAAGTTGCATTTTAGCTTGCGTGACCAGAAGTTTTGTCTTCATTAGAACTTCTAATACTTCATGATCTTCTGTAAGCCTTGTTATACATCTTCTATTCATAACATATTATTGGTGCTTTTTATCAGAGGTTGCGCTTTGCTTGCTTCTCTCAGAAGTTGAATTTCATTCTTTACTTCAGAAGATTTATACGTAGCGTGCATGTTCCAGAAGTTGTTCTCTCATTAGAACTTCTAAGGCTCGTTTCTATCAGCAGTTTCTTTGAGGGTGCTTTGATCAGAAGTTCTGTCTCATTCGAACTTCTAAAGCGTGTTTCTATCAGCAGTTTCTTTGAGCGTGTTTTGTCCAGAATTTCTGCTCTCATTAGAACTTCTAACTTCATCTTCTGCTCAGCATGATATATTCTCCATTTTGCGCTAGAGTCAGAACATCTTCTGAAATGAAAACATGTACAAGTCAGAGTATCATATTCATTCATACAAAATTTATTATGCTTGTTATAATCAAAACTTTAATATATATATTTAGAAACAAACTTTGTTCTAACACCCGGGTTCCCCATACATTTTCCAGAACGTGTTTTCAATATGATAATGGGAACCGGTTACCACTATTACTTTTTTAAAAATATTAAACTTTGAAAATTCATAACTTTTGAACCGTAAGTCCTTTTTAATCGTTGTTTTGGATATTATTCCTTAAATTAAATGTTCTATTTTATGAAATAAGGAAAATGATATTAATTTGATTTTATTTTGGAAGTATTGGTTTTCTGACCTTGTGGTTATCCGTACCTTGTGTACTTCATGGATAGGAAACGATATGTTGTTGTGCTAATGTATTACGTGCATATTGATGGTTGTGCGCTTGTGTTGGTGATGGCATTACTGATTGATGAGTAATTGCTTGCATGTTTATGGTATTGGTTATGTTCATGATAGGTTATTGATATCATGTTTTGGTGATGAGGTTGTAGTAATTACTTATGCATGTTTATGTTGTTTGATGATGTTCATGATAAATGATGGTTATCATGTTTTGGATTGATAATGGTTTATGATGTATGATGTTATCATAACCTGTGTTGAATGTTGCATGCTTTTCTGATGTGCATGCATATACATTTGGTGGTAGCTAATTCCCATTGTGTGTAATTAGTGAGTTGGCCAATAACCGTTGCCGAGTTGGAATGGGCGGTGAGGTGTATTTGTCTCTGAGTTGGAATGGAGCAAATGTTGATACTGGGTCCGAGTTGGAATGGAACAGTATGGTGAATTTAGTTCACTTTTGGTACCACATGCATAGAGTTTTGCATTGCATTTGTATGGATTATAACATGTTAGGATGAATTCCAGTGTTATAATCTAGTTGTTATGTGTGATGTATATTTATGACTTTTGTTGTTGAATGGATGAATAAATCTGATTATGCTAAATAGGGCGGCATAATAGCTTATAAAATTCTATTGTTTTATGAATTTATAATGCATTTTAATTATGATGAAGTCTCACCCTTACTTTGATGATTTCAGATTGAAGCTTTAGCGGCTTAGGAGTTGGTGATGATGGCTCGTAGAGCTGCATTTTTATTTTATCACGTGTCAGTGTCATGCTCTGATTGTAACATTGGGGAACGCTTGTCTAGAGTATTATTAAACTCGGTTTTGTTTGATGTTTTAGTTGGATAATTATTTTGGTGATTCAAGGCATTGACCTTTGATGATTTTATTTGGGATTTGAAATTATCCAAGTTTGAAGTTATTCTGTTGTGTTAAACATGTGTATTTGATAATTAATTGAATTATGTTTCCTCAGTAAAGCATGACATATAGATGTAATTTTATATTTTTAATTAATTGTGACGCCCTTTAGTACATGTTAACTCTGAATCATTTTATTATTCGCGGGGAAATTAGAAGGGTGTTACAATAGTGGTATCAGAGCATAGTTGGTCGTTGTGACCAGTGTCTTAGTGTCGTTATCCCTTTTGTATGCGACTAGTGCAAGGTAACACTGTCGATACTTGTTAGAATATCTTCTCATCATAACATTCTCTTGGTGCTTCTATCAGAAGTTTACTCTTGCATGCTTCTATCAGAAGTTACTTTTTAGCATGCGTGGCCAGATGTTCTACTCTCATCAGAACTTCTAACTTCATGATCTTCTGTAAGCAAACATCTTCTAATTAGAGCATTCTTTTGGTGCTTTCTTATCAGACGTTGTTTTTTGCTTGCTTCCATCAGAAGTTGTATTTTAGCTTGCGTGACCAGAAGTTTTGTCTTCATTATAACTTCTAATACTTCATGATCTTCTGTAAGCCTTGTTATACATCTTCTATTCAGAACATATTGTGGGTGCTTTTTATCAGAGGTTGCGCTTTGCTTGCTTCTCTCCGAAGTTGAATTTCATTCTTTACTTCAAAAGCTTTATAGGTAGCGTGCGTGTTCCATAAGTTCTTCTCTCATTAGAACTTCTAAGGCTCGTTTCTATCAGCAGTTGCTTTGAGCGTGCTTTGATCAGAAGCTCTGTCTCATTCGAACTTCTAAAGAGTGTTTCTATCAGCAGTTGATTTGAGCGTGCTTTGTCCATAAGTTCTGCTCTCATTAGAACTTCTAACTTCATCTTCTACTCAGCATTATATATTCTCCATTTTGCGCTAGAGTCAGAACATCTTCTAAAATGAAAACATTTACAAGTTAGAGTATCATATTCATTCATACAAAATTTATTATGCTTGTTATCATCAAAACATTAATATATATTTAGAAACAAACTTTGTTCTAACAATCTCCCCCTTTTTGATGATGACAAAACTATCTATATTTTGATTTAAGAAATTTTGTATATGTAAAACAGATATCTCCCCCTGAGATTAATAATCTCCCCCTGAACTTAATAGTCTCCCCCTGAACTAAATATTGAAAAGAAAAAGTTGCAAGGTAAAACTTCCCTGATTTTTTCTTTTCTTCCAGAGTTTACTTTTCAGAGTTTGCTTTCAGCACTTGGTCTTTTGAGCTTCTAGAGTTTACTTTTTCAGAGTTTGCTTTCAGCACTTGGTCTTTTGAGCTTCTGCTTAATTCTTTTCATCCAGAGTTTACTTTTCAGAGTTTGCATAATTCTCTTCATCCAGAGTTTTCAGAATATTGATTTTCAGCACTTGGTCTTTTGAGCTTCTGCTTAATTCTTTTCATCCAGAGTTTACTTTTCAGAGTTTGCATAATTCTTTTCATCCAGAGTTTTCAGAATATAGATTTTCAGTGCTTGGTCTTTTCTTCTCAGCTTGTTCTTTTAAAGCTTGTGTATATCTGTATCACTTAGAAACAAAAATGTACACTAGTATATTTTGTTAGAAATGTTTGACGTTTTTGTTCCAGCAACATGTTATAATGAATCAGGTCAAAATCTCAATTTTCTCCCCCTTTTTGTCATAATCAAAAATGAATAAGTTTAAAAAGATAATGAAGAGTAAGCCAAAAAAAATACTTATAACATTAATGAAATAGTACGGGGACAGAAGATTGTCAAAACACGTAGGAATTTCAAAAAGATGCATTCATGTTTGTTTGAAAAAGACAAAAGTTCTAGGTTGGGCGTGCAACTAGGGAAAGTAGAAGATTCTTTATCTCAGCAGCAGATTCTTCTTGCTTATGCATCCACGTTTTGATATCCTGATTGGTTTCATCTTACTTGTCCAAACGTGCTCTGACAGTCTCATTTTCTTACTTCAGATCCTTCAGAGTTTCTAGGACAACTGAAGTGGAGTCAACATCTTCTGTAGAGACTGATTTAGAGGAGGTACTAGAGGATCTGGGACCAACAAACTTTGTGAAGAGCGTATTGAAATCAACCATCAAGGTCAACATGTTCTTCCTGACTACTCTTGGACAATTTCTGAGAGGTTTGTATAACACCAAAGCACGAGCATTTGGGTCAGCAGTTTCTGGTTCAGAGTTTTCATCATTAGAGATGTCCATATGATCAGCAGGTTAATGCCACGTAGCGTTATCCAGCTGTAGTGGTAGCTTCTCATTCCAGATGTTGTAAGCAGCCTTCTGTAATCCTTTCAAACACTCAATAAATTTCTCATAATCATGAGAATAGCACAATTCCTTGAGTGTGTGGGATTCAGAAATAAATCTCTTTCTGAAGGTATTCCACAAGTCAGTAGATGCAGAAGGACACAGATTGTTGTCCAAATCACCCTTCAATAGTATCATCCAATTCTTCATATCCTTTTCAAACTTCTGTAAACGTAAATTAACATTTGCTTGCACAGTGGTTTGTTTGGGTAGAGAGTGGAGGTTCACTTGAGTTCTCAGAAATTCTTGTGAGTCAGGAATTTTTGGATATGGAAATTTTGGAATTGGAGCAGGGGTTTGTTCAGTAGCTTCTAAGGGGTGTTGATGATGAAGTTCTAGAGAGTGCGGTGATGAGGGATCTTCTGGGTAGTGTGGTGGTGTAAAAATTATTGGACTATCAGAAGATGGATGTTTTGATGAGTTTGATGATTGAGGGATTTCAGCCAATAGTGGTGTGGGGATTATTTTTGGAGAGTTTGGTGGTGAGATTTCTGGTGAGGGAGTTGATGGAATTTCTATTATGGGTATTGGTTGTTCAGTAGTTGTTATATTGCTAACAGAATCAGAAATAGGAGTAGAAGTAGAAGTTCTACCTGACACTTGCTTTTTCTTCTTCTTTTGAGCTTTCTAAGGGCGAGTAGAAGTTCCTTCACCGTTAGCTTATGTTCCTCTGAGTCAAAAGATGGAAAGTTTTCTACAGGGACTATTCTTCTGATGACATTGTCTGCTTCTAGTGGAGAAGGCTCAGCCAGAATTCTATCAATTATCCTTCTCTTTAACAAGTTCTTGCCATTGAACAGTTTTCCACACACTGGTTCTAGCTCCGTCAGCATCTTGGCTTCTTCTAGATGTTTGATCAACCCATTATCTGTCAGAATATCTGAGAGAAGTCTTGCTAAGGGAATCCAATTTATCTTAGTCTTAGGGTTCTTAAAGAGAGAGGAGAAGACACAAAAAAATTCATAAAAAGGGTTTTTGAAAAGGAGTAATGGGCAAAGAAAAATGCAACGAACCGTTTCCAAACCGTTTTTAAAAATAATTAAAGTTAATTAAAAATACTCATCATGCGCATTAATGGTTGCGTTTGACAAATAGGGGGAATCTTACAAAAATTGATATGATTAAAACAATTACTTAGAAGAATAATATCAATAGCTAACATGCATGTTAAGTAACCTATCAGAAGATTCTGAATATGTGTTCAACTTCTAGGTTACAGTGTTACGGTTGTTTTACTTTAATGAACTTCTGACCATAATCAGAACTTGAAATGTTTGAAGGTTTCATAACTTCTAGATATGGTTTCTAACTTAAATTCTCTTCTCACTACTGAAGAGTTAATTAACTAGAATGTTCATTTAAGCACATAACTTCTGACTAAATTGATATTGAACAGAATTTCATTCAGCGCAATTTTCCATACCTCAATTTTTCAAAATAAATTTAAACCTATCTTCAAAAAGTGGTTTTGTGAAAATATCATCCCATTGATGGTTTGTATCAACAAAGTTTAAATTTAAAATTCCTTTATTAACATAGTCCCTAATGAAATGATGTTTAATTTCAATATGTTTTGCCTTTGAGTGTAAAATAGGATTTTTAGAAAGTCAAATAGCAGAAGTACTATCACAAAAGATAGGGATCTTACTCTCATACATATGGTAATCTTCTATTTGACTTTTTTATCCAGAGCTTCTACAACTGCTGGAACTTCTGAGTTGTATTTTTTTTGTTTCTCTAGAGGTTGACAACTGAACTTCTGTTCCATTTCCCATAGTTCCAGAGCCTCTGATTTTTTTCCTTCTGGTTACCTCTAAGTTTAAGTTCCAGAATTTGGAACATAAACCTTCTTCCCATCATGTCTAGCTAGCATCCAGAGTCCAGGTGCCAAGGTTGGTGTTTCAATGTCACCTTTAAAGATATCTGCAACATAGATTATTCTTTCTTTTGGTATCCATATCCTTCTGGGTCCTTTTTGGTTAGAAGTTCTAAGGTTTTGTTTGAACCTTGGTTTAACATAAAACCTTTCAGAGTGTGATGTGTATTTAATATGGTGTGTGTGACCAAACGCAAATTGTTTGTGTAGTGGTTTGTACGTGATTTTCATTTCATCAAAAAAATTTAGTTTATATATTTCTTTCCCTCTGGGGGCTTTATATCCTAACCCTTTTCTGTTGTTTCCAGAAGCTCCATAGATCATGGAAGCCATCTTGCTTCTGTCTATGCTTTTAGCTAGAAACTTCTGAAAGCTATAGTCATACTCTTTCAAAATATATTTAGAACTTGAAGCATCTTCAGAGCTGGAAATTTGTTTAGCATTTTGAAAATCATTTTTGAGTTTATTATTATTTTCTTTAAGCTCAGAGTTTTCTGCTTTTAGTTGCTCAATTTCATATACAAGATTCTTTCTGAGTTTCTTGTATTTGATTTTGAGTTGACTATATGTCTCTAGAAGTTCTGAAAGACTATCTTCTAACTCAGTTCTAGTTAGTTCAGAAAATACCTCTTCTGATTCAAATTTAGAGGCAGAGTCATCTGCTGTAGTTGCCATAAATGCAAGGTTTGCATGTTCATATTCTGAGTCGGTTTCAGCTTCAGAGGATTCTGAATCATCCCACGTGGCCATCATTCCTCTTCTCTTTTAACCTCTTCTTTGGTTTTTCTTTTTTTATGTTGGGGCATTCACTTCTAACATGTCCAAGTTCTTTGCATTCGTAGAATTAGATGCCTTTCTTGTTGAACCTCTTATGTCCAGAAGATTCTCCTTTATCCTTAGATCTTTTGTGGTTCCTGAATTTCTTTTGCCTATATTTTCACATTTTATTCATCCTTCTAGAGATCATGGATAGTTCATCTTCTGACTCTGAATCTTCAGAACTTTCATCTTCTACCTGAAAAGTATTAACGTCAGAATTTTTTGTGGATTTTAATGCAATTGACTTGCCTTTTTCTGGGGTTCAAACTCGTCAAGTTCTATCTCATGACTCCTCAGCGCACTAATCAATTCTTCTAAGGAGATTGCGTTCAGATCCTTTGACACTTTGAAGGCTGTCACCATAGGCGCCCATCTTTTGGGTAAGCTCCTGATGATCTTCTTTACGTGGTCAGCATTTGTGTAGCCTTTGTCCAGCACTCTTAGACCAGCAGTCAGAGTTTGAAACCTTGAGAACATTTTCTCAATAGACTAATCATCCTCCATTTTAAAAGCTTCATACTTCTGGATGAGTGCTAGAGCCTTGGTCTCCTTGACTTGTGTGTTCCCTTCATGTGACATTTTTAGTGATTCAAAAATTTCATGTGTTGTGTCTTTGTTTGATACCTTTTCATATTCAACTTTAGAGATGGCGCTTAATAGAATGTTTCTGGCCTTGTGATGAATTTTGTAATCTATCTTCTGTTGTTTATCCATTGACTTTCTATCTATCTTGTTTCCTTTTGCATCTACTGGATGTTTGTAACCATCCAAAACCATATCCCATAGATCAGGATCATATCCTGAGATAAATCTACCTAGTATGTTCTTCCAATATTCAAACTCTTCTTCATCAAACATTCAAGCTTTAGTGTTGTTGTTACTTTTATCTGTTGCCATTGTATTCTTCCCTTATGGATCTTTTCTGACACGGTTAAGTGTTGTGCACCCAGAACCAAGAGCTCTGATGCCATTTGAAGGCTTGGAAAAACACTTAGAAGGGGGGGTTGAATAAGTTTTTCTTACTTTTTAAATCTTTTACCCAAACAACATACTAAATACTCAAGGATTTTTATCCTGGTTCGTTTGAAACTCAGATTACTCCAGTCCACCCGTCAAGGTGATTTCGCCTCTCTCAGCGAAGACTTAATCCACTATAATCAACGATTACAGAGTGCGCTACCCAACTGGTGTGACTAACTGATCTTCTCAAGGAACAAACTGCACAACCAACCGTTGTGACTAACACCTCTAAGACTCAACTAGTCCTAGCTCTCTCAAGAATACTGACCCAACTGGTCTTCTCAATGAACAACTATCATAAAGTTAATTCTGACTGACTGTGTACAATATTGCTTCTAGAAAAGCTATTCTTCACAAAGTGAAGTTTACACAAAAATGAAGCTCAAATGAATAGTAAACTAATTTACAAAAATGACTTTTTATTTGGCAACGTGAGTTTACTTGGAATAATTTGTTGTGAATTGTTAGAAGATGTTGTTGAACGTTGTTGTTCTACTGTATTGTTGTTTTTCTCCTTTGAATTTGGATCCCTTAAATAGTGCTTCCAGAATTTGTCTGTTGCTAGTTGTCATACCCCAAAATTTGCCCTCCATCTTCTCAAGATATTTCATACATCTATACTCAAGGATTCCTCAAGAGTTGATCAGACAAACTCTCTCCTAGACAATCAACCCAAACTAGGGTTTGCTATCTCTCAGGTCAAGATGGACTTCCAATATCTCCAATGGTCTTCATGCCTCCTCATATGTTTCAAAGATTCCCCATGTCAAGTTTCAAGCCTCACAAGTCAAGTTTCCTATAATTGCTCGATGGTTGAAAATCAATTGTATTGACAAAAGTCAACTATGGTCAACATACAGTCAAACTTCATAATTTTTGGTCAACATCCTCATTTTGAAGTTTCATTCATCATTTGATCAAGGGTTGATCATGATTCATCAAGAAAACTCAAGATTTGCTCAAAAGTCCAACTTTCTAAATTAGGGTTTCTAGGTGAAAAGTCAACTGAACTTTGACTGATCATAACTTTCTCATACTTTCTCAGAAATTTTTCCACCACCTCTTGTTTTGAAGGAAATTCAATTCTCTACAACTTCATGTCTCACAAGAATGTCCAAAAAATGCTTCATTTGAGAGGTATAGCTCAAAACATTACAGGTCATTTTCAAAGTCAACAAAAAGTCAACTTTTTGTTTTGAAGATATATTGAGCATGGTAACTCCAATTGAGATGAGACCAAAAAGATTGGTTAGAGGACTCTTAGAGCTTTCCAAAAAGTCCAAGAACACTCAAAAATGTGAACAATTGAGCAAGATACACTATTCAGAAGTTGGGCAATTTTGGACAATTGCACAAAAGGACATTTTGGTCAAAATACAAAATTTTCCAAATGGGCCTAAAATCTTTTGATCCAAACTTGTTCATGACATTATTCTTGACCCATAAATGCTTGTCCATGGTAATTTTCTATTTTTGTGATTTATATTTGAATTTTAAAACATTTAATTCAAAATTAAATCATATAAAATATGAAAATAAGATATTTTTTGAAAAGGAATGGATTTATATCTTCCTTGAAGTCCAAGAAAGCCCAATATTCATACCAAATTCGTGCTAGCCTTTGCATTCATGAGAAAATCAATTTTTTTCCAAAATTTGATTTATTTTTAATGGGAAATATTTGCACATTGATGGAGCAATCTTTTTTCACTCCTTTTGCCATCCAAACTTTCTCTATAAATGCTCAGCAAGATCACAAGCCACAGACACGAAACCCTAGCTCAAGCCAAACCCTTGTTCTTGCAAAAATTTTCAAGAATTCTTGAAAAATCGAATTTTAAAAAGCAGCCACTTTCAGTCACTCTCAAGCACTCAATCGTGTTCTGGAGGTAAGTTTGAGTAAGTATACACTCTTGCCATGGATTAAAACTAGCCGAATCGATCCATATACATTCATACATACTTGAATTTTTCTTGAAATTGCATATTACTATTCTGCGTGTTTCCATTGTTTCTAATGCTTTTGTTGTGTTCATGAGGTTCTATAAGACTGATCTGGGCCATCGTTTCATAGCTTGCACGTAAAAATCACAGGTTGCCATTACTAGGGTTTTTCGGACTGTGAGCTTCGAACCGGCCTGTACAGGCTGATTCAGTCAAAACTGATACCACCAATGGATTCAAGAGGTCCGATTTAGGTGGACAAGGTCTTCTTTTTCTTTGTATTCGCGTTATTTTGCAGGTTCCCAGAATCTCCTCGCCGGAGAAGACGACCGGAGCTAGGGCTCCGGCGTCGGCGACTTGTTGACTCCGGCATGAGGCAAGCGTGGCACAATGGAGCCTTCTGATTCGCTCTCTCATCCAACGAGGACCCCACCAGCTGACTATGCTTTTGACCTCTCCAAACGGCGACGCGTGTTGCTCATCATCCCACGCCAATCCAGTAACACAAAGTGCAAGTGGCGTGATGGTTAAGACACTCACTGCTCTCGATCCTCTCAAAGGTCCCCTGTTCGAACCATGCCAGACCGGTTTTGCTATTTTTTTTCCAAACTCATATTTTCTTATTATTTTCATATTTTCTTTTTTTAATATTTTGCGTTATTTTAGTTTATTTTCATAATTTTATTTCGCATTTAAAATTCATCAAAAATTATTTTCTTTTTGCATTTGTTTTCTGAAAATCTTTATTTAATTTAATAAATTGAAAAATACAATTTTGCATGCATATTTATTTTATTCATATTTTTGCATTTAAATCACATTTAATTAGTTTTAATTATTAAATTGCATCCAAAAATTCCAAAATTTATTTTAGCATATTTATATTATTTCCAGATGTAATAATTTTCTCATATAAAATTTGCATTTTTCTAACATTTTTTCTCTTATTCGATTCATCTCGTATTTTCCGATTTCTCGTTCTTTTACAGGTTGATCCGATTCAGACGATTCTTGCTTTATCATTTTATTTTTTTCAATAATGTAACTGTCTATGGGATGTAATAGTTTAAAATTAGGTTTTTATTTTCCGCATTTTAAATTATGTATCTGCCCCAAAGCCTTGTAATAGCGTAGGATTTACCTTTCCGCATCTTTACATTCCGCATTTTACTTTCCGCACCCTATCAATTGCTAGTAACTAGGCGTGTATGGCAAGATAATAATGAACTTAGCCCACTAATTTTCAAGATAAAATATCTGAAATCAACACACTTCTTTCACACATGCACCCCTTAGGGTAATTCTCTCTCGTTGCCTTTGCGAATCACAAATGGTCATGTCCTCGAACGAGAGGTATCCTAGCACCGTGCCTTCAAAACAAATCATCATAGTCCTTCGATAGAAAGATCATAAGACCCACGATGTCGCCTCCGAATACATGATCTTGACCTCGATTGTCGCCACTAAAAATGATGATAGTCCCTTCGAATGTGCTAGGATACTTCCTACAAGTTGCCTTCATGACCATCCGATGTCCTTCGAATGTCCCGCTTACATCCAATGAATGGAGTTACCTAATAACTAATGGTACGGCTAGCGCTATTCTAAAGGGACGAAAAGTATGAAAACGACAAATTTCGAGTGGGTAATAAGTCTTTAGTTGCTTGCTCTAAACCAAACACTTTTCACACCACACACTCTTTTTTCAAAGTTCAAACTCTTTTCAAAAAACGAAACATTTCCGAACACTTTGTGTACACTCCTACATGAGTCATTACAAAGTCAAAGCGAAATGCCTTTTCAAAACATTTTTGTCAAACACACTGAAAGCAATTTTAAAAAAGTGATCTAGAGCAACTAAGAGCCAGAGAATAAATCATGGATGGAAAGGGGTGCTAATACCTTCCTTTTCATAACCATTCTCCCACTCGTAATCTAACGGTCTTTTTCTGTACTTTTACCTTCCCTTAATTGGATAAAAATAAAAGTCGGTGGCGACTCTTGCTATCCGCACATTTGCGATACAAAATCACTAAAAGCCAGTTCACCGTGTTACAGAACTGGCGACTCTGCTGGGGACACACCCTAAAGAGAGAATTGCCTTAAGGATTTCTAAATCACCTTTATTGCTTTCTGTTTGACTTGCTTGCTTTATCTTTAAGGGTTGCTTGGGTATTATATTGTTGGGGGATCCTACACCCGGATCCGGGTTTCCTTTTAGGTAAGTAGCAATAAATTATCGTGACCGCTAGACGTATAACTAAACGGTCAACATGATGGCTACGTTAGCATGACACTTTGGATGTCCTGATACTCTTCATTTCCAAGTTGAGGATAGTATTTGGCTTCTGCGTGGTGTCATCAAGCGCTAACTAAACTTTTAGAACCTTAATTGACCCATCTTGGCCATTAGAAGGTAGTGAGATGGCCGGCTTTGGTGTAGACCGAGGTTGGTTGATACTCGATGCTACGCTCGTTGAGATCAGACTTTTGGGATATTTTCGATCGACCACTTGGCCGTCGTATTGAAATAAACGCCTACGAAAGATCTATGATATGAGATTCCTAGAACCGGTTACTATTATAGGACAGGATGAACCAACTCAAACTTTTGGTGGGGTAATCACCTATACCTCTTGCAAGCCTTAAACCTAGGCTCATTGTGTGAATTGCTTGTGTGTGCCAAACATGACATCATGACATCATTTGCATTGCATATCATTTCTAACTATTTCAAGGACCTAGGGATTTATCTTTGCTCGCTTTGTAGGTATTATGGCTTCTAGAAAGACTATCCAATCAACTTCATGGGTATACCTTCTCACTCAAAGAATTGGTTTCAGAAATTCCCGACCATGCTCAGTTCATCAAAAGACATGGTTATCTACTTGACTTGGTTATCTCCTATTCCAGTTCTTCGATCCGAAACACCATTGCTTTACATTCCCAGATTATCAGTTGGTTCCTACCTTGGAAGAGTTCTCTAAGCTACTTGGGATACCTATTCTTGACCAAATGCCATTCACCGGTCTAGAAAAGGTCCTAAAACGAAGACATTGCATCCGCTTACATCTTAAGCGCCGACATTGAAGCCAATTGGGAAACTAGAAGCGGAGTTAAGGGTTTGCTTTCTAAGTTCCTAATTAAGAAAGCCCGAGAATTCCTCAAAGTTATGAGTTTCCACGCATTTGAAGACATTGTGGCCTTGCTAATCTATGGTTTGGTTCTATTCCCTAACTCGGATCAATTCATAGATATCAATGCCATCAAGTTGTTCCTTACCCGCAATCCTGTGCCTACTTTACTTGGAGATATTCTACATTCTTCCACACTGCACTACTAAAAGACAAGGAACCCTCATGTGTTGTATACCGTTACTTTCCAGGTGGTTTATTTCGCACCTTCCTCCATCAGTTTTGAAGAATGAACAAAGGCTGAAGTGGTCTCAAAGGTTAATGTCACTCTCTCATTCAGATATCCGTTGGAGTCTTTTCTCTCAAAAGGACTTCACATTCATCGAGCGTTGTGGAGAATTCCCTAATGTACCGCTACTTGGTATAAGGGAGGTATTACTTACAACCCTTCTTTAGCTCTACGTCAGTTTGGTTTTGCTCGAAGAGATGGTCCACATGATATGCTTCTCCAAGACATTGTGTTCGACTACAGTCACGATCTCCAGAATTACCGACGAAGGTTCATACACGCTTGGGGCATGGTAAAAAAGACTGATACCGAGACTTTGGGGCACCCGAACTCCATTCCTTGGGAACCTTACCTCAAATGGGTGCAAGCTCGAGCTCAAAACCTCATGATGCCATTCACTGCTTTTACCAAGAATTATGGAACCTGCTATAGGTGACGTACTTATACCGCTCTCTATCCCGACATGCCTACTGATTTTGAAGACTTGAAGAGATCCTGGATTCAACTAAAAGAAGAAAGGGATATCTTTGAAGCTCAGTGATATGCAAGTGAGAAGAAAGTGCTAGAGTTGACCAAGCTACTTCACGAGGAGCGAAGCATCAACGCCTACATCGGCACCAAGAGGAAGCGCCCATGGGAGACTTAGAGCTTTAGGATGTTTATGTTTTCTTTTATTGTTTTGAACTATCTCTTGTACTTAAAAAAAAAAGAGAATAAAAAGAGTACTAATAAATGTTTGTTCATTGCTTGTCTAACAAATTTAAATCTCTAAGGTCCTTGAAAACATTGCATTGCATTCGCATAAACATCGCATAGCATAGCATAACATTGCATCACAGGTACATTGAAGATTGGTTTTCTCATTTGCTCGCTATTTATTTTAGCAGAAATGGCTCTTGAACAGTCTGTCAAAGATCTTCAAGCTCAGAATGCTCAATTTCAGCAGATGTTTACCAGCTTGGTCCAAGGCCAAGAAGATCCAAGAAGCTCATCAATGAAGAAGAAGGTTGTTGGTCTCCTCAACATGGGTAGACGCTACAAAGGAGGTCCTAGAGTGGTTAGTCGAATTGAGCTCTCGAAGGAAGTGTCAAGAAGGAGGATGAACAGTAACAAGGGTGATGGTGAAGGCAACAACTAAGCTTGAGAAGGACTATGATAATGGCCAATACTCGATGAGGATGACAAGTACAAGCAACTTGAAGACCGTCTCAATGCTGTGGAAAACTTGAAGATGTCCGGCTGAATTTTGATGATCCGAGTCTTGTCCTCGGTGTTGTGATTCCTCCCAAGTTCAAAGTTCCTACTTTTGCTAAGTATGATGGCATGTCTTGCCCTAAGTCGCATTTGAAGTCCTATGTTCGTAAAATCAATCCCCACACCGATGATGTAAAGTTGTGGATGCACTATTTTCAAGAGAGTTTGTCCGAACTCGGTTGGAATGGTACTATCACTAGAGAATGACCGTATCCGTACTTGGAGTGACTTAGGATGCTTTCTGCATAGATGAGTACAATGTCGAATTGACACCCACTGCATGCAACTACAAAGCATGTCTATGGGTCGTGATGAGAAGTTCAAGGAGTATGCTCGTATGGAGAGATCTAGCAGCAGAGTTCAACCACCCTTGTCCAATAGGAGTTGGTTGATATGTTCATGGGGACACTAACAGCCCATTCTTCAATCATCCGATTGAAATTCTTCACCGGATTCACCGAGTTGATATTGACAGGCGAGCGTATTGAAGCTGGTATCAAGAGTGGAAAGATTCAGGTAGAGACATCTTCAAATGTTGCGAAGAGATCTTTTGGTGCTAAGAAAGAAGCTAATGCTGTGTATGGTCAGAAAAGCCGAGCCAAGACCGACCGCTCAACTGTGGGGGCGCAGATCTCCAATCCTACATCAAGACAACCTCAGAGACAACGCGCGAGCGTAACGCGCCACGAAGACAGTTTACGAAGATCAACATGCCTTTGTCGCAAGCCTTGCAACACATGTTGAAAGCAGAGCTGATTGCTTTGAGGGATCCTCCTCAGAATGTCAACACCTCCTCTCCGAAGTACAATCCTAATGCTAAGTGTGCTTACCATTCCAATAGCCCAGGACATAGTACTGATGATTGTTGGGCTCTGAAGAACAAGATTCAAGATATGATTGAAGCTAAGCAGATTGAATTTGATCCTCCTGTTGAGACTCCGAATGTGATCAACGCGCCTATGCCTAACCATGACAAGAGTTCCAATGCTGTTAGTGACGATACTTATGTTTTCAACATAGATGACTTGACCATTCCTCGATGATCAAGAAGAATTTGCTGCAAGCGGTGTCAACCCAGATGCCCAGAATTGTCGTTGGTGCCCATCCGCACCGATGGTTGTGCTTGGTTGAGAAGACGTTCAGCATGATGGATAACCGTGAGATACTATTTCGAAACCACCGCGCGTGTCGTGAAGAAATGTCTAAGTTGAAGATTGACAATGCGAATGAAACAAGCACCATTTGTATGGGATACCTTGGGGCAGCCAAGTGGAAAGTATGATTACATGGTGAAGTACACTGCTCCGAGAGTTACAAGATTCCTATTGAAGATGTTAAGGCGACCGATGGGTGACGATTTCCGTAAGATTATGCTGATGTTAACACCATAAGGATTTCCTCTGCTGATTCTGTGCCTAGAGTGGCACCTCTCATTATTACTTCTCCAAGACCAGTTCCATATTCCTCCGACAAAGCTATCCCTTGGAATTATGGAGCTGATGTCTACTATCATGGCGTCAAGCAAGACCCTCTGACCATTGAAGATCTTACAGTTGAAGCTACCATTCCTGACATTGACAACATCACCGGATCAAGTAAGGTGACCAGAACCGGAAGAGTGTTCTCTCCAGAAATCTCTCCAAAAGACACTACGACTCCAACTCGCATTCCAGCTATTCAATCCATTCCCCAAGATAGAGGGAAAGAACCAGTGACTCATCCTGCTCAACCAGAAGTACCAAAGGAAGTTACTGAAGACACCTCCAAACAAGAAATGGAGGAAATTCTGAAGATTATCAAGAAGAGTGACTACAATGTTGTGGAACAGTTGGGACAGACTCCGTCCAAAATCTCCATGCTTGCTCTGCTCTTGTGCTCCGAGGCTCATGCTAATGCCTTGGTGAAGTTTCTGAAGAATGCTCACGTGCCGCAAGACACTACCACTGACCAGTTTGAAGTTTGTATTTCTAGCCTGGCTGCCAACAACGGCCTAGGCTTCTCTGATGCTGATTTAACTCCTGCCGGGAAGAAACACAACAAAGCCTTGCACATCTCTGTTGAATGCAAAGGCACTACATTATCTCAAGTTTTGGTAGATACCGTTCGCTCAATATCCTACCAAGATCGCTTTTGATCGACTTGATGTCAAGGGTTGGTTTTGAGACCCAAAGGACATTATTGTGAGAGCTTTTGATGGTTCTAAGCGGATGTGCTTGGAGAGCTCACTCTGCTGTTAAAGTCGGTTCCCACTTTTGACTCCACTTTCTTTGTCATGGACATCCGTCCAGCTTATTCTTGCTTACTTGGACGCCCTTGATACATGGGCAGGCGTATACTTACCCTACATCCGAAATCAAGTACCCGTGAAAGGGAAGGTTGTTACAGTGTGGGTGAAGAAGAGTATATGGTCACCATCTGCGTTCCGATACCTCGAGATGGAAGGTGAATTCTTTGAGACTCCCTGTCAAGCTTTTGAAACAATCCCCAGAGTCATGCCTGTTGACTCTCCTACCACTCCTGAAGTTACACAAGTTCCGCCTAGGATGGCCTCGCTGAAAGATGCTCAAGCTGCTGTTGAAGAAGGTAGCTCTATTTGGGGACAGCTCCCTGATCTTCCTTTCAAATTTGACAAGACTAGTTTAGGCTTCACCATCAAGGGTCAGAAGATGATACGCCGCGAACGTGCCGGCCAACTTCCTTTCCGCATCAGCCAGAGTGGAATCCATGCTATAGAAGACGACGACAACGACTTCGACATCAACAAGTGGATCTTCCCGACTCCAGATCATGGGCTCAGCAATTGGAAGACCGAAGACGTCATACCAATCTCCTTTAGTCAGGAGTAATTGCTTTTGTTTTGTTTTGCTTTTCGTATTTCTTTATGTTTTGAACAATAAACTTTGAAAGCCTAGTGCCTTGCCCGGGGCATCATGGCTCGTTTGCGAGGGTTATTATCTGTCGTTTGCGTATTTTCATTCAATAAATTCGTTGGGCTTTTGCATTCAATTGTTTGTTTTCTTTCTTTACTTTATCACCCCTTCAAAAGCTATGTGTTTCTTACACACACCACGTGGTACATCGCAGAATCACTCCGAATCTCGTTAATAACAAATGCTATTGCTAAATATGACTTCGATAATCCGATCTACCAAGTCAAGATGAAAGTGAGGAAGATTGTGAAGTGCCGTGAGAACTTGTCGATCACAGAAGAAGAGCGAGTTATACACCACACAAGAGCAAGTTGAGGTTGTGAATTGGGTACCGACGAAGATGTAAAAGAGATCAAGATAGAGCGGGTCTTGAGAACAGTGTTAAAGAAAGGTTGGTTCAGATGCTACGAGACTATATTGAGGTTTTTGCTTGGTCGCGAAGACATGCCGGTTTGGACATTGATATTGTGGTACATCGATTGCCGACAAAAGAAGGTTTTCTCCAAGAAACAGAAGGTTCATCGATGCGTCCCGAGATGTCGAGAAAATCAAAGCCGGTTATGAAGTAGTTCAATGCGGTTTCTTAGTCATACTCCTTATCCACAAGGTTGCTAATGTGGTGCCCGTGCTCAAGAAGGATGGTAAAGTACGAATGTGTGGATTACGAGATCCGAACAAAGCAAGTCCGAAAGATGATTTCCACTTCCTCATATTGATGTTTTGTTGACAACACCGCCAGATAAGGTTTTCTCCTTCATGGATGGTTTCTCCTACATAATCGATCAAAATGGCCTCAAGACATGGAGAAGACTACTTTTACACAGGGGCACTTTCGCTACAAGGTTATGCTGCTCGGATGAAGAACGCAGCGCCACTTATCGCTTATGGTGACATTGTTTCATGACATGATTCATCACGAGATAGAGGTCTACGACGACATGATAGCTCGATCACGATCAAGAAGAACATCTTGATCATTTGCAAAACTATTTGATGATTGAAGAAGTACAGATCGAGACTTAATCCTAACAAGTGCACCTTTGGAGTCGATCCAAAACTCCTAGGGTTTGTTGTCGCGGTAAAGGTATTGAGGTTGACCCGCCAAGGTTAAAGCTATTCAAGAGATGCCGCCCGCACCGAGAAGGAAGTCGAGGTTTCTTGGGATTAAATTACATTGCCGATTCATTGCACACCTAACGCTACTTGTGAGTCAATCTTCAAGTTACTTAAGAAAGATCAAGTAGTGGAATGGAACGACGATTGCCGATCGCTTTTGACAAAATCAAGGAGTACCTTCGTAATCCTCCTATCCCGATGCCGCCAAGGAAGACCTCTTATCATGTACTTGATGTTAGAGAATTCAATGGGGTGTGTTGGGGCAACATGACGAGTCTGGTCGAAAAGAGCATGCAATATACTACCTTAGCAAAAGTTTACCGATCGGAAACAAGATACTCACAAATGAGAAAACTTGCAACGCTTTGGCTTGGGTGTCACGACTAAGACAAGATATATTGACTCACACTACCTTGTTGATTTCAAGATGGATCCGATAAAATACATATTTGAGAAACCAGCTTTTCCGAAGAATAGCAAGATGGCAAATGATCTTGACCGAATATGACATCCAAGACACTTCTTTAAAGCGATCAAAGGAAGTGTGGTAGCCGATCATTTGGCTCATCAAGCCGTAGATGACTATCGCCTATGCAGCAATTTCCGATGAAGATGTTCTACTAGTTACAGATTGTGAAGAACTGTGCCCGCATAAGGACCGAACAAGGATCCCGATGGACCATGGTCTTTGATGGAGCCTCAAACTCACTTGGCAATGGCATTGGCGCCATCATTACATCTCCGCAGCGGACACACGCCTTTCACCGCCAGATTATGTTTCAGTTGCAACAATATGGCCGAGTAAGCATGCATCATGGGTCTTAAAGTCGCTATTGACTTAAGAATCAAGTTCTTACAAGTGTATGGAGACTCACTTTAGTGATCACCGATAAAGGAGTGGGATACGAAGCATCCGAATCTCATTCCAGACGAGAGCATGTTTTGAGTTTGATCCCTACTCAAGAGATTACTTTCAATCACATTCCACGAGAAGAGAATCGGCATGACGATTAGCTACTATGCGTCTATGTTCAAGGTTAGATGGGACAACGAGGCTCCCCTGATCATCATTGAGAAGTTTGACGAACCAACGATTGTTATGAGCTTGATAAGAGAAACCTTGGTACTACGATGTGAAGAGGTATCTTGAGACTCGGAATATCCGCAGGGCATCTCATTAATGATAAGAAGTTCATGAGAGATTCGCTCCAAATTCTTCCTCAAGAACGGCATCTTATACAAGCGCAACCACGATTGTGCTTACTCCTGTAGACCGTAAAACAAGAAGACGTATCATGGAAGAGTTACACGAGCGCATTTGGTACCCATTCCAAAGTGGACATACCATGGCTAAGAAGATTTTGAGAACAGGTTACTATTGGTCCACCATGGAAGCTGATTGTCACCGCTATGCTCGATCTTGTCACAAGTGCCAGATTTATGCCGACAAAGTGCACGTACCTCCAGTACCTCTGAATGTTTTAACTTCTCCTTGGCCTTTTGCAATGTGGGGCATTAACATGATTGGGGAAATCAAGCCCACTGCTTCCAACGGACATCGGTTCATCCTTGTGGCAATCGATTACTTCACCAAGTGGTTAGAAGCAGCCTCGTATGCATCTGTTACCAAGAATGTTGTGGCTCGATTCATCAAACATAATCTTATCTGTCGATATGGCACTCCTGAAAGGATTATCACAGATAACGGTTCCAATCTCAACAATAAGATGATCACCGAACTCTGCACGCAGTTCAAGATCAAGCATCACAACTCTTCTCCTTATCGGCCTAAGATGAACGGCGCAGTGGAAGCCGCCAACAAGAATATTAAGAAGATTATACAGAAAATGACAGTGACGTACAAGGATTGGCATGAGATGTTACCATTTGCTCTTCATGGTTATCGCACTACAGGACGAACATCAACAGGGCAACCCCTTCTCTCTGTGTACGGTATGGAAGCCCTACCTATCGAGGTTCGATACCCTCAACCGAGTCCTCCAGAGGCAGAGTTAGGCGAAGACGATTGGGTCCGACTCGCGACCAAAGTAACTTGATTGATGAAAACGACTCGCCCATCCGCCATGGATGATTTATCGAAACGAATGATCGTGAGCATTTAACAAGAAGGTCAAGCACCGAGTCTACCAAGTCGGTGATCTAGTAGTCAAGCGCATCATTCTTCCACAAGGTGATCCTGGGGCAAATGGACTCCCACCCATGAGGGACCATTTGTAGTCAAGACAAGATTTTCCGTGGAGCTATGATACTTAGCACCTTGGATGGTGAAGACTTCCCACACCGTGAACGCAGACATAGTCAAAAATACTACACATGAATAGACCCGCTAGGTCGACTGACCTAGGCAAAAATAAGGGCATCCTGACAAACCAAAAGGGTTCGGGCAAAAGTTAAGGATATATACAAAATATGTACACCCGCAAGTCGAAACCCGAAAGGCGGCTTGGGCAAAAAGGGTATCCGGACCGAAACCCGAAGGGCGGTCTAGGCAAAAGTTAGGGATTTAAGCGTACAACTATGTCTCTTCCGATCACCGCTTCCCTACTATCAGATTCAAGATTCAAATGGCGAAGATCACCTACTCACTTTCTAACGATGAAGGAGATGAGATAGTTGAAATATATGAGTACTAGCATAGTTGGAACTTAACGAGATTGTTTCCGCATGGCTTTTTACCTTTCTTGTGTACAAACTACTTGGCCATACGCCACATTTCAAATAAACGCAAATTCTTTCTCTTTACAATTCTTGTTGTTGTCATTTGCAATAAGTCCAACGTTTGCTTTGAATGATTATATGCATTTGACAATAAAAATCTAATCGCAAACATACGAAAAGTGAACATACAAAAGTGCTTACTACAGGCTCCAGGAATTGGGACGACGACGAAAGTCACCAAAACATTCCCCCAGAGAGCATGATCCCTACAAAGGTATCACTCACAACACAACTTCCCCAAGAGAGCAAAAGGAATCCACGAGCAGAATTCCACTCAACTAAGTAAAGTTACATCGCCTCCAAGCAAGTAACACCTCCCCCAAAGGTATTTATCCCAGCGGATATCTCTCTTTTCCCTTTCTCCCAGGCAGATCCGACCGAAACTTGGTCGATAGTGCATCGGAGGAACCTACATCTTCATTCCCCGAAATTACAACGGGTTCCCGACTCTTCCAACCCGGTCTCCCAACTATCAAATGCTCTCCAGAGATCTACACTGTAATCCCTAGTAGAGCGCCTCCTGCACTCTCCTCAGGTGGTCTATATGAGATCTCCAACAACGAGCCTCTCAAATCTCTACCTTCCTCAACAATATCTAGGCCCAAGACTTGGTCAGATAGTGCATCGGAGGAATCCAGGGTATCTTTCTTCTCCTTCAAAAGCAGGGATCTCGCCTACTCAATTCCCCAAGCAGGAGTCAGAAATCCTCAAACAGAACATCCGCATCTTCTTCAAGATGGATATGTTTTGAAATACCACAACATCTATCATTCATACATTACTCATAAAGTCATAATTCATGCATATGTCATTCATATGCACTGTCATGCATCATACTTTGCATAAAACTAACCAATATTCTATCAAAGTTCCTCTTGTTTTCTCCAAACAAGTAATGTCACTCGACGCAAACAGTCCGAGATTAAGCCCCAATCGACGGAAAACTATCCGAAGACCGCCTTGGTTGTCCTCCCACGATCGTCCAGATTAAGCCCCGAATCGACGGGAAAACTATCTGAAAGACCGCCCTAGGTTGTCCTCCAACGACTGGTCCAGGATTAAGCCCCGAATCGACGGGAAAACTATCTGAAAGACCGCCCTTGGTTGTCCTCCGACGACTAGTCTAGGATTAAGCCCCGAATCGACGGGAAAACTATCCGAAAGACCGCCTCTGGTTATCCTCCGATAACAGGCAATGGATCAACACCCGATGCACAATAGGGAAGCTATCCACATTTTTGCCAATTACTATTTCCCTCAGAGTAATCAGCACGAAGAGTTATTCTGATTCCTTATTATCAACAAGAACTACAGTCTCAATGCGACTCAGTTGCCTTGGATGGCATCTTAAGCCCATCTCCGACTACTTGTCAACATTTCTCCACTTTCAGAATGCTGCATATTTGGTTAAAAATCAATGCAAACCAATAACTTCATTCAAAGGTGAACAAAAAGTCTAACGTACGACTCCCTCCGGATGGCATCTTAAGCCCATCTCCACGCTCCTTCCACTATCAGAAACGACTACAGAGCCTAGCGTACGGCTCACTCCCCAGCATCGATCTTTCTAGATGGCATCTTAAGCCCATCCCCGTCAATTCCCCTATCGACATTCTCGAGTCTAGCGTACGACTCATCCCCCAGCGAAGTATCCAACTTCTCCAAATGGCATCTGTAAGCCCATTCCCGCATCATCCACCAACAGCGAGTGCAAATTTTCAGGTGTATTCGAGTGTTCAATCGTCTTCTACCTCCAGGTCACGAAAGACAAGCGTGTCAATCTAACCCTCCAAAGACAAGAAGATTGAACAGGGCAGTCATACCCCAAAATTTGCCCTCCATCTTCTCAAGATATTTCATACATCTATACTCAAGGATTCCTCAAGAGTTGATCAGACAAACTCTCTCCTAGACAATCAACCCAAACTAGGGTTTGGTATCTCTCAGGTCAAGATGGACTTCCAATATCTCTAATGGTCTTCATGCCTCCTCATATGTTTCAAAGATTCCCCCATGTCAAGTTTCAAGCCTCACAAGTCAAGTTTCCTCAGACAATTGCTCAGATGGTTGAAAATCAGTTGTATTGGACAAAAAGTCAACTATGGTCAACATACAGTCAAACTTCATAATTTTTGGTCAACATCCTCATTTTGAAGTTTCATTCATCATTTGATCAAGGGTTGATCATGATTCATCAAGAAAACTCAAGATTTGCTCAAAAGTAAAACTTTCTAAATTAGGGTTTCTAGGTGAAAAGTCAACTGAACTTTGACTGATCATAACTTTCTCATACTTTCTCAGAAATTTTTCCACCACCTCTTGTTTTGAAGGAAATTCAATTCTCTACAACTTCATGTCTCACAAGAATGTCCAAAAAATGCTTCATTTGAGAGGTATAGCTCAAAACATTACAGGTCATTTTCAAAGTCAACAAAAAGTCAACTTTTTGTTTTGAAGATATATTGAGCATGGTAACTCCAATTGAGATGAGACCAAAAAGATTGGTTAGAGGACTCTTAGAGCTTTCCAAAAAGTCCAAGAACACTCAAAAATGTGAACAATTGAGCAAGATACACTATTCAGAAGTTGGGCAATTTTGGACAATTGCACAAAAGGACATTTTGGTCAAAATACAAAATTTTCCAAATGGGCCTAAAATCTTTTGATCCAAACTTGTTCATGACATTATTCTTGACCCATAAATGCTTGTCCATGGTAATTTTCTATTTTTGTGATTTATATTTGAATTTTAAAACATTTAATTCAAAATTAAATCATATAAAATATGAAAATAAGATATTTTTTGAAAAGGAATGGATTTATATCTTCCTTGAAGTCCAAGAAAGCCCAATATTCATACCAAATTCGTGCTAGCCTTTGCATTCATGAGAAAATCAAATTTTTTCCAAAATTTGATTTATTTTTAATGGGAAATATTTGCACATTGATGGAGCAATCTTTTTTCACTCCTTTTGCCATCCAAACTTTCTCTATAAATGCTCAGCAAGATCACAAGCCACAAACACGAAACCCTAGCTCAAGCCAAACCCTTGTTCTTGCAAAAATTTTCAAGAATTCTTGAAAAATCAAATTTTAAAAAGCAGCCACTTTCAGCCACTCTCAAGCACTCAATTGTGTTCTGGAGGTAAGTTTGAGTAAGTATACACTCTTGCCATGGATTAAAACTAGCCGAATCGATCCATATACATTCATACATACTTGAATTTTTCTTGAAATTGCATATTACTATTCTGCGTGTTTCCATTGTTTCTAATGCTTTTGTTGTGTTCATGAGGTTCTATAAGACTGATCTGGGCCATCGTTTCATAGCTTGCACGTAAAAATCACAGGTTGCCATTACTAGGGTTTTTCGGACTGTGAGCTTCGAACCGGCCTGTACAGGCTGATTCAGTCAAAACTGATACCACCAATGGATTCAAGAGGTCCGATTTAGGTGGACAAGGTCTTCTTTTTCTTTGTATTCGCGTTATTTTGCAGGTTCCCAGAATCTCCTCGCCGGAGAAGACGACCGGAGCTAGGGCTCCGGCGTCGGCGACTTGTTGACTCCGGCATGAGGCAAGCGTGGCACAATGGAGCCTTCTGATTCGCTCTCTCATCCAACGAGGACCCCACCAGCTGACTATGCTTTTGACCTCTCCAAACGGCGACGCGTGTTGCTCATCATCCCACGTTTTCAATCCGTAACACAAAGTGCAAGCTGGCGTGATGGTTAAGACACTCACTGTTCTCAGATCCTCTCAAAGGTCCCCTGTTCGAACCATGCCAGGACCGGTTTTGCTATTTTCTTTTCCAAACTCATATTTTCTTATTATTTTCATATTTTCTTTTGTTTTAATATTTTGCGTTATTTTAGTTTATTTTCATAATTTTATTTGTGCATTTAAAATTCATCAAAAATTATTTTCTTTTTGCATTTGTTTTCTGAAAATCTTTATTTAATTTAATAAATTAAAAAATACAATTTTGCATGCATATTTATTTTTATTCATATTTTTGCATTTAAATCACATTTAATTAGTTTTTAATTATTAAATTGCATCCAAAAAATCCCAAAAATTTATTTTAGCATATTTATATTATTTCCAGCATGTAATAATTTTCTCATATAAAAATTTGCATTTTTCTAACATTTTTTCTCTTATTCGATTCATCTCGTATTTTCCGATTTCTCGTTATTCTACAGGTTGATCCGATTCAGACGATTCTTGCTTTATCATTTTATTTTTTTTCAATAATGTAACTGTCTATGGGATGTAATAGTTTAAAATTAGGTTTTTATTTTCCGCATTTTAAATTATGTATCTGCCCCAAAGCCTTGTAATAGCGTAGGATTTACCTTTCCGCATCTTTATATTCCGCATTTTACTTTCTGCACCCTATCAATTGCTAGTAACTAGGCGTGTATGGCAAGATAATAATGAACTTAGCCCACTAATTTTCAAGATAAAATATCTGAAATCAACACACTTCTTTCACACATGCACCCCTTAGGGTAATTCTCTCTCGTTGCCTTTGCGAATCACAAATGGTCATGTCCCTCGAACGTAGAGGTATCCTAGCACCGTTGCCTTCAAAACAAATCATCATAGTCCCTTCGATAGAAAGATCATAAGACCCACGATGTCGCCTCCGAATACATGATCTTGACCCTCGATTGTCGCCTACGAAAAATGATGATAGTCCCTTCGAATGTGCTAGGATACTTCCTACAAGTTGCCTTCAATGACCATCCGATGTCCCTTCGAATGTCCCGCTTACATCCAATGAATGGAGTTACCTACTAACTAATGGTATGGCTAGCGCTATTCTAAAGGAACGTAAAAGTATGAAAACGACCAATTCTGAGTGGGTAAATAAGTCTTTTAGTTGCTTGCTCTAAACCAAACACTTTTCACACCACACACTCTTTTTTCAAAGTTCAAACTCTTTTCAAAAAACGAAACATTTCCGAACACTTTGTATACACTCCTACATGAGTCATTACAAAGTCAAAGCGAAATGCCTTTTCAAAACATTTTTGTCAAACACACAGAAAGCAATTTTAAAAAAGTGATCTAGAGCAACTAAGAGCCCGTAGAATAAACTGCGGATGGAAAGGGGTGCTAATACCTTCCCTTTTCATAACCATTCTCCCGTACTCAGAATTTAACGAAGGTCTTTTTCTGTACTTTTACTTTCCCTTAATTGGATAAAAATAAAACTCGGTGGCGACTCTTGCTATCCGCACATTTGCGATACAAAATCACTAAAAGTCAGTTCACCGTGTTACACTAGTAGTGTGTCTTGGATAATGAAAAATGTAATTATGACTTTGCTTAGCTTCACGTGATTTGCTTAGCTTTACGTGATTTTCTTGCTAAATAATCCTTGGAAGTTGAGCCAATCAAGTATTTCTTTTATAGGATAACGTACATATTGATAATGATCTTCTATAAGCCTTGTTGGAATATCTTCTCATCAGAACATTCTCTTGGTGCTTTTATCAAAATATTACTCTTGCATGCTTCTATCAGAAGTTACTTTTTAGCTTGCGTGACCAGGAGTTCTACTCTCATCAGAACTTCTAACTTCATGATCTTCTGTAAGAAAACATCTTCTAATCAGAGCATTATTTTGGTGCTTTCTTATCAGACATTGCGCTTTGCTTGCTTCCATCAAAAGTTGTATTTTAGCTTGCGTGACTAGAAGTTATATCTTCATTAGAACTTCTAATACTTCATGATCTTCTTTAAGCCTTGTTATACATCTTCTATTCAGAACATATTGTTTATGCTTTTTATCAGAAGTTGCGCTTCCTTGCTTCTCTCAGAAGTTGAATTTCATTCTTTACTTCAGAAGCTTTATAGATAGCGTGCGTGTTCCAGAAGTTTTTATCTCATTATAAATTCTAAGGCTCGTTTCTATCAGCAGTTGCTTTAAGCTTGCTTTGATCAGATGTTTTGTCTCATTCGAACTTCTAAAGCGTGTTTCTATCAGCAATTGCTTTGAGCATGCTTTGTCTAGAAGTTCTGCTCTCATTAGAACTTCTAACTTCATCTTCTGCTCAACATGATATATTCTCCATTTTGCGCTAGAGTCAGAACATCTTCTGAAATGAAAACATGTGCAATTCAGAGTATCATATTCATTCATACAAAATTTATTATGCTTGTTATCATCAAAACTTTAATATATATTTAAGAGGAACAATCCTCCGTTGCTCAAAGGCACACACGACCCTGAGGGTGCTCACAAGTGGTTGAAGGAGATTGAAAGGATCTTCCGAGTGGTTCATTATGCTGAGGATCTGAAAGTGAGGTATGGTACTTATATGCTGGCAGAAGAAGCTGACGACTGGTGGGTTGCTACCAGGACTGAGATGGAACAAGATGGTGTTATGTTGACTTGGGTTGAGTTCAGAAGGGCTTTTCTGAGAAGGTATTTTCATGAAGATATTCGGGGAAAGAAAGAGATCAAATTTTTGGAGCTAAAGCAAGGTAACATGATTGTAAGTGAGTATGCTTCTTGTTCGCGTTAAAAAGTGATGAGCGAGGGAATCGAATCGGAATTCGAATCTCTAGCTCAAAACGATTTACTCTTTTGATTTGTTTTAGAGATGCCACGAGCATCAAGCTTTATTGTTTCCAAAACAAGAAAAATGAGATGAAAAAGGGGAAAGCTGCAATACCCTCAATAAATATGATATGCAGTACGAATAGCGTGAACTAGACGCAACGCATTGGGGAGAGATCTGGGCAAGGGGGTTTGTTATGTAAAGGGAATAAATATGGCACCCTAAATATATATAGTTATCTATAGCCTTATATATGAATAGTTTGATATGTTTGTGTGTTTAAATTTGCTATTCTATTCTTGGGAAAGTTTCTCCTTTGGATTTTAAGAAAGGTAGGTTATGTGGGATCCTAGGTTTTGTTTATTATTGTGCTCGCAAAGATCATTGGGATCTTCTGCATGCATATCCCTTAATGGGAATCAAAGCATCTGTAGGTCGGATCTAAGGGAGCTATGGTTTTGTTTGGTTTGAGGGAGAAAGAATTATGCTCGCCAAGGATGAGACCTTGTGCCTACGTATTCTCAAAGGGAGGTTGAGAAAGTCAGAGCAATCGTAGTTCCTACTTATGCTAGTGGAAGCAACGGGACGTTATTAAGAGACAAAGACAAATGTCATCTTAATGAAAAATGTATCTAATCTATTTCATCACATACATTTTGAAGAGTTGATTGATTGAATCTTTCATCGTAAGTATTAGGTGTTTTGCTTGAGTGTACAAGCGTTACCACTTACGAGTTAAGAAAGATGTTTGAAAGATGATTGAATCTTTAATTGTAAGTATTGGGTGTTTTGCTTGAGTGTACAAGCGTTACCACTTACAGATTAAAAGATGTTTTTGTTTGAAAAGAGTGTGATTTGAAAAAGAGTTTGATTGTATGTGATGTGATAGATGAGATACTTCTTCCATAGAGATGATAAATGTCTAAATCTCGAGGAGAAATTGATTAGGATTAGGGGTAAGCCCAAGAGAAGGCATTCTGAGGGTCATCGAGGATCCTTGTATTGTGAGCCCAAGAGAAGGCATTCCGAGGGTCATCGAGGCTCCTTGTATGAAGCTCAAGAGGAAGCTATAGGGTATGGTTTGCTTTGGCTTTAAGAGTGGTTTCACCGAGAAACCATCCACTTAGGATTCAAGAGTGATTTCACCGGGAAATCATACTCTCAGGGTTCTATCCTAGCGCGGGTGATTCTTTGTATTGGAAGCCCAATAGAAGGCTGTTAAGAGATTTCCAAGTCTCTTTCTTGTTTGATGCCCAAGAGAAGGCTAAACTCAACGAGGGAGTTCTTTTGAACGAAGCCCAAGAGGAGGCTAACTCAGCAGGGGAGTGTTGTCTTATATGAAGCCTAAGCGGAGACTGAACTCAATAAATGAGTTTTCTTATATGAAGCCTAAGAGGAGGCTAACTGAATAAATTAGTTATCTTATACGAAGCCTAAGAGGAGGCTAAAGGGAACCTAGTTGTTAGACTAGTTGTTATGTTATAACTGAACAGTAATATGAACAAGTGTGTGATATGTATTCACAGGAGTTTATGAAGAAAAAATATAAACAAGTGTATAAAACGAGCGTTTAAAGCAAGTGTAACTTGAATATATACAAAGGTTTAGGACTTACACCTTAAGGGAGGCCCATTGGTTTAAGAGCAGTTGAATAATGCTTCTCTTAATACCAATGGAATCGGTGTATAAACAAACGAATGAAAACAAACGAAAGAAGTTTGTTTATGCTTGAATATTTACAAAGATGATTGAATGTGTACAAGGAAATGAATATGTACACGAAGGGGTTGTTATGTACAAGGAAATGAATATGTACATAGGAGGGTTGGGACTTACACCGTGAGGGAGGCCCATGGTCAATTAAGAAATTTAAGGAGAAATCTGGTTTGGTTTATCTTTCAATTTAATCAATCATGGAAAAAGGTGTGTAAGTTTATTGAAAAGTTTTTGAAAAGGTTTTTAAAATTATTTTGAAAAGTGAAGGATATTCACAAGAAGTTTTGAAAAAGATTTAAGTTTTGAAAGTTGAAAAGAAAACATTTTTGAAAATTATTAAAAATACTTAAAATGTCTCATTTTTAACTTAATAAAAATATAATCAAAAAGAAAATATTTTTTTGGATTTTTTTGACATAATCATAAAATAGGTATATTAAATGACAAGTGTACAAAAAATCATCTCAAAATGAGAAGTTTTGATTGGTTTTTGAAAATGTTGAAGTTTGCTAGAAACTTGAGAAAATTAGTGATAAAAAAGAGTTTTTGGTCCTAAGGAGGTTTGAACCTTGGACTTTTGGCTTAGAAGTGAAGAGTTTTTCCACTGAGCCATTTGCTTGACTTGTCATTTAATCACCTTGTTTAGAAGGAGTTTTGAAAAAATGAAGTTTTGAAAATGTTCAGAAGTTGTGCTTCTGAAGGGATCAGAAGTTGGCTACTTCTGGAAGGATTAAAAGGTAGCTTGCTTCTGGAGGAAGAGGGCTTAGAAGCTGGCTGCTTCTAGAAGGCCTTTGAGGCTTGCTGCTTCTAGAGCGTGTGAAGGAGTGTATGGCTTCTAGATGCATGAGAAGATGGTTGCTTCTGGATGGATGAGAAGCACGTTGCTTCTTGAGGTGTTTAGAAGGTTGATGCTTCTGGAGATGGAAGCACTAGAAGTGCTTCTGAAGAGTGTAGAAATGGAAAGCTTCTAGGAGTAGAAGCTTCAGAAGTACTTCTGGAGGGTTGAACCTCATAAGTGCTTTTGGAGAAGCAAGTATCAGAAGCTTGTTGTACCTTTTATTAAAAAAAGGTTCCAGGGGGATTCGAAACCTGGACCTTGAGGCGAAGGAAAGTTTTAAGTGCGTGCTGGCTTACCACTGGGGTGGCTATACATCCATTGTTTTAATTCAAACCACAAACATATATTATAAACCAAGTTTTAAATTTTAAAATTCCCACTTCATCTTCTTCGTGGAAACGACTTCAAACGTCCATGGCTTCAAATCTGAACATCCTTGATTCTTCATCAATTTTAGAAATTCAAAATACATATTTGTCTAGAATTTCATCACGATTCTAACCAGATAACTTATTAAAGCTAATAATTAGAGATGAACATGAATTTTGATGATCCCAATTTAAACCCTAACTGATTAAATGAATAATTCTTTGAACTCAATTGATTTTAGTTTAAATTGAGAATCCAAATAGCTTTAATGATATGATATCTACATCTTCCTTTTCAAATTTGAAGCTAAAGATGCATATATGGAGGTATCAAAGTTTCGAAAATTTACCTCTTGGTATGAAATACCAGATCAAGTATGATAGCTTCCAGGTACAAAGTGATGATTGAAAAAGCTTCCCTGAACCTCACTGAGTATGTTCCTACTCTTAGATTGCTCTGAAAGTTGTTGGAACTTTCTGACCAAGTCAAGTTGCAGGCTACTAGTTTGAAAATAGAAGATGATGATGGATCTGTTCCTGAACTTGTTTAAGTTTTTGGAAATTCTTTATATGTTGTATAGGATGTGTCTGAAGTGTAAAATCAAGACAAGCACGAGTGGTTTTCAAGTTTGGAAGTTTTGGCTCAAAACTTGCACAAATGGAGTTTTACGAAGAAAAATGACTCTTGGCTTGTTTTTGGAGGATTTAAACTTTCAAACAACTTCTAAATGATGTTTAGAATATATTGGAAGCTTAAGTTTGCTCAGAATTTGCAAAGCTTGAAGATTGCAAAATTCTCCTTCTTAGAACTTTGAAACATGGAAATCAAGAAAGAAAGAAGGAAAGCTTGTATTATGATTACTTTGGTTTAGTTTGAAATGAAGAAATAATCTCTATTTATAGGCCAAAAATTTTGAATGACAAGGCAAGGTTATCATTGAGAGAGCTTGCAACTTGGCTTAAGTGGTAAGAAGGAATCTTTTGCAAGCTCTAAGTTTAATTTTCAAAAACTTAGCTACACAAAGTGTTTTTTCAAGTTCTTGGACATTTTGGAAAGCTTGTAACAAGACCTACAACTTTCATGTTTTGAGTTTTTCCTGAATCACAATGGATCTATGTGAAAAATGGCCATGAAAGTAAGGAAAAACCATGTTTCTTTAACACTTGAAAAATTTTCTAAGTGTTAGAAAAAATTCAAATCTTGACTTTTTCACATTTCTTGATTTTTTATGATCATGATGTATTATTTGAAATGACTTTATGATTGAAAAAGTTTAGTCTTGAAAAAGTTGACCAAAAGTCAAAGTTTGACTTTTTTGAGAAGATGAATTTTCATCAGATGATTCAGAATTTGTCTGATGAAGAAACATGGATTTTGTAATATTTTGAACCAAGAAATTAGGTCAAGATGTTGCATTGAAGATGTTAAGATCAACCTTCAAGCAAATAGGTCATTCATTGAGCAGAAAGTCAATGATTCACTATCTTCGATCAAAACCCTAATTGGTCGATTCAAGGTAGATCATGAGAAAAAGTTGGGAATTTGGAGATCAAATGTTGATGATTGATTAAGATAAATCAATTGAGGTAAGTGGAAACTCAAACCCTAATTGATTATATCTTGAACAGATGAAATTTTGAAGAAACCCTAACTTTGACTTCTAGAAGCCACGCACGATCTATTATGTTCTGAAACTGTTAGTGATGCAGTGATGCATATGTGGATAATGTAAGGTGGTATCTTAGGTCAAAAATTGGGGTATGACACTTCTAAGTTTACTGAGTTTGCTAAGTATTATGCTCACTATAACAATGATGAAGATGGAGAATCTCTAAGTGTATCAAGTTTGAAAACTGTCTCTGTAATGAGATTAAGCAAGGTACAGGTATCTGCGTATTCACAGGTTTTCTGATTTGGTGGATTGTAGTAGGATTCTGGAAGAGGATCTTGCTAATACTAGGTTGAACTCTCGTGGGTTTGTTGACAAGAAGGGAAACCAATAAATGGATCGTGGTAAATCGTATGACAGGAATAACCAGAAGTCTGGTGGGTGGAAAAGGCCTAGTGGGGGAGATTTTAATGCTCATATTAGGTGCTATTGTAATACGGTGAACTGACTTTGAGAATTGTTTTGCTTTTGATCGCAAAAATGTTGCGGATAGCAAGAGTCGCCACCGACTTTTCTTTTATCCAATTAAGGGAAGGTGAAAAGAACAGGAAAAGACCTTCGTTAGATTCTGAGTAAGGGAGAAGGTTATGAAAAGGGAAGGTATTAGCACCCCTTTCCATCCGTAGTTATCTACGGGCTCTTAGTTGCTTCTAGCTCATTTTTAAAAGTGCTTTCTGTGTGTTTGACAAAAATGTTTTGAAAAGGCATTTCGCTTTGACTTTGTAATGATTCATGTAGGAATGTATACAAAGTGTTCGGAAATGTTTCGTTTTTGAAAAGAAGTTTGAACTTTGACAAAAAAGTGTGTGGTGTGAAAAGTGTTTTGTTTGAGCAAGCAACTGAAAGTCTTATTACCTACTCAGAATGGTCGTTTTCGTGTTACTTTACTTTTCTTTAGAATAGTGCTATCCATACCATTAGTTGGTAGGTAACCCTATTCGTTGGATGTAGAAGGGACATTCGAAGGGACATCGGATGGTCATAGAAGGCAACTTGTAGGAAGTATCCTAGCATATTCGAAGGGACGATCATCACTTTTCGTAAGCAACAATCAAGGGACAAGATCATATATTCGTAGGCGACATCGTGGGTCTATGATCTTTGTATCGAAGGGACTATGATGATATGTTTGTAGGCAACGGTGCTAGGATACCTCTACGTTCGAGGGACTTGACCATTTGTTCGAAAGGCAACGAGAGAGAATTACCCTAAGGGGTGCATGTGTGAAGAGAGTGTGTCAAATTCAGATATATTATCTTGGAATTAGAAGTGATCTATGTTGTTTTTATCTTGCCATACACGCCTAGTTACTAGCAGTTTATAGGGTGCGGAAAATAAATTGCAGAAAGTAAAGTGCGGAAAAATAAAGTTCTACGCTATTACATGGCTTTGGGGTAGTTACATAATAGGAGTGCGGAAAGTAAAATTCCTAATTAAACTATTACATCCCATAGGCAGTTACATAATATTGAAAAGAAAAGCGAAAAAAATTGTCTGAAACGTTACAACCTGTGAACAGATACATAATCGGAAATTAAAAGAAAGTTCGCATAAGAGAAAAAATGTTAGTAAAAATAGAGTTTTTGAATGAGGAAAAAGATTTTAGATTAGGAATGATAATTAGATGATAGAATAATTTTTGGGAATTTTCTGGATCGATTTTGATAATTAAAAGCAATTAAAAGTCAATTTAATGGTTAATTAGAAATTAATTAAAATATGCATGCAAAAATATTAATTTTAATGTCAAAAATTAAATAAACATTTTTCTGATTAAAATGCAAAAGGAAAATATTTTTGGTGTTTTTAAAATGCATGAAAAAAATGTTTAAAGATTAATTAAATTGAATGAAATTAAGAAAATTAAGAAAATAGAAAAGTTAGTTTGCAAAGTGTAAAAAAGAAACTGCCAGGGCCAAGGATCGAACTCGTGCCCTCTGGAGAAATCAACCAACACGTTGCCAACTGAGCCAAGTGTACTTGGTGTTTGAATCCTACAAACAATGGTTTATAAGCGTAAACGTGTCATAGTTGTGATTTTCAAACACAGTCAAACGCATGGGACCCAGGTGTTACGTAAGAGCGAATCAGGATGAGCCATTGCGCCATGCCAGCCACGCCGGGGTCAGATAGGTCAACGACGCCGGAGCCCTAGCTCCAGTCGTCTTCTCCGGCCACCCAAAATCTCAATCTGCAAAAATAAGCAAAATAAAAACCAAAGAGGGACCCTACCCCCTAAATCGAGGGCTGCGAACACGATGGTGGTGTCCGTTTGCCTTGAATCGGCCTGGAGAACGCGTTTCGAATCAAACAGTTCTAAAAGCCCTAACAATGGTGGTTTGTGTTTTCTACGTCTAAGCTCACATGAGATGCATCATTCATGATCTAATGAATGTCCTGAATCCATACAAACAACCAAAAGTAGTTAACAATGCATGAAATAAGAAAATCGAAATCAAGAAAATACCAAATCGGTGAGAGCTAGATGGCTCGATCTGGGAGGATTTGGCTTCGTGTAAGGGCTGGGAATGATTGTTGGGATGTCCAGGAACACGATGGAAGGCTTGGAACTCCTTGAAACTTGCTGGAAAATCAAATTCGAATTTGCCAACTTTGAAAAATATTTGAGAGAATAAGGGTTGCTTCAAGAGGCTAGGGTTTCGTTCTTGGTCTTTGTGAATGCAATATGTATTTATAGAGCAAGAGGTTGGAGCAAAAAGAATGAAAAAAGATATGCTTTTGAATGCAAAATATTTTCTCTTTCAATTTTGATCAAATCTTTCTAAAATTTGATTTTCTCTTCCTTGCATGAGCTAGCACGAATTTGGCATGTTTTGTGGGCTTCCTTGGTCCTCAAGCTTGACAAAAATCCAACCCAACTTAAATTATACCTTGTTTTCATTATTTATTTAATTTAAATTTGAATTAAATGCTTTTAAATTCAAAAATAAATCAAAAAAAATAGAAAGAGGTCGTGGCAAGACATCAAGAGGTCTTAAATAATATTATGATTAAGTTTGGATCATAAAATTATAGGCCCATTTTGAAAAAATTGGATTTTGTCAGATATTTTTCTTTGTGCAATTCTTCAAAAATGCCCAACTTGTGCAAGGTGTATTTTGCTCAATTTTTAACATTTTTGAGTGTTCTTGGACTTTTTAGAAATCTCTAGATTACCTCTAAACAACCTCTTTGGTTTCATCTCAATTGGAGTTTCCATACTCAATAACACTTCTTTACAAAAAGTTGACTTTATGTTGACTTTGAAAAGGACCTGTAATGTTTTGATCCATATATTAAAAATGAAGCATTTTTTGACCATGTTTGTGAGACATGAAGTTGTAGATAATTGAATTATATTCAAAATGAGAGGTGGTGGAAATTTTTTTGATAAAGTATGAGAAAGTTATGCTCAGTCAAAGTTCAGTTGACTTTTCCTCAAGAAACCCTAATTTGGAAAGTTTGACTTTTGATCAAATCTTGAGTTTTCTTGATGACTCATGATCAACCCTTGATCAAATGATGAATGTCACTTCAAAATATGGATGTTGACCAAAAATCATGAAGTTTGACTGTATGTTGACCACAGTTGACTTTTTGTCCAATACAACTGATTTTCAACCATTCGAGCAATTGTCTGAGGAAACTTGACTTGTAAGGCTTGAAATTTGACATGGAGATTCTTTGAAGCATATGAGGAGGCATGATGACCATTGGAGGTGTTGGAAACCATCTTGATCTTGAGGATATCCAAACCCTAGTTTGGGTTGACTGCTTAGGAGAGGATTTGTCTGATCAACCCTTGAGGAATCCTTGGGTATGGATATATGAAATGTCTTGAGAAATAAGAGGGAAAATTTTGGGGTATGGCAGCTATAAATATGGTGAGTTTAGACATCGAGTTCAGGAATGAAAGAGTACTGAGAAAAAGTGTTATAATTGTGGGAAACCTGGCATGTGGCTAATGAATGTAGAGCAAGGAAAGTGACTTGTTACAACTGTGGAGAAGAGGGTCATACTCGTCCGCAGTGCACTAAGCCAAAGATGGAGCAGTCTGGAGGCACATGCACTTTATCTGCATATATTTGGCATTTGTGACAAGATCGGGAATATCAATAACAATCAGCTACCATAGTGGACCAGTAGTAACCTGCTCTCAGAATTTTCTTGCCCATTGTATGTCCAATGAAATGATTACCAAAGGCGCCTTCATACAACTCTTCCATGATTCGCTCAGCTGTCTTCTGATCTACACATCAAAGTAAGGCAAAGTTATGGTTGCGTTTTTATAAGATGTTGTTACTTAGGAAGAATTTGGCGGCGAATCTCCTCAGAAATTTCTTATCGCTGATGATACCCCTCGGGTATTCTTGAGTCTCGAGATACCTCTTTACTTCGTGGAACCAAGGCTTCTCTTCTACTCCTTCGGTGTCAAGTTCACAACAGTACACTGGTTCGCCTAGTCTTTCAATAGTAATTTGAGGAGCTTCATTGTCCCATCTGACTTTGAAGATAGATGACATGGTAGCTAACGCGCCTGCCAATTGATTCTCTTCTCGCGGAATATGCTCGCAAGTGATTTCCTCGAAGTAGGGGATCATATTCAACACATGTTCTTGATATGGAATGATATTCTGATGCATCGTGTCCCATTCGCCCTTAATCTGACTAATCACCAAAGCTGAGTCTCCATATACTTGCAAGAATTTGATCCTTAAGTCAGTAGATGCTTCAATGAAGCGTATATGGACATCGTTGCGAGAGATAATCACGGCACTAAAACTATTACCAAATGCGTTAGAAGCTCCATCGAACACCATGGTCCATCGGGATCCTAGATCAGGTCCTTCATCCGGTCCAGGTTCTTCACAATCGCTGACTAGCATAATATCCTCATCCAAGAATTCAAAATGCATAGACTGATAGTCATTTATGGCTTGATGAGCCAAGTGATCGGCTACTACACTTCCTTTGATCGCTTTCTGAGTAGTGTATTGAATTTCGTATTCAGTCAAGATCATCTGCCATCTTGCTATTCTTCTGGAGAGAGTAGGTTTCTCGAATATGTATTTTATCGGATCCATTTTAGAGATCAGTAAGGTAGTGTGGTTCAACATATATTGTCTTAGTTGGCGAGCAACCTAAGCCAAAGCGTAGCAAGTTTTCTCGAGCAGTGAGTATCTTGTTTCATAGTCGGTAAACTTTTTACTAAGGTAGTATATTACATGCTCTTTTCGACCAGACTCGTCATGTTGCCCCAACATACACACCGTTGAATTATCTAACATTGTTAAGTACATGATTAGAGGTCTTCCTTCAACTGGTGGCATCAGGATAAGAGGTTCTTGTAGGTACTCCTTGATTTTGTCAAAATTTGTCTAGAAATTGTCGTTTCATTCCACTACTTGATCTTTCTTCAGTAATTTGAAGATTGGCTCACAAGTAGAAGATAGATGTGCAATAAATCTAGCAATGTAATTCAGTCATCCTAAGAAACCTATGACTTCCTTCTCGGTGCAGGGAGCTGGCATTTCTTGAATAACTTTAACCTTAGCGGGGTCAACTTTGATACCTTTAAAATTGACGATGAAACCCAAGAGTTTGTCAGATCTGACTCCAAAGGTACATTTATTCGGATTTAGTCTCAATTTGTATTTCTTCAGTCTATCAAACAACTTACTTAAATAATCAAGATGTTCTTCTTCATTTTAGGATCGAGCTATCATGTCATTAACGTAAACCTCTATCTCGGGAATGATCATATCATGGAATAAAGCTACCATAGCATGTTGTTATGTTGCGCCAACATTCTTCAACCCAAACGGCATTACCTTATAACTGAAGGTGCCCCACTGTGTAATGAAATTAGTTTTTCCATGTCTTTGGGAGCCATCATGATCTGATTGTAACTAGAGAAACCATCCATGAAAGAGAAAACCTTATGCTGAGCGGTGTTATCGATCAAGACATCGATATGTGGAAGCGGAAAGTCATCTTTCGGGCTTTCCTTATTCAGATCTCGATAGTCCACACACATACGTACCTTGCCATCCTTCTTAGGTACTGGTACCATTTTCGCAACCCACTGTGGATATGAAGTACCGGCTAAGAAACCGGCGTTGAACTGCTTCATGACTTTGGCTTTAATTTTCTCATACATCTCAGGACGCATATGGAGAACCTTCTGCTTTACAAGGAAAAAACCTTCTTTTGTTGGTAGTCGGTGTAACACAATGTCAATGTCTAAACCTATCATGTCTTCACAGGACCAAGCAAAAATCTCGATGTAATCTCGCAGCATCTGGATCAATCTTTCCTTAACATTGTTCTCAAGACTCGCTCCTATCTTGAATTCTTTTTTGTCTTCGTCGGTACCTAGATTCAAAACCTCAATCGTCTCTTCATGTGGATATATAGCCCTTTCCTCTTGTTGTAGTAGTCTGGCAAGTTCTTCCGGCACTTCACAATCTTTCTCGCCTTCGTCTTTGGCTTGGTAGATTGGATTATCAAAGTCATATTTAGCAATAGCATAGTCGTTATCAATGGGATCCAGAGTGAATATGAATCTGCAGTTTATTACGTGGGTGTACATAAGAACACATGTCTTTTTTTAAAAGGTGATAAAGTAAAAGAAAGACAGAGAGCACAATATTTGAATGCAAAAGTCCAATAATTTATTGAATGAAAATATGCGAATGACAAATAATAACCCTCACAAATGATTCATTGTGGTCCGAGCAAGGCAGTAGGCTTAAAGTCTTATTATTCAAAACTATAAAGCATAAAACAGAGAAATAATTACTCCTGACTAAAGGAGATTGGCATAACATCCTTTATCGTCCAACTGTTGAGTCCATCTCCGGTAGTTGGGAAGATCCAGTTGTCGATGTCGAAATTACAATCATCGTCTTCTATAGCATGAAATTTATTCTTGTTGATGCGGAACGGAGGTCCACCGGCACGTTCGCGGTGTATCATTTTCTGACCTTTGTAAGTGAAGCCTAAACCAGACTTATCATCTTTAAATGGGAAATCGGGTAACTAACCTCAAATAGTACAACCTCCTTCTTCTACTACAGCTATGGCGTCCTTCAACGAGGCCATCTTTTGTGGAACTCTAGTAATTTTAGGAGTGACAGGAGCGTCAACAGGCATGACTCGTGGAACTACTTCAAAAGCTTGATAGGGAGTATCGATAAATTAGCCTTCCATTTCAATGTATCGGAATGACTGTAGATGGCTTACCATATATTCTTCTTCTCCACAAACGGTAATAATCTTCCATTTCGTTGGGTATTTCAATTTTTGATGCAAGTTAGAGGTAACAGAACCTGCCCCATGTATCCAAGGGAGTCTAAGCAGGAAATAATAAGTTGGACGAATATCCATCACAAATAAAGTAGAATCAAAAGTTTGGGAACCTACTTTGATCGGCAGGTTGAGCTCTCCAAGTACTGTTCTCTTTGAACCATCAAAAACTCTTATGATTATGTCACTGGGTTTCATGACCACTTCTTTAACGTCAAGTCTGTCGAGAGCAATCTTTGGCAGGATATTCAGAGTAGAGCCAATATCCACCAACATATGAGACAACATAGTGCCCTTACACTCTATAGATATGTGCAAGGCTTTGTTGTGTTTTCTTCTGGTAGGAGTCAAATCAGCATCATAAAATCCCAAGCCATTGTTTGTGGTCAGGCTAACAATACAACTTTCAAATTGGTCAGCAGAAGTGTCTTGCGGTATGTGAGCATTCTTCAAGAATTTCACCAAGGCTTTAGAGTGAGCCTCAGAATACAACAATAGTGATAGCATGGAAATATTGGATGTGGTTTTTCATAACTGCTCCATCACATTGTAATCGCTTTTCTTAATAATCTTTAGGATTTTCTCCATCTCTTGCTTGGAGGTATCTTCAGCAACTTCCTTTGTTACTTTCGTTTGAGCAGGTTGAGTCACTTTCTCTTTTCCCCGAGCCCCAGGATTTGGTTCAACAGTAGGAATACGGACTGGTGCAGTAGTGTCTTTTGGAGGAGAGATATATAGAGAAAACACTCTTCTGGTTCTGTTTCTCTTACTTGATCTGGTAATATTGTTGACATAAGGATTAGTAGCTTTAATTGTGATGTCTTCAATGGCCAATGGCTCTTGTTTGACATCATGATATTAAACTTTGGCTCCATAATTCCAAGGTATAACTTTGTAAGAGGGATATGGAACTGGTTCGGGTGATGTAATAATTAGAGGTGCCACTCTAGGTGCAGAATCAGGAGGGGTGATCTTTATTATGTTTATATCGGCATATTTTTCGGGATAGTCATCATCTCCCCATCTGGTTTCTTTGATGTCTTCAATCGCAACCTTGGAGCTTTCGGGGTCGGTATATTTCACCATGAAATTAAACTTCCCACTTGGCTACCCCAAGGTATCCCAGACTTCTAGTATGGCTTCTTCTATGCTTACGTCTTCGATTTTCAAGTTCTTGGCAACATCTTCACATGAACCCTCTACAGATGGAGTTTTTATGAATAACACTTCTCAGTTGTCCATCAGGCGTTGAATACCTCCCTTCAACCAGGCAGATCCATTGGGTTCGGATGCATAGTAACAACAATTGTCAAAACATCCTAAAAATAAGCTGGCTTGTAGCAGATTCTTGTTAATAGTCATCAAGGGAGTGGTTAACTCGTTCATAACAAAGACATAAGAGTTGTTACCAATGGAGTTGGCACTCTTACCATGATTGGGAATTGGTGCGTTGATCACATTCGAGGTTTCAAAAGGAGGGTCGAATTCAATTTCATGAGCTTCAATTATGTCTTGGATCTTGTTCTTCAGGGCCCAATAGTTGTTGGTGTCATGTCCTGGGCTATTGAAGTGGTATGCACACCTTGCATTGGGATTGTACTTCGGTTAAGATGTGTTAACATGTTAAGGCGGATCTCTCAAAGTAATCAACTCTACTTTCAACATATGTTGTAATGCTTGAGAAAATGGCATGTTGATCTTCGTATGTTGTCTTCTTGGTGCGTTATTCCTACATGTATTGTCTTGTTGAGGTTGCACCATTGTGGTATTGGAGATCAGGATTGCCCCCACAGATTGATGGCGATCACCTTTATCACGGTTCTTCTACCCATACACAACATTGGTTTCTTTCTTCCCACCAAAAGATCTCTCCGCAACATTTGAAGATGTCTCGACTTGAATCTTTCCACTCTTGATTCCAGCTTCAATGCGTTCTCCTTTCAGTATCAGCTCGATGAATCCGGCGGAGGAACTTCCAATCAGATGATTGAAGAATGGGCCTATCAACATCCCCATGAACATGTTAACCAGCTCCCTATTAGACAAGGGTGGCTGGACTCTTCCTGCTAGGTCTCTCCATTTCTGAGTGTACTCTTTGAACTTCTTATCATGGCCCATAGACATATTCTATAGTTGCATGAGGGTTGGTGCCAATTCAGCATTATATTGGTACTGCTTGTAGAAAGCATCTGCTAAATTATTCCAGGTATGAATGTGGGTATTTTCTAGCAGATAATACCACTCTAATTGTGCTCCAGACAGACTCTCTTGATAGAAATGCATCCATAATTACTTATCAGCAATGTGCGGTTGAATCTTTTGAACATAGGACTTCAGATGAAGTTTTGAACAGGAAATGCCATCATACTTTGCAAAGGTAGGAACTTTGAACTTGTGGAGAATCACCACTCTAGAAACCAGGCTTAAGTCATCGAAGTTCAGTCCTGACATTTTTAGATTTTCCACAACATTCAGACGGTCTTCGAGTTGCTTATATTTCTCATCATTGGGGGGATAATGTTCGCTCATATAGTCTTTTTCCTCTTCTTCTTGAGACCCATGATGGCTTCCTTCATTAACCTTGACACTTCCTTCAGTTTCGCCATTCTTTTCTGAGAACTCAAGATGTCTGGCTACCTTGACTGGATCTTTGAACCTTTTCCCCATGTTGAGAATACTAGCGATCTTCTTCTTTTTCTTCTTAATGATGAGCTCTTTCAGATGGTTCTGCCCTTGGGCCAAGTTGGTGAACATTTTTTAGAACTGAGCATTTTGAGCCTAGAGATCTTTGACAGTTTGTTCGAGAGCCATTTCTGCTAAAATAAACAGCGAGAGAATGAGAAAACCAGTCTTCAGAGTACCTGTTATGAAATGATATGCTATGATATGCAATGTTATGCAATGCAATATTTTCAAGGACCTTGGGAATATAAATTTGGTAAAAAAGCAAGAACAAAATTTTTATTAGTTTGATTAGTAAATACAAATAAAAGTTCAAAAAGTAAGACTCCTAATGCCTTAAGCCTCCCATGGACACTTCCTCTTTGTGTTGACATAGGTGTTAATGCTCTGTTCCTCGTGAAGTAGTTTAGTCAACTCCAATGCTATTTTCTCGCTTGCATAACATTGGGGTTCGAATGTGTCCCTTTCTTCTTTAAGTTAAATCCAGTATCAAATCAAGAAGAGCTTTTTCCCTATAGGATAGGTTGAACCAACTTAAACTCCGGTAGGGTAAAAGCCTATACCTCATGCAAGCCTTAAACCTAGGGCTATTGTGTGAATTTCTTGTGCTTGCTATTTAAACATGACATCATAACATCATAACATTTATAACCATTTCGAGGACCTAGGGATTTATCTTTGTTCTTTGTTGTAGGGTTATGGCTTCTAGGAAGACTATCTGAATCAGCTTCGTGGGTATACCTTCTCAACTCAAGGAGTTAGTCTCAAAAGTTCCCAATCACTCTTAATTCATCAAAAGACATGGTTATCTAATCGACTTGGTTATCTCCGGTTTTGAAGAAGATATGATGACCTTCGTATTCCAGTTCTTTGATTCGAAACATCACTTCTTTACCTTCCCAGACTATCAATTGGTACCTACAATGGAAGAATTCTCTAAGCTACTTGGGATACCCATTCTTGATCAGATACTTTTCACCGGTTCAGAAAGAGTTCCGAGGTTTGAAGACATTGCAGTAGCTTTACACCTAAAGCGGTTAGACATTGAAGCTAATTGGGAAATAAGAAGTGGAGTTAAGGGTTTACTTGCTAAATTTAAGATAAAGGCTCGAGAATTCTTAAAGGCCATGAGTTTCCAAGCTTTCGAAGTTATTTTAAATTTACTAATCTATGATTTGGTGTTATTTCCTAATCCAGATCAATTCATAGACGTGAACGCCATCAAGATATTCCTCGCTCATAATCATGTGCCTACTTTGCTCGGAGATATTATGCATTATGTTCACACCCGTACTATGAAAAAGAAAAGGGACTCTCATGTGTTCCGTACCGTTATTATCCAGGTGGTTATTTCAGACCTTCCTCGATTAGTGATGAAGAATGAACAAGGTCTAAAATGGTCTCAAAGGTTGATATCACTCTCTCATTCAGATATTCGTTGGTGTCTCTACTCTAAAAAAGACTTCACTTTCATTAACAAGTGTGGATTCTTCCCAATGTGTCGTTTCTTGGTATAAGTTGGTTCGAATGTGCCCCTTTCTTCTTTAAGTTAAATCCAGTATCAAAGCAAGAAGAGTTTTTGCCCTATAGCTTTTACCCTATAGGATTTATATAAATTATATAAATCACCGAACAAACAATATCAAAGCAAGAAGAGCTTTTGCTTGAAGACAGTATCGTCGCCATTGTCTCATTTTCAGACCAAGGTACATGTATGATGTTATCATTTCATTTTTATAGTTATCACATTAATAGTGTCTTCTATTCTGAAGTTTCTTTGTCTTATATTTTGAAGTCTCATTTATTTCTTAATGGTTGTGATGCCTAAGTTTTAGACCAAAATATATGGCAAACTTTTTATTTGTCTAAATTAAATTTTATTGTTTGATTTTATTTTATTAAATCAAATTGTTTTATTTTATCGATAGAATAAAGCGTGTATGTGAGACCAAATTTGGAATAAATTATTAATATTACGTTATTTAGTATGGAATCGGAAATATATTTTCGATTTTCATCCAAATATTTTAAAATAAGGTGCATACCGGAAGTATATTTTTGGTTTCACTCAAAAATTATAGTAAATAGTGCGAACCAAAAATAAACTTTCGGTTTTGTGAAAGGCATTTTGGGGTTTTCATGGGGTGTGTCACATTCTTATGGGGTGGGTTAAGAAATCTACTTAAAGATTCCATGAATTTTGTTGTTGTTGTTGTTTTTGTAATTGATGTTCTTGTTGTTGTTTTTGTTATTGTTGTCCTTGTTCTTGTTGTGCGATTTATTGTTTAAAGATTCTGTTGATTTTATTTTTGTTGCTGTAATAGGTGTTATTGTTGATGATGAGGAGGAAGATTTAGAATTTATCCAAAAAATTAGTGTTTTGCATATTAAAACATTAAAAAAAAGGTTAAAATTAAAATTTTGTAAACGGAATTTTATCCCTCGGTTATTATGAAAAATTGAGGTAAAAAGTATCGCAATTTTGAAATTCTAAAAAACGTATTTGTTAGAGATCGAACCCAAATCATTGTCACTTTTTCCCTCAGTGTTTAAATCACCAAGGAGGTAAATAGAGAATTTACATCGGGTTGAATTCGGATCTAATTATGTTATTACAATGATATAAATTATGTAATTATTTATCTAAGTTTTTAATATTGTTTTGGTAAGTTATAAAAAAAGAGTTATAACAATATAATTTGGAGAATCAATATGTCTATGTCACACAATGTTAAACTTTCCACTTAAATACAATATACTATTTTATATCATATCGTTACAAAGTGTACACCAAAATATACTATGAAAAATATTACTGTAATTATTATTTGATATTACACGCACATTAAACACATGATAATATATAATTATCATGTGTATGGCACCATATATCTATCATATATACTTTACATTATATATTGTCTCTATTATACCATGAGACTTTATTATATTTTCCTTATTATATAATCAATTAATTTAACAACACCTACAATGGCAATCTTTGTCTTTTCCACATTCACCACGTGCAGAAAATGTTCCACATAATGCCTTGCATTGGATTTTGCATTGAATACTCCTTCCAGACTTGCGACATAAACCAGCTACAACTTTATTACATGGTTTTGCCTCTAACATTTCCACTTGATTTCCTACAGAGAAAAACAAGCACAAATCTAATTAATTAAAGAAACATAAACTTGTGAGACTTTACGAAAACTAAATACAATGATCATAATTCATACCAAAATGAATGGAAAGAATAAGCAAAATAATGAATACACTTTTCATATTTTTAATTTTTGAGAATAAAATATTCAACTTTCAATGATGATGATGATGATGTTTCATTAAGTAAGCATATATATATATATATATATATATATATATATATATATATATATATACACAAGAAAAAGCTAAATATAAGGAATATAAATAGCGTTTCTCTCTCTTTTTCATTAGTATTTTTAGCCATTTATCTCTCCATTTTTTCTTCCACGGCCGCTTCACACCATACAAAGTTGTGTGTATATTTTTACACCTATGTACAATTATAGAAGAAATTTTAACCACAATCTAAATAGAGATGTTATTGTTAAAGTATATAGATATTGATGGCATGGAACATACCATGTGATTGGTATGAGAAAACATTTGGATAGAATTTGAGAAGTGGATGTCAAAGAAGAACTTAGATCTCTAATAAACTATGTTTCTAAGAGTTGTCAATTCAATCGTTAAGTGACTCAGTTCTAGTGTCTCAGAAATGAAAAAAAAATAATTAAAATTTATAAGAAAAAAGGTGAGGAAATAAGCCATAGAAACGCGATAGAAAGCATAAGAGATGTTTAAGCATCGTTCAATATTTTGTATTGTATTTATTTTTACAAACATTGATTTCTTCTATTTCATATTATTTTTAATGACAAACTAATAGTACATTATAAAAGGAGAAAAACTATGAAATTTCAAATCAAACTAGTTACAAAGCATACAATATACAAAAAATAACTATCGAAGATACACACAAAATAAACAACAAATAAATAAACAACTAAAAAAACATAATCAGCACCAATGTGCACGAGGTCTGCTAACAAAAGACCAATTTTTCTGAAAACAACTTCAACAAAATTAGGCTAGATTTCATATCGTCGACTTCACCATCAACAAATCTGACTCATTAAAAGAGAACCAAAGCCACCAACTACTATTGTCCTTTAAACTAAGAAAAACACTCGATTCTTTATTGGTGTAGGTAGAGGATATTGTTCTGAAGGAAGATAGAGAAAATGTAAGAGTTCACCTTTAATCTACCTAGAAACTGATTCCAAACTTAAAAAAATGCTCTTCTCATCCACCTCTTTCAGATTTATTGTATCACCATTATAGATTACTAGCTCTAAAGACCAAACTACAACATACCAAATCATAAGAAACTCACCCTTATACTTAATTTTACACCTCAGAAAGAGGAAAGATTTTAAAAGAATGCGTAGGTTATGTAGGTAGCACTATCTGTCAACCTAATTACTGAAAGAACTTGTACCATACAAACAAAGCGAAATCACAAGTGACAAAATATGAGAAACTGAATCAATCAAAGTATCATACAACAAACACGATATCCTACTAGGTTCAACAACCATTCCTCAATTTGATATGTATTCTTTAGAGGAGAGCATATATCCTCCATAAGCTCTTAAGAGAAAACCACCAACTTAAAAGAAGTTTAAGTAACCCAGATAAAGAGTAGGTTTGAATTCACATTCGAGTTATACTTTGAAATAGAGATTGGCATTTTCCATTAAACATGGTATGCAAAATCAACTCTGAAAGTCCTTTATCTAGAATGTTTCCAATTCCACTTGTCTCTATATGGGGGATCAACACCTCAGAGAAGAGAAAGAAGGTTTTCAATCACATGTAACTCTCAAATAAAAAGGCTCTTTGTCATCTAAGTTCCCAAACCATTTCCCTATTAACCACCAAGTTGATCTCTCCCGTAAACCAATATGGATGAATTAAATTAGAGAAGAGATTGGGGAACTTAATCTTAAGAGGAATGAAACCTAACTAAGGGTCATTCCAAACGGAGGTTTGGGTTCCTGACTCGACATTCATAAGGATGTCATCAACAAACTAATAAATGGATATCCATCTTAAGATCCAAGGAGAAACACCCATTTCCACCAAGAAGAGGTAGACTGAAAATCTGACATCCTACCCCTGAAGAGACGAAATGATTAAAGAACCATACCTAGATATAAGAATATCTCTCTAAACACTTCAAGATTACTAGAAAACACATAAGTTGTCATCACTTTTTTCACATGTCACATAACCCATATATGATAAGCATATAATCGAGGAAGCTCTAGTTGATTGAGTCATGCTCTTTCTCAAAATCTACCTTAAAATGAGACAAGTTTTCTTATATCTCTTGGTCGAGTTTATCACCTCATTCATAATCGCCTCCCTGCCAATCAATATTCTACATTTAAATAAATTTGATTGATCGGGAGAAATAAGCTTATCCACCAGGACTCTACTCTTATGTCCAACATTTAGCCATCATCTTATATAAGGATCCCACCAAGGAAATCAGCCTGAAGTCACCAAATGAGACGAAGATTTACCATTGGGGATCAATGTCACAAATTAGGATGCATAACAACGAGTTATAGATGCAAAGCAATGGAATTTTTCAAACATAATCTCTAAATCTCCTCTAACTAGATTCCAGAATCTTTTGAGAAAGGAGAAGTTAAACTCAATTGGACTTAACTTTTCTCACTATCACATTGGGAAAACTTAATTGTTGATGAATAAATGGAACGATAAAATAAGATTATCATCATCCGTAAGATAGTGGAAGACAATACTATCAAGCTGAGGTTTATCAACATTTGGATCTTTGGAAATATCAGAGAAATGCTTCACCGTCTCTTGCCTAATTTAAAACACCCCTTAAATCCATTCTTCACCAACCGTGAGAGTTAAACTAGCATTTTGTATACCTCTACTTTTGAATGACATGTGAAAGTTACAATTTCCCATGCAAGTAGAATTTCGTGCGAAAGTAGTTAAAACTCTAGGCTTGCTGTGAAAGTTAGACCTTGTAAAAATCCAATCATTTTTTAAAAAGGTTCATTGGAAAAACCTATCATAAGCTTGCATCATAGTGGAACTTTCGAGAAGAAATTATTGGGGAGATTATGTTTTCCAAATAAATAGGCCAAACCTCTATAAATCTCTGGTGAATTTCAATCTACCCTTATCTCTTTACTTTTCAATCATTTATTTCTGGTGCATTTTTAATTGTGATTTTCTATTTTTATCATGTTTGGTTTATAAATGTATTTTTAACACTAAAGTGATATATTTGTAAAAGGTCTATTAAGGGCGAAGGGGATTACCATTCAAAAGAAAGGTGGTGACTCACATCTTTTACCCACCATTAGGGATTGTCTTACTATGAGTTCTCCCTACTCGCCTAGTCATGGGAGGCATGGGAAAAGATGTTCTTCGGTAAGAGGGAAATCAGGGTTAACGGCCTAATTCACATCTCTCAAATAAATAATGATTTAACCCACTACTGGCCAAATGGATGGCTATCAATCCCAAGAAAACCCTAGACCTAAGAGCCTCTATAAATACCTCATCCTAACGGGTGAGAGGAAATATCGTAAATATAAATGATACACCCTTAAAAGCCACATAGCTTATTACCTCACGTGAGCTTTCTCTCTCAACATCTTGAACCCCACTAAACAAGGCCTTTCGCAACTACAAGAAACCCCCTAACTACCAGAAAAAAATATTAAGGCATCTAGTAAGCCATACTAGCTTAGGGGTACCAGGAATTGTATACTTTTTATAAATACAATGGATCCCACCATGGGTCTCTGGTAAAACTAACCTGGGTCGCATCTTTGTAATTACCACTCTCACAATATTCCCTAGAAGATGGCCAACAAAGTTTTATACTTTGTGGTTAACACTATAGTTAGATGTTTCATCAACGAAGGAAACTCCAAATGCTCCCCGAGGAAATATATTAGGCATGTGCTGACCGCAAATGTAATATCCCACAAGATTCTCCAAATTCAACCAGGGATAACCAGAGGCCAACATCACTATTTATAGTAGTGACAATGTCAAAATCCTTCCTCGTAATAACGACATTATGGTTATCAATGTGGATACTTTGTTGCCTTACTGTGTCATCCTAGGTAGACTTATAATCAATATGATATGGGAAATTATCCTCACCCGATACTTGATCCTAAAATACCCACTACTCAGTGGGCAAGTTGGTACAGTTTGAGGAAACCAGTAGAGCTCCTAGGAATGTTACCAGAGTAGCCTTGAAATTGTAAGGGAAAACTCGCCATTAAGGATGTCACCTTCCCCGAAGCACCAGATGCACACAGTAATAGTTGGTATCCCATAATTGGCATGGAAAATGAGAAGCTCACGCCCACGGAGTACTTGAAGAAAGTTCGAATAGGCCATTTGAAACATCGTGACAAAATGCCACGTCACTTTTTAAATAATATGAGCATGATCTAGTTAGCTAACTGATTAGGAATGCATACTTGTTTGCCTAGGCTCCATATGAAATATTAGGGATAAATATTAGAGTGGTGTGTTATCACCTCGCCTTCAGCCCCTCCGCCAATCTAGTGCCATAAAGAAAGCATAAAATTGGTGACAAGAAGAGATATGTTATCGACGAAGAAGTAAGAAAGATAAAAAGCGTTGACTTCATCACAGCGACAAAATATCAACATGATTATCCAATATAGTACTGGTGAGTAAGGATACAGACAAGCGGTGCAAGTGTGTGGACTTCACCGACCTCGACACAACTTTCCCTAAGGACCTATATCCCTTTCTAGACATTAATTGCATGATTGACAGGTCATTATGCTACTGTACATTGAGCTTTATGGATGTCTATATGGGGTAAAAGAATATAAGGATTTCATGCCCTTCGGCCTCAAGAATGTTAGCGCCACATACTAGTGGATCATGGACATTGTATTCTCCCACAGGATAAAGTGAAACCTAGAGGTCAATATTGATTAAATGAGAATGAAAAATACTTAAGGGCGAGCCATGCAGAGGATTTGGAAGATGTCTTATAATCAGTTAGGAAGTATAACATGTGCATGAATCCTACCAAGTGTTCCTTTGAAGTACATGCAGAAAAGTTCCTTTGGTTCATGCTGACAAAGAGAGGCATTAAATAAAATTCAAATAAATGACAGGATGTCATTGACATGAGATGCCCCTCCAACACAAAAAGAGGTTCAACAAATCAGATGTCATCTCATTGCCTTATCCTTTTTCCTCTCTTGTGCGGGAAATAAGGCTTTACTCTTCTTCGCCGCTATAAAGAAGAATGAGAGTTTTGAATTACTATAGAATGCAAGCAAGCTTTCTCAAAAATAAAAATTATTTCTCATGTTTCCGCCCATCGTCACTCTCGAGGGAAGAATCAAAACCTCTCATCTATCTTTTAGTTATAGATCAGGTGATGAGCTTAGTACTCGTCCAAGAGACATATAACGTAGAAAGGCTTGCATATTTCATTAGTAAAGTATTTAATGGCACCAAAACACATTATTAAAAGATCAAGAAGCTAGCTATGCAATCGTCTTCGTAGAGATCATGCTTCATCCTTATTTTCAGGGTCATAAAGTTGTCGTAAAAACCAATTATCTTGTTCAACTTGTCCTAAAGAAACCAAATTTGGCGAAAATCATAGTGTCTTGGACAGTGGAACTCTTAGAGTATGACACTAATATATCCTAAGAGGAAGCATGAAGTCTCAAGATCTAACACATTTTTTGGCATAGCTCGCTAGTAGAAGAGAAGACGCCCTCAAAGTGCGTGTTATTAGTTCATGGTGGCTCGAACATAAAGGAGGAGTGGCATTGGAATAGTCTCAGAAGGGCATAACGACATATTTGTGGAAAACCCACTGAAGTTTGAATTCAAAGTCAATAATGACATGTAAGAATATGAAGTTGTCATGGTCGACATGGTGATCGTCTATAAACGGGCGCCTCAAGGTTGAAGGTAAAAAGAAACTCTCAGCTAGTCACCAACCAAGTCATCGAATAATACGAGGCCAAAGAACTGCTACTACTACAAAATATACATTTTGTAATTCTTACTTCGTCCATTAAATCAACTGAAGTGATATATCATATTTAGTCGCCTTTATTTTTTTATTTATTAAAATATTTTTTACCACAATCCAGCATAACAGTCGTGGCGATAGGTTAAGGAGTGACACGCTTCGAATCCTAGTTATAGTACCCCAATTTTGTCCGAACAATTAAAAAATTTCAAAAATATGTTATTATTTTTATTTATTTTTATTTTTAACTAAAAAAAAAAGATAATTTTAATTAAATTTTTTATTTTTTATTTATTTTATTTTTATTTTTATTATTTTTATATTATTTGGAGCTTATTTCCAAATCCATTTGTTAAAGTTTTTTTTTGTCTCTCTATGTTGGGCAAAATGCATTTCCACTACACAACTACTCCACTACATCACTATTTCACTACTCTCTCACACAAAGAGACCAAAATTTGTTTTTTTATGTGTGTGTAAATTCTAATTTTCTATTGGGTATAAATGATAACATCAACCACACATTGAGAAGGGTTTTTTATGAAAAAGGTGGCATTTGGAAATTGAGAAAAATATAATATTCCCCATCTTCCTCACAACAACAAACACACATACTTTTACCAATTTTAACCCTACAACAACTATAACACAAATCGCCATCTTCACTGTCACTAAAATACCACCATCATATTCACCTTAACCAACAACAACCTCACAATACCATTCATTTTTTAAAGTTTAAAGGTTTTTTATTGTTTATGAAAGTATTATTGTTGTTATAGTTTTGTGTTTGTTCATCAAAAGTATTCATGTTGTTGTTGTAAGTTTGTTAGTATTCATAAAAATTATTCATGTTTTTACTGTAGTTTTATTCACTGTTCATAAATGTCTTCAATAATTTGAGAAAATGGATAATCTGTCTAGAATGTTTCAATCAATGTTCTGAAAAAATAAATTGACATTGATAGTTTGCATATATTGAATGTCAACTATTAATATTATGTGTAAATCTTTAACTGTGTATCCTAAAAAACTGTTAGTCCATAAATCAACGTTCTTTCCATTACCACTCAATCATATATTATGACCCTCTAAAAAGGAAAGGGAATGCTTAATGTCATCCTTGTTTAAGAAGAAATGTAATGCATGATTGGTTATCGTACCTAAAATATATAATGAAAAACATAGAAGATCATTGATTAATGATAGTCAACAACTTCCAACAAAAATATACCAACCATCTTTGTTTATTGTCTTAATTAGGGATGAAAATGGGTAGGGTATGGGCAGGATACTATTGTACTCGTCCACATACACGCAGTTTGAAAAAATCTTCGTACTCGAGTCAATACCCGTGTGTACACCAACATTTGTAATTGTACCTGTATCCTATGGATACCTAAATACTCGTATCAATATTCATTTACCCATATTACTAAAACAATTATTTATCAACTATAATTTATCATATAACTTTAAGTTTTTAATAACACTAAAAAAATCCAATGTTGAATTAAGAAATAAATATAGGGCAGAAAAATGGTTTGTTCTAGATAGAAGAACATTGACGAGTTGGAGCGACTTCATATGAAAATGGATTAGGATAAAATCTAACTATTGCTTTTATAGTAAAATCTGACTACTATACTCATTGGTTTAAAGTTTAAAATTGACGTGATAGTTATTATTATTTATTATTTTTGAGTTATCACATCGATTATTTTTAAAAACCGAGGTAATAATTATTTTATTTTTTAAAATTACATTGTTTACAGATAACATTAAAATAAATTGTTTACAAAAAAATCTCTTCAATGGTTTTTCTGCACTTGCAATTCATCATAACTTTGCATCCAAGATTGATTGTTGATGCTTGAATGTTAGAACTGTGAATCCAAGATTGATTGTTGATGCTATCTTTATCACTGCATTCACTAGCGTATACAATGTGCATGTGTTAGATGCATCCAACTTCTAATAAGGTGTTTCTTCCAAAATTGAAAAATATTTTCCTGCACTGCAATCATCCACCAGTAAAGCTTTTAGGAATAACAACAACAACCTTTAGAAATAACCAAAACAACAACTTTTAGAAATAACAACAACAACATCAACATCATTGTTTGAGATGGATTGCAAAAGTTGAAAAAATGTTTTGTTCAAGGTAGAAGGACATTTTTTCAGATTTGCAATTCATCCAAAAAAATGATGCATTCGACGGTGGGGCGGCTACAAATAAGATAGAAATAGGGTGCAATTTGTTAAACCATTATTTTTATAGTAAAATATAATTAATTTATCCATCGGGTTATCAAAAACACCAAAAGGTTAGATCGTTTATTTTACACTTGTAAACAAATGAAAACATAAAGTGCAGTAGCTAGGATTCGAAGCATGTCTGGAAGGGTATAACACCTCGAATTTTAAAATAACCTAGGGAACAAGTTTTTTTAAACAAAAATATATATAACATGGTGCGTTTTAGAATAAAACCCTGGTTTTTTCTGGACGACGTGAAAACTTTGTCATGAAAAGCGTTATCTGTAGTAGTGCATTATGGAAGCAGAGAAAGATTTTGATCATTCTCTAAATTTGGAGGAAGCATGGGGGAACCGAAGAGCCAAAAGATCATGGATGATAGAGGGTGATAGATATATTAAATATTTTCATCGATAACGTCTCAACGAAAGAACACAACTAGGTTACTCAGATTTATGACTATCAAGGCAAAGAGTATAAAAAGGAGGAAGATGTATATAACAATTACTTTGATGACATTTTTAAATCCAACAATGTTCTAGTTTACCATTTATAATACACACAAAGGTGTCTATAACAAACTTAACCAACATACATTACAACGGAAAACACATATAATAACAGTTGTGAAACACATATAATAACGACACCGCGTTCGTTGTTAAGTTATGTGTGGATTGTATGTATGTTGGCTACCATCACAAGCGTATGATTGTTGTGGTAAATTAGGTAATGCATTCTATATCACAACACTCAAAGTAAACAACTATTGTGACACAATAAGAAATGTTATGGATTGAATACTCATTGTTTGTATGGTTTTATTTTTTTCGCTCATTCTATAACAACGGTTAATATAATAGTTGTGATTAAATAGATGTTTATTTTTAATTTTTGTTTTGTTTTATCATATATTACAAACATGTATTTTTTTTAATAATTAACCATTACACGAAGTATTAGATATATTATAAGTTATAAACAAAATAAATAACTTATATATTATACACATATATTAGTTAAATATGCACAAAAATGTTATACATATATTAAGTGTGAGATATTGGGTCGAACTCTATTGTGTCGAAGGATGCTAGAATTGTTAGCATCGAATTGGGCCTGTTTGTTATGTCCAATTGGTTAAGTTAGCTTGTACCCTAAGTTAGCTTGTAATGGGTATTTGTGATAAAAGCCCATTAGTTTAGTATGTTAGGTTTATTATAAATAGCATACTAGTCTCTCATCATTATATACTGCAAATCCTAATTTAGGGTGAGAGGGTTATTTGTTATTCTTGTATACTTGTAATCTTGTTTTTAAGAGAAAGGAAAGAATAGCAGTTAATAACCAATCCTTGTGTTCATCGTGTTCTTCATTCTTTTTCCCTACAAGCTTATATATATTTGTTTCAAGGCATCCGATTCACAACATTAAGCACCAAAAATAAATTTACAACCATAAAAAACAAAGTAATGATAAAATATCACCCACCTTTTCAATCAATGTGATGAACATAACGCTCAACGTTTACAGACGTATTTTAAGTCAGCGGGAGAGAAAGGTGTTATGTCGTTGAACATCTACATAAAAATAGGAGGAAATTGAAATATCACGTCTTTTGAATTATATTAAAAAAATTACTTTAACATTAATGTGTTATTTGTAAACACATTTTATGAAATTATATATACCTTATCCACAAATCAATAATGCCGACAGAGACGATGTTATACATGTGGTTCATTACATAGTACTCACACTCACATTCCTCTAATTGTCTTACGGTGTACAAATTTAAATAACTAAAATATGTATAACCACACATTTCATAAATATATATATATATATATATATATATATATATATATATATATATATATATATATATATATATATATATATATAAAAGTTAATGTCACAAGTTATCTATTTATCTTAGAATCACAAAATTTAAGACCTAACGAAATTCTAAAAATACTCTTCAATTTTCAAAAATGCATTTTCTGACGCACCTCACCCACATATATTTCATTTATTTTTTAGTTATGCCTCAATTTTACGATTAAATTTATTTTAAAAATATATTTCTGGAATGTCTCTGAAAATATATTTTCAAAACTTACTAGCAATACATCCCACACATAACTAAGAAGTCATTCGTATACTAATAATTTTTGAAAATATATTTTTAATCAATCTTCGTATGAGAATCTATAAGTTTTTTTCCTTAAAGTCTTAATATTAAAAAATAGTTTTTTTCATTTTTATAACAAATATGGATGTAATTATTTTTATCCTCGTATTTTCAAAAATGTGATTTTGTAAACTTGTAATGTCTCCTCTCATTCATATGAATTTATATATAAAAAGGTTACAAAATTTGTTTTTTAGTGATTTTTAAACTTAATTTTTAAAAGTTTATCTTTTTTGGTTAAATACCATTTTTAATCCTTTTCCTGATTTTCACAAACGGCGTTGGCGTTAGCTTACATGTGTATGTATGGCATTTGACGTGTGTACGCGCGACAAAGATTCCCAAATTCCAAAAGATAGTATAAAACATATGCCTACGTCATAATTAATGAAGAAACTTTTATAAATAACTTATATATTAACAATTCCTACGTTTTTCAATAATGCAATCAAATGCATTTTATCCTCAATGCAAATGTTCCCCAACACCATTAATGAAGAAATCCAAAATATTCAATTCATTTGTTTATTGTCTATTGATTTTTAAAATCATTTTTATCTGTTATTGACAAAATTACCTACCATTTTAATTAATGATCTTATATTTACACTAATTTATTTCTTTAGTGACCGAAAAAACCATCACAATTTTTTTCTGGGTTTTCATTAACTTTCTTCATCTTCATTCCCAAAATTAAAAAAATATATATAAAAACCCACAAAATTCCTCAAACCTACCAAATTATTTATGCATCCAATTTCATGTCATAAACAATATTCCTCAAATCCACAATAACTGTTGTTTGTCTTTAAATAAATTTAACTCTAAAATTTGGTTAAATAAGTAAGATCTTCTTACATTATGCAAATTTGGTTAAATCCAGATCTTGATTGGAAGACTCATTTAAGGGGGATTTGATGAGGTTTCCATTGTTAAACTTTTGAGATTTGATAAAGCAGTATAGCAATATTGAGGTTTTGAGATGGGAATCTGGTGTTTGGTTTGACAAATTGAAACTATGTTAAGCTTGTATTATGTGTATAGGCATGCATGTGAGCATCTTCATATAAATTGTGAACTATGTGAGCATCTCACATATAAATTGTGATTAGTTATATTTTTGGATTCGTAAATTATATCTTTGTTTTTGTTTAGGGGAAATTTTATAATTTTATAATATGGATTTAATACTTTGTATTTTGAAAATTACCGGGTCCTAAAAATTAAAATTCTGGAAATTAAAAAATGGATTCAACAATAAATTAGAAGATGAAGATTGTTATCAAAATCCAGAAATTTTCTTAGTGACTAATTTTTCCGTCGCAAAATTATTCATAAAGGTTGGTCTAACCACGTGGCATTCCACATCAGTGTCATCTAATCTTACTCGTTAACTTAGACTAACAGAATGAATGGAAAGGACTAACGTGGTCCAATTTTTAGAGTTAAGAAATCAAAACGAATTTTTTAAAAATTATGGAACTAAATTAGATCCCGAATCAAAGATAAGAGACGAAAAATGATATTTTATCATCTTTTTTAATAAAAAATATATTCTAAAACAAAAAGATTTAAAAAATCACCTTTTTATCCGACATGAACGAGGAACAACAAAATAGATAATAAAAATCAACAACAATCATCCACAAAAATACCACCCAACAGTAAATAAAATCAGAGATTTGAACAAAGTTCATTAAATTTATAATTGTTAACTTTCACTTGAACCCTCCCTCATACATTTGTTTTTTGTTAACCTTAACCATATCACAAAATGTATTATTCCATTTAATTACAACAAGTACAATGACAATCATTGTCTTCACTACGACATTCTCCCGTTGCAGCAAATGTACTACATTCTCCCATGCAATTCAAGTTGCAAAAAAAACTCTTCCATTTCATACTACAAAATCCAGGTATGATTCTAGTGCATCCTTGTGCCTCTAGCATTTGCACTTCATTTCCTGCACAAAACAACAAATCCAATTCATCATAAACATATAGTTAGGTAAAGAAACAAAAACTCTCTAAATTTCACTAAAAATAAAAACAAGTTTCATAACTCATACCTAAATGAATGGAAAAAATCAGAAAAATAATGAAGATGATTTTCATATCTTTGATTTTGAGAAGGAATGATACAACTTTGAATGCTAATATTTCATTAAGTGGGTGTGTATATATATTATTGTTTTTATATTAAACAAAGATATTATTTTAATAAAATAATAAAAAATTTACTAAAATCTCAAATTATTTATTTTTAATACGGGTATATATAGTTGCTATTGATTATATTTCCATAATTACAATTTGAGTCAAATATTAGATGTCCATATCTATACTGTAATTAATACATTTGAATTTTCTTTGACAAAATAATACATTTTATTTTCAATACACTATCTTCGTCAATCAAATTAATAATATTACATATTCTTTCCAAAAAAAAAGTCAAAGTTAGTATTATTATTTTTTTGGTACATTTGCTAAAAGAGGAAAAAGAAAAAGTCTGGAAAAAAATTACTAAGGTTGGAAAGTAATGGATCAGATACAATTGATAGTCAAATATATCTAAAGAATAAAAGTTATTTATAATATTGTCCAAAGAATGTACACTCTAAAAAAAAAGATATTATCATGGAATCATCTAGTTATCATCTTGAAATACTCAAGTCATGAGTCATGTCTCCTATCATAGCCATAATTCTTCAAAGGATGATTTTGGTCATATCTATAGATGTCCATATCTATACCGTAATTAATACATTCGAATTTTCTCTGACAAAATAATACATTTCGTCAATCAAATTAATAATATTACATATTCTTCCCAAAAAAAAGTCAAAGTTAGTATAATTATTTTTTTGGTACATTTGCTAAAAGAGGAAAAAGAAAAAGGCTGGAAAAAAATTACTAAATCTGGAAAGTAATGGATCAGATACAATTGATAGTCAAATATATTTAAAAAGTAAAAATTATTTATAATATTGTCCAAAGAGTGTACACTCTAAAGAAAAGATATTATCATAGAATCATCTAGATATCATCTTAAAATACTCAAGTCATGAGTCATGTCTCCTATCATAGCCATAATTCTTCAAAGGATGATTTTGGTCAACTTTTAAAAATAGACTTTTTTTTTATATACAAACAAATAAAATATTGGCTTAATTTATATATATATATATATATATATATATATATATATATATATATATATATATATATATATATATATAACGAGACGAAAGTTCTTCATGTGGATTAGTCGATCTGATTAGTTGGATACCACTTGTAAAAATATAATAAAAAAAGAGCTATTGTTCTTACTAAAATAGTGGGTTATTTTTTACCCAAAATAAAAATAAAATAGAGGTTTTTGACCAAAATAAAAATGGTTATTATCATGCATGCATAAGGTGCAATAAGGTTGTACAAAGAAACTATAAAAAACTATGTTTTTGTTAATAATGTAGGAGACATATTTGTATGGTGACAACCCTAAATATAATTCTCTTAACTACACTCACATAATATTAAATCTATCTTTTATTTTTTCTAAGTATTATAAAAATAATGATAAAATAATTATTAAATCTATATTTTTTGAGTGTGTTTAAAACTTGTGTCCAAATTTTGTGACTATGGAAGACTTGCTCGTAATGTACTCTTGCAACTCAACAATGAGATATTATTACTCATGCTCTGTGTTATATTTTTAACTGTCTTCAATTAAATTTAATCTATAATTTATTTTTGCAACATCAAATTACATTTAGGTAGCAGATTAAATCGATATGTAAACTTTATACTGTATGATCGATTGGCTACACTATGATAGATCGAAGATATTTCGAGGTCTAAAATAAAATTTAAAATTAGCTAGGCCTTAATAATATAATGATAAAATTAGTAATTTTTTTGATTTTTTTATTATAATTATTTATTAAGTTGTTATAATTAATGTTTTAAGATTGTTTTAATTGATAATAGAATCAACTCATCTAAGCACTCATGTTATACTTTAATAAAATCATAATAGAAAAAGCATTGCTAAAAACTTTTAAAGCAAAAATAATTAGATACACTATGCCAAAAATGACCTACGAAAGCGTTTTTTTTGGGCTTTTATGAAAGTGCTGCTAAAGGTTTTAGCAGCATTTTTTGTTTAGAAAAAAGCGTTTTCGTAGGCCTACCTATAAAAGCGCTTTTCACCCAAAAGCTACATAGAAGCTTTTTCCTAAAAGCGCTTTCATAGGTGCCTTCATAATGCATTAAAGGCATTCTAAAGTAGGCCCGAAAGCGGTTTTCAAGAAAAAAAAGCCAGAGGCTCACCTATAAGAGCGCTTTTGGGTGAAAAGCGCTTTCATAGGTAGGTCTACGAAAGCGCTTTTAAAAGCGCTCTCATAGGTGTCCTATGAGAGCGCTTTTAACCAAAAGCGCTTTCATAGGCCACATATGTGTTGGCTGAAGATTTTGATATATATGATTAGAATTGGAGTCATTGAGCTCGAAACGGAATGATGTTAGTATTCGTGGGAATAAAGTGAATGTCACAGTTCGGAATGAAAGAATTGGCTCTTCGAATGGATGTACTAAAACTGGGAGCTTCGAATGGCACTTATGATGATACATATAAAGGAAGCTTCGAAGTGGTTGTAGGGTCGGTCGAGAAGTGAGGTCGAATCGGTGGCCAAGGCATTTGAAATTCAAACGCGAGCGGATAATTGGAAGTTAGAAAATATGCGCCGAGACGGTTCAAGACGCTGGAAGCAAGAGAAGCGCAGCTGCTCGCATGTTCAACGTGGCAAGATCTCATAAGCCGCACTGCTATGGTCAAGTAGTATAAATAGGAGTCTTAGTGTTAGGATTTCGTGTGTCATATCTATTGTACAAAAATTCAGTAAACATTCAAAATACCACATGGCTAGGGAAACGAATGCTCGAATGATGTACGTATGATTGCACCAAAACTTTTATTATTCAGTAAACATCTTTATCTTTCCAGTTTATCCTCTATCTTGCATCAATGTCTTTTAAATTCTTTACATTCAAAGTCATTTAACTTTTCCTTACATTTAAACGTTTTCTCTTATTTTGAAGTCCTTTACTTTTCTGAAACTCTTTACATTAACGCTCTTATTTTCCAGAAAACTTTTATATCTTTGTTTTACATTCTTATCTTTTACATTCCATGTTTTTACATTTCATGCTTTTACTTTAAAAGTCTTTTACATTTAAAAGCCATTTAAGTATTCCTGCACTTATACATTTCTTTGCAAATCGAACCTTTATGTGTTTACTTGTTCAAATCAGTTTTATGTTATTTTACTTGATCATGTCATTAAGTTATTTAGCGTTGTGATCGAAATACTTTGGATATATATATAAAACACTTTACATACAAGTCTTAAACATGAACACTTATTTTGTTATTAATTCTATCCAAACGACCAATACCCCATAGGATCAATCTAGTCGATCCTGCAAGTTACCAGAGGAATTGAATAACAATTATAACGCTTATTCGATAGTTTGGAAGACTAGCGGTTGTTTCACCAGAAATCACTGTGAACAAATTGGCACGCCCAGTGGGACCCTCATTGGTCGTTACAAATTAAAATAAAATAAGGATTATAAGACATAATTATTATAAAAGTTCTTTCTGAGTAAACGAAGTTCGTTGGTATATGAACCTTAGGAGTGGTAGAATAACTAATAGTAACCAACCCTTACCCAGAAGAAAATGAAATAATAGGATGTCTAATCCAAACAATCAACAAGGGGAACAAAACGCCCCACATGGAACAGGCACTAGTGCGTCTGTTTCGACGGGAACGTCCAGCGCGATCCCTTCGAATGCACAGTCAGTTGCATCTTCGACTAGTAATATGGCCACGAACGGAACAAGTGGCATGTCAACAAACAATTCGACCCTAGGAAATACAGGGACCACTGGTCATCTTGGGGGATCTGTCCCACAAAGTGGGGCACAAACTCATTTCGCTACCCCACCACCAACTAGACCATCCAGTTTCGATAGTAATAGACCCAGAAATCCCCCTTATGGGATGCCAACATCTTTTATGGCAGGTTTACAAACTTCGACTTCGAACACGTCACCACAATTAGGGTCCGTTCGGGCTAATCGTTCATGACAAATAACCAAGGGTCAGTAGATTATAGTGCATTGCCTATCTTAACCACAGAAAATCAGATAGCTTTTAGGCAGTTAATGGATGATAGTAACCATAATATGATAGGAGTGTTAGCGCAAACTATGCAAGAAATCTTTGCCCCAATAGTACAAAATGTAACTGTGACAAACAGAGAAAACGCAGATAATATGAGTCGAATAGCAGATTTCTTCGCTCTGCCAGAGAGGCGAGGCAACCGTGCATTGGTTCGAGCGAACATGCCTATCATCGAACAAGTCTTGATGACCCACCTTATAGGCCGCCAGAGGGGTTAATTTGGGGCAAGGGCACAAAGGGTAGATGTCCCAGTGATTCGAGAAGAACCACAAAGGGGATTGATAGAACTACTAGCAAGGGTCGAAAGATTAGATGCCCCAGTGATTCGAGAGGAACCACAAAGGGGAATGATGGAACCAGGGGCAAGGGTCGAAAGATTAGAAGCTCCAGTGTTTCGAGAAGAACAACCTAGAGGAGTTGTCATGGTGGGTCGAAACCAAGATGCTGACGCAGTTATCCATAGAATTCGAAATGACAATATCTTGGCAGAAAATAACCTAACCGCCATGATAGAGAGGATTATGGCCCAAAACGGTGTTAATACAGGGATTAGAAGGCCAAATTATGCCTCTCCTATAGCATATTATGTAATGCATACTGATTTGCCAAGGGGATATAAGATCCCTAAGTTTACAAAGTTTGCTGGAGATACCAATGAATCAACGGTCGAACATATAGCCAGATATCTGACCGAAGCAGGAGACATAGCAAATAATGAGAACCTTAGGATTAAATATTTCCCAAGTTCCCTCACTAAGAATGCTTTCACATGGTTTACCACTTTGCCTCCGAGATCCATAGACACTTGGACCCTCTTGGAGAGGTTATTCCATGAATAATTCTATATGGGACAATCCAAGATAAGTCTAAAGGAACTAGCAAGTGTTAAGAGGAAGTTTACTGAACCCATAGATGAGTACTTAAATAGGTTTAGGCTCTTGAAATCTAGATGTTTCACAGTAGTCCCTGTACATGAGTTAGTCGAAATGGCCGCTGGTGGCCTGGACTATTCTATTCGAAAGAAGTTAGACGCACAATACCTGAGGGATATGGCTCAGTTAGCAAATAGGGTTCGACAAGTCGAAAGACTAAAGGCCGAAAAGGCTAGGGCTTTCAAAAGTAATAAAAAATAAAGAATCTCCTATGTCGAAACTGAGGAAGTCGAAGACTATCCTGAATTCGAAGAGGTCGAAATAGATCTTGCTGAATTAAAACAGGCTCCACCTTACTCTTGTAAACTATTAGTTCCCACAAAAGGGAAAGAAATTGTTGAAAATGAGAAAGTGATAAATTCCCAAAGAAGGTATATACCTTCGATGTGACAAAGTGTGATGAGATTTTCGATTTGCTTGTCAAAGATGGCCAGTTAATTGTGCCATCAAATGTCAAAATACCTCCTTTAGATCAAAGAAAGAAAAGAGGGTTTTGCAAATATCATAGTTTTCTAGGCCACAAAACCTCACGTTGTTTTCGTGGATTTGATTCAAAACGCAATTAAGGAAGGCAGATTAAAGTTTGCTGACAAACCAAAAATGAAAGTGGATGAAGACCCTTTGGATATTGCAGACACAAACTACTCCGAGCCTTCGTACATTGGAGAAATCAATATGGTGGAAGCAAACCAAGAGGCCACTCCATTGGGAGAAGAAAGCGCTAAAAATGAAAGTTGGGTGTTAGTCGAAGTCAACAATGGAGTCACTGAGGACGGCCACAAACAACTAGAGGCTTCGACTGAAACAATGTCATCTGGTGTTTCAAAAGAGATCCAGCTATGAGGGCCGGAAGACCGTAAGCAAATTTGACACAAAGCCATCAAGGCCTAAGGCTAAAATTGAGAGAGTAAGATCACGAAACCAAAGATCCCTCAAAAAGAAATGACACCTTGGGAGAACCCAGTTGGAAGTTTGATTATCTGGTAAAATATTCTGCTCCAGAGAGTTCGAAGATCCCAATTGAAGATGTCAAGCCCACAGGATGGGGAGTTGATGATGCAAAAGGAGAAGATGGAGATGGTAGCATTCCTCAGAAAAAAGTCTGGGATACCTTAGGGGAACCCAGTGGGAAATTTGATTACTTGGTAAAGTACTCCGCCCCAGAGAGTTCGAAGATTAGAATCGAAGACGTCAAACCATCAGGATGGGGAGACGATGACGAAAAAGGGGAAGATGTGGATGTCAATATGGTAGATATGGAGAGACCCTGTTCTGAGATGCAGGAGATGGAAAGATATCTTGAAAAAGAAAAATACAAAATGGAGGATGGCTATGCTGCAGATACCAGCCTCAAGGATTATCTCATGCTGTGCCACAAGGGAAATGCTGAAATGATGTTATGTCCTGATGCAAGATCATCTGCAACCGAGGATTGCCGCAGATTTCGAGAGGAAACAAAGGGCTCGAATCGAGTAAATTGGCCCAAGACAACCAATTATTCAGCTACCTAGAGCCGGGAGAGTCTGTTGAGTTTGTAGTTCATTGTCACAAAGGCAACCAAGTGCCTGACGGCCCAAGGTGCTCAGAAGATATGACCGTAATACACGGAGATTAAACCATTCCCTTCGCCCCATGCTGGAATCACAAGGAGCTTGGTCAGATGAGTCAACACTTCGAGGGTAATCATACTCAACGAAAGCCTGATAGCCCCTATCCAAAGGTGCTCGAAGGGTGACGTTCAAAATCCCTGCTGAAGTACCAACAGATAAGTGGCTGCAAGTCAAAACTAATAGGGGGAAGGATAAATGGAGAGGTAACGAACGAAATGCACGTCACGCCATGGTATATAGGAGGCAATTCAACACTACGAAGAGGGAAGAATTGAGACTAGAAAACTACAAAGGTAAGAATCCTATGTCTAGATCACAATGGCGAAGGCAACAGCGAATTTGAAAGGCTGAAAGAGAAGCCTTGGCAGACAAAAGAGAAGCTTCGGCCAGCAACAAAGAATTGTCAAGCACCAACAAGCCAATGACAACAAACAATCAACCTGAAGACAAGCCTCCAGTTAGTCGAAGACTCTTCTCCGAAACACAACCAGATGAATCGAAAGACTACACTCCAAGTCCAGAAGAAGACGAGGACATGCTGACAGATAACTTCGAATCAGAGGGGGAGTCCTCACTCAATTTAAACTGCAATTTGGTATCTGTACTACCTTCTGAGTCTGGACAGGAGACCGAAATCTAAGAGCATGAGGAAGAAGATACCATAGATCTGATGAAACACAGACCAGTTTGCTACTATGTAATGGATAACGGCGCGGTCGAAGAGCAGAACGCATTCTTCGAACATCCAGAGCCAGCAATGAAGAATCATTTGAAGCCATTGTTCATTAGAGCAAAGGCAGGAACCCATAGTGTGAACAAAGTCTTAGTGGATGGAGGCGCTGCAGTTAATTTAATGCCTCAACTCATGCTGAAAAAGCTAGGAATTCAAGAGGGTGATGTCAAACCACACAACATGGTCATATCCAATCATGAGGGGAAAGTAGGTCAAACGTTGGGGGTGGTGCAAGTGGATTTAACCGCTTGATCGAAGCAGCAGCCCACCATGTTCATGGTGATCGAAGCCAAGGCCAATTATAACTTGCTGCTGGGAAGAGAGTGGATTCATGGCGTAGGGGCAGTCCCTTCGTCAATGCACCAAAGGTTAGTCCTGTGGAGAGAAGATGGTATAGTGGAGAATATCGAAGTGGACCAGAGTTACTTCATGACAACAATCAATTTGGTCAACAAAAGGAATTATGACAAGTACCTGGCACGAATAGCCCCTTGTACCCCTAGTGACGAAATGAACGAAATAAGGGATGCCCACTACTATATGACCCTTCACCATGATGGCATGTACTGGGACAGAAAAATAATTAAGGGGGACGAAGGAGTCGAAGGCACTTCGCAAAGACGGCCACCAGGCTGGGAGTTCGACAATCCTGCTCATGACTGAGTCCTCCTTCTTCGAAAGGATTTCGGCCTATATGGCTGAGAATGAATGGAAAGCGGCTTCAGAGGATGAAATACATAATATAGTTGAAGTAAATGAAATGAAAGGGAATGGTTCGAAAGATTTGCCCTGTGAAGAAAACGAAATAGATCAAAGGCTTGATGCCATATATGACAAAGAACCCTTGGGCTTCGAGAAGGATCCTACAAACTCAGGCGCCAAAATGTTAGCGCAGGATCCGCTCGAAGAGGTGAATTTGGGGGATGATAACACAAAGAGAATAACCTACATAAGCACAAAACTCAGCCCAAGTCTCAAGCAAGAGGTGATCGAAGTCCTCAAGAAAAACAAAGATTGCTTTGCGTGGGATTATGACGAAATGCCTGGTTTGAAGAGAGAGTTAGTGGAGCACAGACTTCCAATTAAGGATGGCAAGAAGCCCATCAAGCAAACTCCCAGGAGATTCGCGCCAGCAGTGCTCACAAAGATCAAAGCTGAGGTCGAAAGGTTGCTGCGTTGCAAATTCATCAGAACCACAAGGTATGTCGAATGGTTAGCAAATATAGTACCTGTTATTAAGAAAAATGGTTCTCTAAGAATATGCATAGACTTTAGGGATTTAAATACTGCAACCCCCAAAGATCAATACTCTATGTCTGTGGTAGAAATGTTAATAGATTCTGCTGCAGGATTCGAATACCTAAGTATGCTAGATGGATATTCTGGTTATAATCAGATTTTTATTGCTGAAGAAGATGTTGCTAAGACAACATTTCGTTGCCCAAGAGCCTTAGGCACCTATGAATGGGTAGTGATGCCTTTTGGTTTAAAAAATGTCGGGGCAACTTACCAAAGAGCAATGAATTCTATTTTTCATGATTTTATTGAGACATTTATGCAGGTGTATATTGATGATATAGTCATCAAATCTATATCTGCAGAAACCCATTTGCATCATTTGAGCCAATCATTCGAAAGAATGAGAAAACATGGCTTAAAAATGAACCCCCTTAAATGTACATTTTTTGTGCAGGCTGGAGATTTCCTGGGCTTTGTGGTTCACAAAAAAGGAATCGAAATCAACCAGAATAAGACCAAAGCCATTATGGAGACTAAAGCACCCACATCGAAAAGGGAGCTGCAATCTCACGGGAAGATTAACTTTCTCGAAGGTTCATTTCGAATCTAAGTGGAAGGACTCAAGCTTTCTCTCCAGTACTTCGCTTAAAGCAAGGCAAAGCCTTCGAGTGGAACGAAGCACATCAGGAGGCCTTTGACAAGATTAAAGGATATCTTTCTCAGCCTCCTATCTTGTCTCCACCTTCATGGGGAAAGCCTATGAGATTATATATCCGCTTCAATTTACTATAGGTAGTATGTTAACACAAGAAGATAGTAATGGAATCGAAAGAGCCATATATTATTTAAGTAGGATATTGAATGATGCAGAAACCAGATATAGTAATATAGAAAAGTTGTGTCTTTGTTTATACTTTTCTTGTATGAAACTCAAGTATTATATAAAGTCTGTTGATGTTTATGTTTCGTCTCATTTCGATGTTATCAAACACATGCTTTCAAAACCAATAATGCATAGCAGAGTTGGTAAATGGGCTCTAGCTTTGACAGAGTATTCCTTGACTTTCATGCCTTTAAGAGCTGTGAAAGGTCAAGTAATTTCTGATTTCATTGTGGACCATTCATCGGTCGAAAAGCCCGCTCATGGGTTACGCCGAAATGCAACCTTGGAAATTATACTTTGATGGTTCGACCCATAAGGAGGGTAGCGGTGTTGGAGTTCTCATAGTTTCTCCCAAGGAATTCCAACAAAATTCAAGTATAAGTTAGATGGTCTTGTTCGAACAACGGTTGAATACGAAGCGCTCATTGTTGGACTTGAAGCTTTGTTGGAATTGGGGGCAACTAGAGTCGAAATTAAAGGTGATTCAGAGTTAGTGGTCAAGCAGATAACAAAGGAATATAAATGCATCAAGGAAAATCTGATGACATACTTTGTCATAGTTAATAGGCTACTCAAGAAGTTCGAATACATGGATATTCAACATATACCCAGAATAGAAAATCAAGAAGCAAATGATTTAGCACAATTGGCTTCAGGGTATAAAGTTTCTGCCAAAAACTTTGAGGATTTGGTCGAAATAAGAGGAAGAGTTATGGCTACTAGACTCATACCATCAGATCTATAAAATATTAAATTAGGTTGTGGTGATAAAGATGGATTCGAAGTATTAGCCATAAATACCTTATCAGATACAGATTGGCGAAATCCATTAGTAGCATACTTAAAAAATCCAACATTAAATGTTGACAGGAAAATAAAATATAGAGCATTATCATATGTCCTTATGGGAAATGAATTGTTCAAAAGACCCAAGAAGGGTATTACTTAAATGCTTAGGAGAAAGTGAGGCATATTTAGCATTATCAAGTCCACAATGGGGCATGCACATCAAGGTGCCATAAAATGAAATGGTTGCTATTTCGATATGGGATGTATCGCCCAAGATGCTCAAAGATTGTATAGATTTTGCTAAAGGGTGGAGAATGCCGTAAACATGCAGGATTTAACATGCTCCCGCAAGTGAGTTGCATTCGATCATTAAACCATGGCCCTTCAGAGGATGGGTTAGATTTAATAGGAGAAAGCAATCCGCTTCATCTAAAGGTCGAAATACATCTTGGTGGAATAGACTACTTTACCAAGTGGATCAAGCAATACCATTAATAGTCAGAGATCAAGAGGCTATTATTGAGTTCATACGTAAACAAATTATCTATAGGTTCGGATTGCCAGAGAGCATCACCACGCACTGGTTCTGATTTACGGTAGAAAGATGCAAGAATTTGCCCAAGAAATGGGGTTTAAATTGCTAACATCAACACCATACTATGCTCAAGCAAATGGTCGTCAAGCACCAATAAAGTAATAATAGGTTTGATAAAGAAACATGTTGGTAAAAAACAAGAAATTGGCATAAGACTTTAGACCAAATACTATGGGCCTGAGAACATCTCCTAAAGAGGCTACTAACACCACACCTTTCCAACTAACATTTGGTCATGATGCAATTACAAGAGAAATTCATCTATAATCGGCTCAATTCAAAGACAAAACGAAATCCCATCCTCTTTATATTGGGAAATGATGATGAATGAGTTAGTTGAATTGATGAAGTTAGGTTGCATTGGAAACTCGATGAGGCAAAGGAAAGAGTAGCTGTGGCATATAACAAAAGGGTGAAAGGTAAAATATTCAAGACTAATGACTTAGTTTGAAAGTTATATTGCCCATGGACAAGAAGAATAAAGCGTTAGGTAAATGGTCACCTCTATGGAAGGACCTTTTCGAATAATGAAAACATTTTCAAACAATGCGTATGAAATCAAGAGTTGGCATGATGATGTTTAATCCTAAAGGTAAATGGGAAATATTTAAAGAAATATAAGCCACGCCAGGAGATTCAATAATAACAACAGAATCATAACAATATAAAGAAATGCCAAATGGTGATTTAACTTGCCAAATGGCGTTGTTTAAGGTGTTACAGAGAAACATTGAAATACAAGATTCATTAAACAAACAATCTTCAGAAATGGGTATTGTTCCTTAATCGATCGAAGATACTCCGATAAGACTCAAGCCTTTGTTGAGTGAAGCGCGTGGCTCCTTCTAGGATAACAACTTCACCCTTAAATTGCTCAGCTGCTTCAGTCTCTGCAAGTCCTTTATTAAGGAGCTCTTCGAATCGATTGCCAAAAGTGTTGGTTTCATATGCCATCTGTTGCTGTTGGGCCTCCTTAATTTTACTTTGAAGTTCTAGAATCTATTTCTCCCAGAGAAGAATGGATTGAGCTCGAAGTTCATAATCAGCTTTAGCTTGCTTGATATACATGGCGTGCTCTTCAGCTTCTTTAGAAAGCTTCAAAGCATGCTCATAAGCGCCCATTGCAGCCGCTTCTCTTGAACCTTATTGGTAGCAGATTCATCTTAGAGGAAACACCCAAATACATTGTCTATCAAAGATTGAAGTTCGAATCGAATGGTGCTAACTTCCAGGAACAATTGTGAGGTCGACTTGATTAAGAAGTCCCTTCATAATAAAGCAGGTTGTACTATCTTTCTTGAGTACTTCGAATAGATCCACATCAAGGATTGTCTTCCTAATCTTGTGAAGAAGTACAACCCTATCATCGTATATGAATCAAGAGTTGAACCAAAGACCACCTTTAGGAAGAGGAGTATCTCTCGAGCCACCTTAGCCTTCATATACCCAATAGGGTCATTTCTGCTTAAGAGGGCTAACCCTTCATTTCTTGACCTGGGAAGACTCAGAAGTTCCATGCGCAATGGAGTAACATCCATTTCGACTCCATTGGCTCATTGGTAGGTACACCATCACTTTCATTATTTGCCTCATCATCATCTTCGCCATCACCAACCGGTCCACTACTGATGTCATCGCTTTTCATCACCGGAGCTTCGACTCGCTCCTTCACTCGAATCACCTTGGGCCTCTTCTCCTCTTCGTCCCTGCATCCTTCCTCACTAGAATCTTCGCCTCTTGTGAGGGCAACCTTTTCCTCTTCGACTTGACTGGGTGACTTTTCACTTTCTTGAGGAATCTTGAGGAGATTTTGATGAGAAAGCTCTGAGGCACTTCTACAGCATCTTCAAGTGTTGTTTCGTTTGTCTCTTTGAGAGGAGGCGAAGTGCCTTGATCATCTGGTTGCTCAGGAGCCCCAGTCGGAACCGCCATATTGGAGGATCCTTTATTCTGCACCAGATTACTTGAGTCCCCATGAGGAGAAGAATGGATTGGAGCAGCTGCTTTGGATGGAGGAGTCGAAGTGGTAAGTACTGGAGTTGAATCATCCTACACAAATAAAGAAAGATTAGAAACTTGCACTAAGGTACGAATAACTATCTCTGTTAAAAAATTTGAATTCAATTCACCTGTGGATTGTCTGAAGAGATATTGCTGTCTATATGTTCCAACATTATGTTGGAGGTCGAAGGTGGATTTTTGGATTTTGGTAAGGGAGCAACATCCCTGGAATCGAGTCCAGAGACGTTAGTGTCCTTTGAGACATCTTTCTTCTGCTTTTTCTTCAAAGTTGTTGGTGAACTTTCCCCAGCCTTGAGAGTCCTCCCAGTGGTATTAGGCTTTCGCTTCTTTGGAGTAGTTGGTGGGAGTTTATTAGTCTGAAATGGTGCAAACATAAGATTAGACTTCAATCATAAATTCAAGTCCAGTCGAAATACCAAAATAAACTGATTACCTTTGGAGTCAGATCAATTGTTGGAGTTGGAGAAATTGTTGGAGTTGGAGCGATGGTTGTTGTTATTGTTGTTGTCTCAGGAGTAATTGTTGGAACTTTTTGGGGCACATTGTCATTAGTTTCGATAGTTGGTTGGGAACTGCTTCCTTCCTTGGTCTTCGACGCAATGCCTTTTATTCTAATGGCTGAAAATCAAACAATTAAGACGAAATGTTAAAATAAAGAAAGTAAGAATTTGGGGATTTCAAGCATTCGCACCGCGCCTTCATTCGAAAGAATTGACATGGCGTAGAGGTCATAGCGAAGATGCCCTGGAAATTATGGAGCCGTGTCGAGCCCATGTCACGCCTCGATGGCTTTAGTTTCTTTTGAGATTGATACTTGAACATCTCTTTGCAAGTTAACCACCAAGGGTATGGGGAAACCAAGCGAGCCAGCCTGAGGTAGGTAGTTTGGGAAACTTAGGTGGATGCATTTCGAGTGCCAACCTATACCTATCCTCGTGTGACAACCCAAGGAAGTCTAAACTTAGAGACTTTTTCTTTAAATTTTCCTTCAAGGTTTGGGACGCCTGATATACAATGGTTTGCAAGCGTGATCATAAGTTGTTTCAAGTAATTCTGAAAAGCTTTAATCTCTTGAGCATGAGTGAACATACCTTTATTTTTATGTACCGCACATCGAACGCAATGTTTCTTTTGGATGGTGAGAGTATCAAACATATAAGATCGGTAGAATTTAGTCCACCAATCCGTAAAACCTTTGATGAAAATGAGTTGGTTCAAAAGAAATTAATTCGAACTGGGCAAACTCTTGATATTGTTCCTGCTGCAGTTTGGCTTCTCTGGCCTTGAAAGTTCGACCGGAGGTAATAGCACTCTGAGTTTGAAAAAGGGTTCAGGAATTAACTGACATAAACTGAATTGTCTTGAAACGAAATTGGGTTGGTATTGTTCACAGTGATTTATGGTGAAACAACCGCTAGTCTTTTAAACTATCGAATAGGCGTTATAATTGTTATTCAATTCCTCTGGTAACTTGCAGGATCGACTAGATTGATCCTATAGGGTATTGGTCGTTTGGATAGAATTAATAACAAAATAAGTGTTCATGTTTAAGACTTGTATTTAGAGTGTTTTATATATATATCCAAAGTACTTCGATCACAATGCTAAATAACTTAATGACATGATCAAGTAAAATAACATAAAGCTGATTTGAACAAGTAAACGCATAAAGGTTCGATTTGCAAAGAAGTGTGTAAATGCAGGAAAACGTAAATGGTTTTTAAAGGTAAAAGACTTTAATGTAAAAGCATAAATATAAAAGCGTAAAATGTAAAACACAAGAATGTAAAACAAGGATATAAAAGTTTTCTGGAAAATAAGAGCGTTAATGTAAAGAGTTTCAGAAAAGTAAAGGACTTCAAAATAAGAGAAAACGTTTAAATGTAAGGAAAAGTTAAATGACTTTGAATGTAAAGAATTTAAAAGACATTGATGCAAGATAGAGGATAAACTGGAAAGATAAAGATGTTTACTGAATAATAAAAGTTTTGGTGCAATCATACGTACATCATTCGAGCATTCGTTTCCCTAGCCATGTGGTATTTTGAATGTTTACTGAATTTTTGTACAATAGATATGACACACGAAATCCTAACACTAAGACTCCTATTTATACTACTTCGACCATAACGGTCTGGCTTATGAGATCTTGCCACGTTCAGAACATGCAGAACACTGCGCTTCTCTTGCTTCCACGCGTCTTCGAACCGTCTCCAGCGCATATTTTCTAACTTCCAATTATCCCGCTCGCGTTTGAATTTCAAATGCCTTGGCCACTTCGATTCGACCTCACTTCTCAGACACGACCCTACTACCACTTTGAAGCTTCCTTTATATGTATCATCATAAGTGCCATTCGAAGCTCCCAGTTTTAGTACATCCATTCGAAGAGCCAATTCTTTCATTCCGAACTGTGACATTCACTTTATTCCCACGAATACTAACATCATTTCGTTTCGAGCTCAATGACTCCATTTCGAATCATATATATCAAAATCTTCAGCCAACAAAATGCCCCTTTAAAATATGTATTTCGAATCTTTTTCTGAGAAATACTTATTTTAAACATATCCACAAGATTTTGATGTGACCCTGAGCAATCATGACACTGTATATGATTTCCACTACGTCAGTCACGATGGTTCTTGGGTTTCCGAACCGCTTCAAAACAGTTGCTACGGTATGGTGCGGTTATTAAAGACAATGATTATCTTTAATCATGCTTGTTACCAATGTTCACTTTACGCCACCTCATCCCGTATCCAACCCACGACCTCCACGTATCTGGACTTTAGTTTATGAGTGTTTCAACTTCCTTACTATAAGACTAAACAAACTTAGTCTTTTACTTTTTTTTTCACACTCTGAACTTTTTCTTCTTCTCTTCTTGTCAAAAACCCTAAGCTCTTAACAACTTCCAACAATGTCTTCAACAACATCTCAGATGAAGAAGATTTCTAAGAAGAAAAACAAGAACGCTGGAACGATCATGGAAAGCAAAGTTGGTATTCACGAAGGTCAATCTGTACTTATTCCCCAAGGAATCTCCAAGGAACAAGAACTCCTGTACTCTTCTCAGGTATTAATTCCAACCAATGTTGCTGGAAAGAGGTTTTCCCTAATGGGCCCTCTTACAGTTTTTGAAATCCTGAAAGATACCAGGACTATCTTCCCTGTTTGCTATGATTTTAAACCATTGTTTAACAAGATGGAAACTCCTAGGTTAGGAACTGAGAATGTGAATGAATCCTCTGCTTCGAAAAACGTAGAAACCTCTGATATTCCCCCAAAAGACCCTTTTATTCTGGATTATGTTAAAAGTAATTTTAAACCGTTTCGATCTTGTCCTACCCCTGACGCAGCTTACCAAAAATGGTTTACTAAGGTAGAGGCTAAGAAATCCCACCAATGGGAGGAGCTAGGAATCTACAATCTAATCAAGTTGTCGAAACCAGGCTTCACCTACAGCCACCCTTTGTTATTTGCATCCTTGTACTTTTGGGGTAGTATTTATAATACCTTTCACCTTCCTGGAGGGATGATCACACCTACATGCTTCGATATAACAGCTATCACTGGATTATCACTAGTAGGAGAGACATATATTCCTGACTCTGAAGAACATTCAAGTATTATTGACTTCGACGTCAAGTTAGCCAGCTTCTCAAAATTTATCAGTCATTATCACACTGAAGGTGATAGTGTATCGGATGTAGAGCATATTGTCTTCCTCACCCTTTGGTTATCAAGATATGTTTTCTACAGTAGGTCACTCCAAGTAGCCAGTAGGTTTATTCCTCTAGCTAGAGATCTACATGAAAATAGGAGAATTTGTTTGAGTGAGCTCTTACTCGTTGATCTCTATGAAAGTTTGAGATTAGCTGTTTCGAGTCTGAAATCTCACACTCCTAAGAACATTTTGCTAGCTGGTCCTTTCTGGTTACTCCAACTGTGGCTTAATGCCATGTTTGAATCCTCCTTATCCACCGTTGATACCATTGTAGAGCAAGATCCAGAGGTAGCGGATCGAAATGTCGAAGGCACAAGGCTGAGGAGACTGACTCCAAATGATGATAAGGCTGATTTCCAAGTTCTATTTTCACAATACATCATGATCTTCTCTAAAAGGCATAAGTTTGAAGAGACTATGGCGCCTTTCGCTTCGAGGACTCATGGACCGTCATGGTTCACCATGTCCCTTTCGGAGGCTGCTAAGAGTAAAGAGATCCAAGACAATTGGAAAGCTTTCTTGCTCCCAAGACTAATCTCCTCAAGAATCACTCCAACCAAGAACCACATCCTTCTGTTTGCCTATCAACCCAACTTCGTTTCAAGACAATTTGGTTTATGTCAATTGATTCCTGAACCCCTTTTTCAGACCCAAAGCGCTATTACCTCCGGTCGAACTTTCAAGGCCAGAGAAGCTAAACTGCAGCAGGAACAATATCAAGAGTTTGCCCGCTTCGAATTAATTTCTCGAACCAACTCATTTTTCATCAAAGGGTTTTCTCGGATTGGTGGACTAAATTCTACCAGCCTTATATGTTTGATACTCTTACCATCCAAAAGAAACTAACCGCTCGGCGATGTGTACATAAAAAGAAAGGTATGTTCACTCATGCTCAAGAGATTAAAGCTTTATTATTTCAAACAACTTATGATCCCACATGCTTGCAAACCACCGTATATCGAGCGCCCCAAACCTGAAGGAAAAATTTAAAGAAAAGTCTCTAAGTTCGTGACTTCCTTCGTGGTTGTCACCGAGGATAGGTATAGGTTGGCACTCAAATGCATCCACCTAAGTTTCCCAAACTACCTACCCTCGAATCGGCTCGCTTGGTTTCCCCATACCCTTGGTGGTTAACTTGCAAAGAGATGTTCAAGTATCAATCTCAAAAGAAACTAAAGCCATCTCGAGACCTGACATGGGCTCGACACTAGCTCCATAATTTCCTGTGGCATCTTCGCTATGACCTTCGCCATGTCGATTCTTTCGAATGAGGGCGCAGCGAATGCTTGGGAGATCCCAAATAATTTTACTTTCTTTATTTTAAAATTTTGTCTTAATTGTTTCGATTTTCACCATCGAATAAAGATCAAGGCCAAAGACCAAGGAAGGAAGTTCCCCAACCAACTATCGAAACTAATGACAATGTGCCCCAAAAGTTCCAACAATTACCCCGACAACAACAACAACAACAACCATCGCCCGACCCCAACAATTTCTCCAACTCCAACAATTGCTCCGACCCAAAGGTAATCAGCTTTATTTTGGTAATTGATCGACTTGAATTTATGATTGAAGTTCAATCTTATGTTTGCACCATTTCGCACTAATAAACTCCCACCAACTACTCCAAAGAAGCGAAGCCTAATACCACCGGGAGGACTCTCAAGGCCGGGAAAATTCACCAACAGCTTTGAAGAAAAGTAAGAAAGATGTCTCAAAGGACACTAACGCCTCGACTCGATTCCGTGGATGTTGCCCTCACCAAAATCCAAAATCCATCTTCGACCTCCAACGAATGTTGGAACATATAAGAATATTTCTTCGTATAACCATGTGTGACTTAAATTCAACATTTTAACAAAGCTAGTTATTCGCACCTTAGTGCAAATTTTAATCTTTCTTTGTTTGTGTAGGATAATTCAACCCAAGATTTCACCACTTCGACCTCCATCCAAAGCAACCGCCCAACCCATTCTTCTCCTCATGGGGATTCAAGTAATGTGTGCGTAACAAAGGATCCTCCAATATGGCGGTTCCGACCGGAGCCCCGAGAAACAGTAAGACCAAGGCACTTCGCCTCCTCTCAAAGAGACAAACGAAACAACGCTTGAAGATGTCTGTAGGTGCCTCTAGAGCTTTCTCATCCAAAATCTCCTCTCAAGATTCCTCAAGAAAGTGAAAAGTCACCCAAGTCGAAGAGGAAAGGGTTGCCTCTCAAGAGAGCGAAGATTCTAGTGAGGAAGGATCCGGGACGAAAGAGGAGAAGAGGCCCAAGGTGATTCGAGTGAAGGAACGCAGTCTCAAGCTCCCAAAGGATGAAAATGACATCAAGTAGTGGACCTCGGTTGGTGATGAAGAAGATGATGAGGAAGGAAATAATGAAGGTGATGGTGTTCCTACTAATGAGCCAATGGAAGTCGAAATGGATGTTACTCCATTGCGCATGGAGCTTCCTGAGTCTTCCCAAGGTCAAACAGCAGAAGAGGAGTTAGCCCTCTTAAAACGAAATGACCCTATTGGGTATATGAAGGCTAAGCTAGCTCAGAGAGACACTCCTCTTCCTAAGGTCAGGCCGGTTCGACCACCGATTCAACGCTCGATGATAGGGTTGTACTTCTTCACAAGATTAGGAAGACAATCCTTGATGTGGCTCTATTCGAAGTACTCAAGAAAGATAGTACAGCCTGCTTTATTATGAAGGGACTTCTTAATCAAGTCGACCTCACCAACTGTTCCCTGGAAGTTAGCACCATCTTGTTCGAACTTCAATCTTTAATAGACAACGTGACCGGGTGTTTCCTCCAAGATGAATCTGCTACCAATAAGGTTCAAGAGAAGCGAGCTGCAATGGACGCTGCTTATGAGCATGCTTTAAAGCTTTCTAAAGAAGCTGAAGAGCAAGCCATGCATATCAAGCAAGCTAAAGCTGATTATGAACTTCGAGCTCAATTCTTCTCTGGGAGAAACAGATTCTAGAACTTCAAAGTAAAATTAAGGAGGCCCAACAGCAACAGATGGCATATGAAACCAACACTTTTGGCAATCGATTCGAAGAGCTCCTTAATAAAGGACTTGCAGAGACTGAAGCAGCTGAGCAATTTAAGGGTGAAGTTGCTATTCTAGAAGGAGCCAAACGCTTCACTCAACAAAGGCTTGAGTCTTATCGAGTATCTTCGATTAAGGAACAATACCCATTTCAAGATTGTTTGTTTAATGAATCTTGTATTTCAATGTTTGTCCGTAACACCTTAAACAACGCCATTTTGGCAAGTTAAATCACCATTTTGGCATTTTTTATATTGTTATGATTACGTTGTTATTATTCGAATCTCCTGCAGCGTGGCTTATATTTCTTTAAATATTTCCCATTTACCTTTAGGATTCGCCTCATCATCCGCCAACCTCGATTTCATACGCATTGTTTGAAAATGTTTTCATTATTCGAAAAGGTCCTTCCCAATGAGGTGACCATTTACCTAACGCTTTATTCTTCTTGTCCATGGGCAATATAACTTTCAAACTAAGTCATTAGTATCAATATTTTACCTTTCACCCTTTGTTATATGCCCTAGCTACTCTTTCCTTTTGCCTCATCAGATTTCCAATGCATGCAACCTAACTTCATCCAATTCAACTAACTCATTCATCATCATTTCCCAAAGATAAAGAAGATGGGATTTCATTTTGTCTTTGAATTCTCCGATTGTAGAAGAATTTCACGGTAAGACGCATCATGACCAAATGTTAGTGGAAAGGTGTGGTGTTAGTAGCCTTTTAGAGATGTTCTACAGCCCATAGTATTTGGTCTAGAGTCTTGTGCCAATTTCTTGGTTTTTTACCAACATGTTTCTTTATCAAACCTATTATTACATTATTGGCTGCTTCGACCTGACCATTTGCTTGAGCATAGTATGGTGTTGATGTTAGCAATTTAAACCCCATTTCTTGGGCAAATTCTGCATATTTCTACCAAGAATAACCTTGGTCTGGTGATGCTCTCAGGAAATCCGAACCTATAGATAATTTGTTTATGTATGAACTCAATAATAGCCTCTTGATCTACAGCTATTAATGGCATTGCTTCGATCCACTTGGTAAAGTAATCTATTCCCACCAAGATGTATTTGTGACCTTTAGATGAAGCAGGATTAATTTCTCCTATTAAATCTAATGCCCATCCTCTGAAGGGCCATGGTTTAATGATCGAATGCAACTCACTTGCAGGAGCATGTTGAATCTCTGCATGTTTCTGGCATTCTTCACACCCTTTAGCAAAATCTATGCAATCCTTGAGCATACTGGGCCAATACATCCCATATCGAAATAGCAACCATTTCATTTTATGGCCTGCTTGATGTGCCCCACATACCCCATTGTGGACTTCTGACAATGCTAAATATGCCTCACTTTCTCCTAAGCATTTAAGTAATACGCCTTCTTGGGTCTTTTTGAACAATTCATTTCCCATAAGGACATATGATTATGCTCTATATTTTATTTTTCTGTCAACATTCAATGTTGGATTTTCTAAGTGTGCTATTAATGGACTTCGCCAATCTGTATCTGATAAGGTATTTATGGCTAACACTTCGAATCCATTTTTATCACCACAACCTAATTTAATATTTTCTAAATCTGATGGTATGAGACTAGTAGCCATAACCCTTCCTCTTATTTCGACCAAATCCTCAAAGTTTTTAAAACTTTATACCTCAAGCCAATTGTGCTAAATCATTTGCTTCTTGATTTTCTATTCGGGTATATGTTGAATATCCATGTATTCGAACTTCTTGAGTAGCCTATTAACTATGACAAAGTATGTCATCGATTTTCCTTGATGCATTTATATTCCTTGTTATCCGCTGACCACTAACTCAATCTTTAATTTCGACTTAGTTGCCCCAATTCCAACAAAGCTTCAAGTCCAACAATGAGCTTCAGATTCAAATTCGTTGTTCAACGAGGGCCATTTAATTTATACTTGAATTTTGTTGAATTCCTTCAGAGAAATTATGAGAACTCCAACACCGCCTCCTTGTGGGTCGAACTATCAAAGTATAATTTCCAAGGTTGCATTTCGACGTAACCCATGACCGCTTTTCACCAAGGAATGGTCCACAATGAAATCGAATTACTTGACCTTTCACAGCTCTTAAAGGCATGAAAGTCAAGGAATACTCACAAGGTAGAGCCCATTTACCAACTCGCTATGCATTATTGGTTTTGAAAGCATGTGTTTGATAACATCGAAATGAAACGAAACATAAACATCAACAAAGCTTTATATAATACTTGAGTTTCATACAAGAAAAGTATAAACAAAGACACAACTTTTCTATATTACTATATCTGGTCTCTGCATTCAATATCCTACTAAATAATATATGGCTCTTTCGATGCCATTACTATCTGAACATACTACCTATAGTAAATTCTAAGATATATGCATCCTCATAGGCTTTCCCCATGAAGGTGGAGACAAGATAAGAGGCCGAGAGAGATATCTTTAATCTTGTCAAAGGCCTCCCATGTGTCTTCCCTCAAGGCTCGGCCTTGCTTTAAACGAAGTAGTGGGAGAACGCTTGAGTTTTCCCACTTAGATTCGAAATGAACCTTCCGAGAAATTAATCTTCCCCAGAGATTGCAACCCCTTCGATGTGGGTGTTTTAGTCTCCATAATGGCTTTGGTCTTATTCTCGTTGATTTCGATTCTTTCTTATGAACCACAAAGCCTGTGAAATCTCCACCGCACAAAATGCACATTTAAGGGGTTCATTTTAAGCTATGTTTTCATTCTTTCAATGATTGGCTCAAATGATGCAATGGGTTTCGGCAGATATAGATTTGATGACTATATCATCAATATACACCGCATAAATGTCTCCATAAAATCATGAAAATAGAATTCATTTCTCTTGGTAAGTTGCAAGATTTTTTAAACCAAAGGCATCACTACCCATCATAGGTGCCTAAGGCCTCAAGCAACGAAATGATGTCTTAGCAACATCTTCTTCAAAGAATAAAATTTGATTATAACCGTAATATCCATCTAGTATACTTAGGTATTCGAACTCGCAGCAGTAATCTATTAACATTTCTCGCCATTGCATAGAGTATCGATCTTTGGGGTTGCGATTTAAATCCCTAAAGTCTATGCATATTCTCAGAGAACCATTTTTCTTAATAACAGTACTATATTTGCTAACCATTCAACATACCTTGTGGTTCTCGATTAATTTGCAACGCAAAGAACCTTCGACCTTTGATCTTTGTGAGCATCACGCGCGAATCTCCGGAGTTTGCTTGATGGGCTTCTTGCCATCCTTAATTGGAAGCTCAGGCTCACTAACTCTCTTCAAACCAGTGCATTTCACATAATCCCACGCAGCAATCTTTGTTTTTCTTGAGGACTTCGATCACCTATTGCTTGAAACTCAATGAGTTTTGTGCTTATGTAGGTTATTCTTTTGTGTTATCATCCCCAATTCACCTCTTCGAGCGGATCCAAGATATTGGCCGAGTTTGTAGGATCCTTCTCAAGCCCAAGGGTTCTTTTGTCATATATGGCATCAAGCCTTGATCTATTTCGCTTTCTTCACTGTGGTGAATCCTTCGAACCATTCCCTCTCATTTCATTTACTTCAACTATATTATGTATTTCACCTCCGCTTTCCGCTCATTCTCACCATATAGGCCAAACTTTCAAGAAGGAAGACTCATGAGAGGATTGTCGATCTCCCACCTGTGGCCGCCTTTTAAGTGCCTTCGACTCTTTCGTCCCCCTTAATTATTTTTCTATCCCAGTACATGCCATCATGGCGAAGGGTGATATAGTAGTGTGCATCTCTTGTTTCATTCATTTCGTCACTTGGGGTGCAAGGGGCTATTCGTGCCAGGTACTTGTCATAATTCCTTTTGTTGACCAAATTGATTGTTGTCATGAAGTAACTCTGGTCCGCTTCGATATTCTCCACTATACCATCTTCTCTCCACAGGACTAACCTTTGGTGCATTGACAAAGGGACTGCCCCTACGCCATGAATCCACTCCCTTCCCAGCAGCAGGTTATAATTGACCTTGGCTTCGATCACCATGAACATGGTGGGCCTGCAGCTCGATCCAACGGTTAAATCCACTTGCACCACCCCCAACGTTTGACCTACTTTCCCTTCATAATTGGATAGGACCATGTTGTGTGGTTTGACATCACCCTCTTGAATTCCTAGCTTTTTCAGCATGAATTGAGGCATTAAATTAACTGCAGCGCCTCCATCCACTAAGACCTTGTTCACACCGTGGGTTCCAACCTTTGCTCGAATGAACAATGGCTTCAAATGATTCTTCATTGCTGGCTCTAGATGTTCGAAGAATGCGCCCGCCTTCGACCGCTACCGCTATCCATTACATAGTAGCAACCGGTATGTGTTTCATCGATCTATGGTATCTTCTTCCTCATGCTCTTCGATTTCGTCCAAACTCGTAAGGTACGATACCACATTGCGCTTAAATTGAGTGAGGACTCCTCTTATTCAAGTTATCTGTCAAGATGTCCTCGCCTTCTTCCGACTTGAGTGTAGTCTTTCGATTCATCTGGTTGTGTTTTGGAGAAGAGTCTTCGATTAACTAGAGGCTTGTCTTCAGGTTGATTGTTTGTTGTTATTGGCTTGTTGGTGCTTGACAATTCTTTGTTGCTGGCCGAAGCTTCTCTTTTGTCTGCCAAGGCTTCTCTTTCAGCCTTTCGAATTCGCTGTTGCCTTCGCCATTGTGATCTAGACATAGGATTCTTACCTTTGTAGTTTTCTAGTCTCAATTTTTCCCTCTTCGCAGTGTTGAATTTCCTCCTATATACCATGGCGTGACTTGCATTTCGTTCGTTACCTCTCCATTTATCCTTCCCCCTATTAGTTTTGACTTGCAACCACTTATCTGTTGGTACTTCAGCAGGGATTTTGAACGTAGCACCTTTTGGGTAGGGGCTATCAGGCTTTCATTGAGTATGATTACCCTCGAAGTGTTGACTCATCTGACCAACCTCCTTGTGATTCCAGCATGGGGCGAAGGGAATGGTCTCGAATGCTCCAATGTTCGTCATATCTTCTTTGAGCACCTTGGGCAAATCGCACTTGGTTGCCCCTTTGTGACAAATAACTACAAATTCCAATGACTCTCCCTGCATCTAGGGTAGCATCCGAATAATTGGTTGTCTTGGCGCCAATTTACTCAGATTCGAGCCCTTTGTTTCCTCTCGAAATGCAGCAATCCTCTGTTGCGATGATGCCGCATCCACATAGCACATTTCAAGATTTCCTGTGGCACAAAGATGAGATAATCCTTGAGGTGGTATCTCCAGATAGCCATCCTCCATTTTGTATTTTTCTTTTTCAAGATATCTTTCCATCTCCTGCATCTCAGAATAGGGTCTCTCCATATCTACCATATTGACATCCACATCTTCCCCTTTTTCGTCATCGTCTCCCCATCCTGATGGTTTGACGTCTTCGATTCTAATCTTCGAACTCATGGAGTACTTACCAAGTAATCAAATTTTCCACCTTCCCCTAAGGTATCCTGCACTTTCTTCGAGGAATGCTACCATCTCCATCTTCCCCTTTTGCATCATCATCTCCCCATCCTATGGGCTTGACATCTTCGATTGGGATCTTCGAACTCTCTGGAGCAGAATATTTTACCAGATAATCAAACTTCCCAATGGGTTCTCCCAAGGTGTCCCAGATTTCTTTTTGAGGGGATGCTGGTTTCGTGATCTTTACTCTCTCCAATTTTAGCCTTAGGCCTCAAAGTGGCTGTGTCAAATTTTGCTTCGGTCTTCCCGGACCTCGAGAGTTCGGATCTCTTTCAAACACCGATGGCATTATTTCGAAGCCTCTAGTTGTTTGTGGACGCCTCTGACTCCATTGTTGACTTCGACTAACACCCAGCTTTCATTTTCAGCGCTTTCTTCTCCCAATGGAGTGGCCTCTTGGTCTGCTTCCACCATATTGATTTCTCTAATGCACGAAGGCTCGGAGTAGTTGGTGTCTGCAATATCTAGAGGGTCTTCATCCACTTTCATTTTTGGTTTGTCGAAACTTTAATCCTTCTCCTTAATTGCGCTTTGAATCAAATCCTAAAAGAAAACACGTGAGGTTTTGTGGCCTAGAAAACTATGATATTTGCAAAACCCTCTTCTTTCTTGATCTAAAGGAGGTATTTTGACATTTGATGGCACAATTAATCGCCATCTTTGACAAGCAAATCGAAAATCTCATCACACTTTGTCACATCAAGGTATATACCTTCTTTGGGAATTTATCACTTTCTCATTTTCAACAATTTCTTTCCTTTGTGGGAACTAATAGTTTACAAGAGTAAGGTGAACCAATTCAAGATCTATTTCGACCTCTAATTCGTGATAGTTCGACTTCCCCGCCGACATAGGAACTGCTTTTTATTACTTTTGAAAGCCCTAGCCTTTTCGCCTTTAGTCTTCGACTTGTCGAACCCTATCTCGCTAACCGAGCCATATCCCTCGTGTATTGTGTGTCTAACTTCTTTCGAATAGAATAGTCCAGCCACCAGTGCCATTTCGACTAACTCATGTTGTGGACCATCGTGAAACATCTAGATTTCAAGAGCCTAAACCTATTTAAGTACTCATCTATGGGTTCAAGAAACTTCCTCTTAACACTTGCTAATTCCTTTAGACTTATCTTGGATTGTCCCATAGAATTGTTCATGGAATAACCTTTCCAAGAGGGTCGGTGTCTATTGATCCAGAGGCAAAGTGGTGAACCATGTGAAAGCATTTTAGTGAGGGAACTTGGGAAATATTTAATCCTAAGGTTCTCATTATTTGCTATGTCTCCTGCTTCGGTCAGATACCTGGCTATGTGTTCAACTGTTGATTCATTGGTATCCCCAGCAAACTTTGTAAACTTAGGGATCTTATATCCCTTGGCAAATCAAGATGCATTACATAACTGCTATAGGAGAGGCATAATTTGGCCTTCTAATCCTCAGATAACACCGTTTGGGCCATAATCCTCTCTATCATGGCGGTTAGGTTATTTTCCGCCAAGATATTGTCATTTCGAATTCTATGGACAACGCATCATCTTGGTTTCGACCCACCATGACAACTCCTCTAGGTTGTTCTTCTCAAACACCTGGAGCTTCTAATCTTCGACCCTTGCCCCTCGGTTCCATCATTCCTTTGTGGTTCCTCTCGAATCACGGGCATCTAATCTTCGACCACTAGTGGTTCTATCAATCCCCTGGTTCTTTCTCGAATCGTTGGGGCATCTACCTTTGTGCCCTTGCCCCAAATTAACCCTCCCTAACGCCTATAAGGTGGGTCATCAAGAACTTGTTTGATGATAGGTATGTTCGCTCGAACCAATGCCTTCCCTCGCCTCTAGGAGCGAAGAAATCTGCTATTAGACTCATATTATCTGCGTTTTCTCTGTTTGTCACAGTTACATTTTGCACTATTGGGGCAAAGATTTCTTGCATATTTTGCGCTAACACTCCTATCATATTATGGTTACTATCATCCATTAACTGCCTAAAAGCTATCTGATTTTTTGTGGTTAAGATAGGTAACGCACTATAACCTACTGACCCTTGGTTATTTGTCATGAATTGATTAGCCCCAGAACCAGACCCTAATTATGGTGGCGTGTTCGAAGTCGAAGTTTGTAAACCTGCCATAAAAGATGTTAGCATCCCATAGGGGGGATTTCTGGGTCTATTACTATCGAAACTGGGTGGTCTAGTTGGTGGTGGGGTAGCGAAATGGGTTTGTGCCCCACTTGGTGGGACAGATCCCCCAAGATAACCAATTGTCCCTGTATTTCCTAGGGTCGAATTGTTTGTTGACATGCCACTTATTCCGTTTGTGGCCATATTACTAGTTGAAGATGCAATGACTGCATTCGGGATCACCGATCGCTCCGTCAAAGCACGCACTAGTGCCTGTTCCATGTGGGGCGTTTTGTTCCCCTTGTTGATTGTTAGGATTAGACATCCTATTATTTCGTTTTCGTCTGGGTAAGGGTTGGTTACTATTTGTTATTCTACCACTCCTAAGGTTCATATACCAACGCACTTTGTTTACTCAGAAAGAACTTTTATAATAATTATGTCTTATAATCCTTATTTTATTTTAATTTGTAACGACCAATGACGGTCCCACTGGGCGTGCCAATTTGTTCACAATGATTTCTGGTGAAACAACCGCTAGTCTTCCAAACTATCGAATAGGCGTTATAATTGTTATTCAATTCCTCTGGTAACTTGCAGGATCGACTAGATTGATCCTATGGGGTATTGGTCGTTTGGATAGAATTAATAACAAAATAAGTGTTCATGTTTAAGACTTGTATTTAGAGTGTTTTATATATATATCCAAAGTACTTCGATCACAATGCTAAATAACTTAATGACATGATCAAGTAAAATAACATAAAGCTGATTTGAACAAGTAAACGCATAAAGGTTCGATTTGCAAAGAAGTGTGTAAATGCAGGAAAACGTAAATGGTTTTTAAAGGTAAAAGACTTTAATGTAAAAGCATAAATATAAAAGCGTAAAATGTAAAAGACAAGAATGTAAAACAAGGATATAAAAGTTTTCTGGAAAATAAGAGCGTTAATGTAAAGAGTTTCAGAAAAGTAAAGGACTTCGAAATAGAAAAAAACGTTTAAATGCAATGGAAGTTAAATGACTTTGAATGTAAAGAATTTAAAAGACATTGATGCAAGATAGAGGATAAACTAGAAAGATAAAGATGTTTACTGAATAATAAAAGTTTTGGTGCAATCATACGTACATCATTCGAGCATCGTTTCCCTAGCCATGTGGTATTTTGAATGTTTACTGAATTTTGTACAATAGATATGACACACGAAATCCTAACACTAAGACTTATATTTATACTACTTCGACCATAACGGTCTGGCTTATGAGATCTTGACACGTTCAGAACATGCAGAACACTGCGCTTCTCTTGCTTCCACGCGTCTTCGAACCGTCTTCAGCGCATATTTCCTAACTTCCAATTATCCCGCCGTTTGAATTTCAAATGCCTTGGCCACTTCGTTTGAACTCACTTCGATACACTCCTACTACCACTTCGAAACTTCCTTTATATGTATCATCATGATTGTCGTTCGAAGCTCCTTAATTTCAGTATATCCATTCGAAGAGTCAATTCTTTCATTCCGAACTATGACATTCACTTTGTTCCCACGAACACTGACATCATTTCGTTTCGAGCTCAATGACTCCATTTCGAATTATATATATCAAAATCTTCACCAAGGTATGCAAATGAAGGATTTGGTTCTTGGTTCGAGTGATCCTTGAGGAGACTAGTCTTAGGAGCAAGATAGCTTTCCAGATATCTTGGAGTTCTTTACTCTTAGCAGCCTCTGAAAGGGACATAGTGAACCATGACGGTCCATGAGTCCTCGAAGCGAAAGGTGCCATAGTCTCTTCAAACTTATGCCTTTTTGAGAAGATCATGATGTATTGTGAAAATAGAACTTGGAAATCAGCCTTATCATCATTTGGAGTCAGTCTCCTCAGCCTTGTGCCTTCGACATTTCGATCCGCTACCTCTGGATCTTGCTCTACAATGGTATCAACGGTGGATAAGGAGGATTCAAACATGGCATTAAGCCACAGTTGGAGTAACCAGAAAGGACCAGCTAGCAAAATGTTCTTAGGAGTGTGAGATTTCAGACTCGAAACAGCTAATCTCAAACTTTCATAGAGATCAACGAGTAAGAGCTCACTCAAACAAATTCTCCTATTTTCATGTAGATCTCTAGCTAGAGGAATAAACCTACTGGCTACTTGGAGTGACCTACTGTAGAAAACATATCTTGATAACCAAAGGGTGAGGAAGACAATATGCTCTACATCCGATACACTATCACCTTCAGTGTGATAATGACTGATAAATTTTGAGAAGCTGGCTAACTTGACGTCGAAGTCAATAATACTTGAATGTTCTTCAGAGTCAGGAATATATGTCTCTCCTACTAGTGATAATCCAGTGATAGCTGTTATATCGAAGCATGTAGGTGTGATCATCCCTCCAGGAAGGTGAAAGGTATTATAAATACTACCCCAAAAGTACAAGGATGCAAATAACAAAGGGTGGCTGTAGGTGAAGCCTGGTTTCGACAACTTGATTAGATTGTAGATTCCTAGCTCCTCCCATTGGTGGGATTTCTTAGCCTCTACCTTAGTAAACCATTTTTGGTAAGCTGCGTCAGGGGTAGGACAAGATCGAAACGGTTTAAAATTACTTTTAACATAATCCAGAATAAAAGGGTCTTTTGGGGGAATATCAGAGGTTTCTACGTTTTTCGAAGCAGAGGATTCATTCACATTCTCAGTTCCTAACCTAGGAGTTTCCATCTTGTTAAACAATGGTTTAAAATCATAGCAAACAGGGAAGATAGTCCTGGTATCTTTCAGGATTTCAAAAACTGTAAGAGGGCCCATTAGGGAAAACCTCTTTCCAGCAACATTGGTTGGAATTAATACCTGAGAAGAGTACAGGAGTTCTTGTTCCTTGGAGATTCCTTGGGGAATAAGTACAGATTGACCTTCGTGAATACCAACTTTGCTTTCCATGATCGTTCCAGCGTTCTTGTTTTTCTTCTTAGAAATCTTCTTCATCTGAGATGTTGTTGAAGACATTGTTGGAAGTTGTTAAGAGCTTAGGGTTTTTGACAAGAAGAGAAGAAGAAAAAGTTCAGAGTGTGAAAAAAAAAGTAAAAGACTAAGTTTGTTTAGTCTTATAGTAAGGAAGTTGAAACACTCATAAACTAAAGTCCAGATACGTGGAGGTCGTGGGTTGGATACGGGATGAGGTGGCGTAAAGTGAACATTGGTAACAAGCATGATTAAAGATAATCATTGTCTTTAATAACCGCACCATACCGTAGCAACTGTTTTGAAGCGGTTCGGAAACCCAAGAACCATCGTGACTGACGTAGTGGAAATCATATACAGTGTCATGATTGCTCAGGGTCACATCAAAATCTTGTGGATATGTTTAAAATAAGTATTTCTCAGAAAAAGATTCGAAATACATATTTTAAAGGGGCATTTTGTTGGCTGAAGATTTTGATATATATGATTCGAAATGGAGTCATTGAGCTCGAAACGGAATGATGTTAGTATTCGTGGGAATAAAGTGAATGTCACAGTTCGGAATGAAAGAATTGGCTCTTCGAATGGATGTACTAAAACTGGGAGCTTCGAATGGCACTTATGATGATACATATAAAGGAAGCTTCAAAGTGGTAGTAGGGTCGTGTCTGAGAAGTGAGGTCGAATCGAAGTGGCCAAGGCATTTGAAATTCAAACGCGAGCGGGATAATTGGAAGTTAGAAAATATGCGCTGGAGACGGTTCGAAGACGCGTGGAAGCAAGAGAAGCGCAGCGTTCTGCATGTTCTGAACGTGGCAAGATCTCATAAGCCAGACCGTTATGGTCGAAGTAGTATAAATAGGAGTCTTAGTGTTAGGATTTCGTCGTGTGTCATATCTATTGTACAAAAATTCAGTAAACATTCAAAATACCACATGGCTAGGGAAACGAATGCTCGAATGATGTACGTATGATTGCACCAAAACTTTTATTATTCAGTAAACATCTTTATCTTTCCAGTTTATCCTCTATCTTGCATCAATGTCTTTTAAATTCTTTACATTCAAAGTCATTTAACTTTTCCTTACATTTAAACGTTTTCTTCTATTTCGAAGTCCTTTACTTTTCTGAAACTCTTTACATTAACGCTCTTATTTTCCAGAAAACTTTTATATCCTTGTTTTACATTCTTGTCTTTACATTACATGTTTTTACATTTCATGCTTTTACTTTAAAAGTCTTTTACATTTAAAAGCCATTTAAGTATTCCTGCACTTATACATTTCTTTGCAAATCGAACCTTTATGCGTTTACTTGTTTAAATCAGTTTTATGTTATTTTACCTGATCATGTCATTAAGTTATTTAGCGTTGTGATCGAAATACTTTGGATATATATAAAAAAACACTTTACATACAAGTCTTAAACATGAACACTTATTTTGTTATTAATTCTATCCAAACGATCAATACCCCATAGGATCAATCTAGTCGATCCTGCAAGTTACCAGAGGAATTGAATAACAATTATAACGCTTATTCGATAGTTTGGAAGACTAGTGGTTGTTTCACCAGAAATCACTGTGAACAATATGAGAGCGCTTTTTGGTTAAAAGCGCTTTCATAGATTTTCTACTGAAAAATCAAATATTTAAAAAATTTCTAAACCTGCATTTTTTTGCAGCAAACCTGTAATTCATAAATCGGTAATTTACAATCTTATATACAAATATCAATATATATCAGTGTTATCCAAATACCAAATGTAAATATTATATACAAATACCATTATATACCATTCATATCCAAAATATATATACACCATGGTAATTCAATTAACATGTTTTTAAACGTAACAAAATCAACCCTAACAAATCAGCTATATAACACTAAGTAAATCAGTCCTAATGTACATATATATCCAAGGTCCTGATCCTGCAAGATATGAACATAATAACACGGTCAGTATTGTATACACAAAACAATGTATTCATAACCATTTTCACACAACAATGTATTCATACCTTATAAGATTCTTAGCTCAATAAAATATTGACACAACTCCTCTTTGAGTTCTTCCAATTGAAGTCTCGAGTAATATGGACACTTGTATTGATCAAAATACTACATAACAAAACAAAAGTATGCATGATTTAGTTAAATGTAATAAATTGTATGCAAAATTCGATAAATAATAAAACAAAGTATAAATCCATAATAAGTCATAAATTCATACCGTCATTGGAATCTCGATTTCATTCATTTGAATGATTTCTTTGATAAACTTCAAAACGAAGTATCCGCAATCTATGTTATTTTGTTGTTGAGGGCACTACATAGAAAAGCAAATAAGATTATATACATGTATTGTTTTATCAAGTAGCATAAATATTATAAGCAAAATTGTGGAAATTTATATACCTGTACTTTGATCCAATTAATGTTGTTTGATTTAGACCGTGGTACCCGTGCTTCCCTTTGACATCGGACTACTTGTATTGAACTGACAAAATTAAAATATTTATTTAGAACAATGACATAGAAATAGTTAAATATATAAACACAAACGAATATTTAGAATAATGTCACTTACGTATCAATCATTAGCTTCATTTTCGGATAATTTGTCCAATCACCGTCAACCGAATTCAGGTAATAGACCATTTTTTATGGGATCGATAGCAAGCAACAACCAGTGACATCTATAAATTAAAGCAACAACTTAGAAGCGAATTTTAATGTCAAAAATACAAATATTAAAAGGAACTTAGAATGAAAATATAACCCTGAATTATACGCCAAAAGATACAAGCTTTCTGTACTGCCAGTTGTCATGAATCTATCGGCCAAGTGCTCTCTTACATAATCCGGTTCCCTAGCAATTGTTGCTCCGCTGACATGGGAGGAAGACACGAAACGGAATCTATTTGACAATTGATTCCTGCGCATCAATTTGTCAAATAACATCCTTAAACAAAAACATAATTAATATTAGACTATTTCAATTAAATGTTTAAAAAAAATGTTCAACCAATTAAATAATATATTGATCGGGTTACCGGATGTACGAGTGCATCACACTGACGCCTAATTCTCGATGATGAAAGATTTGTTCCATGTCCTCTAGTCCAATTGTTTCGGTACATGGAAAACCAAAGACACATTCATCCATATCGATTTGACGAATACCATCATTCATCAAATTTGATGTGCCAACTAGTGTTTCTAGACACTGCCGAAATCTAGGCACAAATTTACGGACAGGAACCCTTTTCTTAGGTGGAACCCTACCAACTTTCTGGCTCACCTGTTGTGACTCTTGAAAAGGTACCTAAAAATCATATAGACTTATGTAAGATACAAAGTTATGCAGTTTTTTTATTCTGATCATAAAATTAACGCTTTAAACGTACCTCTCTTTGCGATGCAACAGACTCGCCACGCTACAAAATCCCTTTATCCTTAGATGCAGGTTTTGTAGGAGTCTAAAATTACCATGTAAAAAATTAAGGTCAGAACTGTCAGTTGAATACTTAAGGATTCATAATGGTTTTCAACATACCTCTGATCATCTATGAAGATGAGGTCTGATGGCCATGCCACAAAAGATCCTACTGCATCTTGCAGCAATGTGGTCTCTGCAACAATGTCAGGTACCGGAAGCACTGCATTCAAATCTAAAACAACATCAACCGATACCTTCACGTGGCCATCCGGGAGCGGTATATGGTGAATTAAATCTCCCGAGGTGTTGTGCATTTTTCCCTTGCCAACTACCCGATAAGTCGGCGACGATAGGTATAGCTGACAACATGAAATTCCCTAAACCAATAATAACCGTTAGACTTCCTTTAATGTTGACAATAATAACCAATAATAATCATTACAATTATACTTTCTCTAATATAATGGATTATCATCTTAATTACCTCGGGAAATTTATGTTGACAGTTTATACTAGCTTTGTCACTAGTTTCTTTCAGCTGTGAACTGCTCCTTTCCGCCATATATCTCTCTTTGTCCCTCTGCAGTTCACAGACTTGTGCTTGTAAATCCTGCAATGTTTACATCACTTCTGCATTGCTAGGATTTTTTTTCTTGGATTTTTATACAGAGAGGTAGGAGTCACACCATGACCTTTACCCCTCACCCGTCCCGGATACTCAGCAACACATAGTGCTCGACTGAGTACGCTCCTGATATCCTGCTCATCACCTGTGGATACCGATTGCGATATAGTCTCTTGTAATTCATTTAAATATCGAAAATTAAAGACACAATGTTAATTATATATTAATAAATATTTAATATAATTTAATTAAAGACACAATGTTATACTTACACACTCATCATAAACATGTTGCAGATCGGGATTAACAACTCGATCTTTGCCAACACGAGCTTCTTTCCATAGTACATGTGCGGGTAGTGATGTTTCGTCACTTTGCGTCTCTTCTAACTACACATTGCTACAAATAATAAAATCATCAATTATAACACATTGAGAGAATTAATAAGATCGTAGAATTGATATTTACTTACAATTTTTTCATGTAAGCGTGCATATCCCAAACGCCCTTTTTTATATGGATATGCGGGTTTTGACGCTCTCTCGCGATTTACGGCACTCACTTTCAGGAAATTCTCGTCTCTTCTTTGGCCTACAAAAGCAACCCATTCTTCGTGTGTAATGAAGCTCTCATATTTCTTTGGACGTTTAGGATCCTCTTCAACAAAATTTCCTTCCTCGTCTTTAAGAAACTTATTTGTCAAAAAAGTTCTCCACCCTCTGTGTCTTTCTCCGGCCAAGTCCATTATATACTTTTTGCGGACATCTTCAATGTTAAAGGACCTCTACAAAAAAACATACGCATAGAGGGTGTTAGTATATGTAATTTAAAAACATTATCGTCAATATAAAGCAAATAACAGCAACTATATATGATACCTTTATCTCAGTCCAAATTTTTTCTTTAGTCTCGTCCAAATCTCCTTTTTTCCATCTAGGAGTGGTGATCGGAATGTGCATACGAACAAGCGTACCGATGTAGCTTGTCAGCTTTGCAGAATTAGACCCAATTAGTTGGTCCTCATTATTCCAATCTACATTATATGTAACCCCTCTATCTCTATCACAGATGATTCCCCGCATGATAGTTATGCCTCGTGTGATATCCTTATCTGAAGTATCTTGTGGAACATTTTCTTGTGGAACATCTCCTTGTGGAACATTAAGATCTTCTTCAAGCGCTTCTGCAATCTCTTCGACTCGATCATAATCGTATGTATCTGTGCAATCGTCATTTGAAACATAGGTCATATTATCCCCCGATTCAACATTCCCTGTTACTTTTCTCACCATGCATATTCCAACATGTATAACTTCTATCAATTCCATACCGAATTAAATGCGATGCCAACTGAACTGCGTCAACCCGGTTCCCATAACAGCAATACAAACAAGGACATGTCATTCGACTGGGGTCTTTGGAGTGTGCAACAGCAAACTTAACAAACTCTGAAACACCATTCTCGTATTCTTTCGACAATCGATTGGAATACATCCATGTCTTGTCCATATCAACTAATTAGTGCATAAAATAGTATACTGCGTTTCTGTCAAAACGCAAAGTATACACAGAATGGATCCGTATCAAGAAAACGCAACATACAAAAGGCAATTTAAGACAAATTCATCACAATACCAGTAATTTGAGGAAGAAATTTACCTCGAATTTATCGAACTTAAAGAAACGCGGAGAATGAGCGTCGTACGTCGAACTAGGTCGGGAAACGCTGCTAATTCAAAGAAAAGAAAACTTATATTATAAAAATTAAATAGGATGAATGTACATGAACATTTCACTAAACGACATGAATGAATGTAAGTGAAACTATCATGATAAACCAACGGCAGTTACCAAAACTATGCTACAACCGATTTACTCAATATTCTTAACTTAAACATGTAGCAACACAAACTCATTATATTGAAACTTCTCTGGATAACATACTAACAATATCCGAAACGCTTCATCCACTCAAAACCAACAAATAGAAATTATTTGTAATTGTCAAACATCTTACATTGTAACAGTAGTACATACAGAGAGTAATAAGATCAATACTACTTATATTGTAACTAGTAAGCTAGAAAAACAAAATGTCATATTCTTGATTCCAATACTTATTGAGTAATAAGATCAATATTCAACTTCTTGCATGCATTTCATAGATAAATACTAACAGCAACAACATAACCTTTATCAATGTATTTTTATCAATGCATTTCATCGATAAATACTAATAGTTCCTATGTACAACAAAGTATGTTAAAGTCACCTCCCCAGCACCACTCTTCATTAATTCTTTTAAGCATTATCTCAATTAGTTTCCTCCACACGAATCTCCTTTCGATGGCGTTATAAGATGCGTACACATTTACAAAATTATAGACTCCACCCTTCCAAATAATTCCATTGCTTCTACCACATTTATCTCTATCTTCCATTGCTTCTACCAACTTGATACAAATGATTCTATCCTCTATACTAACAACACCTAATTTGGAAATAACATCCCAAACTTTCTTCCCAACTTCAAAATTACAATTGTTAAGCATTCTACTATTACATCTCAACACCTCAGAATAAGTCAAAGAGTTACAGTTTGAGAATGTACCACTGCCTACAATCCCTACTTCTTGCATTTCACTAACAGCATTTCATTTCATACTAACACCAACATTTCATAACCTTTATCTATCCCTATAAATCTGTGAAACGAATAAAATCCCTTTATCTATCCCTAGAAATCGGAACATGTTGCATGTATCTAAACGAAACAGAGAATCCATGGAAGAAGAAGAAACTTACCAAGGACAAGATGAACCCAGACGACAGTTGAACGATGGATGAACGGCAGCGACAGTGCAAGATGAACGCATGCAGTGAACGCAATGAACGAAGAGTGAAGGAGTGAAGATGAACGCAGAAGTGAATGGGATTCTGGAAAAGAAATCGTATTTAGGGTTATTATTTTAATTTTAAAATAATCTATGAAAGCGCTTTTAAAAGCGCTTTCATAGGTGTCATACCCCAATTTTTGACCTAATATATCACCTTACATTTGCATCATTGCACAACTAACAGTTCAGACAACATTAATCGGGTATAACACTCACAGGTCAAAATTAGGGTTTCATCAGATTTTCATCTGATTCAAGAGCTAACCAATTAGGGTTTGAGATTTTCTCATCTTATTTGATCTATCTTGATCAAAATATCCACATCTGATCATCAGATACCCATTTTTCTTCACTGATCAATCGAGGATCGACCAATTAGGGTTTTGGTCGAGCATAGGCATTCTCTAATTTTTTGAGCAGTGATTGACTTTTTTTGATAGAGATTGGTCATTATATCTTAGATACAACATCTTGACCTAATTTCTGGATTCAAAACATCACAGAGGTTCACAGAATTCATCAGTCGTTTTCAGAAACATCTGATGAAATTTCATCTGCACAGAAAAGTCAAACTTTGACTTTTGGTCAAATTTTTCAAAACAAAACTTTTTCCATCATCAAAATACTTCAAGTGATCCATCATGATCATAAAAAATCAAAGAATTTGGAAAAGTCAACAAAAAGTCAAAAGTTTTTATACTTAGAAATTTTTCTAAGTGTTGAAATTTCTTACTTTTTCCAAACTTCAAGCCATTTTTTCACCTAGTTCCAATTGGAATTTGAAAAAACTCAAAACATGAAAGTTGTAGCTTGTGGAAAGATATTTCCAAAATGTCCAAGAACTCTCAAATCCATGGAGTCTAGCTATACTTTTGAAATTGAAACATAAGGCTCCATGAAACTTGTTTTTCAAAGATCACAACTTCAATTATAGGTCATTTTTGAGTTTTCTTCACCAAGAAGTAATTCAACCTTGCCACCTTGCCAAATTGAGTCATCAAACTGATAAACATCAGTGAGAAGTGATGATTGAAGATTGGATCAAGTTTGTAAAAATTAGCACATGGTAAAAAAGGAACCTTCCTTTTGCTTTTGAAAAGACTTTCTTGCCCTTAAGTTAACTTTGAGTTACCAAAAGCTTGTACTTGTGCCTAACAATTTCAACCTCTTGCCTATAAATAGATCACAATTCAAGCTCAAACCACACCAAAGCTCCACAAATACAAGCTTTCCTTCCACTTTCTTCAAATTCAAGTATCATAAGTTCAAATTGCCAAACATTGTAATTTTCAAATCTAGCAAGAACTATGATAAACTTTGGTGTCTAATACATCTAATGATCAATATGGAACATGTTTGAAATCTAAAATCAATCCAAGAAACACTAAAAACAGTTTCACTTTCTATGCACATAAGCTTCCAAACGCCATGGAATTCAAATCAAGCTAGTTTGATCAATTGATGTTGTAATCATCCATACACCATCACCATACCTCATGTACATGATCCGATCAAGAACATCTAAGCGTAACACGATTATATCATTTTCCGTTTCCATTTCAAGCTTGTGCAGGTCGACTTGTGTAGAACGATCCAGCTTGATTCAAGAGGTGCAGGCCATCCACAAAGCTTCCATACATGCCGTTGGAGCTCACACAATCAAGAAACAGCAACTGGAAACACTCCATCATCGTTTTCAATTCTCATTTTTCCAGGTATGAACACGAACATGGTTCTCATGATTCCTTGATTCTTTTGACAAAAACTCTTGGCCATTCTCTTTCTGCACTAATAACGACCATTAGCCCTCAATAAAATCAAACAATCATAAACAATACATCATTTAATTTGAAAAATCAGTTTTAGGGTTCATCACGATTCCCAGAAATCCAAACATGATAGGCTTAAAATAAATGAAATTAACATGCATCTTCATGTTCGTGGTGCAAAACCGATCAAGTTTGATGTTTATTTCACTCAATTTGGTTGAGAAACGAAGATTTGAGCTGGGATTTAACAATCTGAAAATCAAAACGCAAGCCCAGGAATACGCGCGTGTTCTTGGTGTTCTTCATTTTTAAAAATTCAAATAATCCAATCTTATGTCTACGCGTGTTTTAATCCACTAACACCTCAAACGCGTTTGGCCTAGTGGTTGTCTGCTTGCCTCTTAGTTCTTTCTGCCACGTAACCCACCTCAAGGTCATGGGTTCAAAACCCAGCAAGACCAAATTTTTTACAAACTTGTCATACTTTCATGTTTTTTTATCAAACTTCAACAATTTTTTTTAACCAATCAAAACTTCTCATTTTGAGATGATTTTTTAAACACTTGTCAATAAATGCCTCTATTTTGTGATAATGCAAAAATTTTCAGAAAAAACTTTCATCTGATTAAATTTTAATCAAGCCGAAAACGACGTTCTGAACATTTTTCAAACCTCCTTAAAAGGTGAATTTTTCAAGTTTTCGACTTCCGATTTTTTTCAAAACTTCTCATAAATGAACTTAACATTTCAAAACATTTTCAAAACATTTTTCAAATCATTTTTCAAAACATTTCATTAAACTTGCATCTTTTACCATGATCAATCCGATTTAAAACAATTTCGTCTTCTCTCGAATTTCTCGATCGATCATGGGCCTCCCTTATGGTGTAAGTCCCAATCCTTTATGTACATATTTAGTTTTACTTGTACATACTCAAATTATCATTGTCAATATTCAAACGTAAACAAATTTCTTTCGTTTGTTTTCATTCGTTTGTTTATATCAATCCATTGGTTCTAAAGGAAGGTTTCTCCTGAGCAAAATTTCCTTTTAACCAATGGGCCTCCATCACGGTGTAAGTCCCATAAACATTCTTTTATGTACATAATATTTCTTTGTACATATCAAAAACTTTCCAAACACATACAAATTTTTATCTGTACATAACACAGATACTTCTTTTTTCAAAACTTTTTATCTACATATACGATACTTCTTTTCAAAACCTTTATCCGTACATAATAATACTCTTTCTTTGAAAATACTTTTACGATAAACTTTGATCATTTCTGTTTCATCTGTACATTTTACACTGAATACCATTGACATTGAAAGGAGCATTATTCCCTGTGAAACTGCTTTCAAATCAATGGGCCTCCCTTACGGTGTAAGTCTCAACCCTCCTATGTACATCCATCTTTGTCTCGTACATAAAAACTCTTCGTGTACATATTCATTTCCTTGTACACAGCTCAAACTTGTGAATAATCAAGTTACGCTTTTAAACGTTCACAAACACTTGTTTATATTTCATAAATAAATAAACATCATGCATTGTTTATATTTCCTTCATAAACTCCTGTGAATACATATCACACACACACTTTATACAAAATGTCTAATAAATAACATAACAATTAGACTAATCAATAGGTTTCCAGTTTAGCCTCCGCTTGGGCTTCATACAAGACAACTCATCGCTTGAGTTTAGCCTCCGCTTGGGCTTCATACAAGATAACTTATCCTCATGGTCACCTTCTCTTGGGCTTTATACAAAGAAACTCTCCCACGAGTTAGCCTCCGCTTAGGCTTCAGATAAGACAACACTCCTGAGTCACCTCCTCTTGGGCTTCGTTCAAAAGAACTCCTCATTGAGTTTAGCCTTCTCTTGGGCATCATACAATGAAAGAGACAGAAATCTCTTAACCCTCTATTGGGCTTCCAATACAAAGAATCACCCGCGCTAAGATAGAACCCTGAAAGGATGGTTTCCCGGTGAAATCACTTTCAAATTCCCTAGAGAGTAAAATTTCCCGGTGAAATTACTCTTATTCAGAAAAGGATGGTTTCTCGGTGAAATCCCTTTCAAGCCATAGACAACCATACCCTATAGCTTCCTCTTGAGCTTCATACAAGGACCCTCGATGACCCTCGATGACCCTCGGAATGCCTCCTCTTGGGCTAACAATACAAGGACCCATGGGCTTCTTAAAAGCATCCCTTTAATCCAATCAATTTCTCCTTGAGATTTAGACATCTATCATCTCTATGGAAGAAGTATCTCATCTATCACATCACATACAATCAAAAAACTTTTCAAACTTTTTAAATTCTTTTCAAACAAAAACATCTATTAATTGTAAGTGGTAACGCTTGTATACTCAAGCAAAACACCCAATACTTACAGTTAAAAGATTCAATCATCTTTTTCAAACATCTTTCTTAAACATGTAAGTGGTAACGCTTGTACACTCGAGCAAAACACCTAATACTTACGACGAAAGATTTTTAATCAATCAAACTTTTCAAAATGTATGTGATGAAATAGATTAGATACATTTTCATTAAGATGACATTTGTCTCTCTTACTAACATCCCGTTGCTTTCCACTAGCATAAGTGGGAACTACGATTGCTCGACTTTCTCAACATCCTTTTGAGAATACGAGGCACAAGGTCTCATCCTTGCCGAGCAAATTTCTATCTCCCTCACCAAACAAAACATAGAACCACAGATCCGAGCTACAAATGCTCGATTCCCACTAGGGGATATGTATGAAGATCCACGATCTTTGCGAGCACAATAATAACAAAACCTAGAATCCCACATAATCTCGTTTAAAATCCAAAGGAGAAACTTTCCCAATCATAGAAATAGCAATTAAAACACACAAACATATCAAATATATTCATATATAAAGTCAGATAACTACATATATTTAGGGTGCTCCATCTATTCCCTTTATATACCAATCCCCTTACTCGAATCTCCCAATGCGTTATGTCTAGTTTGCGCTAGTCGTTACGCATACCAATATCAATTGAGGGTATTTCACTTTCTCCTTTTCATAATCATTAAATCATCTTTCTTGTGTTGAAAATAATAAAGCTTGATCTCATGGCATCTTTATAAACAAATCAAAAGATTTAAATCGTTGCGTAAGATCCGAACTCACGTCAGATCCTCAGCGTCACCTTTAACGCGAACAGAAAAATGGCGACTAGGGGATAATGAAACTTTGATTTTCAAAAAAAAAACGCACTTCGCGAGAGCACCAAGCTTTTTGTTTTCAAAAGAAAAGAAAGGATAAGCTTTTCATATTTTGCATATATCTGTTTTTTTTGTATGTTTCGCGATTTCACTTGATGGAAAGAAATCCTAACCCGATTTAAGAAACATTTTAAGATCTAGGTGGAGATATTAATACGTGAGCGCTCAATGCTTTCGAAGTTAATATTTCCCGCATGGAGGTTGTCTTGATGGTATTGTGTTTAGCAAGTAATTGCAAAATGTATTTTTAGGGAACTTAAGAAGTCGAGTGGATGTAGAACACATAAACCATCCCGCCATTAGGATGTAGTGCGTAGATTATTCGCGTAAGCCAGAGTAATTGTCATGCGATACTACGATCAAAGTTTCTCTTGAAAATATTATTGGACCATCGAGTATTCAACAAATCCAATAATGTTTTGAAGGGAGTGTTGAGCTGATTATCGGTAGAACCCGCTTCACGATGAATAAGCCCTTAGAACTTAACCCCGTTGATTCTTATCGTTGGCTTCATGCTCGTGACTTCGAACGCTTGCCCGTGTGTATAACTACTAACCATGTTTGCTGCATTCATGCATTCATTCATTCATTCAAAAACAAAACAAAAACTTCATTTTCTCTCTCCATTTCCAAAGAATTTAGAGATTTTTCTTTGTAAAATATTTTAGGTTAGAGTGATGGACGTCAGAGGAAGATTCACCAAAAGATACAGTTTTAGAATTCCTGATGTAGGAAAGTTGAAAGAGTTAGCATCCTTGGTAGAAGATCCCTCGGATTTCAGAAAACGCTATGGAACTCTTTTAACTCTTCTGAACGCTAACGTCGATGAAGGACTTCTCAAAACCTTCGTTCAATTCTACGATCCAATCTATCGATGTTTCACTTTCCCTGATTATCAGTTGATGCCTACTTTGGAAGAGTATGCACATATCCTAGGAATCTCAGTATCAGACAAAGTGCCTTTCAATGGTTTGGAAGCCATTCCTAAGTCACAAGTCATTGCAACAATGACTCATTTAAAGAAATCTGAGATAGACAAAAACCTAACTACCAGAGGAAAACTCTTAGGACTAACTTCAAAGTTCCTAATGGAGAAGGCTCTCAAATTCTCTGAAGCAGGTAGTATGGTAGCCTTTGAAGCTATTTTAGCTTTACTCCTCTATGGATTGGTGTTGTTTCCCAATGTCCCAAATTTCGTTGATATCAACACCATAAGGATCTTTCTGATTGGAAATCTCGTTCCCACTCTGCTTGGTGACACGTACGTCTCTATTCATCATAGGAATCGTCAAGGAGACGGAACTATCGTGTGTTGTGTACCTCTGTTTTTCAAATGGATTGTCTCACACCTGCCTAAATCTCCTATCTTCCGCGAAAACAAAGACGAGTGGCATTGGTCCAGAAGACTCATGTCTCTTACAAACGACGATATCCATTAGTATACCTTGGCAAACAATGAGATGGAAATCATTGAGAGCTGTGGAGAATTTGCCAACGTACCTCTCATTGGTACGAAAGGAGGAATCAACTACAACCCATTCCTAGCAAAGCGTCACCGGATACGAAATTCGTAAACCTCCGGTTTACAAGAGAAAGCTACTTCTATCATGAAGGAGAGGATTCCCAAGGATTGAAGGCTAGGATGATCAAAGCTTGGCATCACATCCGAAAGAAAGGAAAAGGTAAGGCAAAGAATTGTGTAGCCATGGAAACCTACACTTCTTGGATAAAGAAGAGAGCGAAGGAATTCCGAATGCCTTACGCTTATGAGGATCCCATGTTCTCAGTCGCTTCCAAATCAACAAATTTTCCCGTTGAAGCTGTGGGAGAATACCAAGAAGCCTTGACCAAGATAAGGCTTGAGAAAGAAGCTTTGGAAAACAAAATCCTTAAGGCTAACCTTGAGAATGAGAAGCTCAAGAAGCAAGTCAAAGATCATGAAAAGACGCTTTATTTCCAAGATGAATGGCTCATGGAGAAAGATGAGAAGATTCTCCAGAAGGATAACGCCATCCAGAAATACGTCAAGGAAAGGAAAAGAAAGCTCGAGGAAATGACAACCAGCAAGCCCGCTCCCAACGAGTGGAAGAGAGTCATCAGCAAGCTAAAGGCCGAGAAAGCAGAACTAAAAGCTCGCTATGGGAAGGAAATCCTGAAGCTAAAGTTGCATCAAGCCTTTGGATCTTCATCAGACGAAGACGTTTAATTAGTTTAATTTAGTTTGTAATTTTATCATTTATCATTTGTGTGAGCAATGCTCCAACAAAAAAAAACAATTGTTGTAATCTTCCTTCATTAATCAATAAAATTTGAGTTTTCCATCCAAATATTTGCCAGAAATATCTCTTTTAGCGTAAATTCTTTGGAAATTTCTTTTCTTTACAATCATATTCATGCATCATACTTTGCATTTAAGTCTATCATCTAGAGTCTATCATATTCACAGTTTTGAACTGTCACTTTTTCAGATAGAAAAATTGTCGTCGTCCTTAGAGTTTCTCATCGTCCGCACCAACTCGAACGCACGATACCAGATCAAAAAGAAGGAAAGTAATGGAGAATTTTGAGCAAGAAAACGTTGAACTCCGTAGTACGGTAACTACGCTACAAGAAGAAGTGGAGAGACTCACATCTTTGGTCAACTCGCTTGCAAGAAAGTCAACAAGCAGATCGAAAAAAACCAAGCGGAATTGAGGATACTACTACTCCAGTTTCAGTCACACGAGTTCACCTTTCAAAGATGCCAGAGGGCTATCCATGGGGAATGCCTTTTAACTTCGGCATTGGAGTTCGCCAACCGACTTCTCAAACAACCTCGCTTGAAATATCTACTTTGCAGGAAAACGCTACGTTCACTCCACAACGTGGAATAACTTTTCCACAAGTAACAATGTCGGTTTCTCAACCGATCATGTTGAACTCAGCTTCGTAGTGCACACTACCACCGACGAAGAAGTTCATCACACTCCAGGAAATAACACGAACGCTCGTGGTTCAATGGAAAATCTCCAGGAACAACTCCTCAAAATGCAGCTTGAGATAAAAATGATTCAAGGAAAGAATTGTTTGGGAAAAGCGCCGGATCTCGCTTAGTCCCTCGTGTAAAATATCTGCGAAATTCAAAATCCCGATTTTGAAAAGTAGAGGGAATTCTTGTCCTCGAGTCATCTTACAATGTATGCTAGGAAAATGTCTACGACAATGAGGATCATCACCGTTAATTCATTACTTCGTGATAGTCTCACCGTGCCGCCAAGTGGTACATGGGTTTAGACAGACAAATATCCAAACATTCAACGACTTAGGTAAAGCCTTAATATAAGTTCAACTTGGATATGGCTCCGATAGGATCAACTCCGCTCCATGTCTCAAAAGGAAAGAGAGACATTCAAGGAATATCGAACGATGGAGGGAAATTGCCCAAGTCAACCCGCCTTGGAAGAGAAAGAGATGACTAAGGTATTCTTGAATACTCTAAACTCATTCTACTATGAGCGAATGATCGCTAGCGCCCGAGACTTCAACGAAATGGTAAGCATGGGAATGCGACTAGAAGAAGGGGTTCGACAGGACGCCTAACCAAGGAAGTAGGATCTTCTAGTAATACCAAGAAAGTTGGAACTAGTTTCCCAAGGAAAAAGAACATGACGTAGAATGGTATCCCGAGGAAACCACGCAAGAATGTCATTCAACAACGATGTAGCCGCCATAGCACCCTCCGTCAACACAACTCCGTGAATTGCTCCGCATTTCAACAAAATCAACAAACTCAACAACCTCGTCAATGGCTCACCACAACCAAAACGCCGGGTCACCTTCGACCCAATTCCCATGACGCATACGAACTTTACCTCTACGATAGAAAGGAATCTAATACAAACAAGGTTACCACCTCGGTCCGAAAAACTACCATGGTGGTACAAAGTGACATGTCTTGCCTTTTCACCAAGGGCACCAGCCATGACCTTGAGCATTGCATAGCATCAAGGCGTATGTAGATTAGTGAAGGCTAATCTTCTTTCCTTCAAACACAAGTCCGAATGTGCAAGCCAATCCACTTCCACCATAGTGGACACTCGGTGAATCTAATGCTAAGGAATACGCAGTACCTTGTCACGATGTAAACTTAGTCAAAGGAAACTTGGTGCATCTTCATGAAGCATACAGACCATGAGCACCTTCACTAAGCATGATTATGCACTTGCTATATCTGTTCCAAGAATATCCATGGATGTCCCACCATAAGAGCAGATATTCAGCATTTGTTAGACATTGGTGATTTACAAATCTACAGAAACCGAGATGACCATGACGTAAATACCGTAGGGCATTTTCCGCATGAGCTTTTAGTCTCGATATCAACTCGAAAATCAAGTAAACGTTAGATCCCTTATTTCAACATACCCGAGCATGTGGAGATCGCGTGCTGGTTCCAACATTCCGACATCTCCTTTGGTGATTTGCCCACCGGTCCTGCTGCAGCCTACTAGAGCAATTCCTTACCAGTACAATGCAACCTTGATAGAGGATGGGAAGGAGAAACCCATGCCTACACTTCCAGCTAATGTCAATATAACTGAAATCGGACGAGTAACGCCAAGTGGACGAGTACACGCCCATTGCCACCAAAATCGCCTTGACCCTATTGTTAAACAAAACCAAGTTAACATATCCTCGAGAATCCTGCAACGATTCCCATTGTTAACCCAGTACAAACATTGGTTCTATGATAGAACCAACATCAACTCGACTTTGACGAGATCCCGAAACTAATCAAGAAGAGCGAATATCGAGTCGTAGACCAATTGATGCACTCCTTCAAAAATTTCAATCACTGCTTTACTCCTTAACTCAAGCTCACCGAGAAGCTTTGATGAGAGTACTAGACCGGCTTATGTGGATCACGATGTGACTACGCACCAATTTGGAGGATCGTCTCCAACATAACGACCGCAATAATCGAGTTTTAGTGACGAAGAACTTCCTAAGAAGGAAAGATCACAACTTGGCCTTGCACATCTCGATGATTTGCCAATCGATTCCCTATCCAATGTATTGGTGGATACAGTTCGTCTTTAAATGTAATGCCAAAAACGACGCCGCTCGTTTAGCTTATAAAGGAACGCCAATGAAGTTCAACGACATCATAGTAAGAGCTTTCGATGGATCGAGAAAGTCGGTTATTGGGAAGTTGATCTCCCAATGACAATTGGCCTCACACTTTCAAAATTACGTTCCAAGTCATGGACGTACCGCGGCTGTTGCTAGGAAGACCTTGGATCCACGATGTAGAATTTACTCCATCGAAATTAAAATTCACGAATGGAAATTTGGTGACCATCGGTGAACAAGCTTTACTTGTAAGTCATCTATCCGTTTCTCCTTCATCACCGCTGACATTGAAGCGCATCTCCCGAAAATCCGTTAGAAGATGAATCTACTAAAAAGATCATCTATCTCTTCATATAAAGAAGCGGCACAAATGGTGAAAGATGGCAATACTCGAGGATGGGGACAAGTTATCAAACCAAGAATGAAACGAACCGGACTCGGGTTCACACCGTATCCTCCAAAGAAAAGAAAGATGAAACACTTTCCCGATCAAGGAAGTATTTCATAGTGGAGGTTTCTTAAACCTTTCGCAAGAGGTTAATGTTGAAACCATTGAAGAGGATGAAGATGATCCATCTGAATCAAGAATGGAGCACTTATCCGAATAGCCCGAATATGTGTCTCAAGAGGAATTATATGCACCGACGATCAATTCAAAGACATGTCCTGCAGCAACATGAAAATCCACATCCTGAAGTTTGGGATACCTGGGAGAACCAAGTGGCAAATACGACTACATGGTAAAATACTGCTAAAAGCTCAAAATCCGGATCGAAGATATCCAACCCACGGATGGGGTGATGACTTTGACTACCCTAGTCAATCGAAGAAGAATACTGTCTTCTCAAACTAATCAACAGATCGAGGTCCCAAATGAAGATCTCTTCAACACGCCGTGGATTTCACCAAGCCGATCACGTTACCACTACATCAACATGATCATCAAGATCAAGAGTATGATTCAGATACGATGCGAAAGTGTCGACAACGAGTCTCTCCACTCAAGACCGGAAGGAACATCCCGATTCCACACAAAGATCAACAGAAGTACAAAGGCTATCTCTCATACTTCCCGATCTGTTAATCAAGAAGATCGCTTTAGCAGACCAAAGGCAAAGGCCACCGCCAGTCTTCAAAGCCCGCCACCAAAGAATCAAAGTTTACTCAAGGGTTAAACCAAGCGGAAAATTACACGAGTACCTCGACTTCCAAGGAGTTCGTCACTATTGGAAACCCGCTGAAGTTAGGACTAATGTTCATAGCTCTAAGTAGTTTATCTTTGCTTTTGTTTTGAACTCTCGCCGCCCAAAGCGAAGAGATGTTTTATAGGGTTTAGCTTTTAAATAATTTCTCTTTGCCTTGCCCAAGACAAATGAGTTTGTATTTTAGGGCCTGTTCATATTGTGAAACATAAATAAAATGCATTGTTTTGTTTCCACACTGTGTTTATTTTCATTTTACCCTTTCCGAAATGATAATAAAAAAACATAAAAAATCTTCAAAAAAAATCATAATGAAAAATTAATCATGACACTTTCACATTAACTTTCAAAAAATGATGATAAAAACTTTTTAATCAAACATAAATCAAAAATGCAGATTAAACAAATGGACAAATCCATTGAAAGCAGTAACTCTACGCTCTTTCTCAACTTTGAAATTCCCTGTGAATTCGCCGAGGAAGAAGTTGAAGAAGAGATCCCATATGAGATTTCTAGACTGCTAAAACACGAGAGTACCCACTTGGGGCATCGTACAAGGATAAGAAAACTCTGAGGAGGCTTTTTAGGAATTTCTTCCTGAACGAAGATGTGTTATACAAAAGAAACTTTGACATGGTTACGCTATGCGTGCACAAGAAGCGATACGATCATCCATGAAGTGCATGAAGGGTCCTTTAGAACCCATTCAAATGGACATGCAATGTCCAAAAATCTTGAGAGCGGATACTACCGGATAACGATGGAATCCGATTGTAAACACGCCAAAAGATGTCACAAGTGCGGATCACGCATAAGATCCATGTGCCACCGACTCTACTCAACGTTCTATCTTCTCCGTGGCCTTTCTCCATGTGGGGCATTGACATGATCGGGATGATCGAACCAAAAGCGTCCAACGGACATCGTTTCATTTTAGTAGCCATTGACTACTTCACCAAATGGGTCGAAGCAGCGTCTTACGCCAACGTCACAAGACAAGTAAGTGGTTGTGAGGTTCATCAAGAACAACCTCATTTGTCGATATGGAATTCCAAGTAAGACCATTACTGACAATGGATCTAACTTGAACAACAAAATGATGAAAGAACTGTGTGAGGAATTCAAGATCGAGCATCATAACTCGTCTCCTTACCGACCAAAGATGAACGGCGCCGTTGAAGCTGCCAACAAGAACATCAAAAAGATCGTCCAGAAAATGGTCATCACTTACAAAGACTGGCACGAAATGTTGTCATTTGCTCTGCATGGGTATCGTACCTCGGTACGCACTTCAACAGGGGCGACTCCTTTTTCTCTAGTATACGGCATGGAAGCGGTTCTGTAGAAGTTGAGATCCCGTCAATGAGAGTTCTCATGGAAACTAAGCTATCGAGGCGAATGGTGTCAAAGCGACACGACCAATTGAACTTAATTGAAGAAAAGCGCGACCGCTCGTGTCACGGACAACTATATCAAAGAAGAATGAAGAAAGCTGACAAAAAGGTCGACCTCGTGAATTCCGAGAAGGCGACCTCGTGCTTAAAAAGATTCTCCTTTTCAAGATTCTAGGGCAAATGGACTCCTAATTACGAAGGCCCATACATCGTCAAAAGAAGCTTTTTGGCGGTGCTATGACTCTCACACCATGGACGGCGATGAACTCCCGCATCCGTGAATGCCGACGCAAAAAAATATTTTGTCTAAAAACAAAAGAACATCGGTAAGTCGAAAACCGAAAAGGCGGCTTAGGCAAAATGAGCGTCTCGGTGGATTGAAAACCGAAAAGGCGATCCGGCAAAAATTAGAGACAATAAAATGAAATTATCCGATAGATCGAAAACACGAAAAGGCGATCTAGGCAAAACAAGGATACAAAATGACAAAGTAATCTGCTAGTCGTATTTTGTCCACATGAAGAATTTTCCATCAACGGATCTTCAATCAACTCTTCTGAAGCAACAAGTGCAGTTGGAATTCAAAGTTGTTAGGGATAGTAGTGGTTATTTGCTTTCAATGTAGCCTTTTCCCAATAAATTATCATTTCCAACTTTTGTAAATAGTTCATGGAATCACGCCTTTGGCTGATTACCATTCTATCAATAAATTTGAGCCTTGTGCTTTTTGTTTGCAATTCCTACTTTATTCCGTTTTGCAAAATAACGCTTTTATTGTGAAAATCACTTTTTGAAACTAAAATGTTTTAAATGAATTTTTACTTCAAAAATTTTGAAACAAAAGCAAAATTCTCATTTGAAACTATGAACACGAAATAACTTCAACTGCTTTCTCCAAGAGTGTTTCGATCCCGATGGAGTCGCCAACCACATGCAGCTTCTCCTCATCAGAAATCATCAAAGGACGGTATTCTTATCCAAAAAGAATCCCCGATCAAGTTGCCAATAAAATACCTTTCTCGGAAAGTGTAAAACATGCAACTCAAATTCTTCATTAGTGAATATCTGCACCATTGCTGCAATTTTTCACCAAGTATTTGTTCGAACTGTGACGCGGTCCTTTTCCCAAATATCCCTTTAGTGTCTTTGTCAAGTATTGTTAGCATGCATATAACATTCATGACATTCATACATAATAGCATCATTCATTGCATTTTTGCATCTCTCAAAATGTTTGCTTCCAAATCACTGGTATAAATCATGCTTACTCATACGAGTACAAGTCATTCCCAGAATATCTCCAAAGAAAAGATACTTTTTCTTTGTTTCCAACGGAGTATTCCCAAAGAAAGGATATGTCTTCCTTTTTCCCAAAGTCCCCAAACAGAGAAATGCATTTTCTCTATCATATTCGCCACCGAGATTATCCTCATTGGGAACAATGTCTTGATTAACTTCTTTCTCTCTCATTCTGGATAGAACACTGTCACAATTCAAACGCAACAACTCATTTCTCAAGATTTACCTTGTTATAGTTATCACTTTGATAATTGGTAACATCTTGAATTCATTACCATACTATATCACAAGGCTGATAATTGGTAATATCATTTCCATTTACCTTAAACATTGTCACAAAGCTGACAGAAGGTAATCTTTTTGTTTCCCAAAACGAAAAAATGTTCACATTTTCTGTGAATCAATCTTTCCCCAACAGGGATATATTCACAAATTTCCCTTCACTGTGTCATTTCTTTGATATCCTTTGGGTGAAACTTTTTGCAATCATTTTGCATCATCCGCATTTTTTGGTATCTTAGGTCCAAAATTTGCGTATTCTGATATTTAAGTCTCTTTACACCTATCAAAACGAAGATATTCATCTTCATCTTTCAGGTTAAAGAAACTTAAATAGGGGCATCTGTCATACCCCAATTTTTGACCTAATATACCACCTTACATTTGCATCATTGCACAACCATAGATTAATCGGTATAACACTCACGTCAAAATTAGGGTTTCATCGATTTTCATCGATTCAAGAGCTAACCAATTAGGGTTTGAGATTTTCTCATCTTATTTGATCTATCTTGATCAAAATATCCACATCTGATCATCAGATACCCATTTTTCTTCACTGATCAATCGAGGATCGACCAATTAGGGTTTTGGTCGAGCATAGGCATTCTCTAATTTTTTGAGCAGTGATTGACTTTTTTTGATAGAGATTGGTCATTATATCTTAGATACAACATCTTGACCTAATTTCTGGATTCAAAACATCACAGAGGTTCACATTCATCGTTTTCAAAACATCCGATGAAATTTCATCTGCAGAAAAAGTCAAACTTTGACTTTTGGTCAAATTTTCAAAACAAAACTTTTCCATCATCAAAATACTTCAAGTGATCCATCATGATCATAAAAATCAAAGAATTTGAAAAGTCAACAAAAGTCAAAAGTTTTATACTTAGAAATTTTTCTAAGTGTTGAAATTTCTTACTTTTTCCAAACTTCAAGCCATTTTTTCACCTAGTTCCAATTGGAATTTGAAAAAACTCAAAACATGAAAGTTGTAGCTTGTGGAAAGATATTTCCAAAATGTCCAAGAACTCTCAAATCCATGGAGTCTAGCTATACTTTTGAAATTGAAACATAAGGCTCCATGAAACTTGTTTTTCAAAGATCACAACTTCAATTATAGGTCATTTTTGAGTTTTCTTCACCAAGAAGTAATTCAACCTTGCCACCTTGCCAAATTGAGTCATCAAACTGATAAACATCAGTGAGAAGTGATGATTGAAGATTGGATCAAGTTTGTAAAAATTAGCACATGGTAAAAAAGGAACCTTCCTTTTGCTTTTGAAAAGACTTTCTTGCCCCTTAAGTTAACTTTGAGTTACCAAAAAGCTTGTACTTGTGCCTAACAATTTCAGAACCTCTTGCCTATAAATAGATCACAATTCAAGCTCAAACCACACCAAAGCTCCACAAATACAAGCTTTCCTTCCACTTTCTTCAAATTCAAGTATCATAAGTTCAAATTGCCAAACATTGTAATTTTCAAATCTAGCAAGAACTATGATAAACTTTGGTGTCTAATACATCTAATGATCAATATGGAACATGTTTGAAATCTAAAATCAATCCAAGAAACACTAAAAAACAGTTTTCACTTTCCATGCACATAAGCTTCCAAAACTGCCATGGAATTCGAAACTGAAGCTAGGCTTGATCAATTGATGTTGTAATCATCCATACACCATCACCATACCTCATGTACATGATCCAGATCAAGAACATCTAACTGTAACACGATTTATATCATTTTCCAGTTTCTATTTCAAGCTTGTGCAGGTCGACTTGTGTAGAACGATCCAGCTTGATTCAAGAGGTGCAGGCCATCCACAAAGCTTCCATACATGCCGTTGGAGCTCACACAATCAAGAAACAGCAACTGGAAACACTCCATCATCGTTTTCAATTCTCATTTTTCCAGGTATGAACACGAACATGGTTCTCATGATTCCTTGATTCTTTTGACAAAAACTCTTGGCCATTCTCTTTCTGCACTAATAACGACCATTAGCCCTCAATAAAATCAAACAATCATAAACAATACATCATTTAATTTGAAAAATCAGTTTTAGGGTTCATCACGATTCCCAGAAATCCAAACATGATAGGCTTAAAATAAATGAAATTAACATGCATCTTCATGTTCGTGGTGCAAAACCGATCAAGTTTGATGTTTATTTCACTCAATTTGGTTGAGAAACGAAGATTTGAGCTGGGATTTAACAATCTGAAAATCAAAACGCAAGCCCAGGAATACGCGCGTGTTCTTGGTGTTCTTCATTTTTAAAAATTCAAATAATCCAATCTTATGTCTACGCGTGTTTTAATCCACTAACACCTCAAACGCGTTTGGCCTAGTGGTTGTCTGCTTGCCTCTTAGTTCTTTCTGCCACGTAACCCACCTCAAGGTCATGGGTTCAAAACCCAGCAAGACCAAATTTTTTACAAACTTGTCATACTTTCATGTTTTTTTATCAAACTTCAACAATTTTTTTTAACCAATCAAAACTTCTCATTTTGAGATGATTTTTTAAACACTTGTCAATAAATGCCTCTATTTTGTGATAATGCAAAAATTTTCAGAAAAAACTTTCATCTGATTAAATTTTAATCAAGCCGAAAACGACGTTCTGAACATTTTTCAAACCTCCTTAAAAGGTGAATTTTTCAAGTTTTCGACTTCCGATTTTTTTCAAAACTTCTCATAAATGAACTTAACATTTCAAAACATTTTCAAAACATTTTTCAAATCATTTTTCAAAACATTTCATTAAACTTGCATCTTTTACCATGATCAATCCGATTTAAAACAATTTCATCTTCTCTCGAATTTCTCGATCGATCATGGGCCTCCCTTATGGTGTAAGTCCCAATCCTTTATGTACATATTTAGTTTTACTTGTACATACTCAAATTATCATTGTCAATATTCAAACGTAAACAAATTTCTTTCGTTTGTTTTCATTCGTTTGTTTATACGCTGAATCCATTGGTTCTAAAGGAAGGTTTCTCCTGAGCAAAATTTCCTTTTAACCAATGGGCCTCCATCACGGTGTAAGTCCCATAAACATTCTTTTATGTACATAATATTTCTTTGTACATATCAAAAACTTTCCAAACACATACAAATTTTTATCTGTACATAACACAGATACTTCTTTTTTCAAAACTTTTTATCTGTACATAACACAGATACTTCTTTTTCAAAACCTTTTATCTGTACATAATACAGATACTCTTTCTTTTGAAAATACTTTTTACAGATAAACTTTGATCAATCATTTCATTTCATCTGACATTTTACATGAATACCATTGACATTGAAAGGAGCATTATTCCTGTGAAACGCTTTCAAATCAATGGGCCTCACGGTGTAAGTCTCAACCTCCTATGTACATCCATCTTTGTCGTACATAAAAACTCGTTCGTGTACATATTCATTTCCTTGTACACTCAAACTTGTGAATAATCAAGTTACGCTCTTTAAACGTTCACAAACACTTGTTTATATTTCATAAACTGTAAATAAACATCATGCATTGTTTATATTTCCTTCATAAACTCCGTGAATACATATCACACGCACACTGTTTATACAAAATGTCTAATAAATAACATAACAATTAGACTAATCAATAGGTTTCGAGTTTAGCCTCCGCTTGGCTTCATACAAGACAACTCATCGCCATTGAGTTTAGCCTCCTTTTCATACAAGATAACTTATCCCAGATGGGTCACCTTCTCTTGGGCTTTATACAAAGAAACTCTCCCCACGAGTTAGCCTCCGCTTAGGCTTCGATAAGACAACACTCCTGAGTCAGCCTCCTCTTGGGCTTCGTTCAAAAGAACTCCTCATTGAGTTTAGCCTTCTCTTGGGCATCATACAATGACAGAAATCTCTTAACCTCCTATTGGGCTTCCAATACAAAGAATCAGAAGATCCAAAGGATGGTTTCCGGTGAAATCACTTTCAAATTCCTAGAGAGTAAAATTTCCTGAAATTACTCTTATTCGAAAAGGATGGTTTCTCGGTGAAATCCTTTCAAGCCATGACAACCATACCCTATAGCTTCCTCTTGAGCTTCATACAAGGACCCTCGATGACCCTCGATGACCCTCGGAATGCCTCCTCTTGGGCTAACAATACAAGGACCCATGGGCTTCTTAAAAGCATCCCTTTAATCCAATCAATTTCTCCTTGAGATTTAGACATCTATCATCTCTATGGAAGAAGTATCTCATCTATCACATCACATACAATCAAAAAACTTTTCAAACTTTTTAAATTCTTTTCAAACAAAAACATCTATTAATTGTAAGTGGTAACGCTTGTATACTCAAGCAAAACACCCAATACTTACAGTTAAAAGATTCAATCATCTTTTTCAAACATCTTTCTTAAACATGTAAGTGGTAACGCTTGTACACTCGAGCAAAACACCTAATACTTACGACGAAAGATTTTTAATCAATCAAACTTTTCAAAAATGTATGTGATGAAATAGATTAGATACATTTTTCATTAAGATGACATTTGTCTGTCTCTTACTAACATCCCGTTGCTTTCCACTAGCATAAGTGGGAACTACGATTGCTCTGACTTTCTCAACATCCTTTTGAGAATACGTAGGCACAAGGTCTCATCCTTGCCGAGCAAATTTCTATCTCCCTCAGACCAAACAAAACATAGAACCCTGTAGATCCGAGCTACAAATGCTCTGATTCCCACTAGGGGGATATGTATGCAGAAGATCCACAGATCTTTGAGAGCACAATAATAACAAAACCTAGAATCCCACATAATCTAATGTTTCTTAAAATCCAAAGGAGAAACTTTCTCAATCATAGAAATAGCAATTAAAACACACAAACATATCAAATATATTCATATATAAAGCTGTAGATAACTACATATATTTAGGGTGCTCCATCTATTCCCTTTATATACCAATCCCCCTTACTCAGAATCTCCCCAATGCGTTATGTCTAGTTTGCGCTAGTCGTTACGCATACCAATATCAATTGAGGGTATTTCAGCTTTCCCCTTTTTCATAATCATTAAATCATCTTTCTTGTGTTGAAAATAATAAAGCTTGATGCTCGCGGCATCTTTATAAACAAATCAAAAGATTTAAATCGTTGTGTACCAGAAGATCCGAACTCACGTTCGCATTCTCAGGCGCGTCACCTTTTAACGCGAACAATAGGCCCAGATATAAGAGCGTTTTTTCTCCAAAAGCGCTTTCGTATGATAGGCCTATGAAAGCGCTTTTAAAAGCGCTTTCGTAAGGTCACCTATCATAGCGCTTTTCAAAAGCGCTTTCATAGGGCCACCTATAAGAGCGCTTTTCAAAAGCACTTTCGTAGGTTAGATATTTCAAATACCTATGAAAGCGCTTTCGTAGGAAACCCTATGAAAACGCTTTTTTAAGCGAATTTTTTTTAAAGGCTACGAAAGCGCTTTCTCTTAAAAGCGCTTTCGTAGAGGCGCTGCCAAAAATTATTTTTTTTGTAGTGATAAGTCTTCTAATATATAAGAGGACTTAAATGTTTTATATCTACAAAAATAAATTTTAAATTAATCATTTAAGTGATACATATTCTAAATATATGTTACTATTTAATTTTTTATAAAAATGTTTTAAAAAATTATTAAATTTTGTTGTTGTTATAAGATCGATTAAAATTTATTATATTGGTTAAAAAAATTGAGATGGCTTTGGTGGCCTACCATATGATTGAGCTAGGGCTACACAAAAATTATAAATTTCAGGTATAAATTTATTTGAGGTAACACATCATGAAAAGTGATAATTTAAATGTGTGATGGAAATAAGAGTTTGAGTTCTTATAATTTTAATTTTTCTTAAAGGTTTTGGAGCATTGCTGAGTAAGGATGGGATATGTTAGGTCGATTTATATGGAACTATGACCTAGATTATTTAAGATCAGACCATGCCAGATAAATTTAATAAAAATGTTATGTTTAGATTTTTTTTTTAAAGTCTATTTAATTAAGTAGATTAGACTCTGACTATTAAATTTTTGTATGAAGTCTTATAGACCGACATATATATTCGTATATTTTTTAAAATAGGTTAAATATACTAGCTTATATATACATATGTATTAGAAAATAGACTAAATAGGTTGACCTATATATGCATGGAGTAAATAAACACAACGATATGTCTTGGTTCCTATTTTTAAACAAGATTACTCTAGTTCCCTCATACCCCGTAAGAGATTTCATTATTGTCAGATCTTGTACAAGCCTACCCCTAAGTCTTTTCTTACAATCTTCTAACAATAGCAAAGAAGTACACCACTTCCTTGATTTCCAAACACGAACAAATATGGTGAACTTTAAATCAACCCGACTTAAAGGACCTTTCAAACAAATAAAAAAATAATCTTTCCTATTTGCAATAACCTGTAATAAGTACACTATTGTAACACCCCCTTCTATTTACCCGCGTTTTATACATAATAATCAGAGTATTTTAATCACAACCAAGAAGGCGTCACAATTTAAATAATGTAGATCATCAATACAGTGTCACGCTTTCACTGAAGAAAATTTATTAAGCAAATAATGCAAAGGATTATGTTTAACAGCGGAAATGAAACATAACCAATATTCCGAATACACCATTCATAGTATTCCAGGATATTAACTAAAACATGATTCAAGACATTAAGAACTCCAGGATATTTAATCAAGACACAATTCCAAACTATTAAGAAATATCCATTTAAAGGATCAAACAACCGCTTCCGTTACATCTACGAGCACGACAACGACACGCGGACTAAATCAATCGACTCAATGCTAGAGCTATCCTCACCAACTCCAATGCACTAATCACTCGGATCCGAAATTGTTGAGTAAGGGTGAGATTCCAATTCAATATAACATGCATTATACGTTTCTAGAATACAATGAATAAAAGATACGTTAATTCATTAACCAAACATAAGTCATAATCAATGCACAAGGCAGTTCACACAATGAACATGTATATAATCAAACAATGGAAATTGCAACACCGAAACCATCCTAGCATGTTACAATCCCCTATGCAATGCAGACTCTATGCATGTGGTACCAAAACGTGAACCGCGTTCACCCACTGCTCCGTTTACTCGTGGAAAGACAGTGTAATCCATGATTCTCCCAGAACACTGAGTCAAGAATCCAATTCATGATTCGCCCATATCCACCGGTCAAGAATCTAGCCTCACTACCTCGAACCGTAAGTCTATTGGCTCGCGCTTCACTTCCGCACAATGGGAATGAACCAATTTAACAAATGCTCATGCATGCATCATAAAAGCATGCAACATCAACTCAACGGAATATGATAACAACATAATTCCACATAAATGCCAATACCAGTCTATCACATGATAACAACATAATCATGAATTAAATTATCACAAAGCATAAACATGCCAAACGCTTACTCTTCAATCAGTAAGACTATCACCAGTATTACAATAACAATAACACATGATACCAATACAATCACGAATAAACCACAAGGGAAAGAAACATCACATGAACGTCAATCTCCATTCAAATTGCCAAACAATCTAAACCAATTCATAGATTACGATCTCAACATAATTCACTTATTGCCAATCACTAATGTATCGCATTCAATCATAACGAATATCAAGATACAACATAGTAAGCATTAATATTTCATCTGGTAACTTAGACCAATTGTGACAGTTCCCCACTATCCTTAACTAATCACTCTTTTCAAAAATCGGGAGCTCGACTCTTTTAAAATAATTTTTAGCAAAATAATATTTTTCCATTTTTGAAAGGTAGTATTTTAAATTTAAGAAATAACGCCGAAAACGGCACTCGAATCGGAGTTACGGTTTAGAAAATATGAATTTTTGAAGTTTTAGAAAAATTGGAAAAATACACATGGAACCCGGTTCCTACCCAGACCGGAACCGGTTCCTGAAAGTTGAAAATACTCCGCCCCTGATTTTTGAATGGGGAACCGGTTCCGTCATATACAGGAACCGGTTCCTGAGTCTATTTTTCCCCAGTTTCTGCAATTTAACACTGGGAACTCGGTTCCTCCCCACAGGGAACCGGTTCCCACGACCTGTGACAGCATTTTTGCTACTTTTTGACACATTCTTACTCATTTCCAAACTTACTAATACGATTTGGTACATTAGGAACATCATTTCATCGTCATTTCACACCATTATAACATCAAACAACATGGTTTATTCACCCCTATCAATTATCTGACATACTTATGATTTCTAATTCCAACACCGACACAAATAGGGTTTATTCCTATAACTCATAATCATCATAATTCAAATTCTCTAACATACCCAATTATCCCTATGATTCCCAAAACCCATAAGGCATACTAATCGAAAGAAATCACCCCTTACCTCGCGATGAATCTTCGATTTCTCTCGGCGTCGGCTTTTCCTCTCTTCTCTTCTTTCTCCAATTCTACGTATAATGACTTTTCTCCAAAAAAACTATTTTTCCTTTATTTTCCTTTTTATACTCCTTTTAATATTCCTTTTAATATTCCAAATAAAACAAATAATTAAAACTTAGTAACAATAGAGTGATTTACTCCTCACACCCCCTGTTACTCTGCACACCTCCAATCCTTCTTTCTTAATTTAATCCAATTAAATCCAAAAATACAAATACTTAAGACTTTAATTAATTAAATAATTAAATTCCCATTTATTTAATATTCGAATTAAATCGGGGTGTCACACAACACATTTTTACAAATAAAGAATCACCACATATTTGGTGAAATATACAACAATTTGTATGAAAAATATTATAGATAGCCTTTGCAATAATTTTGATCAACTTTGATGTTTTGCTCAAACCACACCACGTGAAGCCATTATATATGCAAAAGGAAGCCATTAAATCTACAAATTAACATATATTTCCTCACCAAGAGTTCATTCATCTCATATGCATCAAAAACATCTACTATAACACGGGTGTTAATGAACCACTTCTTCTGCATTAAAGGCCTCAAATCTGAAGGACTAGTCTCTTCCTCATAGCATAGGCTCTCCCACATAGTCGACAAGTTTTCCTTCATTGATATCTCCTTTATGGTCATAGAATCCAAATAAATGGTATAGGTATGGGATCATTGGTCAAAGTGAGACCAAGTCCATTTTTTATGAATTTGATCACCAGAATTAGTTTTCCCTGCCTGCAAGAAATCATGCATCACAAACTTGTTCATGAGGACCCTATAGAAGACGAGGTAAGCCTCTAGGGTCCGAGGGCGCACTAAAAGGAATTAATATTTGAAATATACCTAATACTTAAAATAATCAGTAAACTGTTATACCTCTTGCCCAGGTGAAATTAGCTATTGATTTTGAAACTTATCCAACGAGGTCCGCCCCACAAGAAAAATAAAAAATAAAGGGTTTAAGGATGGATTCAAACCCCAATATTCCCATAAAAACATGATACATTTATAAAAGTCTGAGCATTATCATATCCTCAATAATTCACACTTCACCTAGTGATACCGATTCATATCAGTCGGCTCCCGAGATGGAAAACCTGCTTAATCCTCGGTCGGCGGACAACACCAATCAACCAAGTTCGACAAATTTAAAACTTCAATTTGACACCTAATATCGACCTCAATGGGGTCACAACCTTGTCTCCTCATATATGAATTAATAAAACGTTGAAGAACATGCTTATCTCAGGCAATAATCTATGAATAAGGCATAAAATTGATAGATAGGAAATAACTGGTAGTGACCCCTTGAGAAGCTAGAACATTATTATCTCATTGATCATCACCAATAGATTTCTCAACACTCTTATCAGAGTAAAAACTAAAAGACTCATCATGAAAATATACTCCAAAAATGGATTTACTAGAAACTAAAAGACTCAAAGTTATTAGAGATGATAATTAGACATGAATCAGTGTGAATATACAACGAGAAGTAATGTTCAGATCATTAAGGGTTTCTACCCCCATAGCTGTAGAAAAATCGTTATCGACAGAGCTACTTTCTGAATTAGTAGGTTGATAACTCGTATGGGTAATTATAGAAATAAATGAATGGAAACTATTAAGTATGAGTCAAGGGTTTGAAATGGTACTTGAAAGTAAATGTGGGTCAAAAGGGCGAGGGCAAGCAGATGAGAATAAAAAGGTTTAGAAATACTTAAAGAACACACTGTTTGAATAGATAGGGGGAGTCAGGAGCAAGAATGTTCAAAAAGAATGAAGATGATTTCTCAAGAGTCAAGTATGCTTCAATAGGTAAAAAGAGGAAAAGTTCATCCAGGAAGTTAAGATCCCCATATGAAAAGGAAATGGGAAAACGAAAAACAATGGTCAGATCACACTTCAAAAATACCACAACACTCAAGTGCACTCAAACATCTTAAGTGACAACGTCATACCCTAACATGCTTGTCTAGGGCCACGTGTTCAAAATTCATAGAAGCGTCTTAGTCGTGAGAAATGCATTTAATGTGCCTGTTCTCCACTCACCATCAGTCGAACACATCAATTTCTACCCACGATTAACCCAATAGTGTAAGGCCGACGAGAATTTTAAAAGACTTTTTGTTCAACACTTAACAACAAACCTTAAAGACAACTCTTATCGAGTGGCCAAAAATCCAATAAAGAGAAGCTCAGTTCAACTCTAAGGAAAATCCAATAACTGATACGTAAAACCTAAGTTACACACTTTTGATATGTTAAAGTGTTAATCTTATATTCCACAAAATCAACCTCTCTATCGTCTTAATATCAAATATAATAATCTTGGTTCCATTGGCAACAATAGTGATTTAGTATATATATTAAAATGCAAATTTTATAAATAAATATCTAAATTTAAAAATTTGGGAAATAGGAGTAATAATATTGTAATTTGTATCCAAACAAGAAAAAGAGAATCCACCGAATTTTGGTTGAATTAACTTTTAACACTACGCATCTTCATAACCTTTCCCTTCGAACCAGATCTACAACCTCTCGTTTCGCAGATCCGCCATGGATTTCATGAAAGTCTTCGATCAAACCGTTCGAGAAATGTATGCTAGATTTTCGATTCTATCCCTTCGCATGTCAATTTTCACCATCATTTTCGTTTTTCAATCTTCTTCTGCTAATAGGATTCATCTTTGTTCGTTGTGATTGTTTGATTTGATTTGATTGCTTTGTTGATAACAGAAAAAGAGAGGTGAATCTGAAAGTGCTGAAGGTTCCTGAAATCGAACAGAAGGTGAAAATTCTAACGGTTGATATTGTTTGCTTAGATTTCATTTCATTGAAAATCCTGAGATTTTATTGTGATTTAGAAATTCTGATATTTTGATTTGAAGTTCTATTGTTAGAGTAGAAGAGTTGTATCTATCAATTAATTTATATATTTTTCTCTATAAGGATTCTTGCGTTTATATAGAATCGATTTCAATCCAATGTGTCTGAGAATTGACGGTGGCAGCATATGAAAATTTTATCGGATTGTGGTCTGGGATGTTTGACGAATAAGAATCAATACGAGAATAAAGTTAGTGTAGCAGAGATGAAGATATTGTGTTAGATGTGTGGTAAAACTAGACATGATAAGATTAAAAATGATAATATTAAAGAGTGTTGGGGTAGCACCTATAGTAGAAAAGATGGTGGAAAATATAATTAGGTGGTGTGGGCATGTAGAGACAAGACATGTAGATTCTGTGGTAAGGAGAGTATATTAGATTGAGATGAGTCAAACTTCTAGAGGTAGAAGAAGACCTAGAAAAACTATAAGAGAAGTTATTAAGAAAGATCTCGAGATTAACGATTTTGAAAGAAGCATGGTCCTGGATAGACCATTATGGCGGAAGTTGATTCTTGTAGCTGACTTCACTTAATGGAATAAGGCTTGATTGTTGTTGTTTGATCAGTACTGCTTAAACTGAAAATTGCACATGTTAATGATGTTTTTGGTTTCCTTTTGTTTTACATGTATGCAACTCCAAACCATTGTGCCAAGGCTCCTCTTCTTTTTATTCAGAATGTCAAAATGTTTTGAAGATTTACTTTTCTTTTACTTTAACAATATTTTGTATCTATAACTATATATATGAATGGAGAATAAGAATGTGGATTGATTACCATGCTAGTGCCTCACAACATGCAATCCATTGGTTTTGCTTTGTTGATTTTTTCCTGCCACATTTTATCATTTAGGTGTTGGATGCAACTGATGATGAACCTTGGGGTCCTCATGGTACTGCTTTGGCAGAGATTGCAACGGCTACCAAAAAATTGTAAATAGCTACCTACTGCATTTCCTGTTATATTGCTTTTTAACTTTTGAATTTCTTTTAGTTTTCATAGAGAAAGTTTCTGATGTAAGTTAGTTGATTGCTTCTTCTGTACTTTCCAGTACTGAATGTCAGCTGGTTATGAATGTCCTTTGGACAAGATTGACTGAAACCGGAAAGGATTGGCGATATGTATACAAGGTACTTATATCTAAGTATATATAACCATATTACCATTGCTTAAAATTTCAAGGTACAAAAAAGATGGTTATTTTGTTGCATTTCTGACGTTGATACGTCAACTCACTTTTCTTTCTATTTGATGTCAGGCATTAGCTGTTATAGAGTATTTGGTATCACATGGATCTGAACGTGCAGTTGATGACATTATAGAACATACTTTTCAGATCTCTGTAAGGGCCATTCTCATGTATTTAGCTTGTTTGTCTTGCAGTTCTTAACAGTGCTGATTAGTAAAACTTAAGAGCATTTTCTTACATAAACATCTTTTATTTTGATGATTGGTAAAGGCACTTTCTAGTTTTGAATATGTTGAGCCCAGTGGGAAGGATGTGGGACTCAATGTAAGGAAGAAGTCAGAGAATATTGTGTCCCTTTTGAATGATAGAGAAAAGATAAGTCAAATCAGAAATAAAGCTGCTGCAAACCGTGACAAGTAGGTCCAATTTGTCAATATTACAATCCCATAATGATTAGTTAAACTAAGCTACTTTTTTATTTATTTTGGGGTGCTTAATATAGGTATGTTGGAGTTTCATCTAGTGGAATCTCGTACAAATCCGGGACAACCTCGTTTAGTAGTGGGAGTTCCCAGAGCAGTAGTAAGTATGGGGGCTTTGGTTCAAGAGACAGTGATAGGTATAGTGATAGCTACGGAGACAAGGGGCGCTATGATGAAGAAAAAGTAGATAACGATTACTCAGGAAAATCTCGCCATGGTGTATCAAGTAACGATCAAGAAAACTCCTTCAAGAAGGGTTCTGCACGGTCTGTCAGGTAGGGTGTGTCTAACTTCTAATATAGTCTGCAAATAATGGTAAATGTATTTTATGCTTGTTCAGTACTCAATAGTTCCATACTGTAGTTGGACTGTAGTTGGATTGTATTTCCTTGGAAAGTTTGAATCTGGAGTACCTAGTAACTATTTTTATCTTTACTGCTAGGCAAAAAAACGCTTGTACTTAAACACTACTGCTTGTTCTTCATAAAGGAAATTTGTTATTTAAAAATGAATTTGCTCTGTTTTATTTTCTTATAGGTTTTATGTTTCAATTTCCGTGAGAAGATGTATCGTATTATTGATCTATTACAATTAAAATGCTGGGAACTGCCCACAGCAAAGGTTTCTAATTGATTAAAGTTATATAAAAGCTGAAATAAATTTGCGCCTAGTCAAAGACAGGCGACCGAAGCATGATAGATGTCTAGACTCAGCTTTAACCCTTGTTCGCCGTTGCTTAATTCAACAAGCTTTTTTTACTTTTGAAAACATTATGTAGGAATTTGGCTTATGAATGAGAATTGAGATGCTTGTCTCAACCCATCCTTTTTTACTTTCACCTGCTTTTGTCTTATGTATGGATAGACACGTGTTTATGCCTCTCCATGCTGCAATTATTCTATTCTGTTACCTGTATTCTTATTTCAAAATGCCTTCCTTGCAGCAAAAGTAAGGAGAAGATATCATCAAGAGCATCAAAGTCATCTGCTAATGCAAGTTCAGTTCCTTCTCAAAGTACAAGTGTAACTGCAAATGATACTGAGGATGACTTTGATGATTTTGATCCAAGAGGAACGTCTACTAGTAAGTAATCTGAAACATTGTAGTTGGTGATTCAATTCATTGAAGAGAAGCATTAAGTTATTCTTTTTAAGCTGAGTTTAAACTACCAGGATGCTCATTTTACTGTTGTGTGGTGCACTTGCAACTTTAATACACAAAGTTTCCCAACTCTATCAAATTTAGTAATTGACTAGTTTTTTACCTTTTAAATTGTATTTTTTTTCAACAGAGACTAAAGTTGGGAGCTCAAACCAGGTTGATCTCTTTGGACAAGATTTGATTGGTGACCTCATGGATGTTCCAACATCTGTTTCTGTAGAAAAGCCAGCAACTAATGATGTGCCAGAGGTTGATCTCTTTGCAGATGCGGCATTTGTATCAGCACCACCACAAATGGACAAAGGAGCTAGTTCTCAACCACAGGTTAGACTTCGTTACCTATAATTTTTCTGTTGCATTTCCCCCCTCATGTCAGCGACCAAGTATTTACATGTTTAACGACATGAATCTCCACTATTAAGTAGGTCCTATATAAAAAATTATAGGTTCTACATTCATTGGTGCTCCAATAGTATGAATGTTGCCAATACTGATTAGGATTATTTAACTGCGTTCTACTCCATTGATGTAAATATCGTTGGTCTATTATTTATAACTGAACTAATGTTGAGACTGTAATCGGTTAACTGTAAAAAGTTAGCATGCTGGAGTTGTGTGGGAGGGAGAACCATGAGGTGGAACAAGGTACACCATTGGTATTGACGCTGCATAAATTTTCACAAGTGTACTAATTGCAGTTGGGAAAAATTATTCAGCTTATTAAACTGTTATCACAAATTATTCATATTAGAGAATAGCGAGTTTGGACGTCTGTTTAGAAGACTCGTAGAACTACAAGAGAGAGTAGAGACTAAATGGAGGGTGGTGGATAGTCAGTAACTAAAAATATAGGAGAGACCATGGAAAACCATAGCCCAAACCATTAAGAGAGATTTAGAATTAAATGGTCTATAATTGGAATTAATTCATGACAAGATAGTATTCTGTTGTTGGATTCACGTAGTCAAATCCACCTGATGGGGAAAAAACTTTGGTTTTTGACTTCGGTAGTTTTTGAAAGAATTATGTATTTACCTGCTTAACTTCTTTCTTCACATATTCATTTACAGTGCTTAATTTCCATTTCTGTGTATCTTATTGATTGCATGGACAGGAAGAAGTGGATCTTTTTTCTTCTCAACCAGCTATTGCTTCAGCTACACCAACAGTTGACTTGTTTTCCATTCCTGCACCAGCTGTGCAGCCTGACAGCAAGTTGGAAAACTCTGTTCCTATGAATGACAGCACTTTTGATCCCTTCGCTTCTGTCCCACTTAATAATTTTGATGGATCTGATTTTTTTGGCGATTTTACTTCTCAATCTGATTCTGTATCTTCACAGCCCTCAGCTAATCCTATCTCCGATAGTAGTACAAGTGCTAAATCTTTGGTGGACTCTAACGTTTCACCTAAAAAGGGTGCTTTTCAGGTGAAATCTGGCATTTGGGCTGATTCACTAAGCCGTGGATTGATTGATCTCAATATATCTGCTCGTAAGTTTTATGCCGACTACTTCACAGCTTTTTCCAAAGCATAATATATTCTGTGTTAAGTTACTGCTATATACTCTGTACCTGCATGCCTTCACTCACAAACACAAAAATCATGTAGCTGCATGTCTTCACTCGCAAACACAATCATGTACCATGTTGCCAATAATCTGTAATTGCACGGTCCTTTTCACCCATGATTATATCAATTGGTAATTCCGCTTTTTTTGGGTCTGCCCCTAGCCATGTAATTGTGGCATTTGGGTTTCCTTCTTTGTGGTCTCTGACACCTTTCTTTGTGTTGGGTGTGAAGGGTAGGTATAATCTTACATTGCTTAGAGATATTATCTGTGTAGTGTTAATAATGTTTGGGCACCTTCATCTTACAAATCGGTGGTTTTGTAGGGTTGAGTTAGTCACAACCCATATTTTAATATGCTAGTAAAGTCTATCAAATATCTATTATGCCGTCTGCCATCAAATTTCTGCTATAGGGCCACTTGAATCACATCCCAGATGTCCCCAGTCATGTGCCTGACTAGAGTGTCTTAAGAGCCCTACATTGGATGCGAGATGACTAGAACATATTTTAAAAATGTGGACAAGTTTTACTTTATAAAATAATTTTGTAAGGTTGAGGTTGGACGAATCCAAATTTCCAAGATCTCAAGGTGATTAATGCCTTACATTCTAGTATGTTGTTTATCTTGAAAATTGATGCACAAGTCTCTTGCACAAGAATATGTTCATGAACTTGGTTGGAGGACCCGTGTAAACAACTTGTGTGGTTGTCTACTTCCCTCACGAGTCACGAGTCAATTAGTTAAACTATGCGCTCATGAAATAAATGCACTGTACTAATCTATGCCAATTATTTTAGCAGCGTCTGTAATTATCCTTTATTGTTTTGCAGCCAAAAAAGTTTCCCTTGTAGATGTTGGAGTTGTCGGTGGATTGAGTGATGGATCAGATGAAAGGGAGAAAGGCCCTTCAACTACATTTTACATGGGTAGAGCCATGGGTTCGGGATCTGGCCTTGGTATGTATGGTGGCACTCCTTCACAGCCGCCAACAACCGGAGACGACATGTTTTCAAACTTTGGCAGCCAAAACTATCAATTTGGTGGGTTCCAAAAGTAAAATTAACAAACTGTATACTCGTCGTCCTATCATAATTTCACTCATTCTTTGTGTGTTGCGGCATTATCAAGACTGTTGAGCTATTGGCATGGTGGATTTTGTTAATATGTATCTTCAAACTGTTGTGATTATATTATTATAGATTCATGTTATTGTTGCGTCTAATGTTGATTACAAGTTCCTGTACACTGCAGTGCCCAAAATTTTGGTGGACACTACTTTGAGCTGTAAAATGCATGGCCTTGGCCTTTTTTTGTTTTTTTTTTGGGGGTTTGTTCATTCCTTAAAGATGTTGAATGAAAATCTTCTGGTTGTGCTTTGATAATCGTAGCAGCGATTCATAAACACTGTTTTACTCTCAGTTTGAGTCATCTTTGGACACGGAAAGAGGGGAGGAAGAAGTGGCAGGATTTCTAAGTTGAGGAATAATGGGCCATAAAATAATCTTTTTATTGCAAAACGAGGCTATTATGCACTCCATAATCTATTGCGAAATAATATTATTTTTCAGTAAAAAAAAGTTCTGTTTTCTCAATTAATTTTTAAAATTAATTGACATTAAATTCTTAAGTTTCTGAAAGACAACTCAAGCACACCGAAATTGGTAACAAGTTAAATTCAACTCTGCTTTTCGTTTTAAAAAATCGCAAACGGTTTATATTTCTATCCAGTTTGGTCTTGCAAAAATATAGTTTTACCTTTGTTTCTGAGAATATTTCACTGTCTTTGCAAAAGGGCAAGTATTACAATAGGATGTTAACGAGATTATTTGATCGTTCTTCTCATATTTAAATTCCAACAAAATTACTTATATCAAAGAGTCCATATCAATATAATATTTAGTTTTCCTTTAATGAGTGACATAAATGACTAAAATAAATACTAGTAGCATAGTATAGTTTTTTAAAAAAATAAGGTAAATATATATAAAATAAAATAAAAAATACAAAAGATTAAGGGATATAGACCAAAATCATTCTTCCTTTTTCTAGGAACCATCAATTGAAATGGTTGACTTGTGTTTTCATTCAAATCATCAATCTCATCGCTCTTATCTATATTAGCCCAAGATTCACTTCAAAAAATTTCATAGCTTGTTGGACAACTGAATTTGAATCTCCATCATGATTGTGGTCAATAATACTTTGCTCAGAGGTATCTATGTCAACTAAACCACGTAAATTTTCATTACATTTGACATCAAAGTCTCCTTGATGCAACATATCATTATTCACAACATTCCCATCAATAGTGATTTTCAAACAATCAACAGATTCTAAAAGAGGATTATTATCAACACATGTATCATTGTCACATTCAACTGATTCCTTTCTTAAATCATCAGTCTTATACTTCTTCCCCGTGCATTTATGTTTCTCCTTAGTTACCCTTTTCTCTTGATCCACTTTAACAACTTTTTTATAAAAGAAAATAGTATATTTTCATAAAATTGCATATATTTTAATTAAACCAAACAAATTTTATATTTTAATTAAACAAAATAAAAAATTTCTTAGCTAAATAGCTAAGTGGTTCAGCTAACGCGAGTTTGATTTGAAGATGTTTATAACATTTTACCCAATAAAAGAAAATAGAAGAGATCCATAATTCAACTAGCTACGGATCCTATATTCACATGTTCATTTTAAATTTTCAGAGTCCAAAAACTTCATATTCAAAAGAATATCTTTTATTTGTGAAATTTTAAATAATTATTCTCATGTAAAAAGATAGGAATCTTTATATTCCAGTGCAAATAAAAAATAACCAACTATTATTACCTATTTTATGTTATTTTTTCATATATTTTTAAAATTTTAAATAAAATAAAACTAAAAAATGTTCCTAAGAATCTAGATAATTTACCAAACAAATTATCATTTTTAGGAATAGCATTCCTCATATTGTAATTTTAATCCCTCAAACAATCACCCTCATTTTACTATTTATAACTAATATTTGCTTGATAAACATCTAATTTTTAAAGTCAAAATCACTATAGTTAAAAGCTAACCCACGCTTCGACAAAATAAGAGAGCTACCCAACGGTCCATTCTCTATTCCACTCAACAACAATCTATTTGAGCAAGTCTGTTTAAAAAAACTATTAACATGTGTGACAAATGACATAAAATAGCAATGACAAAGCCCGCACCAAACCGAGAGAATTCAAACAGTATATTCAGTTTTGATTCAGACATATTTTGATTATTTTTTTATTTGATTTTTCACTGTCCAACAACGGATGCAAGTGGAGGAAAAGGACTCAAGTATTAACAATTCCTATCCCCCTAATCATTCCAACTATCATTGGCAGCAAGTCCCAGAAAACTGACTTATTGCAGAAATTTGATTGAGAGACAAGTTAAGAGTTTTCAGATATACAATAATCTACCCCTTAACATAGCCTCTGCTTTCTTCACTTGCTTCGCCGGTCCTAAGATGAAGACCTATGGAAAAACAGTAAAACTTAAGACAGGCAAAGTTAAATAGTAGTGTTTTCAAGTGTGCTATACTGATATACCAACCTTGTCGGGTGGACCCCTGGCACCTCCAATGACAATTTCGGCACTGCACAGACGAGTTCAAAATTATTTAAAAAGAAGACTACGGAATGGAGAAAAACGAACTAGGATCCAGATTGACTGCAGTCACAATGCTGCAGTATGTAAATTTTGATCATCAGATGGAGATTGGCCGGTTTGAGTTTTAAATTCTAAAATCTAATTTACAATGCAGCTTAAAATCATACTCATCGGTCTTATCTTCAATGCAAGACCAAAATTACAACTGCAGAAAATGTTGACTGCATGCAATCCATTTGTATTTACTAAATCTGAGGAATAGAAAAGGGAGAAACGAATTATTACTTGCAAGACTCCTTAATTGCCATGATTGAAGCTCCCCTTTTCCCAATAATGCATCCCATCCTTCCTTTGGGAACATCGAGAACTGAAAGAATTTCTTCCTCAGGACCATTTTCATCAACTTTCAGCGGATCTACAAGAAAGCAGCATACATTCGTTAAAACAGTGGATAGCATGAACCAACCAATCAAACAAGCATTCCTAGTGCGTATATGTATCAAAATAGTAGGTTAATATAAAATGCTTAAAAATAAAAGCGAAATATTTCTTATTAGTTGTAAAGAAACCAAAAGAACAAAGTGGACCAAAGCTTCACTGAACTAAAATCCAGTCTGCATGAACCTCAAACGGTTAACAATATCAAAAATAGAAAGAACTCTCGAGCCTCGCAACGAAGTTATAGTTTGTAGTTCCTGTCAAATTCGTCCCTTTATGTTTACAGAGGAGCTGCATATATTCCCCTTTTTGAGGTAACTTTCAACAGGAAAGTTGAGACATTACTATTATGAATGACATCATACATTGTATTATTTCAATTTCAAATTAAACTGTGTGTGTGCAAACTGTTGGAAGATTGAAGGGATAAACAGCATATCATAATAGCAAAATAATGCGTCCAAACAAGGAAATATAATTTGTACACAATATTATAGTTCAGATTTTGAAGACCTGGAATTGGAGGTAGAGATGGCCAATCAGCATAATCATTACTGTTCACACAGAAACAACGGCAGTACAAAGCACCTCGAACAGCAAGATGCCATAAAGATCGTTCAGTTAATTTTGCCATCATTTGGTGATAAATGTAGAGAAGGAAACGGACATCATCGGCAGCAGAGTGGATCATTTGTTCAGATAAAGGTCTGTAAGTCCAAAACTTGGGGTCCTGACAACATTTAGAAATGACGTCACTAGCGAATTGAGTTTAGTGCAGATGACATAAATATTTCATATTTTTAATGAAACTCTTCCACGAATATATGCCAAAAATGCATAAATAAAATACACAAGTTATGATATATAACAACTACAACCAAGCCTTATCCCACAAAATGGGGTCGGCTACCACAACAAATGAAGATTAATGAAGTTACACTGTTTCTTTTATTCCAGAACTTTCCACAGTTACATATTCGGTACCACAATCAGATCTTTAATATGCATGATGGAATCAAGCTTAAGAAAACCAACCATTTAACTTTATGAGGAAGAAAGTGAAAATAAATCCTCTAACACAACAAATTATCATTCTAAAAACCAACCTGTCGAAGAAGGACCCGGACTTCTTCCTTGTCAACATATGATAAGCCTGCATGCAAACCCCCAAAGTGAATAACGAATATTGGAGAGAAACTAATCAACTCAAAAGAATTTATCAGGAAATATTAACCATCTACACCTAGAATAATATGGTCAATAATATAAAGAAACCATGACCATCAAAAATACTTCAATGAATACCACAACGCATTTAATACCACAATATCGTGGATCTGCAAGGAGAGCAACTAGTGAAATGTAGTCATCTGGCAATCTCTTTTGTCCTTCTTGCTCTTCTATAAGCGAATAAGCAATCTAAGCAAAAACAAGAATTATGATTAATAACTCAATAAGATAAGAATTATCAGTAATACTAATGAAGAAAAAAAGGGACAAAACATGATACTGATGAGGGGAATTATACAATTTTCATCTCTTTCCTGTCTTGAGATTTCCTAATTTCAAATGGATCGCTTGGGGGAGAGGATTAAGCAAAACTTCCTTGAAGACTTATATAAGTCTTCACCATAAAAACAAAATTTCATTCAGTATAAGTTTATAGCAATTTCCCTAAGATTGAAGCTTGTTCATTATTAGGTTATCAACATGTTTCAATTAAGCACACTTGGAAAAACATTTGGAAATACAATGCGGAAAATAAACCATAGCTGGAAAGAAAACACAGCTGTGAAGTGATGCTTGTGCGTGAGGCAAAATAGGAAAAAAGTGTACTACTGGAACAATAACTCGGCAAGATGGTCGAAATCATACACATATAGAAATGTTGGTAGCAATGTTACCCAATCAAGAATAAATAAACATTGAAGGAAAGATCTTTAACAAAAATTTCACAGCAAGCTATCATACAAAGCAATGCACGGACTCCCCTTAAAGTTAACCAAGAGGAACATATGCAGTTTAGCAAGAATAACCTCAAATTGACCCGAGAGATTTTGGAAATGAATCAGGCTCTAATTGGTAATAAAACAGCTCGAGCCTAGAAGATAACAAAACAAAGGAGGGAGTGAAGCCAAATCAGCTGGTACTGGTAGCCAAGTGAAAAAGAAGGTCTGACGTAAATTGCAGTAAATAGAAATCACAGCCAGTGTGTGTGGTTTCTAGTATAGGTGTTTAGAAAATGCTAGCAGTGGACCCAGCAAGGGTTGGTGTAAATCCAGCAAAGACTGGTGACCATTGCTATGTCTGGTTCTCTAGATCAAGGTTGTGTGAGTGTGACTCAAGAACGAACGTAAGCTTTTAGTTATAGTACCGATACAATAAAAGGTGATAATTGGTACATTACTATCAATATAAGAGTAAATTACTTGCTACATTATGGTAACAGAATAAATACAGCTGAGAGTTGACTAAACACTAATATTTTGAGTATTTAACAACAGTAAAATTTGTTTCCTACTAGATTGAGTTGCCTACATAGATATCATAATATCGTATCATAAATCATGTTTGATGTGAATTCATTTAAATCAAAATCCTTTTAATTTGATCTTTAATTTTTGTTCATTTCCGAGTCCCCCACTTCTAACTATTAATTACATTATTCTCCATCTAATCTACTATCCTTGTCAATGCTTCTATAGATTATTCAAGGGATCGCAAACAATGAGAACATATCTAGGCAGCATATTCAAGCAGGCATGTAAAATGATACCTCATTCTATGAAATATATGTAAGCATGAATATGGAAGTAGTTTAATTTGCCAACATAAGATGATCTATTAAGATTCTGGATTCTAAGATCAATGGAGGTAGACTAGTAATAAGAGAGCTCACCTGGGTATCCACCACGTTGTTTAACTTGATGCCGAATTGAAAGTACAAGGCCTAGAAACCAACAATATGTATGTAAGGGCATAAATCATCTGATCAAATTAAGAATTGTTGAGTTGACAACTTATGTCTAAACTTTTTTTTATTTCAATAGTCTTTCTATAATGTCCATGAAATATTTCCTAAACCTTGAAACAATTACAAAAAGTGGCGGGAAAAAAGGAAACCAGAAACCTCACTGTCACGTTTGCAATCATGAATCACTTTTGTGATATAATCAGACTCAAGTGCAGGCTTACAGGCTTGGATAAGCACATCTCCCCCCACAATTGCATCAACAAGGTATATAGCATCCGGAAATGCAAGCTGCACCAACATAAACTTAATCATATAACGAGAGCAAACATATTGATGTCGAATGGTAGCATAAAATCATTATCATTTAAAAATTAAAGAGAAAAAAACAGTAGTAATCAGATGTATTTTTATACGGATACATTTAGCTAAACAATCTAATTAAACTACTTAATCAGTAAACTATTTTCGAGATATCAATTAAGATCTTATTCACAAGCTATTCTGGAAACTTTGAGAGCTTATTGAAATCAATAACTCGAAAACAATTTAAGATCTCATTCATTAAAACCGCTCCATATTAAATCCTAAAGCCTCTGACATTAACATCCAAGTTCACTCTGTATTTATATGCCTATACACTATCAATTTTCATCGTAATCTCAAATCATCACATAGCGATCACAGAAATTTCAAACAATTACCGAATAATGACACCGAAATTTCAAACCACATTGCATCATTCATGCATGAATTAGAACACAATCACACAAAAAAAAAAGAATAACTGAAAGTAACCTGAATTATACAGAGTTTTCCATAGCGACACAAGTCAACAGCCTCACAATCAAAACCTATAACGATCTTCGACTGCGGCGAAGGTTCGAGAAAATCCACCGGAAGCTGAGAAGCTTTCGTCACTACATGAATCGGAACTCGCGGTTCCTCTTCTTCCAGAACCTTCTCACCTGATTCAAACAAAATTCATCAATCAAAATCCAAACAGCAAAAAAAAATATAATATTAAACTAAAAAACGATCAAAATTACTAAACAGTTGAAGAATTATGAATCGTCGAAGCTTTGAGAAAAACGAATCCCTAACTGAATCGGAAAATACGAAACGAGAAATGAAGAAAAAAAATAATGAAAAAAAAAAAAAAGCGAATCGAGAAAACGTACTGGAACGAGAGGGAGAAGACGGAGCAATGGGAAGGTGAGTGATGTAGGACGGCGGAGGAGTAGGAGAAAAAGAGAGACGCGGCGGAGGAGTTGGAAAAGAAGAGTGACGTGGCGTAGGAGAAGAAGCCATGTGATCGGAACCACATCACAGGGTTTTTTCTCTCGTTGAAGCTATGACTTCACTCTTTTGCTCTTTGAGTTCTTTTTTTTCCCTCTTTCTCTTTTTTTTTTTCCTTTTATATTAACCAGGAAATGGAAAAATTGAAATCAGTGTGCAGTGCACTTTAACCCGTTTTCTTCGTTGAATATTCCAAGATTTCCGACGATTTTGTTCGACTAGATTTTGATTTTTGACGCGAGGAAAAAGTGTTATGCTTTATTTTTATTTTTATTGTTTTGAATAACTTTGTTTTTTTATTTATTGAATACATGTATTTAACCACAGATATATGTTAGGTAGAAATAAAATGTATGTGAAAATAATTATTTTTATTGTTTTGAACAACTTTGTTTTTTTAATTGAATTCATGTATTTAACCATGGATATATGTGATGTAGAAATAAAATGTATGTGAAAGTACTAGAGAAAAAAAAGAAAATAATAGAGAAAAAGGGAAATGCATTGAATATAAAAAATTTTATATTGTTAATTAATAAAAGATATGTATCATAATAAATTTCAATTTTATTTTTAAATATTTAAAAAATAAAATAGATATAAAAGTTTTGATTAATTGTATTTATAAAATTGTTTTGCTCTATTATACATTATCTTTAAACTCATTTTTAAAAGATGTGTGAAATAATAATAATAATAATAATAATAATAAATAAATAAATAGTGAGTTAAAAGGTATTGTATCGACAATTACAATATAAAATAATTTTATATAATTGTTTAATAAAAATTTATTATTTTTGTTTTTTTAATTGTCACTTTTAAGTTTTTATACATACTAAGACAATTAGATAATTAATGATTATTGTTACTTTTTAAATAATAATTATTCTTTTCAATAATATCATAAATTTTTTAATATTTTATTATTTAATTTTTTTCTCTTTCCATCGTAATGATTAGGGATAATTTTGACAAAATAACAAAAATAAACTTTGAAATATGATACTTAACACAAATAATTTCTAAAGAATACATACACTTAAAAAGAAATGGAGAAAATATCATTTAACTATATTATACAATTTATTTAAAAATAACAGTATTATTTTACACATAACATAATTATGATTGGTTGGTTGTATAAATTTATTTTATATTCTCTTAGCATGTCTCATTTTCTCATAATAAATATTATTCACTCAAATAATATAAATTCATAAATATGATCCATTTAGATAATATATATTAATTTTATATTATTAATGAGTTACTATTATATATTTTGTTAAATTAGATGAAAAATTTTAAATTACTATGAGTCTATCTCATGAAATTATTTTTTACATGTATTTTCATTAAATTTTAATAATAATAATTTGGATTATGTCAAGGACGCAGATTACACATGCTACTAGGGGATTGATGTACAAGTGATGTGGGAAAGGGACGTTTTAATTCGGGAAAGGATTGAGATGGTAAGTTATTCCCTTTTTTCCATATAAGTAATATAGTTAAATGTTTAAAAAAGAAAAGGAAAATTTTGTACTATATGAGTACAAACAACACGATGCAATTAAAAAAATTATTTATATTGAATATTGAAAATATCATTCATTTTAAAACTTAATTTTTTAATTTTTTTATAGAAAGATTACGTAATTCAAACCAAATTTATATCAAAAAGAAGTATCATGAAAATATTGTTCTAACACAAGAACTATTTCATAATATGAATAGAAGACAATAGACGATAGAATACTTTGTTATTAAAGTTGATTTGGTAGTGATGTACCTTAATTTGAGCTGAAACTTTGTTTATAGTATTTATGGATGTTGGGTTCCTCCAAAACTTAACTTAATTCGAGTGATGTATGATATCACATATGTGTCAATGAGCATTAGGTGGAATAAGAAATAGATTAACTACTTTAATTTTGCTAAAGGTTTAAAACATAAAGATTTGATTTCTCTTTATATTTGTGTTCTCTATATGGATAAGTTGTCACATGATAATGGATTATGTTGAGTGTGAACCGTAGAAAGGAATCAAGGCAAACAGGAGGTGTCCAGTTATTTCGCATTTGATGTTCGTAGATTACCTCCTCTTATTTCAGAAGACAACAAATAGGCAAATGATATGTGTTAAGGATGTTTTGGATAGTTTTTGCAATATATTTGGTCAAAATATTAGTAAGGATGAGATTATAGTTCTATTCTCTAGTAATACGCCTCTACATGCGAGAAGAGAGCTCACTTGTATCCTTGGGTATAAAGAAATAGAGGAGTTGGGGAAGTAATCTTGTACACCTCATAAAATATACGTCTAAAAAATACATCACACGTAATATTAATTGGTACTGATATAGTATAACTGTCTGACAACATCATTTTATATATATATATATATATATATATATATATATATGTCCAAAATTAAATATACAACTGTGACACATGATATATAACAACACCTAATTAAAAAACTAAGATATATATACAATTTCAACATTTACCAAAGTCGGTTTTGTAGTGTTTTTGAGAAATCACTTAGAGATCGACTAGTTAAAGTTAAGGTATTTTACCTCTTGAAAAATTATTTTCTAAGACTCCTCTACACTGGATCATTTCTAACTTCAAACTTTTCACAAACCCCACTTTTGGTTAGACAAATCCATCCGCAGACTTTGATTGCCTTTGAACATTTGGTCATACATGTGGTAAGCAATCAACAAATATGTTTCTTGTAATCAATAAATATGTAACTTGTATTATTGAGAAATAGTGTTCAGACCTGAATATGATTTTTAGCTGTACAATTCATGGTCGTTACATTGGATATGTCCACGACAAATATTTGTGTCATAAGTCATACTCAAACTTATGTATTGTTCTTGTTTGAATTCCTCTATTTATCTTGTAGACTCTAGAGTATCAAGTTGAACAACTTCAATTTTGTAAGACTTGTAGGGGAATTCTTTGACAAGTACATTGGAGATCTCCCTATGTGCGAACAATCCAAGAAAGAGATTGGCATGAACATCGCAAATATGATTAGGAGTTGCTGAAACAATTCTTTTTCTTTCCAATTGTCTTGATTTCTAGAATGGACAATTTGAAGGTGGCATGGTAGAAGCAGTTATTTCATGAATTTGATTTAAATCTGCTTTAGAACTGGTCGGAGTTACCTTTCAAGGTTTGTCCTATTGAATCATATAAATCATTAGGATAGCTAAAGTTAGATTACTGTTAGAATTTTTCATTGTTCTTATTGATGATGATATGCACATCCTCTTTGATGCCTCTTTCCTTGTCTAATCTTATTTTAGATTAAAAAAAATTGCAAATAAGAATATTAATGTCAGTTTGGTCCAGGTCAATTTTTTTATGAATTTAGTTAACTAACATATATTTAATAATAAATATAAATATGTGTTTGTAAGCGTTTTATTACACATTTCTATATGGCTAGGATTGAAACGAGTAGTTATTCAATCATTTTTATGGAAGTAGTTATTAACGTGTCTACATACATGAAGGGTATATATTTACTATAATAATATTGGTGATATTAAAATTTAAGCCTTTTAACATGACAAAAAAGATATTTGTCCATGTTTTTACATATGCAAAGTAATTGATCTCACGGTGATATTGATTCAGTGGTGATTGACGTTGAATTTGATAGAGAAGATCGCAGCTTAATTCTCCGCAATTGCGATTAAGAGAGAACTGGAACCACTTGATACTGATCAACCTAACATGTGTAATAGTGACTTATGGTGATTTAAAGGTGTTTGAAGTTGGAAAGATTCTTGTAAGATTAAAACGAGTAAGGTTGAAAATTATGTATGCTTGATGTAACACCCCAAATTCTACCCGGAAAATATATCGAAAATCAGAGTAATTAAAATTTTCAACAAAACATAGGATGCCACATTTCAACGTTAACAACACAAACAGATAAGATACATAACACTTTTTAATTCGGAGAATCTCATAACAACTTGCAATAACTTTCAAACAAAATATTTTTTTATTACTACGCAGCGGAATTCATAGTTATACAACTGAATATATTATACTAATAACAACTTGAAACATGTTATTCAACTTTCAACATACTTAACAACTTTTTATTTCACAACATCACTTAGGATTCAACAAATTATACTAATAACAACAAGAGTCAACAATATAAACAACATAGACCAAACGTCCCCCCGAGTGTTACGTATTAGAGCAAAGACACCGACTTGAACCAACAACAACTAATTCTTCCATTCTTGAATATTTGCACGTTACCAATATAAAGGCAACGGCGAAACAAATGAAGGGGTGAGATATCTAACAATCTAATAAATTGTATGATAAATAATATATGATAGAATTTAGATAACGTAAATCACCACTTCGCAACTTATTCTCACAACCAACAATTAAAACATAATCATCAACGTAATATAATGACAACAATTTCTCCACACAACAATATTTATCACAACATATTCGTCAACGTAACAACTTAACTCAACACAACTTAATAACAACAACTTAATAACAATGCCAACTTATAACAACAACAACTTATAGCAACAACAACTTATATCAACAACAACACAACGACAATCACTAAACAACGAATAATAACAACAACTTTAACTTGCGACTCAATATGTGACTCAACTATGCAAATGCATGTGGTACTATTTGGAGCAGAACTCCCAACTTAAACATATGTCAGTTTATCGAGGCATTAACAAGGCATAAGCCTTCAACGTGGTGCCATCAAGGCCAAGGCATAAGCCTTCAACTTTCAACGTGGTGCCAATCCAAGTCAACTTAATAATGCAATGTATGTCATGCAACCTCAACTTCAACAACAAATACACAACAATGCAACAACAACATACAACATACAACAACAACTTAAAATATACATCAATGACATCAACTTAGATCAACACTGGTCATTCGACCTACAACTCAAGCATGTCCATAAATCAGAACAATTCAACTTATTCAACATTGACCATAGGCCTGCAACTTCATCAACTGCAAAACAACTTATCAACGATGGTCATACGACCTACGACTTCATCAACGTATCAACAACAATAATAGTTTATCAATAAAATTAATACGAGCAAACAAAAACCCATTTCATCACAATCTGCAACTTTGCAATTTATTAACAACATCAATACCAGCAAATAACAACGACAATTCAACGGAAACAACACAACACAATTTATCACCTGCAATTTCACAATTTACGACAAACATATAACACATCGAATCAACCAAAACAACCTACAAACAAACCACATAGTTAATCAGATTATTTCGACTATTTTTTGATTAATTAATCTTCTGCTAAATTATTCAGATTTTCTACTTTAAACTACTATTAAACCACCACAATCCTACAACTCTAAAATAACTCTAAGGTGCTCAAAATCTAAAATAACTCTAAGGTGCTCAAAATTGCTCTACCGACAACTCTTGTATATAAAATAATATTTATGAAAATAATTGGATAATGGTCTGACTCAAGTAATAGCAAAACAACTCTAAAGTGTCAAATATCTTTACCTTTAATTCTACAGCTTATTAGATTTAATTTTAAACAATTCGAAAACAACGCTGACAATTCTGAACATGTCAGAATCACCAAAAACAATTAAAGTATGACTCTTAATAACTCAAAACAACTCCTAACAATTTTATCGACAACTCTAACATCTCTATTGATAACCCTATTAAAATTCAAAATAAATTAAATTAGCTGATTGACTCAATATTTAACCTCTAAATATTATTCTATTATATTCATTAATATTAAATTATTACTATTATTACTTTAATATTATGAGACATGTATATATATTACTAAACATTGAAATAATTTATTACTTAGTTAAACTTACAGTATGTCAATGCAACGTGATACTACAGTAGGCTTATAAATAACACCAAATTTCTTTCATTTTTGCTACAGTGAATGATGACACGCCTCCAATTATGCTACATCATATATGACATTTATAATTCTTAGTCAAATCATAGAATAATGAGAAAAACCATTATATAGTTTTTATATTCTAATAGATGTGCCTAATAGAGAATGCATTAAATTATAATAGGTATCAATTTTTGGCATACCACTTGTTATATCTATTAAAACAATTTGCGATACAGTACAACAACAAGCATATATATGAACATGTATATATTCAGTAACACGAAGCAACAACGTCATGGCAAGGTAGTAGCAAGAAGTTACGGTTTATAAAATATTAAATTGGGTTTTCAATTTATCTCTTAATTTCACCAATATATCAATTCCAAATACAATTTATCATCACATATCAAAAATTACTCATCAAAACATAACAATTTTAATTCATAGAAATTTAGGGATTTCAACCTAAACATGTTTCTCACCAAACAGAACAACCACAAATGCATAGTAAAATCCCTATTATCATAATTCCCACATACTACTCATCATACAACCCATTAGAAAGTCAGAACCCCGCCCTTACCTTGGATTGAAGGTCTCCTGAGTTCGGTTAATTCGGTTTGGCTTTCGGTCTACAATTTTCTCGCGACGGCAGTTTCTCTCCCAAGCTTATTCCTCTTTTTCTTCCTCTTTTCAAGTATACTATTCTTTTCCCTTTTCTTCTCCTTGTTTTCTAACAACCTCTCCAAAAACCTAATTTCTTATTATTTACAATAACTAATAATTATATTTCTCTTATTGGACCTATTTCTCTACACCTCTCTTTCTACTATTATTATTATTATTATTATTATTATTATTATTATTATTATTATTATTATTATTATTATTATTATTATTATTATTATTATTATTATTATTATTATTATTATTATTATTATTATTATTATTATTATTATTATTATTATTATTATTATTATTATTATTATCTATCGGCTAGTCAACAATTAATCCAATTAACGCCTCTTATAATAATTTCGATAATTTCCAACTTCGACTAATTCCAATAAATAATTTCTTATATAATTTAATTAAATAATTAATTAAATTTTCAGACGTTACACTTGAGATGGGATGTATTATGTGTGTGATGAATCATGATGAAGATAGATTCTAAGCAAATGTAAATTAGTCATTCTTTAAATTTAAATTTAAATTTTAAACATAATCATCACTTACAACAATATAATATAATATAAAATAAAATAAAAATCCTATAATAGTTGATATACACATATGAGCAAGTACATAAGAGTTTTCAATCAAATTGAAATACAAGTGAAGAAACAATCACCTTTTCATCAACAACTTATTTCTGCTTAATTTCTACCGGAATAGCCAACAAATTTAATGGGCTTAATTCCTACACTGGTCTCAATCTCTTCATTTAAAAAAAAAATGAATGAAATAAGTTAAACACCTAATCTCTTCATTTTCTTCGTCTTCATTTTTAATCACGGTCTTTAACACCTCATTTTTTTGATAACAAGGCATTATACATTTCAAACCATGTAAACTCTTAAATCATGAAAAATCTACAAAAACAAATATTGAAATTACCCATAAAATCCATTAAAAAAAAATCAAAGAATCAAAAGGAAAAAAACATAGATTAAAATATGAAACATAAATAACATACTCGTGAAATCAAAGCATTTAGATATTTAACATAAAAAAACCTAAATCTAATACTAAGAACAATCAACTCTTAAACTTTTAAGCTAACGTCAGATTTTACAGATAACTATTCTAAATTATAAAGTTTCAAATTTTGAATCAAAACCATAAAAGTGTCAAATCAACTAATCACAAATCTGATGTGATTGTCGCTCTTATCTTTGCTATATTTTTTCCCGTTTCAACGAACATTACTTTCAAACATCTAAGACGTCAACGGTGTGCAAAAAGTTTAGAGCTTTACGACATATCTACAATCACAAAACTGCACAACGCCGTAAAATCGCTGGAAATGTCAGATTCGCCGTCGCACCCGATATTCCGATTGATACTTCGTTTCTCCTTCTTTATTTCACTTTGATCCATACTTTTGATTTTTGTCTACAAGAGAGATGTGAGTGAAATTTTTGTTCAAAGAAAAAGTTGGAAGAAAGTCATTTTCCTAAGAAAGGAAAGATGAATAATATATATATATATATATATATATATATATATATATATATATATATATATATATATATATATATATATATATAGAGAGAGAGAGAGATGATACATTGATAGAAGACAAAAGTTGAAAAAAAAAGATTTGAGTAGTTTCTTTGGAACCAAATAGTTAGATACACATTGAATAACCGAAAGAAAGTAGAAGAAACATAAAACATTAGTTAGAATTGAACAATATGATATTATTAGTTGTAAAAAATAATTTTTGAATCAAATTTGTCTCCATTTTAGGAAGGTGGCATATTTAAAAGAAATGACAAATAAAAAATTTCAACATCTAATTTTTCTTATATTATACAGTATATTTTGATACATGAATATCAATATTTGACATGTCAATAAAAATATTAGTAAAAAATATATTATTTAGTACATCGATATATCAAACAAAAATTTATCTTATATTTTTTTGTACTATCGTACTGTGCTATCTGGTAAGTGACCTTGAAGATTCACATATTTTTTCAAATTGTCTCCATGTGCATTAATAATATAAACACATGACATTTTTTATTTTTAAATAGTTGCTTACTAGGTATATACATTTCAAATAGCCCCTCACAATAGTTATGGTTTATTTCCAGAAAACTCAGATGCGAAGAAGACGAAGGAAATGAATGGGTTAGAAGATGAAGTGGTTGAAGGGTTAGATGATAGTGAAGATGACAGAGCTAGTGCTCTTGTTGATGGCTTAGAAAGAATTGATGTAACATTATCTATAAATGAAGATGCAAGTGTTTGTGGGATTTTTGTGGTCAAGATATGTGGCCAGATGTTGAAGTGGAATAACTCTTACCACCTACATATAAAAATGGTACATGTAGACTTATGAAGGTTAGGATAAGAGAAATTGAGAGGATGGTGCAAGGAAGAGAATACATGGGGTTGCATATAAGTGCACCAAATGTGATCAGTTTGATCATAATGCATGACTTATAAGAGCTTGATACATGATCCCAATGCACTAAAAAGAAAGGTAAGCATAACCTATTGTAAAATGTGTGTTTCTTGCTTGCTTTTGTCTGTGCCTAACATGACCTCTTAAATTTTAAATGTGTAGAGAAAAGTTAAACCTGAACAAAAGACAGGTGATGATGCAAATCCTACTGATGTCCAGACTGATACTTCAATGCCTACTGATGTTGCATTGCCTACTGATGACCAGATTGAGACTATAATGCATACTAATGTGGATGCCATAAACCAGACCCAAGTAGCAATTGTTTAGAGTCAAACTGGATCTTGTGTTGTAGGCTAAATTCAACCACAATAGAAAAATGAAGGAAAAAAGGACATCCATTAAAAGAAGGAAAAGTGAAAGGATGAAATTGAATTGGTTTAAAAAACCAATTATAGGCCAATGATCTTCTAGTGACCATCCAATTACTTTAACAGAAACTGAAGACAAATCATGTGCAAAAGAATCAAAGCTTGGAGTGTCAATTAGGTTTTTGAAGACATGAAAGATCAAGAAAATGAGAGATTAAGTAGTTTTTCCTGCATTCTGTTTTATTTATGTAATGTTGTAATAGACATATGCACTATATGTGCTTTTGTGTCATTTTGTGTTTGTTTCATTTTGTAAGGTTGTAATAGACCTATGCACCAAGTGTGCTTGTAACAGACATATGCACAAACTATGCTTGTAAGAGACCTATATGTACCAATATTTTATTTTGTTAATCTAATATGCACCAAGTTTACTATCACTGAATTATGATATATTAATGCATCAGTCTATTATGTATAATTCATGTCCAGTATATATGTAGAATGTAACACCCCAATATTACCCAAGGTTTTATATGCAAAAATCAGAGTAAATTAAAATTTCATAAATTCAATACTGAGGCATCACACCTTCAAAACCAAATCACTTTAAACAGTTCGCTTTAAAGTATAAATCTCGGATACATAGCATCGTCGGAAAACATAAAGTGATTCCTAAAAATCAAAACATCTTCTTTATTAAACTTCCTTAACCAATCATATTTTCATAAAGTATGATTCTTATTTACAAAAGGAAAAACAACAAAAGAACAACAACAAGACAACATAATTATTCCCCCCGAGTGCTACGTATCAGAGCGATATCGACTCGACTAATAGCAGCTATAAACTCCGTCTTCATAACCTGCACGTTACCAATATAAAGGTAACGGCGAAACAAGTAAAGGGTGAGATACTCCAAAACATATAATTAAAGGCATGATTATATATATATATATATATATATATATATATATATATAGTTTCGGAATTATAACTGGTATAGATTAATAAGTGCGTTCCAATACATATTCAAAACTCATTTACTTTAATCGTCATTCTAATATGTATAATCAACACTTTATTGCCATAACCTCATCGGCATAAATCATCACAACAACACATAATTATAAACAACAACATCAAACAATGCTAATAACATAAGCAACATAAATAAAATCATCACAAATTGGCTAAAGCCCATCGTCGCTTTTGGCATAAAAGCCCATCGTCACAAACATCATCACATCATATTTGCATTAAGCATTTCATCAAGTTAAATCATCGCAAAACTCATCGTTTATATTCACCGCATAGTTATCATGAAATTATCAAATCATATTCATTTCATGTTTATCCTAAGGATCATCACCAAACAAAGCATCATATATCATTACAATTCAACATCATCAATCAATTAAAACCCAACGCCAAACAACTCAAACATAAACATAACCGACTCCATGAGACACGACTATGTTATGCATGTGGTACCGTCGCTTTGTCCATAATTAGGAACACTTGGCATAAATTCCATCGTCGCTTGGCATAAAAGCCCTCGTCGCCAATGCAATGTATGTGACTCGACAACAAAACAACACAACACAAAAACATCATCATCGCTCATCAAGATTGGCATAAAACCCACATCGCCATAATTTATCCACATCAAGATAAATATATCATCGCATCATATTTGCATTATGCAAAACATCACTAATAATTCATCATCATCAAAATCATGCATTCACAAATCGGAAGCATTTATTAACAATATCAATATAATCATCATGTACAAAGACATATATCATCACATCGTATATCATCAAGTATTCATTACTAAATACATCGTCGCAAACATCATGTTTAATCACACCACATCATTATCAATTCATTCACTAAATTCCAAATACGGAAAAATAGTTAAACACCTATAATCGTCGCAAAATCCATTCCTAATAACCGACATTAATCATAATCGTCAACATCGAAATCGGATTGTCCATACGTGTCTTAAATCTACTAAAACGAAATCCGATTCAATTTAACCGTAATTTGGCCTATTTCGGGTCATCTCGTAAAAATTTGTAATTTCTAAAAACTATACGTTCCACACGTCGAACTTAGCTAGCACGTCAATTTTCGTTGAATTCGGAGCAACTTGCTTCGTCGTCGAATTTACCGAAATCGGAAAATCGGAACATAATCGAGTTCTAAATTTAATCGGCTAACTTATGTCCTAATTATATTTTATTAATACTAACTAGTAGTATAAGGAATTGGGGAAAATGTAAGAAACAGAAGCAACTGCAACTGAAATTATGCAGGAAAAACAGATTATGCAGAAAACGCAAAACACAGAAAACAGAAAATGCATTTTTTCATTTCTCCTCCCAGCAACAGGGACGATCGTACCAAGCTTGTACATGAACTGGAGGCGTGCGCCCTTGTAGGGGGACGACCACCCCACCATCTGAGGTGGGCGTCTCCCCCTTGTTTCATTCCCTAACCATCTTCTTCCTCCTCGTTTCTAAAACAGGCATAGGTTTTCTGGTTTTTCACATTGTTACAGTTTTTCTTATTTTCTTCATTTTATACTTCTAGTTACCTCAAGCAAGCAATAAAATACCTACAATCCATACTCCTAACTCAACCTCTCTAATTTATTTCAACTATCACCCAATCAAAACTCATGAAACAACTATCCATTTTTCCTAAATCCCAAAATATATCAACCAAAACCCTAACTATATGAGATGAAGAAATCAAACCCCTTACCTCAAATGCTTGGAGGATTCATGATGATTCAACAACTCCAACCTCAAGCTCTTGCTCTCCTCTTGCTCTTCTCTCCCAAAACCCTTTCTTTTTCTCTCCAAGCTTCTATGTTTGGTTTGGTGTTGGAAATGGAAAGAAAAGAGAAAATGGTTTATATGTATTCTTACTAGCACCAAGGGTGCATACCCAATCCCTTCAATTAGGGGTGTTCACGGTCCGGTTTGGATCGGTTTTGAGACAAAATATCATCCGATCCAAAATATATAAAGCATACGGTTTGGTTCGGTTTTTGGATGACAACAAGAAAAATCCAATCCAATCCAATCCAATTTATACGGTTTACTTCGGTTCGGTTGAATCGGTTTTATTCGGTTTTTAAATCAACACTGTGAAATTTAAAACGAATATATTTCAATACCAGTTACAATTATGCCACCAACGTCTACTAAGACAATATCTAATTTTCATATTATATGGCTATTTGATGTCATTGTTGCAAAGATTCATTATAATATATGGACAATATCTATCCCAACGAAATAGACATTCTTTGTAATAAATATTTTATATGGAGACCGCTTACTTAGTGCTTATAGGAGACTTGTAATATAAATTAAATATATGACAAATATATATGACAAGAACATACCAAAGCTGCATTAAAGTGAATATAATAATAAAACTTCAAGAAAATATCAATGACAGATAATTGATAGTTTCAAAATCACAGCCTGCAACATTGATAGACAAATCTAAAATTTTCTAATTATCCTGCAATTGCTCCAGCTTCACAATAATTATCCTGCAATTGCTCCAGCTTCACAATCTACCCAATTCTTTCAGATATCAAAAGCTAATCAGAGTCTATATCAGATACACCTTCATTCAATTGTGGGATTGGAGCAAGTTCTACAAAAATAAAGATAAATATTACTCAATATAAAAGATAAACAATGCTCAACAAAAAATAATATAAGTTATAAGTAAATTACCTAATTCCAGATTTTCTAACTCATCCACAAGCTCTTCAATATCCACCGACACCGGGGAAGATTTACACCAATTTTGTGTACAAATTAAAGCTTCAACTGTTTTTGGCGTAAGAGAACTTCTATAACAAGTAAGCACTCTACCTCCGGTAGAGAAGGCAGACTCTGAAGCTACAGTAGATACAGGAATGACCAATATATCTCTAGCCATTTGACCAAGAATAGGATACTTGTTGGAATTCACCTTCCACCAATTCAAGATATCAAAACCAGGACCTTTCTTCTCCAAATTCTCCATGAGATACAAATCCAATTCATTTTTCTGCATGCTCTCATTAAGATTCATGTCCATCTCAACCTCTAAAGCAAATGCATCCTCTGGTGCTTTAAGTTCTACCAACTCTACTTCTTGAGTGGAATGTGTAACATTTTCAGTTTGACCGTTACCAAGGAAAAGCCTATAACTCTCAAATATTTTATTTAATGTCTCCTCCGTTTTTTTGTACAAAGATACAAAGAACATCATTTGGATATGCCTGCTCAATCCCACCTAACAAACTGCATCTTATGTCGAGGATCAAGCACAACAGCAACAAAGATCAACATATTCATTTTTTCAACCTTACCCCAATATTTATCATACTTAACTTTCATATTTTCAGCCATAATTCCAAGCAAGTTGTCTGAACTTTTTAATTCTATCCACCCGTTCAAGGTAGTCAATATCTTAATATGCTCATTAAAATATTGAGAAGAGGTCACAAAAGTACTACCTGAAACCTTCTTTGTGATATCAAAAAATATTTTCAAAAAATTAACAAAGCATTTTGCATTATCCCAATCCTCTTTATTAGGAATACCATCTTTCATCAGCACAAAATCAGCACACTTTTCACTCAATCTCTTAAATGCCTTTTGAAACTTCAATGCACTTTCAAGCATAATATATGTGGAATTCCACCTAGTGGAAACATCCAACTGAACAATTGATTTTTCTTGTAACCTAACTTCCTTAATGCAAGTTTTAAACCTATCCATACGACCCGGAGATGCATGAACATATCTAACAGCATTCCTAATCTTACTAATTGAAGAATGATAGTCTTCCAGCCCATCTTGGACCACAAGATTCAGAATATGTGCACAACAGCGAACATGCATATGTCCCCCTTTCAATGGATGAGAATTCCAATCGTTAATTGTATTTTTCAAGTAAGTTATAGCAACATCGTTAGAACTAGCATTATCAACCGTAATGGTGAAAACATTACCTATTAGCCATTCCTCCAAACATTTTTCAATTTTTTTGCCGATGGTTACTCCTTTGTGATTCACAATTGGACAAAAATTCAGAATCCTTTTATGGATTTTCCAATCATGATCAATGAAATGTGCAGTGAGACAAAGATAACTCAAATTTTGAATGATGTCCAACAATCGGTTGTAAGATGACACATTGATTTGATTTATTTAGCACACTTTTAACTTATGTTTCTCACTGTGTACAAATCCCAACAATCTCTAGCAATTGTAATCCTTTTAGGAATTGAGAGTTTAGGTTGCACAACACTCATAAAATGAAGAAACCCTCTCCTCAACAAACTTAAAAGGCAACTCATCAACAATAATCATCCTAGCTAAAGCTTTCCTACATGCCTCGGCATCAAAATGAACACCAGTGAAAACACTACCAGATCCATTCCCATCTTCTTTTTTCAATTGTTGAAGAACAAGAGTCATTGAGTGGGATCAAGAGACTCTTTTGAAACTTCTTACAGATGCAAAAAATGGTGTTTTAAATTACTAGTGCCATTTCTTTGTGAATCAAGATATGTTACATCACACCAATTACACTTAGCTCTTGATCCTATTTTTGTAAAATGTTCCCAAGTCCAAGATCTAGGTTTAATAGGTTTTCTGTTACCTGAATCTCCAGCTATAACATTAGAATCATTGGAAGCTTCTCCAACCTTTCTTTTCTTGTTAGCATTTTCTTCATCATTGTTTGTTTCACTACTTTGTACCGATGGAGGTGGAGCTTCAGTTGTTTCAGCCTATAAAATAGGAAACACAATATTACACCATTGTAACATTAACCAACATTTTCAAAGGTAAAATAATCCACTTAAAATTAATTTTTGATACCTGAATAAGGTTGTTGACAATATCAGATTGAGTTACAGGATCAGTTTGGCTCATTCCTGTAAAAATAGATCAAACTTAAAATTAGAACAAAGTATAAACAACTAGTTGTAAAAAAAGCTAATAAGAATATATTATGAAAAAGTTATGAAACAAAATATGAAAAACTAACAAAGAATAGACCTTGAAGAAATTATGAAAAACTAAATAAAATTTGTTACTGTTATAACCAACATGAAACGATTTCACATCAGAAAACTAATGAAAATAATTTTTAGTAAACTAGTGTTATAAAATTTAGAACATAAGTAAGTTAATTTTAAATAAGATTTCAACAACACAAATTAGAACAACTTTACAAAAGGATAAAAATTAGTACAACTTTAGAAAATCTGATCGAACAAAAGTATAAAGTACAAAAAAGACAAAATCAAAAAAATTAAGAAACTTGCTTACTGATAGTATAATTCAGAAAACTAATTGAGATGAATGTTGATTTAGACTTTTTTTTTTCTTTTGATGAAAAGTGATTGAAATTGAAAGAGGAGATACAGACCTTAAATAGAGAACTGAAGAAGAAGAAAGGCCATGATTCAACTTTAACGTTGGGCCGAAATTGAATTTCTTGCGGTTATAATAACAATGAATAGCATTCATTGTATTTAATTTTGCGTATAATTCAAAATCTGAATAGGGAAACTACAGGAGTGATTGAGATTCTCTAGAGAAATTAGTGGTGGCTAACATAATTAATTTAATAGGATGAGTAAATGGAAGTAATACCGGTTCGGTTTGGACCGGTTCGGTTTTCATGAAGCCAACCGTAAACCGAACCGAACCGATCGGTTATGCAACATGGTGATCCAAATACATCCAAAAAAAATCGGTTTTTTTGGATTTCGGTTTTTTCGGTTCGGTTTTTGTTTTTTTTTTGGATTGGATTGGATCTGAACACCCCTACCTTCAATTACTCCCCACACCCCTAACTTATTTTTATAAATTAATACCTTAATAATATCTAATAATATTATTAACTCAATTAATTAAAATAATTCCGGGGAATTAAATATCGCGTCCGAATAATATTTTACCGAACCGAACGGAATAAAAACCGGACCGAACAAAAACGTCGCCAAATATATTATCATATATATCGATTAATATATTTATTCTCGTCGCAAAATAAATATCGATCGGTAACTCAAAAGTATTAATATAATATAATATTAATTAAAACGGACGTTACATAGAACATAACAATAACTTAATTGAAATGGAAAACATAACATTGTTTATTGATACAAAATTATTGATACATAACGTGTGCTTTCATTGATAAACAACTGCCTGAAAACCAATTCAATTACATTAAACCTTAATAACTACTATTGTTAGCCTTAACAATTCCATTACATTAACGACTACTATTAAAACCTTAACAATTATAGTACATTAACTTAAACACTATTGCAAACACCATCCATGACAACTCAAGTGCAAGCATGAACCAAAAGTTTTTTCTCTTCTCCATTACAAGTTTTTTCGTCATTTTTTCTAACTTCTCTGGCCTTCCTTCTACTTTCCATTTCTTCCCAATTGCACATTCAACCTCCTTAACAACCTCATACGGAAATTCTCTCAAATAAACCTTGGTGATTTCACATTCACAGCATCTTAAGGGATTCATTCGTTCCCTTGGAGCTCATTAACCAAATAGTCCAACACGAACAATCCACATCCATTCTACAAACAAAATTAGTGAAGTTAAACACACATCTAACACATTTTGGAAATATAATAGGATTATAATCTTCAACAAACACTTACCATTGCATTTCTACATTTCCATAATTTTTTATTTGGATTACCAATAGTGTTGATACTCACATCTTCATCGTTTCGTTGCACCCAAATATTGGCAACCCCTTCCAAAATTACCAGCCGATGACGATTTGCTTCCACCCATGCTTAAGATGATGGAGGACGAAGAGGGATGAAGAACAATCGAAACCTGATAAAGAGAGAAAGGGGGAAGAAACCCTACAAGGAACAAGTTAAATGAAATTATACCATGCTGTAATATACATGTGTAATTAGATTCGAAAAATAATAAAAATAAAAGCTATGAGTGGAAAAGAATGAATCTTCAAGGCCACTTGATATTTTGAGATATGTGACGGAATCTAAACAACATAAATGAGAATTAATTTTTTTTTAATAGAAGATAAAAACAAATTTTGCTAATAATACATGAGATTGTATAATTAATCCTAAAAGTTAATATTACTTAATGAGAGTGATAAGTTATGATTGAAATAATAACAATTTAAACCAAACTAACAAATATTATTAAAAAATAATTATCATATAATAATAAATCAACATCTCATAAATAAATATAAAAGTATATAGATTCAACTTGGTTTAATTTGAATGTTTTAAAAAATTAGTCAGATATCTGATATGAATAGAACGATTTTCATAAAATAACATCTAAACGCATCCAATAAATTTTAATTTTTTCGGATTTCAATTTTTTTAATGGATTTACTATTTTTATTTAGATTGATTTGAATTATTTTACGAATCAAAAGCATAAACCAGCAAAGATTGGTAAATCTACCTGAACCAATAAAACTATGAAGCTACATAAAATCTAGCGGAAACCATTTCAGTCAGAACCAGAAGCATAGAAAACTTTCTTTCCCCTTTCGTTTAACTGTTTACAGCAAGAAGAATGAGCAGAGGGAAGGGTGATGCCGAGAAGGTGGACCCATGTTCCCGCGGCTCCATGTCAATGACACAGCAGAGAAAGGAGGACCAAGAGCACCGCCGAGGAACAAGATGGCACTCTATGAACAATTCAGTGTTCCCTTTCAAAGATTCAACCCTAATTCTAATTCTAATTCTTCTAATTCACTTCCTCTAACACGTTCCTCAAGCTTGGTGAGTCTTTGATTTATGTAGTTTTATGCCCCTTTTGATCTACAAGTGTTGTTTACCAATTATAACATGTAATATAGATTTGATTTTAGCATAAAATAAGTATAGTTGCTTTTAGCAATTTAGGGGATTCGGTGTGTTTGGTTCTTGCGGAAAATTGATTTCGAGTGAATTGATTATGTAAAATTGATTCAGGCTAAAAGCGAGTGGAAGATAAAGTGATTTATGTTTGGATAACTTTCTGCTAAGAGAAAATGGGTGAACTGACGGTGTAAAATATAATTTTATTTTTAAAATACTAATATAACATGGCAATTGTAAAATTTTTAATTGGTTGTATGTGTAAAATTGATTTCAGTGTCTGTGCACTAACTTTTAACTCTTCTGCTAAAGTGAATTGAACAAGAAATTTCAGTGTAAAAATCACGTTTAGATTGAAAAAACTACAAATCCTAGCTTCAAATAGAATCAATTTTGGAAAGTATACTCAATTCTAATCTAGAGCAACCAAACATGTCAAAATCCATTCTACACGCACAAAATCAATTATGGGTGTTCTGAACGTGAAATCAACCATACACTCGTTTTTGTTGTGTTCTTACTTTATGTAAGCGTGTATGTAAAGATGTTAGCAGTGTTCGGGGTTAGCTTCTCAAAATATAGTTCTTCATTTATAGAAAGGTCCTAATAAGTTGATAGGTGTTTGTGGAGAAGTTAGATGGATGAGATTTTGAAAAAATTGAGATGAAAAACCTAATTTGAAATTAATTGAAGAGCTACTATGAAGAAACTCGTAGTTATGGTAAAATTCGTTTAAAATTTCTTTTTCCATTAGTGTTTATTGGGAAATTTATTGTCACATCCTAAATCTTGCAAAAGCTCAATGATGTATTCGGGTTATTGTTAGGAATTAGGATATAATGGGTCAACCCATCTTTTTGTTGCATTTGTGTTGACAGCTTCAAATGCATCTATATTGAAAACCCAAATAAGTTGTCACCAAAGAAGGTGCATTAATGCTTTTATAACCAAAACACAAGTCTATTGGGCTTGTATGCCCCCTTTTATTTTGTGCTTCTAACTTTTTATTTGAAAGAATGGCGTGACAATGATTTTGTTGTAGAAACTTTGTTACTAAGATCCTGTTTGGTTAAACAACTTAATTTGCAACATATAGAATAAGCACTTATCGTGATAAACACTCATGTATAACCTATTTTTATAATTAAAGGATAAAGTAATGATAAATTGTTATTGTTTCTTGTATAAGCTATAAGCTGTTTTGTTTTCATATGCTATCTTGAAGGGCTTAAGAAAATAAGTTGAAAACAGCTTATGAACGTGCCATAAGATGTTTTCATAAGCTTTTGACAGTCTCCAAGTGCTTATGCCAGTATGTAAAGATAAGTTGGTAATGGAGAAGACTCCTTAATATTTTTATACCTCCAATCTTATCCAATAGTGGCGCCATGGCAGATATACATGTCAGTTTTTGGGCTTACTAAAATGGTAAATGTCTGCTATAACGGCGCCGTAAAGCGGCAAGTATGGCGGGATTTTGGCTCGCTGCCATGAACCACCATCCGCTATCGACAACACTTACCTCACATGCCCTCACTCAACAGCCCATCAAAGTTGCTCATACCAACTTTGTCATATGCTAAAACCCAACTCTTTGTTTAAAAGAGTGGTGTGGCATGAATTTGATCGATGTAGAGATTTTGTTACCATGAGAAGAAACAACTATTCAAAAAGCTTATCGAACTTTGAATTTAAAAGAAAGTGTGCCAACAATTGAACTCACCATTTGGTTATAGAGGCCGCATTATGTTATCATGAATGACTTTGTGTTATAATCTCTAACATGAATCAATATATTTGAAGGGAAATGACCCTGAGAGAAGCTACATCATCCCAGTTTGCTTACCTTCAAGGACAGAAAGTTATATTTCTCATCAATCTAATGCAGCAACTGTGGACACTTTGTCAGCACAACTTGATTATAGAAAAAAATTAGATGGGGATGATAGTCGTGCATGTGATCGCTCGAGGATTGGTCAATCTAATGATAAAACGATGAAGAGTTTCAATGGGGAAAAACTCACTCCTAAGGGCTCCGGGAATTTTGGTTGTTTAGTATCCGGGAAAAATGTTAGTGATAAAGATCAAACACAAGTTGGCTCCCTGCTAGTCGAAATGAGAAAAGATGTGAGAAATAATGGTGAAGCGCATCTGCAAGAAAGCCTTAGTAGACAGAAAACAGTAATGTCTGTCGAAAGAATATCAACGGGAGAAATTATTGACAGTCCAGTGAGGCAAGCCGAGAAGGTTTCAGATGAAGAGGATCAGAGTGATGCTTGCGTACAGCGGGAATCCAATAATATTGAACACGGTGGCAGTCTCAATGACCCTGTGATGGGTATGGATATGGATAATAGAAACAACCTTGTATTAAGAGGCTGCCTTCGTTCTACAGCGAACCAAACCAGTGTACCTGAAGCTGCCAATCATACCAAGTATCATGATACCAACACTGACAGCCCAATAGAAAATGAAAACTCAGAAGGAAGTGATGATCTTTCCAAGGATTCCTCTCTAGAAAATATGCCAAGCCCGAAACTTTCTCCTGATGGTGTTGTAGAAATATTAGGTCAGCAACTTTTTTGGAAAGCAAGACGAAAAATTACCAAGTAAGTATTGTTGACTATAAAGTTGCAGTAATGTCATTAGAAGATATTCTATATTATAGAACATGTTGAGTATTAGACTATATCTCAGAATCGGTTGTCTTATAATTGTTGAGTATGAGTCTAATATTAATATAATTAAAAATTACAGTTTTGTTTTTTTGTTTTCTTAAACAATACCAAATGTCATTTGCATCGATATCAATAATTGTATTATTATTCTGAGTATTGCTTTTCGTTTCTCTATAAAGAGATAAACCTTATAACGTAAACAATAATTGTAAAGCTTTGCCAATTTTCCATGTTAGTTGATTCTATTGGGAATGATGAATGTATCATATTTGATTGTATGCTTAATTAATGCTTCCAGTTTGAGTCTCGCCTTTATTTTGAACCAGAAACAATAAAATTGCATAACTATGTTTTGTGTGGAATTCCCAAGCTTTTATGTAGTGAATCATGTGAGTTAATACATTTCAATCCTCCTAGAAGAATGCTGTCAAGATTCTGAGAAAATATGATATGCATGAGTTCTGGAACGGTAGATATTTGGCTTGATTGACTGGTTACCATTAAGGTGACAGGAGAATATTTGATTTTGGTAGTTATTGGTTTATATGTTAGTTCTTTCAACTGTTCAACATGATCATATCTAGTTCTGAATGTATCATTTTGTTGGGTCTCAAACCCCATATTTGACGAGTATTGTGCAATTTTATTGATTGAACTTTCATTCCTCTCTACAGTCAACAGAAAATGTATGCGGTCCAAGTGTTTGAATTGCACAGACTGATAAAGGTAAAATGATTTTACTGGCTAAATCACCCTTCAAAGTTCAAACATGTTCATGCCACGTAATTCATTTAATTTAAACAGGTTCAACATCTGATTGCTGAATCATCAAATCTTTTGCTCGATGCTGCTGCTATTTTGGGAAAATCTCCTCTGCAGGGATCTAATTCTAAAAGACTCTCATTGGAAGTTGTTGAACCTCAGGCACAAAATCATAAACAGCAAGACCATTCTGAAAACCGAAACCATAAATTGGATTGTTCTGCTGAAAATGGAGTTGAGAAAACATCGTTTTCATCACAAAAATATGGTAGCCACCTTTCAAATTACACTCCTTTTCATGGTAACTCAGACCAGGCAAATGTCGGAGCTCACTGTTTTAATCAATCACCCGGACACCAGTGGTTAGTTCCTGTTATGTCTCCTTCCGAGGGGCTTATCTACAAGCCATATCCCGGTCCTGGCTTTCCTGGAGCTGTATACGGAGGATATGAACCGTTTGGACACAATCCTCCAGATCGCACACTCATGAATCCTGCCTATGGAATTCCTAATTTTCATCAAGCGATTGCAATGTCACCGTTCATTCCTCCAAGCAGTTATGCTTACTTCCTTCCTCACGGCGTGCAAGCAGTGAATCAATCAGCATCAGGGTCAGTTGCTGAACAGGTAAACCAGTCTGTGGCACAAGGTTCTCGTGAGCGAAACAGTAATTCATCCTTAGTTGGAGCTGATTTTGACACTCATAATCAAAGCTCGCGTAATTTTTCAAATCAGAATAGTGGAGCCATATTACATGTCACAAAATCTAGGCCATCTAGGGAAAGAGAACTAGCACGCAGTCCTAATGACGAGGCACATGGAGTAAGAATAGAGAAATCTTCCGAAGGAAGAGATGCACTTGTGTCTTCCTTTATGGTTCCATTAGTATCAGATGAAGCCTTTCAATCGCTTGAAACAAGACAAAAGCCGCAGGTAATCAGAGTTGTGCCACATAACCCACGGTCTGCAACGGTATCAGCTGCTAGAATTTTTCAGTCGATCCAAGAAGAGAGAAAACAGTATGATCTATTATAGTGTTGTTTATGTATGTGTAACCTTTGAGTTGAGTTTATAAAATGGATCAAGTTTCTGTATCACTTTTGTTGTCATGTATTATAACTCCAAATCAAAATATACTTTAGTTAACATCTATCAAAATCAACAAAGACCTACATATTGATTAGAATAGTTTCTTATTGCATCAAGATAAACATAAAACATTTAAAACTCGAATGTTTTTAAGGGCACATTGGATTACTACCGGGTCCTCCATAATAAAATTCCGGATCTTCAACATAATCTGATACATAGTAAAAATCATAACAATTATATTCATCTGAGTAATATTGAACCCATTCTGGAATCTTCAGGCTCGGATAATTATCGTGGACTCTCATCCTTAATATGGAAGCCGAATCGCCTCTAGAAAATTGTCCGTTACCCATTTGTGTTTTGGTATGAGGAGTATGTCCAACAGTTGTACTGAAAACTTCACCACCCCACTCCACTGATTCAGCATTGTAGCAAATTGCTCTAAATATTTCTGGTGGCCAATAACCTATGTTGGTATTCTCACCATATTGCACCCACCAATTATTTGTAATTAGATCCTAATGCAAAGAAAAAGAAAGATTAAAACTGAAACGAAAAATAAAAATTTCCACAATATTTATAGTTCATAAAATTGTGTGACCTTATAGATGTAAATAGTTATTTGGTATGGAAGACCACCAGGAGCTGGTATTGGATAAATAGCAGCACCTAAGGCAATTTCATTAGTGGTTTGAATAAATCCAGGACAGGTCAGATCAAAACAACCCGTCTCGTGCGAACCATCAGCCTGTAGAAATTGATGTTCCAAAGAATTGCAGAAGTTTATTAAACTTTCGAAAAAAGGATATTCTATAAGCAAAATAATTAACTAACTGTATCAGGTCGATACAGCTGTATACACTTACTGTCCAATATACGAATAATCGAGTCTTCCTGTCTCCATATACACTAGGATTCACCTATAACAGGTTTATCAAACACAAAGATAATGAAACCTTTGACAGATGAACCATTTTAAACCATTAACGAAGCAGATAAAGTTATGAGTTGAAGTGCATTTTTCTTGCAAATAAACATATGTTATTTTGATATATAAGTTAGTTCTTACCGCCCAACCGGATTCAATACACTCGTAGTCATTGTAAGATCCATTCAAAAGAGAAACCTGAGCAGTGCTGTATTCATCATCCTTTTCAACCGAAGGACTAAAAACTCTAATGTCTCCTTTACCTCCCAAGTAGCGGAATCCAGTTGCGAAAACTATCGCCTTCTGTTTCAGATAGATATCAAATCAGAAAAGTAGAAGAGTTCGTTGCTTCAACTACAAGTAATGTCATGCCATGTTATGTATTGTAGAAACTTACAGAGTGATTTTTTTGCTGTACAAAGGAATCCAGATTATTATTCAGCCGATGATTAACTTGTCTGTTTAATAAACTTGGTTTCTTCCTTCCATATTCATCGATTGAGCGAGCCTTAAGTAGCTCTCTCTTTTGTATTCTTCGAACTGGTATTGTTCCCTTTGGACAACTTCCATTTTTCTGCCATATTTGGGAAGTTACTGTCATATATGATTCTTCATCTTTTTGCTTCATCATGGAACTCTTTGTTTTACTTCTAGTAGTCCTTTCTATGGGATCCTTATTAGCTGAATTGTAACTAGGAGCCATCTGGTTACATATTTTATTTTACGCAGATTCATAGACTGGTGAGTCAGAGTTTGCAAAAAGAAAACATGTTTTGCGATCATATATAGAGTTTTCACCTGAATTTTGTGATCTTTCAAAGCAGGATGATCAAACGCAGGTTGCTTTTTAATGTCGACGCAATCAATAATATCTCCGTCTTCACTCTACAAGCATGGAAAAATAATATAATTATTAAGCTTAGCACCTTCTGTGACAATCAAGAAAATATGAAGAATACCAAAAAAAACTTGCTCAATATTCAACAATGTCTGATATTTTCTAATATATCTAACTTCTAAAGAATTTTTGTTACCTGAATGGTTTTTAGTGAGTGTTTTCTAAGATGCTTTAGTTTTCTCTCAACTTCCAAAATCTTCTGTTTAGAGAAAGAGCCGTCACTGTTAGTACCGTAAACTGTAATTAACAGCATCAAGAGAATGAATATTACTTTAGATCTCATGGCTGGAAAAAACATTATATTTATCAATAAAACTTGTATAAAAGTGTAATGTAACAGCTAATTAATATTGGTGTATTGATTCTCAGAACATGATTGAATGAAAGACAAATATATGTTTATATATATAATATAGAGATACACAAGACATTAATTGATAACATGAACTATATATGTACATTGCTTAACTACAAGGTAGCTAGTGATGTCTGCATGAGTTACCTGTCTATATATTTGTCATTCATCTTTTGTTTACATCAATACTTCTTCAAATAGTTGAAATTCAAATGCATGCTTCATTTATCAGCCACCTTCCCATTAAAAAAAATTAATTTAGAGAAATGTTAATAATTTAAACCGAACCGTCATGACTTTGCCTAAAAACCATGTTGCCCTTAGAGACCTTGTACTTGAGGGACCATGAATTGTCATGACTTAATCTAAGCTCTTTTTTTTTTTATATTGAATCGTTATAAACATGATATCCCGCATCCATATTGCATAGAAGATCTCCAATCCAGTTTATAAATAACCACGTAGGAGGTACAAAGAGTGGAAAGAGACATCTAGCATAACTCGTTTGTGTTTGCCACGTGGGCAAGATCATCATTGTATTACGAGGACGAGTCAAATTTAAGTAAAAAAGTTGACTCTGCCTCGAGTTATGTACGAGATATAGAGTGAGTGCCAGGAGTACGATACCAATATCAACAACCAAATGATAATCTTAGACTCACCACACGCTTAACACCATTGCAGGAGGTTTTGTTCGAGAAAGCGAATAAAACTCATATCACAAGAGATATGTCCACCAATTATTAGGAATTGGATCCTAAAGCAAAGGCTATACGTGATTCTCAGTTTGTGACCAGTCAGGTCGCCCATGAATATCAAACCAAAGAAGCGCAATTAGTAAAATACCTATAGAACGTCTAGGCACTGGAAAATGCATTTCGTTTCTCTCAAGTAACTTACCCTAGAGAAGAAAAATTCATAGCCGATCTCCTATCGAAACTCACCAACACCAAAAATAAGCCACAACAAGACGGTGATACACGAAACATTAGCCATCCCGATTAGTCACCATTTTACTATGTTTTATCCTTATATTTACACAATCTGATAACCATTTATTTCTTTTTGATTAGTATAAATTAGTAAGTCTTGTAGGAATAATCAATAATTGAGGTCACTTAGAATCTAAGAACATTTTCTATATATTCTAGTTTTGAAAGGTTTTATCTATGTTGTAGGTCTCAAAGCCATAGGAAACCACCAACGGGAGTCAAGCTCTGGCTATATGCATATATGAGCTCCCGTATGCGTATGTCAGGCAAAAACAAGCTTCTGTCCATACGTGTATGCTAACTTCCATACGCGTATGGGGTATCCTGCCAGGCATCCAAACACTTCCGGACGCATACACAGATAATCTTTTCTTTTCCCATACATGTATGCCCTCTGCCTAACACATATGATCTCATCAGGCCAATCATCTAGATGCTTCAGATGCGTATACAGGCAATTTCCAATCTCTATCCATACGCGTATAGGGTCATTAAAACAAGCATAAGGACGCCCAGGTCTAATATGTAGCCCAGTTTTGAATATAAATGAAAGGAATCACTTGGGAGTACGGAAAACACCGTAGGAGCGACAAGGAGCACTATTCAATGGAATTTTGACTTGAAGCTTCCTCATCTTTGATTATTGTGTAAATGTTCATAAATTTTTCAAAGTATTTTGTTCAAGTTAAAAGTACTCTATGTCCTACTTGCTCACCTATACTTGTTAGTATGAAGATTAACTCCTCTTTATAAGTCTGTTGTATAGTTCATTCACAATTAACAAAGAGACTTCCTTTATGCCTATAATGATTGAATATCAGAATTTTATTAACTTTATTAAGGGCACATCATATTACTACCAGGTCCTCCATAATAAAACTCAGGATCTTCAACATAATCTGCAAGATATCGAACATTGTAACAATTATATTCATCTGAGTAATAATAAACCCAATCTGGGATCTTCAGCATCGCCGAATTATCGTGAATTCTCATCCTCAATATGGAAGCCGAATCAGGCCCAGCAAATCGTCCGTTACCCATCTGTGTTTTGGTATGAGGAGTATGTCCAACAGTAGTACTGTAAACTTCACCACCCCATTCCACTGATTCAGCATTATAACAAATTGCTCTGAATATTTCTGGTGGCCAATAACCTATGTTGGTCTTCTCACCAAATTGCACCCACCAATTATTTGTAATTAGATCCTAAAGCAAAGAAAAAGATAGATTAGAAATGAAAAGAAAAACGAAAAATTTCCACAATATTTATAGGTCATAAAAATGTGTGACCTTATAGATGTAAATAGTTATTTGGTATGGAAGACCACCAGGAACTGGTATTGGATAAATTGCAGCACCTAAGGCAATTTCATTGCTGGTTTGAATAAATCCAGAACAGGTCAGATCAAAGCAACCTGTTTCATGCGAACCATCGGCCTGCAGAAATTGGTGTTCCAAGGAATTGAAGAAATTTATTAAACTTTTTGAATTAAGATTAGTCTATAATGTTTATATACTTACCGTCCAATATACGAATAATCGAGTTTTCCTGTCTCCATATACGCTAGGATTGACCTGTAATAGGTTTATCGGGCACAAAGATAATGAAACCGTTATGTTAAAGCATTTAGCATTAGTTACTTTGATGTATAAAGTTGCATCTTACCGCCCAACCGGATTCAATACACTCGTAGTCATTGTAAGATCCACTCAAAAGAGAAACCTGAGCAGTGCTGTATTCATCATCCTTTTCAACCAAAGGACCAAAAACTCTAATGTCTCCTTTACCTCCCAAGTAGCGGAATCCGTCTGCGAATACTACTGCCTTCTGGTTCACATGAATGTCAAATTAGAAAAGTAGAAGAGTTTGTTGCTTCAACTACAAGTAATGTCATGCCATGTTAATAACTCTTTTTTTCTCTAGCATGTATTGCGGAAACTTACAGAATGATTTTGTTGCTGTACAAAGGAATCAAGATTATTATTCGGCTGACGATTAACTTGTCGGTTTAATAAACTTGGTTTCTTCCTTCCATATTCATCAATTGAGCGAGCCTTAAGAAGCTCTCTCTTTCGTATTCTTCGAACAGGTATGGTTCCCTTTGGACAACTTCCATTTTTCTGCCATATTTGAGAAGTTAATGTCACATAGGACTCTTCAACCTTTTGCTTCATCATGGCACTATTTGTTTTAGTTCTAGTCCTTTCTATTGGATCCTTCTTAGCTGAATTGTAACTAGGAGCCACCTGAATTTTGTGATCTTTCAAAGCAGGATGATCAAACGCGGGTTGCCTTTTAATGTCGATGCAATCAATAATATCTCCGTCTTCACTCTACAAGCATGGAAAAGTAATAGAATTATTAAGCTTAGCACCTTGTGTGACAGTTTAGAAAATATGAAGAATACCAGAAAAAACTCACTCAATATTCAACAATGACTGATATTTTCTAATATATCTAACTTCCAAAGAAATTTTTGCTACCTGAATGGTTTTTAGTGAGTGCTTTCTAAGATGGTGTAGTTTTCTATCAACTTCCAAAATCTTTTGTTTAGAGAAAGAGCCATCAGTGTTAGTACGGTAAGCCGTAATTAACAGCATCAAAAGATTGAATATTACTTTAGATCTCATGGCTGGAAAAAACAGTATATTTATCAATTAAACTTGTATAAAAGTGTAATGTTACAACTAACTATTATTGATTTTGATTCACAGAACATGAATGAATGGAAGACAAAGGTATGTTTACAAGACATTTATTGGTAACATGAACTATATATGTACATTGCTTAACTATAACTTAGCTAGTGATGTCTGCATGAGTTACCCGTTTATATATTTGTCATTCATCTTATGTTTACATCAACACTTCTTCAAATAGTTGAAATTCAAATGCATGCTTCATTTATCAGCCACCTTACCATCAGAAAAATTAATTTAGAGAAATTAATTTAAACTAAATTGTCATGTGGGCAAGATTATTGTATTATGAGGTTGACTGGATTTTATGTCAGGAAGTTGACTCATCTTCAACCGGATTATTGTATTATTGATAACGCGTATTATATACCTGTTTGATATTTGAAACACTTTTAGGTCTTTTTCGTTTCAAATATGCAAGTATTTTTTCGGCGCCTCCTGATTAAAGGCATGTCTGAAACAATTTCCTTCTCTTCTGATTAAGGGCGACATACGATGGGATGACCGACTAGCTCAGTTTGCAAGGCATGATTATGTAAACCAAAAATCATATTAAATTTCCATGTATCATCTCCCTTATGGTATTCGTGCAATTTAAACGGACACTCACATTTTCTTGATTCAGTGTCATCGCATTTCAATTTTCGAATTAGTGGAACTACATGCCACTTCTCTCGCATCTCATGGTTACAGATGCTTGCCTTCTATTAGAATCATTGTCGAACTTTCCGATTACAATGTCAAAATCCAATTTCACAACCTCCATAAAGACTCATTCAAGTATATGTTCATGAGTAATAAACAGTTATTCATTTGTAATTTTTTTGACCAACATATATCTCGACATCAACCAGTCTAACACACGGTTTAACATCATTGTTTACCTCATCTGGTTTAACATCATTCATATCATCTAGTTTAACATCACTCTTCATTTCATTAGGCCTTATATTATTAGTTACAACAGTTTTGAGAAACATATTCAGGTGCATCATATCTAATACGATCCAAAATAGATTTTTTTTTTTAAAAATCACAATAACAAACAAATTCGAAGACGCTTCTCTAAAATACATAGCAGGTGTGGAGATGCATCTCCGAACTCAAGATTCATTTTTTAGTAAAAGAACATGATTAATCCAAGCAATGATGTATGAAATAAATAAACATTATTTTAAATTGCAGCTTCGTTTTCTCCCTTTGATATGATTAAACACAAGCATGATGATTTGGAGTCGAAAATATTATTAAAAATTGTTATTTTTAATGATTTTGGGTTATGGAGGAGGTATGAAGCATGAGAGAGATGATCATACAAGATGGTAATATATTCAATTTCTCAGTCGACATTTTCGGAGATGAATCTTCAAAAAAATTACTAAATAATTAAATGATAAATCTCAATAATAATACTTAATAAATAGATTTAAGAGTGGTTTCACAATTGCATCTCATCTCTGAACTTATTATTAACAAAAAAATAAAGTGACGATTTGATTTCAGAAAAATAATATAAATTATGATTAATTCAAAAATATATAAAATAGCGAGGATAATTTTAGATTTTGAAAGATTTATACGAGATAGAAACGGAAAATAGAGAATGGAAAAGAAAACATAAAAAAAAAACATTTATGGAAAGGTTAAATTATTTATAAATCACCCTAATATGAAGAAAAAAATTATAATTCAATCATTCACCCTTTATAATATAACCCGCTCTATCTTTTGAGTTCCGTCAATATTCCTTCTAGAAACATCGATCAAATTCCGTTAGACACTCGGAAAGAACCCGATTGAGTTTCACGCAAACTGAAAAAATGGTGAATTACATGCTTATGATCAGTGCTGAACTCGAGAATTTGACCAATCTTGAACCTCAAGGTGGTTGCGATGATCCCAATTTCTCCTATTTCTTCAAGGTACTACAATCTCTTTTTCATTCTCTTCAACATGCTTTTTTTGATATTAATTTCTTTATCTTTGCGATGATGATGATAGTTGAAATGTGGAAGATGCGGTGAATTGAGCCAGAAAGAAACTTGTGTGTCTTTGAATGATACCGTTCCTCTTCCTGCGGGTAGGGGCACTACGCATCTTGTTCAAAAGGTAATCTAATCTCACCTCCGCATTCCATCAAACACCTGGTAGGTCTTTGAATTATTACACTGGTGAACAACTTATTTGAAGTTTATTGCGCATTAAATATGAGATTAACACTTATCTATAAGCTGTTTTTATTATAAAACTTAAAATTAAGTTACATTGCTTTCGAATAAACCATAAACTATTTTGAAGAACTTAAAAAAAATAAGTTGAAATTGTCCTGAGTTTTTTTCATAACTTCTTTCAAATAGTCTCAGGAAACTTATGTCATTAGATAAGCTCAAATAAATCAATCAACAGACGACTTAAGGTATAAGTTATTTCTGTATCAAAAGATAAAATTAAGTTAAACTGTTTTCATATAAGCTATAAGACGTTTTCATAGGCAATATACTAAGCTCTCTTAATCTGACTCCAAGTACATAAGCTCAGTAGATAAGTTCAAATACATCAATTAAAATAGATTTTTGTTATGTTAGTTGTCACATTGTAATATTATTGACATATGTAAAGAGAGAATAATTTTTTCAACAAGCACTTATAGCAAGTGTAAAGGAAAAGTTGAAGTAATCTTGCCATGACTCTTCTACTCCGAAACTCATTTGCCTGACTTCTGTGTAAGGTGTATTTAGAAGGGCTTTTCTTGTTTATTGTGAGCATAATATTTATCTTCAGTTTGGATTCGCTTATTTGATCTATTTATCTTCATTGGCATAAGCTTGTGTGCGACCGTTTGAGAGACCTAATGAAAACAGCTTATGACATGTCCACGAGTTGTTTTAATTTATTTTCATAAACTTTTAAGGATAACTTATGAAAACAGCTTATGGCTTATTTAAAAACAATTTGACTTTATTTATCTTTTGTTATAGAAATAGTATAAACATGAACACTTATATGATAACCATTTATGCTATAACCTGTCAATTAAGCGTATGTTTGGATACGCGTTTGCGAAGCCAATCGCACGTTTGAGAACTGTCCCACCGTGAAAAAGAGAAGCTACAAAGTGTAGCTTCTGGTCCAAACGCACGTTCACTACTTTTCCACCGCTAATCCAAACATGCCATAAGTTGTTTATCGAAAATAGGATTTTATTTTAGTTGACAAGATCCCATAATAAGTTAGTCCTAAACTAATCTAAAGTGGGCTGTCATCTTATCCAACACGGATCATTTAGAAACATGTGCATTCAGAGAGCTCCCCGCTAAACTTACTTGTATATGCATGGTAAAGAATAGGAAAGACAGCATTATCCCAATTTCCAATATATTATTTGCATACTTGATTTTTATGGATCCATCATCAGATGACATTTTTTTATCCAACTAGCAAGAATGGGTCTATTGCACAAACACAAAGGAAATGCAGCTCTCGGTTTGCATACACTTATTAGCTGACCCGGTTTCGGTTTTTAGTTGTCTGACTTCTTATACTTAACATTATGACTGAGAGGAATTATATTATGTTTGCTCTTGAATTTTTATGTTCCATCAATGTCATAGGAGGCACATTCTGGAAATGTTAATTAATTCTGCTGCATAATTTTAGAGTTAGTAATTAAACACTAGTTTAATTGAAATAACTTGTTACATACAAAGTTGTTATTAAGTTAACTATATATTGAGGATTAATCCCATTGTATTATTCATTCTGAATTTTACTGTAGTTATTTTGACTAAACTAGATTTTAATTACTAACTATAAATGACATGTATTATTTTAATTTGTGTGGATGTGGTAATGTTTAACCTGTATGTATCTGCTGCTGATGGCTTCTTGACACCCTTTGTTTGGTATACAGTGCAAGTTCTGTGGGAGGGAGAGCACTGTAACTATGATCCCAGGCAGAGGAAAACCACTCACCCAGGAAACAGCTGAATCAGGGAAGTTTTCCCCACTGATGTTATTTGACTGCAGGGGCTATGAACCCATAGAATTTGTATTCGGCACTGGATGGAAAGTTGAGTCGGTGAGTTTTTTTGTTATTTGTTTGATGTTTTCATTACTTTTGGCTTCATATCTTTGATATTCTCCTCCAATTGCTCCATGTTGCTGATTATAAACTGGACATGGTAAATGGCTCACATACTCTATTTTCTCTGTTGTATGTTTCATTTGCTTTTATTCCATAACTGTTGAAGGTGTCAGATTTGATATGGTTTGATGATTATTGTTGACAAGTAGATATGTATTCTCATTGGTATCAATTCTGTCTGAAAAGTTTACCTACAAGACTCCTAAATTGGAAGAACTTGATGTGATTAACTTCAGAGTCTTCTGATCTAAAATATGAGAAATTAAACTAATAATCATAAGAGAAGATGAGCAAGTTCAAAGTAATGTTCATTCTTCACAATTTTGAAGTCTAAATTATTGTGAAGTTTGTGAGATATGCAGTCCCTCTCTGCCGTCTTGAATCAAGTTTCATGCTAACTATTGAGTATTAACCCTCTGGTTCCTTGGGGAAGAAGCCTTAATAATCTGAAATTTGGCCAAGAGATATATAAAGTATGGTCAATGGTTGTTAACTCGTGCTCCAGATCGATTCAATCTTTAACAACTCATTAACCACTGTAGCTCAATCACTTGTCAAATTTCATGCTATCGTTGTACTAAATGATTTCACAAAGTGTGGGAACCTATATTTTCCATCTTTAAGCACCAGCTTTCTTCTTTTGCATGCAATTTGTATCATTCTTCCCCTATCCTTTTTTGTCTTTGATCTATTCTCTAATTCTAGGCATTCTCATCTGATTTCCATTTTCAATTTTGTCGCACTTGCTTCAGACATTTTTGTTGCATTATAAATTTTTCACTTGTTTATCCTACTTTCCTTTTAATGCAAGTTGTATTTTGTAGCTGGAGGGAACAAAATTTGAGAATGTTGACTTGTCAAGTGGAGATTTTGCTGAATATGATGAAAAGGGTGAGTGTCCAGTCATGATATCCAATCTTCAAGCTACTTTTGATGTGGTGAAGTAAAGAGAACTATTGGATGTTTGAATAATTCCTTGGTGTATAAATTGACTCTTCTCTTCTGGAAAAATGTTTGTAATCTGAGGTACATCATAACCAGACTGTAAACTTCCTCTTAATATTACATGAAAAAATCCCGGGATATTTCTTGGAGGGATTAACTACTTCCAAAGGATTTGATCAAGTTCACTTTGCATTGCATTTTGTTAATCAAATTAGTCCCTGTTAGATTGGAAGGTTAACTGATTCAAATATACTGACATGACAAGTGGAAAGCTCAGTAAACATGTTGGTCTGTCTTCATGGGATAAAAATGGAATAAAGCATAAATCAATTTCACATTTTAAAACCTTCCATTGGAAAAGAATAATCTAAGACCCCTCTTCATAATCGTTCTTTGTTTTTTAAATCTTAGGCCTGTTTACTTACGTATTTTCTATTTTTATTTTCATAAAGTATACTTAAAATTTCTTCTCCTTTTCATTTTGAAACGTATTTTAGAGTCTCTGAAGTTTCAGCTTTTGGCTTCTTTTGTCTGGAGAAATAGAATGTTTTCTTGTCCTAAGAGGTTATGAATTTGTTCTTCATTCTTCCTCAAACTTTAATCTTCTTCTAATTATACCACCATGTGACCATTTTCACCGGTGAGTGCAACACCACTGCACTCAGTGGTATTGTCGTTACTTTCTAATTTAAGATTTCTAAAAAAACTGAATGAAAAGAACTTTCTGGTATGGCGGGATCGAGTTGAACCAATGATCAATGCTTACAACCTGCAAAGATTTTTCTTCCCTAGATTCCTCCACAATCTATTGAACCAATGATCAATGCTTACAACCTGCAAAGATTTCTGTTCTTCCCTAGATTCCTCCACAATCTATTGAACCAATGATCAATGCTTACAACCTGCAAAGATCTCTGTTCTTCCCTAGAGTCCTCCACAATCTGTTGAACATTGATCATTGCTTACAACCTAACCTGCAAAGATTTCTGTTCTTCCCTAGATTCCTCCACAATCTCTTTCAAAAGCAAACAAATTATCAAGAATTGAGATTCTTTCTTGTCATACTTGGATCATATAGGATCAATGGTTGTTGTTATGGCTTCAATCAACATTGTTTGGAACAAGAGAATTTCTTATGGCGTCTTATATAGGGGGAAAAAACTCCATGTAAAACCAAAAATGTCTTCCGGGAGTGCATTTTTGGGGTGCACCCTAACTCTCATCAAACCAGGTAAAATTTCGTTGCGCCCTTGTTTAATGTAAGAAATATACCGGATATATAACTCCGGTAGAAATCAGAGATAAAACTCCGGTACTTTTGTGCGGGAAAAACCCAAAAAATTCCCACTTATAAGTCGAATATACATTTTTGGTTTATACTGAGAAACCAAAAGCTTAAAACAGCAAGGTCCATGGGGTATTTTGATCATGCTGATTTTAAAAAGTGACCAAAATACTCTCAAAAAACCCTTGCATTCTCAATTCCATTTTTCACTTAAAATCAACATTCTTGTGGTGGATTATATCAAAAGGAGTTAAAGGAAACTGAATTTAAGGTAAATTTTCCTATTTTCAATCTAAATCAACCACATTAATATGTTCTTTATTTGGAAAAGAGTCACGTTAATACCAGGCACACATTTTCGGTTTACAGATGAACAAAATCATAAATGTACTTTTGGTTCATGTCACAAAATCATAAATGTACTTTTGGTTCATGTCACAACTATTTCCAGTAACTTCATTTTTCTTATTTGCCTAGGATATTTCTTAGTTTAATTTGTTTTTACATATAAGATATGATGCATCCCAATAATATTCCCAAAGCTATTGATTCTCAACGTGTTTCGCCTAATGTGTCTCAAGGTGTTTCGAATATTCTTTCCCAAGTTGTTTCTCCTATTATGTCTCAAGGTGTTTTGCATATTTTTGTTTTGCCTATTGTTATCAAGGCGGACGATGTGCGGAAGAATTTTACAAATGAACAAGAATATGAATCTCGAGATGTCATGATGCATTGGATTCGTACGGAGACCAACAAACAAGGCTTTGGTGTTGTGATAGGAAGGTCTGATAGTTGTTCGGATAGACGACATGTATTTTTGATATTGACATGCGAAAGAAGTGGTATATATATGCGGTCTATCAAGAATTTCAAAAGAGATTATACTTGTTCAAGAAAATGTCAGTGTCCATTGAAGTTATGTGGGTTTCGATTGAAAAATGATAATTGGAGGTTCAATGTCCTAAGTGGTTTACATAATCATGATTTAAGTGTAAAGTTAGCCGCTCATCCAAGTGCATGCCGCCTCTTGGCGGAAAAGAATGAATGTATGTCCGAGGGACTTTACCAAATATACATTATGGTTTTCAGTTAGGGTGTAATCGAAGATGCATTTTTGGTTTATTCTATGACCAGATAGGATGTATGTGGTCCATAACATCCTCAAACTACTATATAAAAAACTCATCCCTCATGTTATATCTAAACACTAAAAGAAAAAGTAAATATCGTTTGGCATGTTGGAAATGTTCACTTCGTTAACGGGGATCTATCATCAAGGGAATTCAAGACCAACAACTACGAACCGCTTGAAGATCTTCATTACACAATACATGGAATTTTACCATTTGGCGACAATCAGAACTTTTTTAATATTGAGTACCGCTCTCCATCCATTAACAACAACAGAAAGTTTGAGATCATCAACAAAGAGATAAAGACAAACATTGATTCACGGGCTATGTGGGAAACATTTTACGTTTACGACGAAAAAATACAAATCGAGCTTGATGTGATGATTACAAGAACGGTCGATGAAAATTTGAAATTGTTGCAATGTCCACCCGGATGTTGAAGTGTAATGTCATATATATATATATATATATATATATATATATATATATATATATATATATATATATATATATATATATATATATATATATATATATATATATATATATATATATATATATATATATATATATATATATATATATATATATATATATATATATATATATATATGAGGAGGGATCAAATTACACCCGAAGAGTTACACCATGAGTTACACTCGTTCAAAAACGTCACTTCAGATTAATATTTTTTAAAATCAACCGTTGGATTGAAACATACCATCATATAGATCATACCTATAAAGTTTGAGATTAATCTATAATGATTTATTTTTGATTATTTTATGTAATTTTATGTTTTGTTTGGGAATCTTGATGTAATATGTTACTGTTGCTTTCATGCATTATGTAATGAATAATATCGGAAAGACACTTTCAATTATAAATCGGAAAGGTATTGTCGGTTTTGGTTATTTTTAATTTGATGCCGGTGCTTTCCGGAAATACATTTCTATAGGACATATTTGAAAATTCACCCAGATGTCTAAAAAACACTTAGGGTGCATTAAGAAATTCTCTTGGATCAATCATGACTCACATTTTTGGTTGTGTCTGGGCCTATCAAATGTGGGATCATATTCATGAACATTCTCATAAGTTAATGGGGGTTTCTTCCCTTATGTCTTCTTAGAGGATTCAGGCGAGATTCCCGTAATACCCCTTAATTCGGATATATATATATATATATAAAAGGAGGGATCAAATTACACCCGAAGAGTTACACTATGAGTTACACTCGCTCAAAAACGTTACTTCGGATTAATATTTTTTAAAATTGACCGTTGGATTGAAACATACCATCATATAGATCATACCTATAAAGTTTCAGATTAATCTACAATGGTTTACTATACGATCAAGATATCCAAAAATTAACGTCAAAATGAACTTTCATATAACGTTAATTTTGATGTAGTTCATTGACATAGTAAATCATTATAGATTAGTATCAAACTTTATAGGTATGATCTATATAATAGTATATTTAATCCAACGGTCAATTTTAAAAAATATTAATCTGAAGTAACATTTTTGAGCGAGTGTAACTCTTCGGGTGTAATTTGATCCCTCCTCTCTCTCTCTCTCTCTCTCTCTCTCTCTCTCTCTCTATATATATATATATATATATATATATATATATATATATATATATATATATATATATATTCTCGAACAAAGCCAATATTTTATTATCATGGGATTTTCGGATATGCATCTTTGAACGAACTCTTATATTTCATTTTAAAGGGATTTTAGGATATGCATATCCGAAATAACTCTATATTTTATTTTCATGGACTTTTCGAATATGCATATCCGGAAAAAAAACATACTATTTAAAATTAAAATTAAAATTAAAATCTCTAATTAATATTAATTTCTTAAAATAATCATTTATCAAATAACATACTAGAAATAAATTATAAATTACAATAGTAATTCTTATTTAGAATAAACTATATAGATTTTAAAAAGTTTCTAAACAAGTTTATTGTATTCTTTTAGAACTATCCTAAATTAAAATAGCAATTTAGTTAAAATAAAATCAAACAAATGATTTATCTTTTAAATTGAAAGAAGTTAAGGACTTTTTGAAAAGTTAGAACAAATTCTTCTCCCTATTTCTTTCTACAACTTATACAAATAATTAGAACAAACTTATAATATAGCCTTATTTTTTAAAACAAAGTGGAGAAATTATGCTTTAAGATATATTATATATATATATATATATATATATATATATATATATATATATATATATATATATTGAGTTAAGTCTTTATTTAATTTAAAACAATAATTATTTCTTTCTAAACATAAACATAGTAAAAATAAATCTGAAATAAATAAGAGCAACAAAATTGTATGTATTTAAAATAAATATCATTCAAATTTAGAATGATTATAAATTAAATTCAAAATAAAAGCAAAGTAAAGTTGGGATATTAGGTTATTTCAGATATGCAAATGTGAAAACCCCCTAAAAACGAAATATTTGGTTATTTCGGATATGTATATCCGAAAAACTCTCTGAAAATGAAATATAGAGGTTCGTTTGGATATGCATATCTGGATGATACTTTGGGATTTTCAGAGGTTTTTTCTATCCATATAAGAGTGTACTAAGAAATGTATCTCTGTAACTCCCCATAGTTAAATATTTTGTGAGCTTTTGAAGATGTAACTCTAGATTATGCTATGTTAGTTCAAACAATGGCAAAATGGCATAGTAAAAAAAGGAAAAAATAACATGCATTAACATCAAAATAAACATTACATATATAATTGTTAATTTAACATAAATTTAACATTACATGTCATTACAAATGGGTGGTTTAGTACATTGCAACATCCTTATAATATCTTCAAATGATCTTTGATTCATCGTATCCACTTCATTCAAATCCTTTGTTGAGTAATGATAAAAGGTATTTTACATAACCTTTAAATCATTATTCATCTTCAATTCAAGCATGGTGATCCACATCTTCCCTTCGTTGTCAATAGAGAGTAAATGGTACTTGAGTTTGACAACTCTATGATTTTTTGGATGTCACATAAGAGTATTCAATTTGGATTTTATATCGAAGAGAGGTATATCCTCAAAGATCTAAAATTGAAGTGAGAGATTTGAGCCATTGAAATACACAAATGTAAGATAGAGATGTGCATTCATTTTTGTTGTTGGAATGAGAGACTGTATTTATAGAAGTTGTAGATCAATAAGGATCTTACAAACCCTATTTAGTCATACCTTACTAGAAGTCGCGCATTGCCCTAACTTGTCACATCAACAAATGTGTCGGATGATGGCGGTGAAACGTTTCAATGATGGAAATGTGCTTGATTTTCACTACTTTTTCAACTAACTCCAAACGTTTCAAGTCTAACGTAACTTACCTCGGACAATGTCTTGGAGAGCAGCCAAAATTACTAAAGATTTTCTCGACTCACTCGGTGTACGACATAGTCTTAGGGATAACTGTTATGGGTTGGCCAAAGGCCCAAATAGTCAATGTCTAATTCACCTCAAACCAACTCCACTCAATCCAAAGTATGAAGTCATTCCACACAAGAAACAAGGTACACCTTCTGATCTCCACTTTTCACTATACTCATCTTGAATTTTGAATTGACTTGGGTATTTTAGTGTTAACTATGCAATTCTACCTCACACCATCGTGATTGAGGTCAACATCACCAATTTGAGACATTTAGTTCATCAACTGCATCCATTTTTGAGTCTGAAACGGACCAAGATGCATATTGACAAGTTCAAAAAACCAGTTTTGCTAACACAACTTTCATTAATATTACTCTATTCAAGAGGAATGTTAAACTTCTCTAGTTTAAATAATTCTATTTCTCCCCTACTTCAGTTACAAGATTTAAATATCACCTTTCTGAATTCTTTCTCCTTTCCTTTTCATTCAAATAAGTGATTTCACATATATTTTTAATTTTTTCTTCTTGATTTCGTCGTCTTAGTGCGATATTGTGTTGGTCGTCGTCTTATTGCAGCGTTATTTTGTATTCATGTCTTGGTGCAGTGTTTGTTCGATTTAAATTAATAAATTAATTTTGACTTAGTGCATATTGGTGTCGTCAACACTGCAGACTCATAGACATGGGTCGTTTAAGCATTTCGACTTCGTCATATTTGTAAGATTTGTCACATTTGTAGGCATTTTACTTTTATATACTATTAATGTGGATGCTTTGAGTTTGTTCGATGATTCATCCTTTTTATTTTACAGCGATTTTGAATTTGTATTAGTGGATGTATTCTATCAATATGTATAAATGAATATCGTTTTAATCGAAAAAAGTATTGTCTATTCTAGTTTTGCAAAATATTTATTATATTCATTGCACTCAAATCTTAATATTTATTGGAGAATCTCTCTCGGTTTAAATTAAATAACTCTTTGAAGTTTAAATAAGACATGTATGCTAAATTATATTATTTTTCATAAAATATTTTTCAATATGATTTTATGAAGACCTGTTCAAAATAACCAAATTTTAATATTTTTTTAAAATTGAAAAGAAAATAATAAATTTTTAATGAAAATCTATCTAAACTATTTTTTAGTTTGAAGTTTCTTTTTAAATTTGTTTTTTTCTTTATCAAATATATATATATATATATATATATATATATATATATATATATATATATATATATATATATATATATATATATATATATATATATATATATATATATATATATATATATATATATATATATATATATATATATATATATGTGACATTAAAAAATCTATAACAAATAAATATATATATCGTAGAAATACATATATTTTTTAAAAAAATTTATAATAATTTTCATATGAATTTTTTTTTAAATAGAAATATTGATAACACTATTAAAACTAGCATTTATTGAAGATTTACTATTTAATTTTTTTAAAGGACAAAATTTACGTACAATATTATACATGTGGTTCTTACTATTTTTCAATGAAAATATAATAAGTGTATAATTTTCTTTTAAATATATACAAATTTTTATTTAAAAATAATAAGAATAAAAACTAGAGAATTGTTCAAAACTTTTGTCCTTTTTTATATATAACTTTCACAACATTATATATTCTTCAATATCACTAGCTACGAGGTGGGGTGCATGGTACACACTGGAAAGATAATGAATCAAACCATTGATAAAATTTAAATAGTGTTAACTCGTTATATAATAATGGTTCATCTATTATAATTCTTTTAATATTATTTTTATAATATCAAAAATATTTAATTAATAAGTACATTTTTTAGAAAAATAAATAAATAATGGTATTACAGATTTTTTTATTATAGATTTTCTTAAATTTGAATTTAATAGCATACCATATTTGGTAAAGAAAAAAAGCGTTATATAAAAAAATATGTCTTTCTTATAGATTTTCTTAAATATGAATTTAATAGCATAACATATTTGGTAAAGAAAAAAACTTTAAATCAAAATATTATGTAATTTTATTATACCAAATTTATATTCTCTTTGATCTTATATATAAGAAAAAATTAGCTTTTTAAATATATTAAAATGAACGTATTTGAATAATGTATGACCAAATATATTAATTATTTTATATTTTTAAAAAACAATTTTTTCTTATAAATAATATCATAAATAAAATAAATATTTTTTGTATTAATTAGTATTTTATTAATTTGTGTTTTTTCTACAACAACACTCAATACAAAGGTGGAGTGCGAGAGTGGTAGGAAACAACAACCAGTCGCTGACCGTGTGCACAACAAAGCACCAACCTTGTTTTCTCAAAATTTTATTCATCATAAATTGTCACAAAATCATGTTTTTTTTTCTCTTCATGTAAAAATTAAATTACATGTGACAATTCAGTTTCTCTTCTTCTTCCTCTGACTTTTCTCACAACTGTTCCTGTTCCATAGTATTTTAAATTTGCGATAAGATCCAAAATAAAAAACCACCCTTTATCTTCTATTCTTCAGAAAAGTCTCCATTTTGTTAAGACCCATGTTCCATAATCTTGTTCTTACCAACCTCACATATTCAAAAGTTTACTCAACTTCAATTTAGATCCATAGCGTAGAGGGTGGTTAATTACCATACAAAGTTCAATTTTTTATTATAAATTTCATTTTATTTTGTGTTTTAAGCAAGATGCAATCGAGGGTTGTGGCATCTGAAGAAGGAAAATCAAAAGGGTTATCACTAGGATCAATGCGTTTATTTGTCGTTTTCATTGCTCTATGTGTTGTGTTTTCTGTGATAAGCATATATACTATTAAGCATTTTGGGATTAAGAGTGTGGTTACTACAATGAGTTCAACTTTTCAGCCATGTGTTGAGGAACATGGTGGTTTGGAACAATGGATTAAACCTCCTTCAAGTCTGATCCATAATATGAGTGATAGTGAACTTCTTTGGAGAGCTTCTTTGGTTCCTAAGATTAAGAATTACCCTTTTCGAAGAGTTCCAAAGATTGCTTTTATGTTTCTTACTAAAGGGCCATTGCCTCTTGCACCTCTTTGGGAGAGGTTTCTCAAAGGGCATCAGAGTCGTTATACTATTTATATTCATCCATTTCCTTCTTATCAAGCTCACTTTCCTCCTTCATCTGCTTTTTATAAGAGGCAAATCCCTAGTCAGGTATGTGGATTTTGATCTTGTGATTTGTGAAACTTCATTTGTAGATGCTTTACTTGATCTGAAATTAATGCTAATAGTGCTTAATTTGTGCTAGTTTAGTTGTTTACAGTGCTAATCTGATATTCATTTGTTGTGGCTTTTTATTTGGTATTGTTTAGGCTTGTTTTTAAGGTTCTGATGTGAAATTTGGTGGTTATAGATTGTGGCTGATATGTAGTTTATTATAGTTGTACTTGTATCTTACTTTCTGATTTCTGTTCTGATTGCGATGTTGAATTTTTGGTGATTGTTACTTGATTGGTGCATCGGCGTACTAGAACTAAGGAAGAGTCTGATGAGGGTATTCAACACATTAGAAGAATAAGCATGCTTTTGGGTTGTGTGTTCATGAGTGGTAGCATAGTAATGTGTTAGCATAGGACCTAATTACGTGTTCTTAGTTGTTCAGAATTGTCCCTTTTGATCACGGTCTGTGTAAATCTTATGCAAAGTCAGAATTGTTCGAATTCTGCTATGCTACAATGCTTTAACACTGCTGTAGTTTCTACCAAACACCACTTTATATTGAACAGCGTATTGCAGAACAGTACCGATTTGTTTAAAATCTACTATGCTATAGTACTATATTGCCCGCTATAGCCACTATTTGATAACACTGTCCTTGATATTTTGTTTAAGTGATTATTCCCTTAATGATAGAACTCGAAAATTAAGTAGCAGAATCTTTATTATTGAACTGGAAATTAGTGAGGCCAAGGATCTACAATGGTGAAAAAAGAAAAGAGAATGTAAACCAGAGTTCTATGAACTCCTAAGCTAGAGAGAAATCTCTCCTACCTATCTCTAACAACTTTTCCGCCTCCCTCTCTCCTACTATATAACAGAAATTCCCTTTCTAACATAATATTGCCACATCATTCCTATTTTATTTATCAGACTCTACTAGGCTAAGGCCTTAGCCTAGTCCAGTATCCTTTCCTATCACTTAACCTTACCTAACATTCCATATTACTAGGATGATGGATGGTATTCAGTTTAAATGAGATGAAATTTGGAGAACTAGCTTGGCAGCCAGTGTAGTCAAGATCGAATGCGTATGATCTTACGTGTCAAGCATGCTTGAGATGAGAGTGCTACGGTTAGAGAAAGATCGTTTAAGTCGCTGGTGTTGTCAAGATCAAGCTTTTTGAAGCAAGATCGTAAAAAAATGTGCTGAGCCTTTTTTTTGGGCCTGATTTATAATTTTCATGTTTTTTTTTGTGTGTATAAATATGTATGAAATTATCATTTTCCCCTTCGGTAGGATCTTACATGCCGTGCTAATGATCCGAGTTTTACGATCTTTAACAAGTCGACTGATCCTACTTAAATCTCGTGTTTGACTACATTGAGGGTAGCTTTGAGCTGAGAAGTGATCATAAAATTCAATTGCTGACGAATGTTAGGTAAGCTTTCAAATGTGCTGGTTTATGTTAGTTGAGGGATTTAGAGTTAGTTAATGCTTGTTGGTTAGAAATTGGAATTTTAATAGAGTTTGGCAGAGACGGACCACAAAGATATAGGGATAGAAGATTAGGCGGCATAGACCATGGTTGCCAAAACTCTTAACTCTTAGAACCACACAAGCATAGACTCTACTTATTAAAATCAAGCTATCTAGCTATTAATATCGTTAGACTCACATATCAGAGAATAATAGCTTCGATGCACGGTTAATGTAAAACTTGGGTGACAGAATGCAAATCCTGTTTCTCACTGCATTTACTTCTTGCGGTTCTCACTCTCTACTTGATGCTTCTCTCTCCAGCAACCTTTTGTCATCTCTGTGCAGATCTAGTGGAGAATGGATCATCTCCTGCTTGTAGGTTCTGCTATCTATCCTGCATTTAATCTAATGGCTGAGAGAAACATGACATAAATGTAATGAGTGCAATTAGCGTTAAGCAGACGGAAGCAGGGCATGCACATGGTAAATTGTGTTTGGATCCTTTGATTCATGTTTTAAACAGTACTTTTGAAATAAGTTGATTTGTTTGTTGAATCTGAGAGTCAAGTTTACATAGATTCTCGAGTCTTACAACTTTAGATTAGGTGTATTTTCTTGAGTTGAGCCTGGTTTTGGTCCTAACCTAGGGAACCCCATCTCACCCATCGTCTTTTTTGTTCCATGGGGCATTGTGGTGCTCCATATGCGTTCAACCTGTTATCACCTTCTGTTAAAGCCATGTAACCAAACCAAATATATTTATTGGTAACAAAAACATCAGGATAAGGCCTCTTTCGATTTTTCCTTTCATGAGTTAGACAGTGTAGGACACAAATAGAGGTAGAGGGGGTGCCAAGGGGGAAAGGAGAATGACTTCACACTGGCAGGTGATTTCCATATCAACCATGTAACGTGGTGGTGACGAATGGCCTGAAATATTCTTGTCTTAGCAACGTTTGACAGAAGAAGTTAGCGCCTACATATTACACTGGTAGAGCTCTTCATGCATGGTAGCCACCAGTATCACCCGGGTCCGATATTTTATTCCCACTGTTTTTTATTTACTGCACTTTGTCGTTTTTCAAAATGATTTATCTTGTATAGTTTTCAATGTTATATATTCCTATGTCTGAACCTTTGTTTTCATCCAAACATTGAAAACACACCAAAGCCTATAATAATAGTTTTCTTCTGAACATGAAAGTTTCTTATGCAGAAGTTTCATTATTCACTCATCCAGTTACGAACTTCGATTTTCCTTTTGCAGATTGCAGAGTGGGGAAGAATGAGCATGTGCGACGCAGAAAGAAGACTAGTTGCCAATGCACTACTCGACATCTCCAACGAGTGGTTTATCCTATTGTCCGAATCATGCATCCCTCTCTACAAATTCAGTACAGTCTACAACTACTTATTGAAATCCAAATTCAGCTTTGTCGGCGCATTTGACGATCCCGGTCCATTCGGAAGAGGAAGGTACAACCCAAACATGGCCCCTCTAGTAGACATTACAAAATGGCGTAAAGGCTCTCAATGGTTCGAAGTAAATCGAAAGCTCGCCGTCAACATTGTGGAAGACACCGCATTTTATCCGAAGTTCGAACAATTCTGCAGACCAGCTTGTTACGTTGACGAGCACTATTTTCCAACCATGTTAACAATTCAAGCGGGGAGTGCGTTGGCAAACCGGAGCATAACATGGGTGGACTGGTCTAGAGGCGGGCCCCACCCGGCGACATTTGGAAAAGCAGATATCACTAAGGAGTTTTTCAGTAGAGTTCTTGGAGATCAAAAATGCATATATAATAATAGAAACTCTTCAGTTTGTGTTCTTTTTGCTAGAAAATTTGCTCCTAGTGCTTTGGAACCTTTGTTAGATATGGTGAAGTCAAAAGTCTTAGACTTTTGATAAACATATAGATGTAGAATAAAAGTCTATAGAAAAACTAGAAATTTTGTTGTATGGCCATGACATGGTGATTGCTTCATTGATGAGTGCTAGATGATGGTAGTGATAACCTCAGTTTTCATGATTTTTGAGTCATTTTTGAATGTACAAAAGAACATATTGGATCATACATTTGTTTCATTGTTTGGATCTTTATTTTTAACCTCACTATAATGGTCATGTTCTTACGATATAACATAATTTTACATTGTGTTCAGTGATTTGTTGTTGCATATTCTATTTCCTCTTAATCTTTTCTTCAATTTCTTAATGTTAATACTTTTAGGCTTTTGAAAGATCAAAAGAAAATGAATTTTATAGGTTACTTAAATTAATTATTTACATTTTATTGTTGTATTTAATTAAAATAAATGAATATTTTTGTTGGGATTGTTGAATATATAAACTGATGTACCTTGAATCAACCAGTGCAAGGAACATATATTTTATAATCCTTTAATATTATAATATGCTATATTTTGTACCATGTATAATTAATTATTGTGTTGCTATTTTTGATTTCATCTCGTTGGTTTTTCTTTATTCTTCATTAAAGATAGGTACACAGTGCAAAAATATATAAACTGCGGAATCAATATGCGAAGAAGAAGATCAGCAAAAGGAAAAAAAACTGTTGTTTTCTAAAGGAGAAAACTTGTCATATATATGTAAGAAAAATATACAGAAAATAGTATAAATTATGATTAGAAAATAGTTAAGCCCATCGAAAAAAAGAAACAATCTATTTAGCTTAAAGAGAACAATCACCATCTGCCACTGCTCACTCCGTTGCAAGCTCACCAGGTTTAACTAAAAAAAAATCCTCTATCCATATGCTTACCACCATTGTTCTCATTGTTATGACCCCTGCTCACACGCTACCACGTAATGCCGTATTTTTTTCCCAAACTTTATCCCACCCTACTATTTTGGTCCCCATCCAAGCACCCCGGTCCAACCACTCCCATATCCACCATATCCTCCCCTCTTTCCAACTCCACCACCCTACAACATCCCTTTAACCCCTCATCCATGGTATCCTAACATCTCTCGTATTCCCCCATTCCGCGCCCCTTAATTGGAACTGGCTTTATTTGATGGTTCAAACCTTCTTGAATGATTATTTCAAGCTGATCAGTTTTTTAGTTTCTACAATCTCCCACTGGAAAACATATTGTCCTTAGTGTCTTTTTACATGAAAAGTGAGGCTTTATGCTAGTAAGTGGATGCATTAGAATCATTTACTAAGTGATTGGTTCTCTTTTACTCGAGCTTTAGAATTGCATTTTGATCCTTCTACCTATGAAAACCATCAGGAAAAATTATTTAAACTGAAACAAGATGGTTAAGTTATGGATTACTAAGATAAATTTGAAAAATTAGGGAATCAAGTTGTGGGTTTACCTCAAGAGGCCATTTTGAATTGTTTTATTTCGAGTATGTTCCTTGAAATTCGAAATGAAATGGTCATCCATCGGCCCACCTCCATTTCCCAAGCCACTGGCCTTGCAAAACTAATTGAATCCAAACTCAAAGACACCAAACCCAAATACTCCAAACCCTTCCCAAATCATTACCAAAAGCCCACCTCTACTACTCCAAACACTAACACTTTCAAATTCCCACCCCCAACAACCCAACAAGTTAGCCCTTCAGAATCTCGAAAAGGTTTGTAAAAACACCAGTACTTTGACATAAAGATATGGTTTAGAAGTATCTAATACGATACGCCTATCAGATGTCGGGGACTTAGTGTATTTTTTGAACCCAAAGGTCACCTATATAAGAAATACTTCGACAACATTATTTGAGTCAAATGGAGATTCTCGACAGAGGGAGTTCATAGATCTGAAGGCAATTATTAGTGTATCTGATGGTTTGCAGCAGTTCAAACGTTGAAGACGCATGGAAGCAAACTAAAAGGCTGAAGCCTATGTAGGGGATAAATATTGATTCCTATAGAGATAACAACTATATACAGTTAACATTGTAATAGTATAGAAGTCGAGTTTGATTTATGTAACAGAGGTCACAATTTTCACTTATTTTATATAAAACTAAAGTATCAAGTCATAGAGAGAAACTATTTGGGAGAATATGTATGAATTTGAGTATTTTCTTTCAACCTTTTGAATTCAAGCATTTAATTAATGATATTTATTACATTTTTCTTACACTTTCTTCTTTTAGAGCATTTTTGCATTACTTTAATTAGAGTTTATGTCTAGTTTTTCGACATTCAAACACCAAAGTCCCAAGCACAAACACTATTTTTTGTACTTTATGCATAAATCGTTCTTAGAATTTTTTTCGAGTTTAATCCTATAAGTGAACTAAAACTTGTTATTTAATTTACTGAAAAATACCACAAAACACTAAGCAGTTGAGATGAAACCTGTTCTCAGATAAAAAATTTCCCCATGGATTATGGCTACAAATACCCTAACCCCTAGGGTTAAGAGAGGACATTCACTATTAACATATTCAACATATAAAGACTCTCTTACATTCTCTCGCGTTGGAAGGTTCATCACTTTATTGTATTTTTTACAAGTACAGATGGCGTCCACCATATAACATCAGTAAATCTAGTATAGTACACACTATCTCTTCACTTTCAGTCACCTCAATCATCTTTCTCACCATGGTGACATAATGAGGCACCACAACAACCAACAATAGTAGTAGCGGCGACAACAAAGTCAAAACAGAGATGCGAGCCACTATGGAGGAGTAGTGTCGTCCAACCAAATCACATAAGACATTGTTTTGACCCTTTAGCAATGATGTCACGGGAATAATCGACCGGAAGAAGACGAGATCCTAAATCCCACAGTTCCTCAAACAAGTCTTTGTTTGGAGGCATGTGCTAAGTGCAACTTGAATCCACAATCCACTCTTTACTTGGATCTCCACTTGAAACCTTAAGAACATTGGATGAGTCGAAATCATCTTGAATTGCCATTATCCTTACCTCCATGATCTTTCAGGTGTTTAGGGCACACTTTTCTTGTATGAACATCCTTATTACAGTGATAACATCGAATACCAGACGCATCAACTATAAGACTTCTACTAACTTTTACCCTTTTTTGTCGAACTTGCCATCTCTCTTTGTGAAATTCACCTTAACCGATAGACCTTCACAAGTCGAAGATGTCTTCTAATCCTTTCATTCGTTCAAATCCTTAGAATACAAAACTGATTGAACTTCTTCAAAGGCCAACGACTCTCTTACAAAAAAGAGAGTTTCTTTGAAGTGGGCGTGTGATATGGGAAAAGCAAACAACAACAACAACACTTGATCTTCATCTTCGATCTTGACATCAATATTTTCAAGATTAAGAATCAGCTTGTTGAACATATCCAACTACTCAGCCAATATTTTATCTTCACTCATCTTGAATGAATACAAAGCTTGATTTAGGTAGAGGCGATTGACCAACGATTTGATCATGTACAAATTTTCAAGCTTCACCCATAAATTCGACGCCGTCGTCTCCTTTGAAACATGTAGAAAAACCTTATCACCAAGGCTCAATAAGATGATGTCGTGGGCTTTCTCGATCATAGTCATTTTTCATTTGCTCGTTAACGCACCGACCATGGTTGTGACACCCTTCAACGCTTCTAACCATCTCGGCTAAACGTGTAGGGATTTCATCTTAAAGCGTCACCGACCGAAATCGTTTACCCTGGTGAACTTTTCAATCTCATACTTAGTTGACGATATCTTCTCCATGCTCACGGCACCAATTTATTGCGAAAAAGGATGTCAGAATAACAAAGTATAACATGCTTATTTATTGGAAAGAAATCCACAAGGGTGAGAAAAAAGGGAAATAGGAAAAACACAATAAATTGATTATAAACTATTATTCTTTACTTTCTCTTTGAAACAAGATTACAGGTGTTACAAAATAACAAATAACCTTTCTCATCCTAATTAGGATTTGCATTGTATAATGGTGAGAGATCTATATGCTACTTATAAGAAAACTAACACAATAAACTAATGGATTTTTTCACATAAACTCATTACACAAGCCATCTTAACCAATTGGGCTTAACAAACAAGTCAAATTCGACATGCTAAAAATTCTAACATTTTGACTAAGGAAATTTCTTAATGCACCCTATAGTTTTCTAGTGTACCTCGTGAAATTCCAAAAATACCCTCAAATTCTAAAAATGCATCTCCAAAAGAACAAAAAACACACAATTCATTCATTTTTGAACTGCGCCCTAATTCTAAGAATAAATTTATTCTGAAAATGCATTTTCGGAAAGTGTCCGAAAATGTATTTCCATAACCTACTGTTTCTTGCTAGAAATCATATGGCAATTCATAATTCATATAAGCAAGTTGACCTGAGGGAAGATGTATTAAATAAGAGAATTTATTAATCCACCCCATAGTGAAGTGGGACACCATATGAAAAATCGAAAATACTCTTCCCAAGACTGGAAGTATATTTCTGATTCGCACACTTTTTTGTACAAAACATACCAAATGTGGTGTCACCCTTCAAATTATAAGAAACTTAAATCGAGATGCACTTTCGGTTTGGAATCGGAAATATGTTTCTGGTTATAGTAGCGGGAACATTGAAATGTGTTGCCACCTGGATATTTTGTATATTATCGAAAGTATATTTCCGGTTTTGGGCACAACACAGATTACTTAAAACAGCAACCTTGTTGACATGTTTAGCATCACCATTTCAACTCATTCCACTCCAAACCTCTCAAAAACCCTCTCCATTTTTCACTTCAAATCATCATTTTTGTGGTTCATCATATCAGATAGAGCTCAAGAAAGTAGAACTTCAGAAAAATTGTATTCCTTTTATACCTCATTCACTATATTAATCTGTTACTTTTTGAATAAATAAGGTTACGTATAAATCAGAAGTATACATCTAGTTTATGGATGAATAGAACCGGAAGTCCACTTTTGGTTTCTGTCTGTGTTTTTTTTGTAAGCAACTTTCATTGTGACATGTTAATAATTATGTTATTTATGTAACATAGGTATGGTGCACCCCGATAACATTCCTAAACCTGATGTATCTAAAATTGTTTCTCCGGTCGTAGTTTCACCTCTCGTAATTAAGGCGGTAGATGTTCGTGAATATTTTGAAAATGTTGAAGAATTTGAATTACGGGATGACATGTTGCGGTGGATTTGTATCGAGGCCACGAAAATAGGATTTGGTATTGTGATAGCAAGGTCCGATAATTGTACGGATATGAGAAATGTGTTTGTAATTTTGACATGCAAAAGAAGTAGGAAATATGTACCTCGTATTCAAAGTTTTAAACGCGAGGATACCGATTCAAGAAAATGTGAATGTCCATTTCAGTTGCGGGGTTATCTTATGGCTAACAAGAAGTGGAAATTTAGTGTGATTAGCAGTAAACACAATCATGATTTAACTCAAAAGTTGGTCGGTCAATCAATAGCATGTCAGCTCCTTTCGGATGAGAAGACATATGTTTTTGACATGACTTTGAATTTGGTACCGCCTAAAAACATTCTTGCAACTTTGAAGCGCAAAAGACCCGAGAGCATATAAAATATCAAACAAGTGTACAATAAGCATTATCAAACCAAGTTAGTGATTCGGGAGGATCGAACCGAGATGAAACACCTATTGAAAGTTCTAGATGAGAATAAATATGGTTGTAGGCACCGACGGTGTGATGATGGAGTAACAGTTAGATATATTTATTGGACTCATCTTGATTCCGTTAAATTTTTCAACATGTTTCATATCGTGCTCATAATTGATTCGATGTACAAAACCAACAAGTACAGTCTCCGTTGTTGGAAATTGTTGGTGTTACATCGACCGAGAAGACGTATTCTATTGGTTTTGCATTTTTAGAGTACGAAAAAGAAGACAACTTTGCATGGATTTTAGAGGTTTGTAGGTCAATGTTAAAGGATCAACAGGATATGCCTAAAGTTATTATTACCAATTGAGATGTGACGTTAATGAATTCGATTGCAACTGTATTTCCCATTTCATACGCATTACTTTGTAGGTAGCATATTACTAAAAATGTGAGAAGTCGGGTTAAACTTGTCGTGGGGTCAAAACAAGTTGCTGGTGAAGATGGAAAATTGGTCAAGTCGGGCGTTATTGTGGAGAAAATTATGGGTGCATGAAATGTTATAATAAATACATCTACAAAATAGCTATATGTTAATGATGTTTTACAATTCCGATCTGTTTGTGAGAAATATCACGATCATTTGAAATATGTTGAAAGCACAATTCTTCATCAAGTTAAGGAGAAGGTAGTTTATGCATGGACTGGTCAGGTTATGCACCTCCGTGATACAATAACAAACCGAGTTGAGTCTGCGCATGCATGTTAACAACACGATGTATTCTCAGTTGGTTGGTAACATCTCTCAGGCGGCTCTGATTACATTTTTACGAGGCTAAAAGAGCTTTTAATATGGATGCTGACACCTTAAAGTGTGGTTGCACAATTGTGAAAGCATATGGTCTCCCTTGTGTTTGTGTCATATCTAAGAAAATGAGTGGTGATAGCCCGATACGTATGGACGAGGTCTCTAGTTATTGGAAGAGACTAAGTTTTGACGATGAGGGGAATATGAAAACCGATAAGTCAAATATCTTCATCTTGGCTAAATGGGAAGCAATACAAGAAAGATTTTTGAAATTCGATGACGCCACCAAACTCCACATCAAAGAAGAGTTGAGGAAGATTGCATATTCGTAGACCACGGATTTGAAACCACTGATCAGTGCATTTTGATGCACATTCTTTCATGTTTGTACTTAAATATTTCTATGTTTTGCTTTGTTTATTTTTATGTTTTATAATGTTTTTCTAATTTAGTTTATTTTTGGTTTAATTTGATTTTCGTATTTAATTTTCAGCTTTAGCAGCTTTCACGAAAAAATTCATAAATGGAGCTACGAGTATCGGATCGAAGTGTTCTAAAATGTGTTGGAAAGCTAAGAGAAAGATCTACGACTTTTATTTAGAAGTCAAAAGCTGATTCAGACTGTAGCAGACCTGAAAAATCCGTTGAAGTTGCAGCATTAGATTTATAATTTATTTTGGGTTATTTGTTTTGGGTCTGGGTTATGTATTTGACCCAGTTGGGTTGTAAACCGAATTGTTTTGTTTTCCTCTATTACCTAGCAGCCGCTACAGTAACTTCTACACATTATTCATGATGGAAAAATACTCTTGTTTTTGAACGATCATGATGAGGAACTAATCACCAAGGATCGATCTACTGTTCATGTTTCCGCCAAAACTTTGAGGTTTTATAATTTCAATCCAATTTCTTTTCCCTTTCAATAGTCTTATATATCTCTCATATGCCTAATTCAAGTTATATATAATGTCATTGATTTAATTCAATAGGTTTATGTTTCCTTGATCTGTTTCGCGTTTTAGCGTTGCTTTACCGTTAAAATTGCGTATGTCGAATCATGTTTGCTTAATTTGTGAGTGTTGAATCTATTTGCTTAATTTGGATAATAGGAATATAAACCACATAGTGTCAATTTCTCTTGTTAATTGGTACTATAATCGAATAGGAATTTGAATTCGCTTGGGGTTTGGATTTATAATTACCGATGATAAGTTGGGAACCTGAACAGTAGGTTGATTCGTTTTTAGCTTATTTCATAATCACATATTTGAACTATTTTTCATAATCGAAACTCAAAACCACACATTAATCGTTGATGCAATTTGTTAATAATAATCAGAATCTTTGTGATACGATACTCGAGTTGTCGTTACCGTTACTATATTTTCAAAATAACTCATTTTTGATCCGTGTGCGACAGCGGATCAAATTGGTGCCGTTGCCAGGGATTCTTGTTGTTATTAATTAATATTAGAGTCATAGCTTGTTAGTGTTTTTTTTTGTGTTTGTGATTTTCAGGGTTGCCATACCGGTTGTAGTATAGTGGTAAGTATTCCAGCCTGTCGAGTACTACTAGAAGCTATAGTGTCGAATTGATCCAATTTTTTTTTTGTAATTTAGAAAAAAATCGAAGAACAGTACTCTTTTAGAACAAGTTCTAAAATAGTTCAACCGTCAAAATCACAAATTTGTCTTTTTTCTATTTTTAATTATTTTTTATTGTTTTCATAATGTCGAAAAAATCCACAAAAATTCTCAAAATTTTTATTTCAGTTCATTAGATTAAATTTGTTATTTTTGTATTTTTATGAATTTATTTTAATCGTTTTTCTTCTTTCTATTTGTTTTTGTCTACTTGGGACATAGTTGGTATTTATGTGATTGTTGATATCATGGCTGAACAAAGAACTTTGAGGCAGTTGGCTACCTCTAATATGAACTGTAATGGTTTATGCATTGACTATCCTATAGTTGACGCACCTTTTGAATTTAAAACTGATATAATACAATTGTTGCCAAAGTTTAATGTTCTTGCAGGTGATCCACATAAGCATTTAAAGAAATTTCAAATTATGTACTCTGCACCTTCCGAACCTTCACTAGAGGACATTGTCAAACAAATGGCTGCAAATAATCTTTAGTATTAACAACAAATACATTATACTTTGCAGACTTTGTAAACACAGATTAGACAACTTGCCACTTTGATGAATGCCATGCAGCAAACTCAAGGATCAAACCTACAATCCTTAGAAGAGCATTTTGTTTTTCCAAAAGAGTTGCTTTTTGAGACTTTTGATGATACTTGTATTGATTTTGTTGCATATGGTTTTCCATTATTGTCTGATTTTGATGATGTTTACTCTTGTGATGTTTGTACTGACACTAAATTTTGCCTTGTTTGTGCTGAAATTGAGGTTGCCTTGCAAGTTGATAAACTTACTACACATGAGGTTGCAAATGAAATTGTTCATGTAGATGAAGTTATTGACATCCCGGCTACCCCAAGCATACAGTCCATTGAACAACCACCTTCTCTAGAGATGAAACTACTTCTTAAAAATATGAATTATGCTTATTTAGAGAGGAATGAGAAAATGCCCGGTTACAATTTGTTCTAACCTTGATTTCGATCAAGAAAATAAGTTTTTGCAGGTTTTGAAGAAGTATAGGTTTTGAATAACTTTGGCTGACATTCCCGATATTAGCCCATCCATGATTTTACATAGGTTCTCAATTGAAGTGGAAGATGAAACAAAAGTGGTGAGGCATCCCCTCAATCTTTTGATCTTTGATTTTGTGAAAAAGAAGATCACGTGCCCACTTGACACTTTTACTTATCGAAGATTCTTCTTTGATCTTGGAATAAAATGCGAAGGCATTGATAAAAATTTCAAAGTCAATGGTCACCTTCCCAAGTTATTCCATGAGATCCCCACGTTGGAAGATGAAATTGTAGAAGAGATATCATTGCTAAAGTCTACTTATGTGATCACCTATCCACCATGACTACTCGAGTGTGTTCTTTCCTCTCTCTTATTTTATGTTTGTTTCTTTCATTGAGGGCAATGTATGTTTTAAGTGTGGGGGAGAGAATCATATTTTTTTCTTTGTTTTTTTTGGTTTATTTGTTTTTATTTTGGTTTGTTTCTTTTCTTTAAGTAACAAATAATAACTTTGAAACACTTTGCATTTTTTTTGAAAGATTTGGGCTATAGATTAATCTGAGGTTAGTTGTGGAGACTTGGGAAGAGTTCACAAGATTGATATCATCTTAACACCGTAAGTCTTCTGCATGTGAAAGTTAATTTGAATACTTATTATGACATAGCCTTGAATTATCATTCTTCTCTTGAGTAGTTTATCTTTGCAGTCGACACCATCTCACACATAATCTATGTAAGAAAGCCAATGAAAATAAGTGAGTGATTCAAGTTTTATTTGAAGAAAAAAAGGAATGCACCTTCTAAGTTTGGTGACTCTCACCTGGTTACTTAACCCGACGGTTGTAGAACCTACAAAAAACGATTTCAAGACCCGTTGTTAGTTAGTTCAGAGGTTTCTAGTGCTGAACTTGGAAGGGCAGATTACAGTCTGATCCCCCACAACTACAATTGGGTAAGTAAAGGATTATACCACTTAGGTACCAGAGCCCCATGCAAAAAGGATCAGAGTCACTAACCGGTCTCCTTACTATGAGTGTGTGGAGATAACGAGCTTAATGTGATTGCGTCAGAATGAAAGAGAAGAGGATGAGTAAGTTAGGCTTATGTATAATAACATGATTCAAATTTATTTGTATATGTAGGAGGCTTATGTCTACACAATTATGGATTAGTGTTCCTCGATATTCTTAGTATGCAAGATTAGTACATATCGATGCAATCTTAATCGAAGAAGAGTTTGTAGCCTGGAATGAGTAACTGATGATAATGTTGTGTTTCTTTTGATTTTATTTTGCTCGGAGTGCAAAAGTTCAAGTGTGGGGGAATTTGATCAGTGCATTTTGATGCACATTCTTCCATGTTTGTACTTAAGCATTTCTATGTTTTGATTTGTTTATTTTTATGTTTTATAATGTTTTTCTAATTTAATTTATTTTTGGTTTAATTTGATTTTCGCATTTAATTTTCAGTTTTAGCAGCTTTCACGGAAAATTTCATAAATGGAGCAGCGAGTATCGGATCGACGCATTATAATATGCATTGGAAAGATAAGAGATAGAGTTACGACTTTTATTTAGAAGTCAGAAGCTGATTCGAAATGTAGAAGACCTGAAAAATCCTTTGAAGTTACAGTATTAGATTTATAATTTATTTTGGGTTATTTGTTTTGGGTCTGGGTTATGTATTTATCCCAGTTGGATTGTAAATCGAATTGTTTTTTTTCCTCTATTACCTAGCAGGCGCTACAGTAACTTTTACACATTATTCATGATGGAAAAATACTCTTGTTTTTGCATGATCATGATGAGGAACTAATCACCAAGGGTCGATCTACTGTTCATGTTTCCGCCAAAACTTTGAGGTTTTGTAATTTCAATCCAATTTCTTTTCCCTATCAATATTCTTATATATTTCTCGTATGCTTAATTCGAGTTATATATAATGTCATTGATTTAATTCGATAGGTTTATGTTTCCTTGATCTGTTTCGCGTTTTAGCGTTGCTTTACCGTTAAAATTGCGTATGTTGAATCACGTTTGCTTAATTCGTGAGTGTTGAATCTATTTGCTTAATTAGGATAATAGGAATATAAACCACATAATGTCAATTCCGCTTATTAATTGATACTATAATCGAATGGAAATTGGAATTCGCTTGGGGTTTGGATTTATAATTACCGATGATAAGTTGGGAACCCGAACAGTAGGTTGATTCGTTTTTAGCTTATTTCATAATCACTTATTTGAACTATTTTTCCTAATCAAAACTCAAAACCCCACATGAATCGTTGCTGCAATTTGTTAATAAGAATCTGTGTGATACGATACTCGAGTTGTCGTTACCGTTACTATATTTTCAAAATAACTCATTTTTGATCTGTGTGCGAGAGCGGATCAACCACCCTCCCAACCGGTAAAAACTAAAGGTGCACCAAAGAAGTTGAAATCGACACTGGGCGACAGTTCTACTACGACGAGTCCTTTGTATTTTGAACATGTTAAAAAAGTGTTTCCCGATTCACCTACATCGAAATCTCAGAAAAGTGCTTTCAAAGGTGTCCGTATTAGCAAACCACCTCCACCAAAAATACCATTCATCGATCACATGCAGGTTTTTATGCACAAGTACATTGAACCTATCGTCAATGTCGGTAGTGACGGTAACTGTGGTTTTCGAGCTATTTCTAGTTTGCTTGGTAGTCGTGAAGAGTATTACAATACTGTGCGAGATACCCTGATCACATAGTTGACGGAAAATAGATGATTATACACACGTGTGCTAGGGAGTAAAGAGAAGGTTAAGGAAATATATCACACACTTGTACCTGCCGAGGTTGGATTTGCACAAGAAGATAAATGGACGCACTTCCATCAAATGGGTCATCTCATAGCAAGTGCATATGAGAAGATGTGTATTGATCTGACAAGATAAGATTTTTCGGAGACTTATTTTCCTCTGTGCACTGCTAGGACACCAAACCCCAATGATCATATTATATGTGTTGGATGGATTTCAAATCCGCAACATTTTGTTCAAGTCTATTTGAAACCGGGATGATACCACCTACATCACCGGAGTGGGCATTTCATTTCACAGACTCATCAGAGACCTGGTCGGAATAATTCATGGAAAGGATGCAAGAATACAACAAGTTGAACCAAATTGAAAAAGAAAAAAATATGGAAAAGTCAAATGGGGTGCCACCGGTAGATTTATCAAGCGACACCTTTTCGGCTCATTCAAGTAGTTAGGTAACATTTTAATGTTAACTTCATTTTGTTCATGTATTATGATGTGGAAATATAATCATTTTTGTAGTTTGACCAAATGCACAATAATTAAATACATGAGATTTTATGGTGTAAGTTATTGTTTTTGTTCTGTTTCTGGTTTTTCACTCCCAGGGAATTTATCGAAAGTATACTTTCGATTTTTGGTAGTTAAAAACCAGAATTTTAATTCTGATTTTATCACTGACACAAAGATATAATTTGTATGGACCATGTTTGCCTCCAACTACTATAAAAATACTCCACTTCTTATATTTTTCCATACCACAATAACAAAAACCAGAAATGGACGTGAAAGTGAACATTAAATGGATTGTTGGAGTTGTCCATTTTCCCGATGCTACACCATCTCGCAAATTTGAGACCACTGTGTACACCCCTATTGAAGATGTGCGTGAAACATTGTAGGAACTTGTACCTTTGGCGACAGTCAAAAGGTAGTGAAGATCGAGTACCGCTCGTCATCGATTGACAATGAAGGGAATCTTCAGTTCATCAACCATGAGCTGGAGAACAACGCTGGTTTACGGGTTATGTGGTCTACTTATGATAGTTTTCAGGAGAAAGTTCCAATCAGACTAGATGCAACTTTATCAAAAACGATCGATGATATTATGAGGATGTTGCAACGTTCACCCGGTTGTTGATTTGTAATGTTTGATTTATGTTTAGCTACTAAATGTATTTGCTAAGTTCATGTTATGAATTATATGTATGTCTATGTTAAGCAATGCAATGAAATTTTCTAGTTTCTGTTATGAATAAAACCGGAAATACAGTTACGATACAGAACCAAAAATTTATTTTCGGTTTTGTGTGTTTTTTATCAGATAGTGGTGCGCATCAAAAATATACTTTCAACTTTAAGAGATATTTAAAAAAATTTGCGTGGTGCGTAAGAAGGTTATGAGTGGATTAAGAAATTCCATTAAATAATAGAGGTTGGTAGTTCAATGCCACAAATGCCTTAATTGACCTCTATTATAAAATGATTTCATGAGTACTAAAATTAATAATAGAAAAATATATTTTGAAACAATTTACAAATTTATTATTAATAATAATTGTTATATACAGAAAAATATTTAAATTTCTATCATCAAAATGAATTTAGAGATAAAATTGAAAAAGGGTAAATATTTAATTGAAAAAGATAAACAATTATGTTGAAACATTTTGGATATGATAAAGTTGATGGCCTTCCACTATTATTGTAAATCTTCATTTTTCTTAATTTTAATTATTAAATTAAAGTTTTCTTTTTGTTATTTCTATTGAAGATCTACACCAATATAATATTGTATTATTTTTAAATATTAATTTATAATTTTTTTATTTCTTATTGATGAGGTTTTCCTTATTTACCGCAAGACGTGCTTGGATATATATGGGGAACACACTATTCCTTATTTTCAAAATTCAAATATCGACATTGTTTTGTTAGAGATGTCTTATTTGATATATTTAGGCGTGCACAAATATATGTAAAGAAAGAGGTGCCTGTGAATTTTTTGACTGATCCACATAAGGGGAGATCAACTCTTAGACCAGCAGATATTCTAGTGTATGGATGGGCAAGAGGGAAACATGCATGCGTAGATTTGACCAGAGTTTTCTAACTGGTGGGACCGAGGTCTTGAAGTTTTACTGTGAGACAAATAACTCACATTGCCACTTCAAGTAAAGTGGCCAAACATGAAAAAACATGTTAAGACAATCAACATGCTTTTATATCGTTTGCCTTTGATACTTTTGGTTTTCTAGCACCAAAAGCGGTGAAACTTTTACAAATAATATAAAAGTTTATGCATAACAATATTGTGTCTTCTAAAAACATGAATGTAATTTTTTAAAGGATTGATTTTGTTATCCAAAAAGGAATAACAAAATTTGCCAATACTATTTCGATATAATTTTGATTATTATATCAATATTAATAAAAAATTTAATCATTTTTAATGCAAAATAAATATAATTATTAAATCTTTTTTAATAGAAACTCCACCGGTGAATTTGAGTAGAATATAGGAAAACAAAATTTCTCTAAATGTAATTCCGATTTTCAAAAATATACTTTAGATTTTTTTTACAAAATTAGAGTGTGTTTCATTTACATAAGTATTTCGTGTATTTTTAAATATTTTTGAAAATTAAGAGAATATTTTTGAATTTTTATATGGTCTTTTCAACTATACAGTGTGTTAAGACATTCTCTCGACTAATGCATAATGAACATGCTTCAATTACAAAATTGTAGAATTTCGACTACAATATACAAAAATAGACTTCAACGACATTCAAATATCCTATCGAATTATAAAAAAAAAAAAAAAAAAACTACCATTCAATCATACTAAAATTCCTTTTAATATCTCACATAAAAAAATTGATAATTTTGTTTGGTCATCTACGTTGAAAAATTAGTCCAACCTGCTTAGCATCCACGCCAACATGCTTCCGTCAACGTAGAACTATTTTTAAGGATCAATAATACTACTAGTAATAAATTTGAAAATAATATAAATTAGAATAAAAAACATATATATTAAAGAATTTAATTAAAATACATTGATAGTGTAAACAAAATTTACACTCTGAATAAATAATTTAATTGAAATATATTGATAGTGTAAAAAATGTTTACACCGTGAGTAAATCATAATTGTTAGATTATAAATTTTGTTTTATTTTTATTTTTATTATTTATTAAATAGTATTAATTAGTAGTTGTGATGCACTGACCGTGTAAAAAGTTTTACATTGACAGTGCATAACAATTGATTTATATATATATAATTTTATTTATTAAAAGTCTATTTATTTAAGATAAAAAGTGATTCAAAATAAAATAATTTGAAGATCTCATTTAATATTTTTAATTTTTCTTTATTTGGAAATTTAAATGAAGTTATTTTTTATTGCAATAAAAAATCATTTTTAATATTTTACTGAAAATCATATTATTTACCAAAATCAATTAAAAGTAAAGTCTTATTTTAAAAAAAAAAAATCTTAAATTTTGATTATTTGAAAAGTATAAACAAAACAAGAAAAGATTATAAAAAAAAAGTAGCTTTTGAATAATTATTATTTTGTGAAATAAGATGCTGCAAACTGATTTTATATAGAAAATAAAAGAAGTATATAATTTTATTCATTTTAACTTTTTTATATACATCAAAATATAGACAATTTTTCCATATGCGTCTCTATTGAGACAGCAAGGCTGCCGGCCCCAGAAACAACCCATCAAGGTCAGTCACATTTTTTTTTAATAATAAAAAGAAGTTTTGCAACATGCAAACTCAAAAAAAAATTAATTAATTAATCATTTTTGAAAAATCTAAATACTCTACTTTTTTATTTATTTATGTAAATATTTAATTTTAAGAAAGTTAAAAGACAAAAAACTTGTATTTTATGAAATTACGAGTTTTTTCGTCGCCCCTTTTTCTTCTTTATTTACATATTATATTGAGAAAAAGCATTTTTATATTAATATTGATATTACCAAATTTAAAAAGTATATAACAATTTGAGAAATGAGATATGAGTTATAGTTTGTAGGGGTTGTCAAAGGCCTTACTAATTTTTTGTGGATTAAGATTTGCTCATGATGATAAGAAACCTTATTTTGAGATATTCTTAGCTGAGGAAAAAACAAGCTCACGTGAAGTGGGAGACCATATATTTCATATATTTTTAGGATACATTTATGTACATAATGAATTGTCTTTTTTTTTAAAAAAAAATTATGCAAACACAACTTTATTAAGAGCCAACAAAAGGCAAAGATATAGAAAGAAATGTTCAGGTTATGGATACAATTCGATCAAGTGCGAAAGGCAAATATATAGAAGAAATGTTTAAGTTAGGGATACAATTCGATCAAGTGCGAGAGCCAACAACTTTGCCTATATTAATGGAGGGCATCAATATTACTATTTCTCCTAACAAAAATAATATAAACTAAAGAAAATTGTTTAATTAATTCAAGACAATCTACTAAAGTATCCGATTGAATAATGACATTACGAAGATTCATATGTTTTGCCAGTTGAAAGCCCTAACTGATGACCAAACCTTCTGCAACTTTCGATTCCGCTACACTTCGCATCTTTTTACAAGCGGAGATGAGGACCTTGTTCGTCGAGTCCTTGATCACACAACCTAGCACCACAATTTCTTCATTAAAACATCCCGCATCAACTTGGACGACGCAAGATTGCTACAAATTCTATTCCCCCAAGTCTGCATTGGTGTTCCTAGCACATTGCGGATTTGCCGCGCCGTACTCAGCAACGTGAAAAACTCCTTCATTCACAACATCACTAGCAGGCCCTTTCGTTCCTTTAAAAAGTACTTCATTCCGCCATTTCCACAAACTCTAGAGCAACATACAAAAAAATTGGATGACGTAACAATCTTTCCAACTTAAGCAAGTTTCCATCCACAAAATAGGGTCAGAGTTTGGCTGGATTCTAAGGCCTAATGGAGAAGATAACCAAACTTCCAGAGAAATAAGGCATTCCATAAACACATTGTTCAAAGTCTTTGGGTGATTAAAGCAAAATGGACAACATGGATCAATAAAAATACCTTTCTTTATAAGATTTGAACGGATGGGAAAAATGTTTCTAGCCAATCTCCACAGAAAATTTCGAATTCGAACTTGAACCGAAGCCTTCCATAACACTTTCCACAACGAAGCGAGACCATTACTCGATGGGCCAGGCACCTGCGGACTTTTCTCTTCCAGAAGATGATGATAAGGAGTCCTCATTGAATATTCTCCATTTGGTTCCCACCTCCAACAAATCTTATCAACCAGCATGTTCCTAGAGAGATGGATACTCACAATTCGAATAACATCCACTGGATCAAATTAGGGATTACATATTTAAAAAGGTTCGTGGACCTAGAGTTAGAGTTTCTCATAACTAATAATCAATCACTTAGTCATAGTAGTTGACCATTAAATACATACTTCTTAGAGAGACGTTGTTTAATCTGTTGACTATGAATTCCCTCTGATCAAGACGTGTATTTTCCCATGTTTCTGAGCATGAAGCACTTCGGGGAAGGGCTGCCTTATTATTGGCAGTTGAAGGGTGTCTCCCTTTACTTGCGGGTACACTTTCCTCACTATTGATGGGTATTTACAAATATATCACATCAGAGTCCATCAAACACAATGGCTTAATAAATGACAATGTGTTTTAACTACCTCTAAGCCCCATATGCAAGGTTATACGTTGATACTATCTGATGAGACCTTAAGTCCCTCAGACAAGGCCTTGTTTCTGTTGGGGGAGACTTCAGTTCAAACCCTCAAGAAAGACTTATAAGTTAATTTTTTTTTGGGAAACATTCCAGTCGCATCCCTCTAGTGAGACTTTTATTATGGGTCATGTTTGAGAAGACTTTAAGTCCCTCAGACGAGGTGTTTAGGTGAGCCTATTTGACGGGACTCTAAGTGTCTCAAGTGAGATTATACGTTGAGTCGGTCTGACGAGTGTAACACCTCTTCTAAAGATACCCCGCAAATTTATATTTACATTAGAGTTAACATAAACAAAAAGAGCGTCACAATTAATTAAAACATACGAATTAAAATAAAATACCAATATAATGTCATGCCTTTACTGAAGAACTTTATTAAGGTAATCAAAACCAATATTTATGTCTACACAGCGGAAACGGAATACTACCAAATCATAATCATTCCCAAAGTAATTCAATTAGCAAAGGAATACTAAATAATTTCTCAGCTAACGTTCCCCAGTGTTACAACTTATCAGAGCATGACACCGACACGCAGACACAAAATAACACAGCTCTATAGCCTTCCTCACCAACTCCTGAGCTGTTAACTTTAATCTGAAATCATTAAAGTAAGGGTGAGATTTCATCATAATTAATATGCATTATAAGTTCCTCAGACAACATAATATCACAAGTATATTAATCCACCAATTCTAGCATAATTCAGATTTCAACACACGATTACACCACACAATTCATTATGCACAACAATAACAACAATAGAATTATAACATTGGAAACCATCCTAACATGTTACAATCCCATGCAAATACAAATGCAGACTCAATGCATGTGGTACCAAAACGTGAACTAAGTCACACACTGATCCATAATCACCCGGATACAGTAATCATCGATTCGTCCATAATCACCCGGACACGAATCCAGCCTCACCATCCATCATCACCCGGGAACGGTTATTGGCAATACAAGTCAAATTCCACACAATGGAAATTAACTCCACCAGAATGCATATGCATGCACAACACCAGCATGCAACATTCAATCAAATCTATGAATACACCAACCATCATAAACCGAATCAAAACCAAAACATGATGTCCTCATCGATCATGCACACATCAAACAGCATAAACATGCATTTCATCCACAAAATCCCGATACAATCAATTGCCACGGGTACACTACTGCATATACACCAAGTATGCATTGAATAACAAACCACCTAAATCGGAATTCGACGCATTTTCAAAATAAATTCAAGTTAGAGGAATTTTCTTCATTTCATAAAATAGAGCATTAAATTTAAGAAACAACGTCCAAAACGCCGCTCAAAACGGACTTAAGGTTTGAAAGTTATGACTTTTTAAAGTTTAGTATTTTTCAAAAAGTAACAGTGGTAACCGGTTCCTCCAGGGAGAACCCGGTTCCCACAAGTTTTAAAAACACGCTCCCTGGAAAAATGTATGGGGAACCTAGTTCCTCCAGGCAGGAAACCGGTTCCCAAATTTTTTCGCTTTGAAAGAAATGAACGGGAACCGGTTCCTCCCAGAGTAACCGTTTCAAAGAACCTGCAATACTCCTCCTCTGGTTTTTATACCAGGGTCCCACATGAGAACCGGTTCCTGCGACCTGCAGAGCCAAAATTATGCAGTTTTGACATCATTATACATTCCAACTAAATTCCTATCAATTCTACACGAATCCAACATTCAAATACAATATAATTACACAATCCAACAGCGGTAGCATGCAATATAACATACTCTGATCATTCCTATTGATCCCATAACATACAAATTACTCAATCCTACACAATCCGACACAATTTGGGATAATTTCTACAAAACCTAGAATTACTAAATTGAGATTCTTAACATACTACGATCAATCCTATTGAAATTAAAACCAATAAGGCATGTTAACCAATCGAAACCACCCCTTACCTTGTGGGTTCTTCGAATTCCGACAACTTTACTCTTTTCCTCTTTCTCTTCTCCAACGTCACGAATGATGAAACTCCTTCTATTCCTCTTTTTTCCCTTCTTTTCTCTTTATTATTCCCAATAATAATAATAATAATAATAATAATAATAATAATAATAAAATAATAATAATTAGGATAGTTAGAGTATTTTACTCGTCACACCCCCTCATTACTTCTCACACTCCCAACTCTTCTATTCATTTAATTAATTATTTAAATCCAATAATTTAAAATATTAATAATTAAACTCTAATTAAATTAATAATTAAAAATTCTAATTACTTAATAATTGAATTATTTTTGGGGTGTCATAACAAGACCTTAAGTCTTGAAAGAGAGGCGTTTACGTGAGCTTGTTTTATGATACTATAATATATTTTAGCTGATAGCTACATAAATGTCTAATTCTACAAGTGAATGTTTAAATCTATGACACTTTAATTATCAATCTTTAGTTAATAAAATTATAATCATTAAACTACTATATTAAAAAAAATCGCACTACTAGGGATCAATGTTTTGTGAATCCAAATACTAACTTATTGAATGGATGCACTTAAGTGTCATGTTTCCATACATTGCGATTATCCCTTAGATACTCGAGTTTTAGTTACATTGTGGGAGTGATACACATGTAATGGAGGTAGATACTTAAGTTAGAAATGGATTAAAAACCCTGTATAGCCGAGTTGACCCATAACATAAGAGAATGATTATCATCTCACCCCATCATTATTGTTATTTTTTAGGTATTTATTGCAGGTTAAAGACAAGAGAAAAATGGTAGATGATGCTTCAAAGATTTGAGTTCATAATATTCGTTGTAGATTTAGTACAATTGAAGAAATTGTACTTAGATCTTAGTTTTATTTCAAGGCGCAATTGTATGGAAATTGTACTCATATCATTCATATATTGTATTTTTATTTATTTATGAATATATATATATATATATATATATATATATATATATATATATATATATATATAAAGATGTCATTAAACACTTATGATTGTAAGCAATTATTGATGTGTATGTGTATATGCTAGTTTCAAATTTATTTTCCTATTGAAAGTTGTTTAGTTTTTTAGGAGTATCAATACCGTCACATGAATCGGTAAATGCATGAATATGATGTACCAAAAAATTTGTTGAGCAAAGGCAGGTTGTAATTGTATAGCGGTATCTGAAAACATATCTTGAGGGCGCCCTAAAGCACTCATGGTATCATTATGAATATACAATCCAAAACTGTGAAAGCCTAAAAATATACACACCCAAGACCATCACAAGAGAACCGAAAACCGAGATTTGCTTTATCCGGTATCAATCGTGAATATTTTGAATTATTAGAAAAATTTCAACCATGCTTTTTTTGTTCTTTAACAAATGTCGCAAGAGAATTTTATGTTTAGTTGAATTGATTTCTACAAGCTCTAAAACACTTCTAATTCTTTTAGATTGATATTACAATTTATTACCATTTTTGTAAATATACAACTCAAAATTAATTTTGATAAAATTATTCAAACAACATTAATCCATAATAATTACTCTTATATTATTATATCTAAACATAGATCAATTATATCTAATTCAATTATATTAAACTCAATTCTATCGAAATCTATTTTATCCAACTTCAATCCAAACCCATTTTAATTTTCTCAATTTCTTCATTATTTACCAACCATCCTTTCTCAATTTCGTCATTTATTTACCAACCATCCCAAAAGAGAAGGTTCTGGAAATTGTCTACACGTAAAATATCTTAGTACACGCGTTGGCGCAGTATTCGTCCTATTATCACTTCCACTCCGTGGTCCCCACTCCAACTCTTAATTTCCATTAGTAACTTAATTAACGCTTAATTGGTCACGCCGTGCCGCGATTATTGCTAACACTAATATTGCATTCTCCACAAATAGCTTCTTTCCAATAGGAAAGAACTTTCAAAATTGTTAATTAATTTTATTTTTACCTTTAAATCCATGGGGACCAAAAGTACTATCAAGGAATTAAAAATATTATAAATAATACTGAAATTTTTTATTGAAAATAAAATAATACACTGAAATTTTACACTATCATCTAATAATAATTTTCAAATGAATCATATATACGGTTAATTTATAAAGATGTATTTGGATTGACGGAAAATATAATTGATTTTAAAAAAATTAAATTTAATAAAATTAATTTATATTTTAAATACAATAATATAGAAGTAATTATTATCAATTAATTGATGTTGTTTGAATAGTATTATCAAAATTGATTTTAAATGGTACATTTATCAAAATGGTAGTAATAAATTCTAATACAAATATAAAAGAAAACAACTAAGCGCGAGAGAAGAATACGCGCGACTTGGCGCGTGATTCCACAATTGCAAAAACGAGCCATGTGATATCTGAATCTGTTGAGGAGACACAACAGAGCTTCATCCAGCTGGCATCTAACCTATCGCCAGTCTGTAGTTCGGGCAGCTACCCAACCTGCCCGTAACTTCCCCTCTCTCCTTCTATATAAACCCTCCCTTTCCCATCACACTTCTTCATTTCAATTTCAATTTCAATTCCTTCAAATCTAAAACCCTAGCGAAAGACAACTCAAAACCTCAACACAAACCTCCAATGGCCTCCACCAAATTCACCGCTCTCGCAACATTGGCGACACTCGCCGCAATTGTTTCCGCCGCTGCCGCTGCCGCTGCCGAGGCTCCAGCTCCAAGTCCCGCTTCTCCAGCAACCGCTGTTTCACCATCCGTCATAGCAGGTGTTGTCGCCGCCGTTGTTGCTTTTGCTTTTGGATCTGCTCACCGGATCTGAGCGTTTTACACTCTACTGCGATGAATTTACTTTTATTTGTGTGGTTTTTTTAGTAGAGGATGAGATTTGACTAGTTTAGTAGTATATAAAACTCTCTCTATCTTTCATATTTATTTGATTGATTTCTGTTGATTTCTTCTTATATTGTTTGAGGAGTATTCTTCTCTGTTCTTGATTATTTACCTTCGTTTTAGTACTTTATATGCATATAATTTTTCATTAATTCGTCAACGTCGCTAATTGTTTCTAGCAACTGGCTTGAACTTTGATTTGCGTCTTAATTTCAATGTTTCCTTTTTGTAATAATGAATTAATAGTAAGATACAACGACTATAAATTTGTTAACATATAGTGAACGTTGCGGTTTGAATTGAAATTGCTATATTTTCAATAATTGCATGGGTTTTTATTAAATTAATTAATATTGGTTAACTAATTTTAGTTAAGAACTTGTAAAAATGAAATTTGTTTTAGCCAAGTTGGTGTGGTAGTGGCAATTTTTAATGGTCGGTATTAATTTACTTAAGTTGGTGTGCGCAGTCCTTTCTCACCGAAAGTTCTTGCATCAATTTAGGTAATCTTCAATGAGCTTCTTTATGCTCCTACAATTTTGGTGTAACTCAATTTCACAAAATTTACTGGGATTTTATAGGTCTTTATAGTTCTTTCATCGAGATCAATTTTATTGACATTATTAGCCATTAGATGAATAATTTATCAATAAATTATTTTTAAAATGTCATGCGAATATTAAATTTTTCTATCTAGCCACATAAACAAATTTGACTTTAACGTAAGAATCAAAATAAATAAAAAATATTGAAAAAGAATAATAATTTTAGAAAGTGGTAAAGTACATTAAGACTGCTATATTTATTTAACTTTACCTTTAACAAAAGTAAAATATTAAATTCCTTAACAAACAAGTTCAAAGAATTGGGCAACAAGGAAAGGCGTGGTGTCATTTCCAATGTAAGCCTAACGTTTCAAACAACACAAAATAAAGAATTACCCCACTTTCATAATTTGGCTTTTGTTTTGTCGTAGTAAAATAATTTCTTCATAGACAGGTGTTCCACATAAATAATTTCTTCATAGACAGGTGTTCCACATAAATAATAGGAAATCATTCAAAAATAAAATGTAGAGGCATTTTCAATTGCAGTATGATTTTTTTTAAGCTAAGATATATTAATACGAAAACTAAGGGTTCTCTAAAGCTAAAATTACGGGTGAAAAATGCGATCTTTAGTAAAATTACAGGGATGAATAATCTCTCATAAATACGATCACTTCTAAATCAATATTTTTATACTCTATATTATATTATTCACATTCTACCTATTTTTTCGAAAGTTAATGTCATTCCTTCCAAGTCAAATAGACTATAAAGTGGCCAACGACGCCCAATTTGCTATCTCTCACATTTTTATCTTTACAAAAAGAATATCAATCCTAAAATGTGGAAGATTTTATAGGGCATTTGCTTCACATAAACAATTTTTTTTTAAAATTAATTGAAAATATTTAAAAAATATTATTGTTTTATAATTTAGTTGTTTGAATATTGTTTTTGCTAAACGCCATATGAATGACTTTCTCGCTCTCTTAGTAATGTGTCTTGCTTACTTTTCAGTCGGGAGCCTTATATATAAAGGTGTTTGAATCTCATAGATCACTACATGTAACTGCTGTGACTCTTCATTATATACAATTGAGTTGTCATTAAAAACAAGAAATATTTGCCATTGAAAACGATGTCTATTGTCATAACGTGCGCCATTATGTATTGATGAGCAGTTACGCCCTTAATCTCCTTCTTGACTTTTTTATATCTCTTAGAACGGATAATAGATCTATGTATGAACAAATATAATAATATTTTTTGTGAAATTCGAGGTTCAAAATTGAATTTGTTATATCAACAAATAGAAGTTGATATTATTAACTATAATGTTGTCACTGAGATTCGAATTCCGATATTCACGATTATTTATGTGAGTTTTTATTAATTATTATCATTTTATCTATTAATTAAAAAATTTATTATATTTTTGTCATATTTTTCTTTCTTCTTTTTAAATATGAGTTATTCGATACTTTAATAATTGGAAAAATATGATATTAGTAAATAAAATTAAAAAAATTTATATATAAAACTAAAAAAATGATATAATGAAGATTTAAGATGAACCGAAGCTTCATTACACTGGTGTGGTAGTAGAAAACAAGAGATGAGGCCACATTATATACGAATATATTCCTATTTTTTTATGCTTCGTTGTATATAAGCAAGCAATCATGCGTAGCCACTAACCACCCTTTCAAAAGCGAATCACTTTAATGAGTTGTTCAACTACAAAAGAATGTTATTATAAGATTTTGAGAGTAGTTTCTTTTGGTTTCAATCACTTTTGCAAAAGTAGTTTCTTTATAAAATTCATTGCATTTCTTCTCTTTGAAGTTTCATGTGCCTAACAATTTGAAATCTTAGGCATGGCTTCCTATCGATCAGTTAGCCACTCAAATAGTTCCTACCTGCCAACGGAACAAATAGTGATCAAATTGGTGGAAAGAATATATTATTGAGTTTAAGTCTTAATTGTGAATAAATTTAATAGTACTTAGATAGGTAATTTAGTCATTTCATACGTTGAGGTTTAGAATAAAAATCTCTCTTGGTTTTACTCTTTTGAGATTATTGATTAATTTTTATTTTCAATTTTATATTACATCCGTTTTTTATTATAAGTCGTTTTTAACTTTTCATACGTATTAAGAAAAATAATTATTATTATATAAAAATGTAAAATGGTAAAAATTTTTACAAAAATATCTTTCATCAATGGTATGGAGAAGATACATTTATATAATTGAAAAGAAAGAGAATAATAAATATTTAATAGTATAATAGAAAAATTGCATTAATTATACATTGGTATTGTAAAATGACTTATATTGTAGTACAATTTTTTTTCCAAAGTTACTTATAATAAAAAACGGAGGGTGTATCAAATTTTGTAATAACTGATATTAAAGTTTCGTCAAACTTGACGACGGAAGAGTGAGTCTGATTATAATATTTAGATAAAATATATTAGGGGTGTTCACGGTGCGGTTTGAGCGGTTTTGACAAAAAAAATCATCCGAACCGCAAGAGAAAAATACGTGCGGTTTGGTTTGGTTCTGTTGGCTTTTAGAAAAAAACCGAACCAAATCAAACCAAACTTATGCGGTTTGATTCGGTTCGGTTCGTTCGGTTTTTTATAACTATTTTATTAAGTCATACATACACATATAGATGACAACATAGTTTCGTATTTACCCATTCATACACTACCAAATAACAACAAAACTCATCATATTTGGACAACAACTTCCCATTTAATATGTATAAATTAGATTAGACAAAAGTGGAATAATAAATATAAAATAATATATAAAACAATATCAAAAATTTTATAATGAAACAAAAAAAGAAAGAGAAGAGACGAGACGAGATATCAATGAAGATGAAAAAGAAAGAACATATGAGATGAAAGATTATAGAAGAAGATGTGCGATAAAAACGAAATTAAAGAGAGAACATTTGCATAAAAACGAGAAGGTGGAAAAGAAAAGAATATAAGAAAGTAGAGATTAGAGAAGAAGATGTAAGATGTATGTGGCAAAGATGGCGCAATAATGCTAGGAGAGATTTGAGAAGATTGAAACTGAAACCATAAGTGTAAGAATGCAAACAGTATTCGTAATCATAAGGCTAAAGTATAATAGGTTTAACTTTGGGTGGTATGTGAGTTAAGTAAAATTTAAGTGGTAATATAATGCGGTTTAATTCGGTTTGCAAAATACAAACCGCAAACCGAACCGAACCATGCGATTTTGTCAAAAGATCACCCAAACAAATCCGAACCAAATGCGGTTTTTTGCGATTTCGGTTTGGTTGGTTTGGTTTGCGGTTTTCTATTGGGTTTGTTTGGTTTTGAACACCCCTAAAATATATTATGTGACAGCACATTGTTGAGTTAAAAATATAGAGGAGTAGTTTAGCTTACTTGAATTAGTTGATTTAAGAGTTCAAAGAAATTGAAGGTTTAGATTTAGGTCCTAACAATGAGGTAAATAAGATTTTAATTGTTTTGGACCGCTCATAAAGTCCAAGACGAAACGTCCAATGATAAAATAAAGGTATCAGACACTAAGAACAAATGATCCTTTATTCTTCTTGAAGTAGGTAATTTCGCCTTTAAGGAGCACTATTAACATTCTAGATAAGTGACATGATTCACCGCGATCCGCACCTTACTCCACGCTTTTTGTTTTAAATTGTTCCAACTATTTAAAAAATACGAGTCATTTTCAAGTATTCAAATTTATTTTTACTATAACATCACTTTCAAATTTTTTTCCACTAACTTGACCATTTAAGTACTAACCTTACACGTCACTCCCTCTCCACTGTATCAGAAGCTTAAGTCCACTACAAAAAGTACTATTTCATCCTCCACCAAACAATTCTAAATATCAAAATTTGATTTAAATAAATTTGCACGTTGAAATCTTTTCCGGTCTAGATATTCAAATCGCCTTTCTTAGAAGTTTGATTTTCCATTTCTTAATTTTATTCCTTGAAATTTCAACTTCCTTTCTAATAGGTCATTCTTGAGATTCATCAACCATTGTGACATCAAAAGCAACGTGTTTCACAATTTTGTGGCAAGCTTCCACATAGTTGTTGAAGCTATTAAGGATCTGCCTCATTTTCTTCAAACAAAGGATGGTACGGTCTTAATAGCATCTGATTTAGACCCTTCACAACAATAATTTGTTCTACTAAGAGTCAATCAAGAATCAATCTAAACTTTTATGTTTTTAGGATCCACACATCAATTCCATTAAGTCTCATTTGCATCGACCTCCACCCTTATATGTGATACTTGGATATGAAACGTTTCCCGACCTTCAGGTGTTACAAGCTAACCTCCAGGTGCAAAAATCTATTGGTCTGCTTAATAATGTTTACAATCTGGTGTGACAATAGAATTCACAATTGAGGGTAGAAAGAATAACATTGTGTTAGAGGCGGCCACCGAGAGAAATAAAACTTACATTCTTGAGGCGACCTCAGTTAAAGAAACAATGTCATAAGAAGAAATGTGGAGGTCGCTGAGTCATCATCCTTATCGAAGACATATGATTTTGCCCCTTGATCCCAAAAAAGGAAACGGTAGCAACATCCCCCAATAGGTTCTTTGTACTCGTAAAAGAGAGAGGTATGACAAAAATGCTCTGGTCATAAAGAGAAAAAGAAATATTTTATCTACTTGCATCCTCAATAGAAGGATTCTAAGATCACTGGGAAACCTTTGAAGCTTTAGATCTATGATGGGACCAAAGATCCAAACAAATACGTCAAGCATATGGATAATCGGTTAAGCTATTATCACGCCAACTGGGAAATAAAGGAAAAGCTCTTTGTCTGAACACTCGGTCTATTTGAAACCTATGAAGTAAAAGCTTCTCTAGTAGACAAAGTATTTGAGGTACTCATAGGGAAAACGATAGCCCAAGAATCTTTCTTCATTTGTTGCTTTGCTTTCTCACACTTTATTGCATTTAAGTGACCCACAGGATTGATACCATTAAGAAGATTATTCATAAAACAATCTAGAAAGCAAGATTTCTATTCTACTTACTAAAGATAACCTTCATATCCAAGGCCGTCCCCGACAATTTGGAGGCCCTGTGCCAATTTTTAAAATTGGCCCCAATAAAAAGAAAGGAAGAGAAATAATATTACATTTTTGAATTTTTTTGAAAAGTAAATACATTTAAATAATAAATATGTAGGCACAAAGGATTGAGTCATTGACCTTTAATTAAAAAAAACAAGTTTTTACCACTACACTAACTAGTTTACACTACACATTAAGTTGGACAAAAAATATTGATATATTTATTTCAGATTATAATTTATAAAAAAATAATTTTGAGGCCCCTATTTTTTGGAGGCCCTGGGACATGGGCCTTATTGACCGTGCTCAAGGTCGGCCCTGTTCATATCCCTCTCGTTGCTAGCATCCACCAACAAGTAGGTTTTAATAAACTATTTCTACTAATGCCTTAATGTTTCATTAGAAGGAAAAAGGCCACTGACATAACCAAACTTCTTGTGAAATATCACCAGTTACCTCTTAAAGTATACCTCTTATGATGATAGGTCATCCTCTTTGTAAACATAAGAATCGTTCCCCGTCAAGAAATGACTATGGCACTATAACTCGTAGAATATATTTGTGCACTCGTATGGGGGCTCGAGTTCTATCTTACATATCTTTGCATGAGCTTATTCAATGAGGGGAGTGACCAAGAAGAGATTTTCCTTAAAATCTTTCATGTGACACCCCGAATTAATTCAAATATTAAATAATTAGGAATTTAATTATTTATTTAATTAAAGGCTTAAGTATTTATATTTTTGGATTTAATTGGATTAATTAACGAAAAGAAGAGTTGGTGGTGTGAAGAGTAATTAGAGGGTGTGAGAAGTAAATTACTCTACTCTTACTAATTACTAATTTATGTATTTTATTGGAATAAATAAAAGTATTATAAAAAGGAAAAGAAGAAAAGAATGTTATTTTGGAAAAGTTATTTCATGTGGAATTGGAGAAGAGAAGAGAAGAGAGGAAAAAGCCAACGCCGGGAAAGTCGAAGATCATCGCGAGGTAAGGGGTGATTTCATTCGATTTTAATGCCTTATGGGTTTTGGGAATCAATTGGATGATTGGGTGTGTTAGGAAACTTGAGATTAGTTAATATAGGTTTATAGGATTTATCCCTAATTGTGTCGGAGTATAAGATTTTGGAACCATTAGTGTGTCAAACAATTAATAGGAATGATGAAATTATGATGTATGATGTTGCAATGATGTATAATGGTTGTATTTTGGTGTTCCTAAAACTATAATTCGTATGGGATTGAATAGGAGTGAATTGGAATGCAATATGCTGTCAAAATATCAAGTTTCAGATTCTGCAGGTCGCGGGAACCGGTTACTCCTGGGGAGGAACCGGGTTCCCAGTTCAATTTTTTAAAAACTGGGCATTTTTCAACGTGGGAACCGGTTCTCAGGATGGAGGAACCGGGTTCCCCATACAAAATTCCAGGAGCGCGTTATTTTCAAAATGTGGGAACCGGGTTCTCCCAGGGAGGAACCGGTTACCACTGTGTTGAATTTCGAAACACTTAAAACTTTAAAAATTCATATTTTCCAAACCGTAACTCCGATTCGAGTGTTTAGATTTAAATTAAAAATACTACCTTATAAAAAGAGAAAAATATTATTTTGTGAAAATTATTTTAAAAGAGTCGAGCTCCCGATTTTGAAAACGTTGATAGTTTAAGGGCGATGGAGATTGGGTTGTGGATTGCCTGATTTAGTGAATGAGAAATAATGCTTACAATGTTGTGACTGATATTCATTATGATTGAATTGATACCATGTGATACATTGGTGATTGGAATTATGTGGATTTATGTTGAGATCATAATCTGTGAATTGATGTTGCATGCTTTTGTGATGCATGCATAAGCATTGTTTATGGTTCCTTCCCATTGTGCGGAAGTGAACTTGCAGAGCCAATAAACTTACCAGGATTCAGAGGTAGTGAGGCTAGATTCTTGACCCAGTGGCTATGGGCGAATCATGAATTGCCGCTGTTTTCCGAGTGTAATGGAACAGTGGGTGAACTCGGTTCACGTTTGGTACCACATGCATAGAGTCTGCATTGCATATGGGATTGTAACATGCTAGGATGGTTTCCAGTGTTGTAATTTCCATCGATTGTTTATTTGCATAATGAATTGTGTACAATGTTTTGTGAAACTGAACTATGATTGTGTTTTGATAGTGGACTAACGTATCGAATTATTTCGTTGTATTTAAAAATGTATAATGCATTTTATATTGGATAGAGATCTCACCCTTACTTTAATGATTTCAGATTTGAAGTGATTAGCTGCTTGGAATCGGTGAGGACAACTTCTAGAGTTGTGTTATTTAGTTAAACCGCGTGTCAGTGTCATGCTCTGGTAGATGTAACACTGGGGAACGTTCGATTAGGAATTCTCTATGGATTTTAGTTAATGATTTTGGTTTATGTTTTGATTTATGTCCTAGAATATTTATGGATGATGTATGCAGGATTTGTTATGTTTTATTTTCGCTGTTTAAACATAACTTTTGGTCCGTTTATTTAATGATTTCCTCGGTGAAAAGCATGATAACTGTTTTGGTTATAATTTGAATTATTTAAAATTGTGACGCCTCTTGTTATGTGTTTTAAACTCTGATTAAATTATATATAAAACGCGGGTAATTAGAAGGGGTGTTACATTTCACACTGTCTAAATAGGCCTAAAATAATTTGGAACCTTGCCTTGAACACATCAAACCTAGAGCTTACACATGGTTGGTCGTACTATTTTGGGTTTTCAAGAATTAAAAGAATACTATCACATTCGAAACAGCCATCTTATATTCACATAAATATTGAAAAACCTCGACAAATTCCCAATTCACTAGATTAGTTGCAAAAAGGAAATCATTAGATAATTCATGTCATTGATCTCAAAGTTGTTAAATGGAAGACAAAAACCCATGAAGAAGAATAAACACTAGTGGAAGGGAATAACACATTCATCATATTTTCTACCCAACTTCTTATCTCTATCTAGTGGAAACATCCTCTAATCATATGAAGGTCCCACCTTAGTAAAAGTGTGATCCAAGCCACCACATGGGAGAAGGCAGATACGATCTCCAATGTTTCTCGGTCCACCTAGTCAACCGAATGTCTCTTTTCACCTTTTGTAGCATACTTAGCACAATCTTCATAGCAAGAAACTCTAAGGAAAGAAATTGGTACGAATAATATTGAATACACAAAAAGATCAGACACAAAAGTTCTTGTAAATAGGGGTCAACAACGGAAAATCTATCAAAAGCAGAACAAAAGTATCAAAAAGTCAATGCTAAAAAAACCCTAAAAAGGAGGGAAAAATATAAGGAAGACATTAGCCTTATCTTGAGAAAAATGATTTGATTGTTTATGCATGACAAATACTAACAAGTGAAGATCTCGTATGAATTTAAATAAGAAACTAGAACAACAAAACTCACGAGAAATAATGAATATGGAAGACAGAAAGAAGTTCAATTGCAAATTGGAAATCGGCATGAAGCATTGAATTTTATAAAGACGATTTTAACCGTTCACGTTACATGCTCCTTCCGTAACGATTTAAAAACAAATTTGATTTTTTTAGTACATTTTGACAATTAATATATCTAGTCCACATAAAGACTAAATACATTAATTGTTAAATATACAAAAAAAATCAAATTTATTTATAAATCGTTACGGATGGAGTATAACACAACAAACACAACACACGTTATTTGAGGTGTTTTCTACTTCACATCCTCAAATTTATTTTCATACTTGAACATTAGAATACAAATATTACAACTCCACACATGCCGCATAAGTTCACTCCACCTTATTAAAATTATGTTAAGTTGTTCAATCTGATTCTAGTAATGAAAACTACTGAAAACGCTTCATCAATATTCTCAATATCAATTCAATGTCCCTTCGTCAACATCACATTGAAATAACTTTATATGGACACACGGAAATATTGAGAATATTATGGTATTTATTTGATACTACACCTTGGCATTTACTATTCTTTAAGAATCCACCGAATATTTTGTTTTGGTGAATAAATCCACCGAATATATGCTATTTATTGTGATCACCCATACAAAACAACATTCGAAATGATACAAACCCAAATAGCATGACCTTCTTGTTTGCCGGTGTTCCTCGTTAATTTGCTTGTTGTTGACATGTGATTCTTCACGTTTTTTGCTTGTATGTTTGATTTTGTACTTTATTTGTTTTGAAAAGGAGACAAAAATAGATGCTCTAATGATATAAAATATTTTTACACTGCAACCAATAAAAAATATGCATCATGATAAATCCCGTTTTATTTTAAAAATACTGAAATTACATGACAAATATAAAATTTTGATTTATCATGTATATAAATTTTTTTTAACATCGGTAAAATTCATAATTTTATACAAGTATAAAGTATAAAAATTTAAAAATATAAAAATTCATTATTTTATTTAAAAGGAAAAATAGTACATGAAATGCATATGGGTGTGGGGTGCAGGTAGTAAATTGTTTCAATACTTTCTATTTAGGCCAATTCAAAGCCCATTAAAGTTTTTTTCTACTCTTCTGTCCTCCTCCATCTTCTGCTCACCCACCATTCTTTATGTAGTCAATTGTAATGTTTTTTTTTCTCTTTCTTTCTGAACGAAATACAACATGCAGGTATTTCCAATGTCTTCAAATCCTTCACCTCATATTCATATTCGTTATTGAATTTCCTTTCTTCTTGATTTCAATTTCATGCAAACAAATTTGGGATTATAGGCAAGTGATAGGTTTAACATCAATTATCAACTTGAACATCTTCAAGCTAAATATGTTGGAACCGGCCATGCTGAAATAGGATTTCAGTTTTCTCTTTATTTTTTTCTTGTTCTTTCAAATTGATTTCTTTTAACTAATCAATAAATAATCATCAAGAGCCCTTATAGCTCAGTGGTAGAGCGCCAGTCTTGTAAACTGGAGGTCCGCAGTTCAATCCTGCGTGAGGGCAATTTTTTCTTTCATGGTGTTTTATAGCTGTCTTAGGATTTGCAGAATTCTAAAAGTCATGTCTTCTTTTGGATCCAATTTTTACTTTCATGGTGTTTTATAGCTGTCTTAGGATTTGCAGAATTCTAAAAGTCATGTCTTCTTTTGGATCCAAGATTATTAGTCTGAGATTATTAGTCCTACGGGCAGAACATTTTTGAATAAGATTAGAGCATTACTATTTGATTTTGAGTGAGATTATTAACTACTCATCATGTTCCATATTATTTATTATAATTGATCATTTTACACAGATTAAAAAATAATAATATTAGAGAATAATGAATTTATCAAATTATCCTAATTAATTATTAGTATATTCGAACCAATGTATCAATGTATTTATGATTTTATATAAATACTCTATATAATTAATGTACACACAAAATCTTATATATTTTTAATATTTTTTAAATATAAATTAAGCTCTTATGAGTATATAAATAATTTTCATTTAAATAAATTGTTATTGACTTAAGAATCTCAAAAAGTATAACTGCCGCAACACTAATTTTATTTTATTTCATGAAATTTGTCTACAAAAATCTCAGTGTTGTGAAATTTAATTTGTACTTAATTATTTCTCTTCATAGCATCTCTAATAAATGTGTTCTTGTTCTTGTTTGGCGGAAGTGAATGTAATGTATGATTACTCTGACATTTTGGGTAGAGAGCAGAAGTGACCAATTAATAAGGACCTATAACATAATCTATACAGATTCAGATTAGATCGAATTTTTTTAAATAGAAAATGTTTAGACTTTTTATAAGTCTATTTAGCTAAAAAGATCAGGCGTTAATAATAAGAGTTGTTGTTTTAAAAATCTCGAGATCTTTGACTCCGAAGTTCGACCATATGGTAGTTGTCATAGAAGAGTCGAAGGACATGTCAACTTTGTCGAAGAAAGAGTTTCAAGGGACGCTTGAATCTCATGAACAAAGAATGACTCAAAGAGCTGCAGGAAAGTCGAAGAGTGATATGACTTTGCATGCACACTCAGCGAAAGAAAGTAAAGGCAGATGAAAGTGGTTCGACAATGGTAGAGGTGGCTACAACAATTTGACTAGTAGAGAAAACCAGTAGGAAAGAATTGTGTCAAATTAGAGAAGATCTCAATACCAAAACAACCAAAGAGGTGGTGGTGCAGGTAGAGGAAGCGGTGGTGGTCAAAAACCTGACAAAAGTCACATTCGGTGTTACAATTGTCACAGTTATGGTCATTATTCTAGTAATTGTCCACAAAAAAAAAACGAAAGAATCAAAAAAGTGATGCAAAGTTTGCAACAATATTCTTTTATCAATAATTAAAAAATGAGCTTACTGGATTTTTCTAAAATTTCAAAATAAACCATACATTATTAGTTTTTCAAAAATCCAAATATAAAATCATACTTGTTTTAAAATTTATGATTTTATTATTAATTTTTAGAAGAAAAAATATATATAACATAATTTTTTCATAATTTTTTTTATTTTATACCGTATTTTTTTTAAAAACCATATAAATATTAAAATTAAAAAATATATATAAATTTGATTTTTTTTTGGATTTAGCCAATCAATTCCGATCCACATAGTGAATAGACTAATCTGATTTTGTGGTATTTGTCTGCGAAACAATTAGCCTCTTATTAAAGGTTATTTGCAGGATCGACCACAATAATCTTAGACTTAGTGTTTTGAGTGTTTTTGGGTTGAAAATGGTTGATGTAGGCAAAAGGTAAGACAATTGCAAAGTAAATAAAAACAAAAGACAAGACTTGTAATTTGTAAAAGAAAGCTGGAAATCGTTTGGAATTTAAATATGGAAACATTCATACATTGTTAAGCTTGAACTTGTTTCTCTCTTAGATGCGGGTATTTTGAGTGTAATGCTATTAAATGTGAAGAAATGCAACCTCTAAAACGAATACAAATATTTGCTTAAATAGAAATCTCAAATATGTAACCGTTGACGGTTACTAGCCCACGTTGCTTTGTGGAGAAAACTGCTTTGAACCATTCCCACGTTCTTATTGGCTTACATGTCGATAATCATTCTTGCCCCCACTTGTTGATTCTTGTCGACACCTATGCTATGTTGATGCCGCTTCCAGAATATGACCTCCTCGTCGAGCAAACCTTTGCATTCCTGGTTGATATTGTTTTCGCCTCAGTCGACGCATGCTAACCCTTTTCATGTACATATGCCCTTTTACCCAAAGATTCCTTACATCATAGGCTGATTTCCCTAGTTAGAATTTACTTGTCAACACGTGGTTCAGAGTGACGACTCACTTATTTCCACCAAGAATCGAATTCGGATAATATCCAAATGATTCGTCCTTAATAGAAGCTCTTTTCCATCAGAGTCCAAGTACTGAGTTTAAATTTAATTATTTTATTTAGACATATTTAGTCCTCAATCCTTAATTTAATTTAATATTTTAATTTAGTTTGTTAATTAAAAAACGTTATAAGCTAGTTTCTTAACTTTTATTTCATTGTTTTATGACAAAAAAACCCATTAGTAATGGAGATATGGATGTACAAGATTGAAATGTAACTCAACATTTGGCCTATAAATTAAGATTTTCACTTAAGTTTTTCATGTTAACATTGTTCACGTTCTGGAAAACTTAAGTGAAGACCCTACATTATAATACAAATTTTGAGTCACATTTTAACCTTGAGACTTGTTGTGCATCCAATCATCACAACTTAAGTTTTTTCTTTTCTCTTTTTGCCATAAATTTAGGAAAGAGACCAAATAATATCCTCCAATACTTTATTTGGGCCAATTCAAAACCCAATATAATTTTTGCAAAGCCTTATATATCCGCCCGCCTTCATCTTCTTCTACTCAGCCACCACTCTTTCTGCAGTGAGTTCCCACCATAACCCCCATCCACCGCCGTTTTTCTTCTCACCGAATATGCAGGTATTTCCAATATCCTCAAATCCTTCTCTTCATCTTCATATTCCCATATTCGTTCCTTTCTTCTTGATTTGAAATCGTCATCCATGCTAACAAATTTGTGATTGTAGGCGAGCGATAGGTTTAACATCAATTCCCAGCTTGAACATCTTCAAGCTAAATATGTTGGAACTGGCCATGCTGATATGAACAGATTGTAGGGTTTCGCTTTTCTCCTTTTTTTTTTTTCTTCTTCTTGTTATTCCTTCAAATTCAGTTTTGTTAATTTGTTTAAATTTGTGCAGTGAATGGGCAGTGAACATTCAGCGTGATAGCTATGCATCATATATTGGGCATTACCCTTTACTTTCATACTTTTCTATTGCTGAAAACGAATCTATTGGTAGACAACGCTACACTTTTATGCAGGTAATTTGTTCTAACTCAACTTGTTAATTTTTCCTTATATTTGGCTTCTTGGTTCCATTGTTCCATTGGTAATATTGATGAATTGAGTTTGAAAGATAGTTATTGGAGTCCTCGGATCAAGTATTTTTTGCCAATATAAAATACGTGTAGCAGAGATAAGGATGTTGTGTTGGATGTGCGGTAAGACTAAACAATATAAGATTATAAATGACATTATTAGAGAGTGTTGGGGTAACACTTATATTAGAAAGTAGAAAAGATTGTGGAAAATAAACTTAGGTGGTTTGGGCATGTAGAGAAAAGACCGGTAGATTATGTGGTAAGGAGAGTAGATCAGATGGAGAGAAGTCAAACAGCTAGATGTAGAGAAAGACCTAGAAAAACTATAATAGAAGTTATTAAGTAAAATCTCGAGATTATCAATTTGAATAGAAGCATGGTCTTGGATAGAACATTATGGCGGAAGTTGATCCATGTAGCCATCCCCACTTAGGGGGTAAGGCTTGATTCTTGTTGTATAGTCCAAGTGACTCTGGGTTTTGGAATAGTTGAGGTTTGTTGACAGTCTGATTAAGTATTAGCCCTTTCTGTAGTAGCATATTGATGCAAAGAGGTCAGTGGTGTTGGGGACTTTGTGAAATTGAAATTGAGCACGGCTAGGGTTAGGTATTGGACATTGCATATGAGGTGTCATTACCGAAGATGTTCACTGTGGTGTATATGCGCAATGGCACATTGTGTATAAATGAACAGTGTATAGAATGATTCACATTTCCACCCCCATTGTTTAGGGGAAAAGTGACCACTGCAAAGTCGTTATGATTGGAGGGAGTTAGGGAAGCAAAAGCATTATTATTGAGTCAGGTTAGGTTAGTATGGAGGGAAACTCAACACAATTGGAAGGGTTTGATCATCTGTGTACGCCTTGTCAATTTAGAAACATATCTTTTCATTGACCTACTATAGCACTAATTTAGCGGTGTACTGGTATAACACATGGCAATATGATCTAACCTAGAAATCAACATTTTGTGCTGTTTAGATATTTCACTCTGAGGAGATAGAATAATGATGTTGAGTGGCTAGTATTTTCTCTTTTGAAGCTTAGACAATATTTTTGGCACTTTTTGAAGGAAAGCAGTAAAGTTCATATCAAAACATTGATACCGTAAGATATCTGTGAATACGCAGGATAATTTTGTAACTGATGAGTTTTCCTTAGTGAGATAAGCAACTTGGTTAGGTTAAGATTGTTTGTTTTAACATGATATTTAACAATAAAGATATGAACTTGTAGTAGGCTGATTTGTTCATATTGATTACATGCTCAATACCGGTGTTGTCTGTAGTGCTGCTATAGCTGGTGATATCAAAATAGAAGAGAGAGAGAGAGAGAATTTGGAGTCTGGTGTGGTGCTAAAGTCTGTTGCGGTGCTTTTTCCTGTTGTGATTCGTTGCCGCAAACAGGCGATTGAGAGGGTGTTAGTACCCAAACACCAATCGTTTATTTTGAAATAGTAGGTTTAGACAGTTAGGGAGGCAGACCATGCTTTACAGATAATATGTGACGTTGTGAGGGAGACATCGAGCGATTTGAGAGAGAATTGGGTCCCCTTTGTGTTGGGAAGTTTGCTGACCTTCAAAGTTCGTCAGCGTTCTACCCTTGTGTACTTGAGTTATATCCCTATTTGTTTCTCATAAAATACCATATTTTACCACTATATTTGAGACTTTAAGAAGGGAGCAGACGGGCATTTGAGAGTTCATAGGGGATGAGGTTGGTCATAATATATACCACCTCTAAAAGAGATTGATGATTAGGTGTTCTTGATTTTTTACTAATTTAAGTTGTGACTTATGAAGTTGTGAGTTATGAATTTGTAAGACTTTATTATTGATTTCCTTATGCTTATGAATCTAAAGTTACACTAGTATTTCAAGTGTGATTTAAGATTTTCTTTGTCTTATGCTATTTATAAGCACATTTGAGTTTTGTATAAGCATACTTACAATTGCACGAATTTACTTCTCCCCAAACCATCTTATAACTCTTGTGTTTATTACATTATTTGATGGATTGAAATATGAATAAACATTCTTGATACTTGATGATCTCACTTTATATTCTTACTACAAATTCTACCTTTTGTGCAGAAAATGCTCCTGCCTTGCGGTCTGCCTCCCGAGAGAGAAGAAGACTAGAATTATCTAAGGGATTACAAAAGGATCATCATAGGAGAATTTAAAGGCTTTTGACTGTTTGTTGAACTGCTGTATAATCTGATTGAAGAAACTGATGTTGTGTTTGTTTAGAGACTGTTCCATCATTTTTCTTCGATTTGTAGTTGCTTAAGTTTGGCTGATAATATGGTACAATATGCCTATAATTTTAACCTTCCTGTTTACTGAATGATCTTTTGTAATCCACATGTGGAAGAGAAGGCATTTATGAACTTTAGCATTTGATCACAACATTTAATTTGCTTAACCATGCATGCCTGACCTCTCGTCTCTCATTGTATCTGGTAACAGCTACAACCGAATCATTGATAAATAGGGTCATATGAGGAAATATAAAGGCTTATATCTAAATTTATTGAAATATGTTGAAACTACAATTTTGAACGGTTAAGAGGAAGATTGTATATGCTTGGATAGATCAAGTTAGACACCCTAGAAATAGAACAATAAATTGAGTTGACTTTTCTCTCATGCTAATATACCCTAGAAATACAACAATAAATTGAGTTGACTCTTCTCATGCTACTATGAAAAATTGGTTGCTTGGACAAATTAGGTTAGACACCTTAGAAATACAACAATAAGTTGAGTTGACTCTTCCCATGCTACTATGAAAAATTGGTATCCAAAACCAGCATAATAAGATACAAATGTTATTTGGCCGTAGCATCACAGTGTTGTAACACGGGTTCAAACACAACAATCTTTATTCTCAGTTGGTTGGCAACAAATTTCGAGCACGTCTGAATTATATTTCATGAAGTCAAAAGAGCTAATAATGCAGGTTTCGATAGCTCAAAGTATGATTGTACGCTTATGAAAATCTATGGTCTCCTACATGTTAGTCTTATATCTAAGAAGGTGAAAATTGATAGCTAGTATGGTTGTACGCTTATGAAAATCTATGGTCTCCTACATGTTAGTCTTATATCTAAGTAGGTGAAAATTGATAGCTCGATATGAATGAATGAAGTTTGCACTCACTCCCATATGCTAGTCTTATATCTAAGAAGGTGAAAATTGATAGCTCAATACGAATGAATGGGGTTTGCACTCATTAGAAAAGGCTAAGGTTTGATGATGATGATGATAATGTCATGACAAACGATAAATTGAATATCTATCTTGATCAAATGCAAGGAGATATAAAATATATTTTTAAAATCCGATAACAATATAAAACTCCAAATTGAGGAAGATTGCATATCCGAAAACCATAGACTTGAAACCACCCCCTCAACCGGTAAAAACAAAAAGACTCATAAGAAGGTCAAACTTATACCGAGTGACAATTGAACGATGCCGTCTCGTTCATATTTTGAACATGTTGACAAACTTTATCCGAACTCACTAACTCCGAAATCTTAAAAAAGTGTTTTCAAAGGAGATCGCTTTAGCAAACCACGCCATTCACCGCCTCCATCAAAAATTCTATTTATTGACAAAATGTCATTTTTTATGCACAAATATATTTAACGGATCATCAATGTAGAGGATGACAGTAATTGCGGATTAAAAGCAATTTCTGCTTTGCTCGATAAAAGAGAAGAGGATCACACACTTGTCCAAAATCAACTTATCCAAGAGTTGACGGGGCAATAAAGAATCTATGAATTAAGATAGCAGGGTGGTACCAAATATACATATTTGAAACATCCTTCGATAACAAATAGAATTTCTGAGGTCCATAATTACCTGCCACTACAATAAATATGAGGCACTTGTCTCACTCTTTCATACCAAAACACATTACACCAAAATGAACATCATTTGACATGCCAAAATTTTTTAATTTAACGACGCAAAAATCTCAATTGAATTTAAGATCAATGAGTACGCACTTTTGAAGATCTAAAATACACACTACAGGAGCTCATACTATACATCGACAAATAAAAAATTATGAAGATCGAGTATCGTTTGCCATCCCTTGACAAAGAAAGGAAAATTGAGTTCAACAACTTTGAGTTAAAGATGGACACAAATTTAAGTGCTATGTGGAATATTTTTTCCATTTAGAATCAAAAGTTTCGATTGAGCTTGATGTGATGATTTCATGATTAATCAAAAAGATATTATCAAGATGTTGCAACATTCACCTAGATATTGAAATGTAATATTTTATCTAAATTAAAATCCCCTACATATTGCTGATTTTATGAGATCAATGATAATTTTATTTTGTCAACTTTTTAATTTTTGCTTATGTTTTCTTAACTTCCTATTTTTCTGCTTCAATTGCTTATGCTTTCTTAACTTCGCTCCTAAATACATATTCGTAAGATTTCAAAGATACATCTTTTAAAGAAAAGTAGACACAAATCTAAGTCCTAGCTCTAAAACAATCTGTGGTATTGTATCTGAAGATGAATTTTTGAAATCTGAAGACATAATAATATTTTCACATGATAAGATAGATTAAGAAATTCTTTAATGAAATACCAACATTTTATTTTCATTTCGTTGTACATGAGGTTCACCCTTTAGTTATCTAGTTTTTCTCTTCAATAAAAATTCTAAAATAAGATCCAATTAAGTTTAACCCAATTTTACAAAAATACATTAAACTTAACTCAATTTTACAAAAATACACTAACATGAAATACCTCCAAACAATGTTGAACTTAAATTCATTCATTCAGAGGGATGGCAATAAAGGCAAACCATATTCAACACGTAGAGGGTTAAAGATTGGACCATAATGAATGAAGAATTTCCAACCATTAGTAGCTCCACATAATTTTGATGGTCAACAAGAATGTTCTATTTTGGAGAACGATGGATTACTCACTGGAACATTTTTTTACAATTTTTTATCGATGTAAATCCGACATCCCAAGCTTGAACCTGAAAATGGGTTCCTTATCATTCACAATCATTGAGACATTTTTGAGAGCAAAAATGAACATGGTAGTGAGTTAAACACGATCAAAACCAAGTAATTTATATTCGATTATGCTTTATACACCAACTCCAACATTTCTCACAGCATAAAGCAAGAGTTTTTTTGGTCTATTCTTTTGCTATTATAATTTATACCCTTTTCCTCATTTCTTTGCTTCTTCTATTCAGAGTCGGAGTCCATGTTGCCCATTGCTTTTAACCCTCTTGGTCTCTGCATAAAATTCCAAATTAGCTTTTCTTTATTCATGTGCAAAAGAATCAAAGTACTAACTAGTGGTTATCAGGTCAAGTCAAGATTTATAAAATAATATGATAAGATTAAAAAATACTAACAATATTTTCTAGCAAATTCTATCTCAGTTTTTTTTATTGATTATTACCTTTTTGGTTATTTTCTTCTCTCTAACTTCATACCGTTCCAAAGTCAGATCGGATAGCCATGTACCTGGACTTACAAGCTGCAACACAACAAATAAGACGAATGATTATTTTGGAGACTAATATATAATAATCAATCAAAATATACTTACAAGAAACTAGCAATTAATTATTTAAAAAGAATTAATAATTAATCAGAGACAATTAATAATAATAATAATAGTAATAATATTAATAATAATAATGTTTTTTTCTATGAATAAATAGAGCAACGAAAGAAAGGGGCCATATGGACAACTCATTGTTAGTGAGTGTGTGATATATTTTATTTTTTTAGTACAGTGTGTGGTGTTCTATTAATATAAATAAAAAAAATTAATGATATCCAGCCTGCAATATTTGCTTTCCAACACGCACAACACAATCAAATTCTATAATCTTGACACCTAATTTAAACCATAATGAAATTTTAAATGAATGATAGTTTAATATATTTTTAGTCCATGTAATATATTTTTGTCTCTTCTTGCTGTAAAACTTAGATCTTATCCTTTACTATATTACTACCTTGATTTTTTGTCGTTATTATAACTAATAAATAAAGCAAAAATATTTGCAGACTAAAAATAAAATACTTGCAAGAGTAAAAAATAATAAAAATATAATCTATCAAAGGTTGTGTGTAAAACACAAAACAAAGAAAAAATATCAAATATATGCGTGTAGATTTAGATTAATTCAGATATTGATTAGGCAATTGATGTGGATGTCACACCTTTTTTTCTTTCTTCTTCCTCGACTAAAATATTTATCTTTTCTTTATAAGGACCAAAATATTTTTCAATTTGCAACAAATAAAATTCATAATAGTATATTTCAACTTATATTTTTTTATTTATTATACCCTAGATAGATCCACCACCAATGCTAACAATTTCATCACGTTGCAACTTGCATTTCATCATACTAATAATTTTTTATTGTATTTTATAATATAAAAAAAAAGTTAAGTGATTTGATTTTTTTAATTGCCCTCAAAATAACATTGATTTATTTCCTTTTCATAGCTGTAATAATTATTTTTTATTTATCCCATTTCTTTTTTACCATTTAAAAAGTATAAATATCGTAATAATAAAAAGAAAAAAGATTCTGAGACTGCAGTATTCGGTGTGTACTACGGTCCCGTCCCATGGACGCGTGTATACCGGTCAATAGCTGCCAACTTCTATTTATGGCTTTTCCAGGCATATAGGGTGCAAAGAAAAAAAGAAAAGAGGATGCCCACTAAAAATACTTGCTTTTTTTTTTATAATTAAATTAAATATTTAAATTATGAGACACAAAAAAAAACTATGGATAACTATCAATTTTAAGAAGGGTATATAATGAAAAAATATTATATACTACCAATCATAAAAATTAAAGTACTAAAAATAAATATGCATAATATTCATTTATTTGAGAGAATATACTTGAAGCTCTAAAACCAAACAAATTTTATGTGCCAAACTATACCATAATTGTTGTTGACGACCAATTCACCATTTCTATACTAAGATCACGCGATGAACTCAACACCTCTCATTTTAATTTATTTTAATCAATTACAGTTAAATTTTAAATTGCCTCGATTTTTCCCATCTAAGTATTGCATATAAAAAAGGTTCATGAACAAGATAAATAGCTAAATAAAGTAAATTAATTTAGAGAACATAACATAAAGCAAAAAAATAAGGAAAAATGAAGGAAAGTTGAGCTTACATTGAGGGTTCTTTGTATCAATTTGGCTCTTTTTTTAGGTCTCTGAGGAAGCTTAGAGCCTTTAATAGCCATGAAATCTTCTTCCTTCTCCTTGTTGGTCAAGGCAATCACAAACTTTGGTGGCCACACCGCTGGAGTCGCATCACCACTCCCTGAAGACGACCCCCCACCTTTCTTGCCATCCAAAGCGTTATCCGAGGAACCTGCAGACCTGTTGTTGTTATTATTGTCATTAAGGTGGCTGTGGGTCCCTCTTTTATCGTGCGCACCTCTCTCTGGTGAAGCAATTCCTCTTACACTTCCGTTGATTTGGGTTTGTGTTCCTCTCATGGTACCTGAAATCTCTGTGTTGTTCCTAAACATCAGAAAAAAAATTGTGATTATTTTTATGTTTGTTAACCTAAGAACATGAAACATGATATGATAAATATGAAAGAAAAAAACAAATATTCATTGAGAAATAAAGAATATTTGTTTGTTATTCAATAAATAAATAAATAAATAAATAAATAATAAACAAATAAATAATTTTAGCAGATATGGATTTACGATATTGACCTAGGAGAAGTTGGAACATGAAAAGGTTTTTGTTTTGTGTATGTGTGTGGATTATACTACAACTTATAAGGTGGTTTTTGGTTTGTTCGGTGTGCGTCTTTAACTTTATTTTTACTTAGATGAAAAGGTTTAGGTAGAGGGATATTTGAGAGACAAAGAGGTATATGTGTAAAGTGAAGGTGGTTTGTTCATAACGAACACAGCTGGTTCCACAAAAGGATTAGGACCGTTGGATCTAGATTGCTGAATTACTTTATTTTTATTACTACGTGTTGAAATGGAGAATAGGATGTACCAGATCTAACATCTGGTATATCATTCAACGGCTGTAAATGAGTTTAGAATAACACGTGGAAGAACATGGAGACCCTCCACTCCATGTCCCGACAAAAGCTGGTGTATATTATTATATCATTATTATTATCAAACAAACATCATCATGTTTTTTTTTACAAAGGGTTGTTTGTTCTGCTAATACTTTTTGGTGTTTTTCAGATCTAGATCCAGAAGGTGCAAACAAGCAAGGTAGTTATGAACATGATCTTCAAAATACCCCCAAGGATTTACAGTAAACCGCATATTAAATTATAAATCATATTTAGAAATGTCTCATATGAATATTTAAATATTAATCATGGTGAGATAATAGCACTAAACTATCTCTAAATAACAAAGGTTCAATTTGCAGATACATACACAGCACTAGAAGATGGCACACATAATGAATGAAGATATCAACAACTAGTGTGAAATAATATAAAATTGAAGTTAATCTTATCTTAGGTTAGTCATAATAACAATAAATTTTGAGGAAAGAAGAGATTGGGATGTCACGCACTCACCGTGAGCTCCTGATTTAATTCGGATGAGACTTACGCGAGAACCTACCGATTGGTGAGTGGACAAAAAATGAGGTTTATGGTCATTATAAGTGTGTATATGTATGTATGTGTATTTAGCACAAATACAGCAAAATATCTATCCTCAGTACCACTTAAATAGACAGAATCATCTAATTGGCTCGCCAGCAGCAATCACATCATCAACACCACAATTTATTTAAATTATAAGATATAGAAAGTATCGCTTATCAAAACAAAAAATGGAAAGTATCATTTAAATCCGTCAAACTTTTAAACAAGGTGGAGTAATAAGGTGACTTTGTGGTTTGGAAAAGAACATGAGTTGAAGTGGTAAACAAGTCACGGGGGTAACGCTCCAAATACTAACAAAAGACAGTAACTAACAATTAACATTTGTCATTTGTAGTCTCTTGAAATTTTGGATCTTAACTTAGCTAACTACTGAGATTTGCAGAGACTACCCAAAAAGGATATATATTGAAGAAAAAAGAACTCAATTCATACAATCACTTATATGGATAATTGGACCAAAGAGATACAAGACAAATCACATCTCAATTTTGTATTTTTGACTTGATTTACCAAAGGTTTTAAATTTGGGCAGTTCAGTATTGATCTGACTATCTAGAATTCTAGATCTCAACAGATACATGATTTCAAAACTTAAGTCAATAGGAATTTGAAGAAAATTATCCCAGCGCGACATCTCACTTGTTTAATCATGTTTACTTTTTATTGTCAAATTTAATCTATTTAAGTTACAATTATCTTAAGATCAGGTAAATAAAATCTTGAATTTTGATACCATTATGATCTCAATTTTGATATGAGGTTGAATTGGAGATAAATATAATCTTAATCACAATTCATTTGCAAAATCATCAAGAAAATTGATGTGAGACAAACTAAGATGGTCAATATTTTGTTACAATCCTAACTTATGGTGTGATTAATCACAATTGCGCCATAACATTAACTGAAAACCTATATCGATCAAACAATTTCTTACTCTGATGTCTCGACTCAATTTACATCACTGGAAACCTAATATTTCATATAAGAATGATTTCAAAATCTCATTGTTCCGTCGATTTCTTACTTTGATGTCTCAACTCAAACTACAATCGTCTACAATTCTTTAAAACCTTACCTGATGTCGCGATTCAATCACAATCTCATTCTCACCGCAATAGCAAAAACAAAAACAAAAATTTCAAGTTTCAGATCATTTCAAAATCAATTTTTTTCTCCAACTGAAATCGATAACTAAATCACAATTGCATAAATTAGCAAAAAGAAAAAAAACATAAAATTGTTTCATTCAAAAAATCACATTACAAACACTTTTTTATTTTTCATAAAAAGACGTTTGCTTAGTCTTAACAAATACTACATACATACTTTATGTATGGAATCAGGCAAGTCAAGAGGGAAAAGTAAAGAAATGTGAAATACCTGAGAATCCTCGGAGGAGGTTGCTGCGGAGAAGGAGCACGTTGACGGAGACTAGGATACCCGTTACTTTGATTATGATTATTATGGTTATGATTATTCATAATGCTATTATCAGTTGCAAACCGGTTTGAAGCATCTTTTTCGGTTCTAACTACTCTCCGGTCCACCCGAACTGTCGTCCTCTGAACCGGGTTTAAAGAGTCTTGTTTAACCTGCACCTTCATAAACCTTAATCGCTTCTTGTTCCCCCATTGCAACCCTAAATCTGACGTCGTCGATTGTCTAAATCCATCCGAGCTAGCTCTCAATAACAAGGAACCAGACCCATCCAATTCTAGGTTTTTGTCTCTATCACCATCTCTCAAACTAGAAACCTTGTTGCTGTTTTCATGGTTGTTATGTGACTCCTTATCCATCACCCCTGTCATCATTATCATCAAAAATTTAAATTAAAAAAAAAGAAAAAGTCTATTATTATTATTACTGGAAACCTAAATTATAAAGTTCATATTTCAATAGTTTGATTTTTATAATCGGCAAAAATACAATTATCAACAAAGACTTCATGCAATAATTGAAAGAAAAAACAAGCTAAATAAAATTAATAAAAACAATGAATACATAAATCCATGCAATAATTAACAAAAACTTACAATTAGTGAATAATCAATTTCTTCTTGCACATCACCAACCAAAAGAAAATGATACTTTTTCAGATTTCGAGCTAAGATATTAAAAATGAAGAGAAAAATTCAGAACTGCTTCACAACATCGAGTATATACTTTCAATTTCCTCAATATACAAAACTTTCTAAATTAATCCGATTTCATCAAAACCGTTTCTTCAAAATATTTTTACTTGGATTTTGTAAAATACAAATCCATACCTAGAATCCAACTAACAGTGACATTTCAAAGCTTCGATCTACGAAGTTCTCTTCACAGAATCCACAATTTCGAAATTTTGCAGAGAAGTGTTTATCTGCTTATCTGCATACAAAAAAATCAGAAAAAAAAAAAGTTAATATAGAAGCCAAACAGAGAATAGAAGAAGGAGTATGAAACTGAGAATATTTGAGAACCTTAAAAAAAATGCACTCTTCATAACATAATTAACTTGATAGTTAAGAATTGAAAACAAATTAGAAATTGAAAAGTTGAATTAATAATTATAATTTAGATTAGAAGAAACCTTAGCAGATCCTTAGCTTTAACCGTTGAGTGATGACAATTAAGATCTTGAATTATGAAGTTAGGTTTTGAAAATGAAAATGGTGAAAAATATTGAAAAATTGTTCTTCCTTCTCTCTGGTGTGATGAAATGAAATGAAATGAAATGGAATGCTCTGTTTTTGTGTGAAGAGCGTTGGTTTTATACATCTTGTGTTGCGGTATGGAAAATCGTGGCCGTAGATTTTATATCTTGTGGTTGTTGTGTATCGTTACTTGAATCATCCATGGAAACCCGTTACGTCGTTTGTGAGAGACTTGTTGCCGTTGGTTTTAGCTAGACGGAATATGCAGAACCGTTAGATCTTTTGTGTTAATTTATTGTATTTTAGTTTGAGGATTTTGTGTTTTAAGCTACACTAATTGGGCTTGGATGTTGGGTAGATCATATAGGTTTCTCTAAAATCATACTGGCACCCTCATATATTTTTCTTGATACTTAAAATATTCATTTTTTTATTAATTACTTGACACTTGTAACAAAATTTCTCAAAAATGTATAAAGTTTGGTAGGTCAAGCAAAAAGTTCGGTACTCGTATGTATCTTTACTGATATTTTTGAAAAAGTTTGTGCATGTTAAAATTTAATGGGTTTTAAAAAATCTGGAACATCGGAGTTTTGTACTGTTAAGATTTTTAAATGATTAAGATTTTTTTGACACTTTTGTAAATATATGATTACATTGACAATTTTTTATAGACCATGAAGATTTAAAACATGTATTAATATGCATCTAACAAAAACACCTCACAAATTAATTATGTGATCATAGAGAAAGAACTACTAGTCGTGGTTTTTGTTATCGATAAGTTTCGTTCCTATCTAATAGGTTTAAATATAATTGTCAACACAGACCATGCAACCATTAGATATCTCCTAAGTAAATAAGATGGTAAACATAAGCTTATTAGATAGATCTTATTGCTTCAAGAGTTTGATATTGAGATAAGAGATAAAAAGGGGATAGCTAATATGGTCTTCGATTAATTAAGTAAAAGAGGGAAGAATTACCTCTTGATGACTCTTTTCTAGATGACAAGTTGTTTGTGTTGGTTAAAAAAGAAACATTTTGGTATATTAATAGAGGAACAGAGAGTTGCAATTCGAATTCGACTAACCTTTAAGAATATTTCATAAAGATTATTCCATACATTTAAAGCATTTTTTCGTGAAAACTATAGTTGAAGAAATTTAATCATAAATTAGGAGTGAATGAGATAATTTTATCTTTTCCAATAAGCACAACTCAAATTATTAGTAGCAAGTTTAAATGGATCCATCTATAAACTTAAGCTTGTTCTTGGCTCCTAAAACTCGTTTCATAGATCTGCTATAAGCCAAATAGTTAGATCGATCTAACTTTGGATTAACATTGATTGTGTTTAGACCTACAATAGAAATAATTTAATCAGTTGATTAATTATCAATTTGGTGAATTTGAAAAGCGGCATATTAGATCGATGAAGATGATGAAACATAAATTATATGGATGATAAAATAAAATAAAAAGACTTCTACAATCTTAATTGCAGATCAATAACAAATTGTAAACAAGCAAGAAAAAAAATATGAATGATCAAGAGAGAAAGTTCATTGATTTTTCCTGATGCGATTTTAAAAAACCAAAATGAACACAATAATAACAGTTTTCTTATTAGATTTGATCATTTACAATGATCCATTATATACAATGCTGATGACTTGCATTCAAAATTATCATTTTTTTATATATTCAAACATAACTTTAATTTCAAACTGTGTAATAAATTTGTAAAAAAATAAATATATAATGATGACTAGTGATCATTATTAGTAGTAGAAAAATTCTATCTCAATTAAACTATAAAGACTTACAATATAATGCAACCAAATATATGCAACATCAGCACTAATATTAAACAATAGTTGTATGAATAGCATATCCAATCTCAATTAAACTATAAAGACTTACAATATAATGTAATCAAATATATGGAACATTAGCAGTAATATTAAACAATAGTTGTATGAATAGCATATCCAACTAAAATAATTATACAAAGAGTTGCCAATTATGTATTTTGCAAAGTGTCTAGGGTAGCTCCTATCTGCCAATTGCCCTTTGACTCTATACAACTTTTCCTGCCATATTTGTATTTTTCCCATCTAAAAATTATTTTTCTTGAAATAATACATAAATGGAGAGAAATCTTATTCCTCCATGTCTTAGTGGTGTCCCAATTATATTTTTACAGAAGCGTGACATGAGATCATGACCAATGTTCAGCAGTTGTACATGGTTTATACAAAGTGCGCATTTTAGAGACTATGCACTGAAACCTCCTTGCAGAGAACTCCAGGGGTTGGCAGGAATACTGGCACAAGCTTGTGCTGAGGCCTCGGCCATTGGCTCATTCGGTATTCCTGCATTGCAGATGTTCGCAAAAGACCTCATATGTTTCATACCATACTGAGATAGGGATCCACAGTGTGTCTCAAAAGTCTTTACCTGAAATCAAAAAACATATTAAAGGTGAAAAAAATTCATGTAATCAACAAAATAATGCCGATTTCATGTTCAAGTCCAACCGTGTTTGTGTTTGTTGTTAAGAAATACGGATAGATGAAGCTGAATAATGGGAAGCAATACCATGGTTTTGAGGCAGTCCCAGTTATCAACAAGGGGTGATCCAGCAGGTCTAACAACGTCGAGCAGTTCAGTACCCTTTTCAATGCCAAATAAGAGCTGCCCAATCAGTTTCACACTGTTGTCTATATGCTTCCTGTGAGACATTGCTTCCAAAACTTGTTTCTCAGCTTCGTTTTTCTGCGAAGAACCCTCAGGTGCTTTGCGGAACTGCCAGTGAACACCAAAAATACTCAATGTATCTGGTTACCAGATCTCACACTCTTGCATCACAATGTCAATTACAATGTGGATGTATAAACATTACGTTTAACTGAAATATGTGAATATGAGAGATATTAAACATAAAGAGTAAACATTGTATATAAAGAATACCTTTTCCCAGAAATGGATGAGATCAGCATCCCTTTGATTGACTGCGGCTGAAGGTGTTCTCAATTTCAAGGAGTTTTCAGTTTCGTCCACAAAGGAATTATTATCATTGGCAGGATTTGTACCCAAATATTGGTAGAGATCATTTTTGCTAAGACCTATATCACCATATTCCATCACATGAGATCCATATGGTTCACTAATAGTCCTATTCTTAACCTGTAACCACATGACCGAATAAGGCATCAATTATCAAACTCAAGTTTGTCACGTGTAATTACTAATTACCAAACCAAGGTATTGAATTATATTCTCCAACTCATATCAGTTGAATTAAAACAAATCAACTAAGTTAGCAACAAGAACTTACCAATTTATATTGTTGTTGCAAACTTTCAGTTTGCAAATTGTGTACTTCACTGTTCGCACATGAAAGAAAAGTTAGACCAGTCATTAAAAATAATTATCTGATCTAATACAAAACAAAATAAATAAGAATACTCAAAACACAGTTGTCACAAGCACTGAACTACTCCATGGTGATTATATGGTCACAACAAAGTAACTCATCAAAGTAGTCTTATTTATAATCTAAGTTTGTCCTTCTAATGCTCAAACCTGTCTTCCATCCAAGCAATACTGTATAGGTCACCCAAACAGGTTGAGTACTCTGGGGGTGGGGGAGGTTTATCCCCAGGGCAATAGTATCCCCAACTGCTTTCTTCTGCATTTGAAGCCGTTGTCGCGTAGATATTGAGATCATCTGGAAGAAGACCTTCAAAGATACTCCCAGATTCACATGCCTCTAGATAAAATACCTGCACCACCATTACATAAATCGAAAAATTAGGATTAGCTTAGTGTGTCTTTAACCAAAAGGTTTAGGAGATCTTTTGACAAACAAATTATTTAGCCAGAAATAATCAAATCAAAACATGCAAGAACTAAACAGAAGAAACGGGGATTGAAATGAAAGGAACACAAAAATGATGATCACTAGTGACTTACTAGGCTCTTATATGTTCCAGAAGCATGCTTTTTCTTCAAGACTTCATTCAGATCAGATGCATACAAGTAAGGACCAACAGGCATACCTGTGGCAACAACAGCACAAATTCCATTTTGAGGATATCATTTGGGAGAGGTTTAGTTTGACACAAACATGAGCATGCAGTTGAATGCAATTCAACAAAAAATGGTAACAAACAAACACACTATCTGTAATTAACAGCCTCAAACAAGGTTTACATCATGCTGATTGACAGCTGAAACTCATACAAACAATCTATGAAACACCGATACAAACGCAACACAGACACATCAACATCAATAATAATATGAAAAAATAGAAATAATTCAATATAATCAAATGAATTGCCCAATGTTAATATCGGTGTCAGACACCAGACACGCCTTCAATTTGAAGTGTAGTTATTAGATAGTAAACAACCTCTCACAATCCATGTCTTTCAAAAAAAAGTTTATACGAAAAGAATTGAGAATTACTCACCAAGAACCCCTGGACCACCATGATCAGTGTAGTATACAAAAATATGATCATTGGGACCACTATCCACAACTTTCCCACTCCCACCTGTAAGAGCTGATTTATTTCCAAGTAAAGCAGCATAGAAATTGTCCGCATGTACTTCTGCACCAGTATAATCCTGTCATAAAAAATAAAAAAATCTCATTACAAGATTATCAAACACAAAATAGCAAACATGCCTAAAAATCTATCAATAGGCTCGGGCACCACCGCACCAGACATAACACTGACAACGGTAGTATAGTTATGGTCAAGGACAACAACATGTATCCAACAGACACGCCTTCGATCTGAAGCAATAGCATCATTACTAGATTTCTCAAAACTAAACATAACTTTACCTTTGGAACTCCTGCATAAACATCATCCCCATCAGGTTTGTTAATTATGACACCAGGCCTTGGATTCTCTTCATTGGAAGCAATATCATCATACATGAAAACAATAATATTTTCTTCCTTCAAACCACCTTTCCTCAGTAATTGATACGCATGACAAACATCAGACTGATGAAACAACAACGAAAGCTCAACATTAAAACTAAACACCTAAATATAGTCAACTATTTTACTTTTGGTTATCAGTTCATGTGGAGATAAAATCAAAATTAAAAATTAAAAAAAACTAACAAAAACATGAAACAAATTCAAGGATTATAAGTAACTTGATCAAAACAAATAATATATAGATACATAGATAGATATAGATTTGAAGAATTGTATGTATACCTGATGTCTATAATTCCAGTAACCATTAGAACCAGCTAGTAAAATCGCCCACCTAGTTCCCTCAAAGTCGTCATCGTTTTTAGGTTCACGGAAGAATCTGGAGGTTTCAGAAGGCAATCGGAGATAGTCTCCGGGGAGATCACGGCCGCTGGAGACGACGGTGAGGAAGGTGACGACGATGGTGAAAAAGAGAAGAGTGGAGAGTTGAGAAGAGCCCATGATCGAAGGGAATGAGTGAAGGGGAAGTAAAAGAGAAGCTTTAAATAATAAAAGGCGGGAGGGGAGGTAGTGCGAGTAGCGTATGAAGTTGGATATGAATTTGATAATGACATCGGGTTATTTCGTTACCTTGTATGCATTTTATTTTAGTACCAGTACAAGTAGAGTAGAGGCATAGCCATAAAGTTTAGGCTGTTCAGACATAAATTTGTGCAAATTATATGTGATATAATATTAAGGTAATGAAAATTAGACCTGATCGGTCGGTCCAACCAGTTAAACCGGAAACCGCATCTCTTTCCAATCAAAAACACTACTACAATCGGATATTAATAAAACCGTTAAAAACAAGTATAAACCGATACTTTTACGATTCTCCAAAGTGAACAGGTATTTACATATAAAAAATATTTTAACTATGAAATACCGGTTCGACATCGGTTCAACTCTGGTTAGACCTTAAAACTTTGAACTATGTTTGTTCCGGTTTTATGTCTGATCCATTTTTAATTACCTTGCATAATATATAATTTTGTCCCTGTTTTTATTAATTTTGCCTCTGGTTTTATCTAAAAATCGGCTATTAATTTGGAAGAAATACAAAAAAAATAGGAGTTGAGTTCGAGTGCGTGCCTGAGCTCGTCGGACCATGGATCCGTCACTGAGTACTAGTAATTATGTCAAAAAATTAGATGTAATTACAACACACTTTACAAGTTATCTAGTTTACATCGAAAAAATTTACCAATCGAATAACTTAGCATAAGGGTCTTCGGTTTACATAAATTCAACCGGATAACTTTTGCCTAGGTTATATGGTTTTTTGTAGTTGTTCGGATAACTTGCTCATATGTTATTCGGTTCATATTTTGTTACTCATTGTTTTTTATGTTATTTTTAGTGGTGCACAAAAAAAAAGGCCAGGACGATTATATTATGCGACGAAGAGGTGAATGACGGTAACCTCAATAGATGGTGGAATGGAGAGGGACATCAGATAGTTGCACTTGAGGCTGGTCTGCAACAACCCGAGTTTCCTGAAGGAACGTTCGATACGTCTTTTTTGGTGAGATATCAGGGTCATTTTGCTCGTCATTTATGGTTCGGTGAGGTAAGTTAATCGTTGTCATTTTATGTTGAATCATTTTTTAATTGTAATTACTTCTATTTTATATCATATATACTATAAATTGTTTTTAGGAGAGACATCCGAAGAAAGAACTAAAATTTGATGCAATGGTAGCAAATTGATACGGTGAATTTCACATAGTCTCCCACCGCTGATAAAGAGTTGGTTGACTAACTATGGTCTATTTATTATTGCGGCAAAGAAACAAACAAAAATAAGTATTTTAAGTTTTGTTTTATCGTCTCCACAAGGATTACTGTGAGGGAAAGAATGTCGTTCAATAGTTTTCTCATTTTTGAGTTTGGTTTTGAATGGGTTTAAATTAAAACATATGAACAAGAAAATAAATTCATTTTTTAGAGAGGAAAAACTTATCTGGCATGAATTTAAACTACTAATCACAAACTTAAACCTATCAGTCAGTTGTACTCAACCTACAATACTCGTAAAAATCATCATGTATCTCTCACATCAGTGTTCCTTTCTAAAACACCTACGAGATGCACCACAACAGAAGTTATGTCTAACGCAAAGTTGCGAGAACAACCATGTTACTCTTGTCAATGATGTCTCGCGCAACTTAAACTACATTGAGGCATTAAACTTCGATACCCATTGTGATTATTAGTTATAAATCTATCTCTAGAATCTAGAAACTAATAGACATACATCCCCAATTAAGATCTGTGAGATATATGTCTATAACAACACAAACTTAAATTTAAAGCAAAAAGATTAAGAAAGATCTCAATAATAATTTGTAAAGCAATCTTTATACAACACCATGATCAACAAATATACATAGGTTCATAATTAGCTTACAAGCAAAACCCAACAAATAGAGAAATACATAGAGAAGAATGAAGAAGAATCAAACATCTCACGGGTTGTCAGCTCTGATTGATGAGAAATCTGACTTCGGATCATCCATATGCAAGCTCCATTGTAGTTTTCTAGCTTCCCTATCAAAAGAATGAGTGGTGATGGAGTTGGAGCAAAAAAATCCTCAAATCATACCCTAAAAATGTGTGTTTTTTTCCCTTAAAATGAGTTTCTGCCAAGACCGTCTCGCTCGACGACCAAAATACTTGCTTGATGAAGCACTTTATTCACAAAATGCAGCGCAGGAAAAAGTAGGCTCTCCTCGAGATTTCCCGACGAACTTGACAGCAACAAAGAGAAAAATTATTTTCTACTTTCATCCAAATTTGAGAACCGTAACTCCGATTTACACACGGTCGGAAGCGTTAGAAAGCTTATTCAATTATCTATATAACAATGACTAAATAACATTGTTGGAATACCTACAAAAATGAGATAATAAATAATTAAATTGAATGATATTTACGTGATAACACACGATATACACTATAACATAAACTATACAAAATGTACACAAAAGTTGAGGTTTATTGATGAAAAGAAAATTATTAAGATGATGAATGCTAATTATTTACACTCAAAATCACAACAATTTGGCACTCACTACTACAAAACGCGGAAACAACAACGTGATGGTTTTCCTATAATTTACTTCTTATTAGATAGTTTATTGCTCTTTTCTGGTTATATATTGTTCTATGTTGTTGTTTCATGTTGTGTTGTTGACAATATTCATGTTGTGTTATTCTTCTTTTATGATAATATTTATCGTGTTTGTAGAACTTTAGAAACAACATCAACAAACTTCATCTAGTTTGAGAAGTGTATACTATGAGTGGATAAGGTACATATGGTTTGTGTAGCAATGTTGAAAAATACAAGAAGTATGAAGTCATTGTAGAAACTTCACCCACCTTATATTTCTTCTTCAATGATTCTTAAACTAGATGAACCTCATATGGTGATGATGGTGGTGGTACAAAGCGTATATTATGGGTTGATAAGTATTATGGGTTGCGTGGCTATAAAAAAGAATACAAGAAGTATGAAGTTATTGTGGAAACACCATCCAGCTTGCATGCATTTTTCATTGCTTCATAAACTAGATGGACTTCATAATTCCACAATCATTTTGAATAAAAGGCGCGTTCTTATTGTGTTAAAATGTATGTATGTTGTGCTTTAAATTCTTATATAGCTTGACATAGTTTACTATATACTATGTATATTGTTTATTTCACTAACCTTTTAATAAAAATGCAACCATTTAAATTGACACAGAAACTATAATTTGAATATTAAGATGTATTTGAAAATCAACATCAACACATCATTGTATTATGAATTGCATGCGTCTCATTTTGCATATTTTATGTTCTTTAACACATAAAAAATGATTCAATTGTCGGATTCATACAATACATCGATATCTATCATTCTACCTTACCTCGTCGTTGTCACTTATCATCGTGATAACTAAGATCATGATTGCTATAATGATAAAATGTGTTGATTGAGACACATGTTATTTTGAATACAATGGTGTGTTGAAGTTGGTTTTCAAGAATAGATTTTCAGATTATATAATTCTATATCAATTTTAATGATTGTATTTCTTTAATTAGGTGAATGGTAAAACAAGCAATATATATATATATATATATATATATATATATATATATATATATATATATATATATATATATATATATATATATAATAAACTATGGTTATGTTCCACAACGGTTTGGTATAATAATCGTGTTCTAATGTAATTTATTTGATGCTAGGTTTCGAACCCAGTACCTAATGTATCACAACGGTTAATAAACATAATTGTTGTTATATCACGCGAGATTACCAATATACTACAATGGTCCCAAGATCGTGACTGTAAGTAGCGAATTTGCAACAACTCTCTACACAACAACGCTTGGTCCTGCATGCTTATATGTATTTACCAACTGTTGTTAAATGGGTTTTTCGTAGTAGTGACTCAGCATTATCCTCTCTCTAGAGAATTAGTTTTTCAAGGATAGATCAAAATTTAATATTGCCCTTTGTAGAGACATGACATCCAGAAACGTGGTCCCTTCATATGTCATTTGAGGAGATAACGATTACATTAGACGATGTTTCTTATCTTCTTCATATATGGTGTAAGGGTGAGTTCTGGTACCCTGCATAAGGTTTCACTGATACTTATGCTATTGATTTGTTGTGTGTTTTCTTGAAGGAGTCAGTTCAGGAGGCTTGCACTTGTAGGGGTCATTATTGTTTGTTCCATGGTTTTATGATTGGCAAAATTTTTGGAAGACATGGTTCTATATTGATGTTGTAACATCTCCATCGATTGTCTTGTCAATTATATTGTTATGAGTTTTAGACAGATGTCATGACATCTTGGTCTGTGTACAGCAGGCGCTGCAGTTATATATCCCTTGTCAGATTTGATTTAATGATATCCTTTTGGGTATATCTCATCAATATGCATAGGTCAATGAGATTTATTTGGAACAAAGTGCATATTTGATTTGTTTCATTAAAAAGGATATTGAGACTTCTTAGGAAACTTTAAAAGATTAGTTCATATTTTTATGTGAAGATCTTGCAGCTGATTTAAAAAGTGAAAATTGAATTTAATTTGAAGAGTACAAGCCCATTATGCAAGAGACTATAAATGAGTACTTGCTATGACCTAAAATAGAAAGCATTAACATTAAAGAAATCGTGTGTGAAAAATAAGGATTAGGGTTTTCAGAGTCTTTTAAGTTTTTAGTGTTTGTGTTCTTTGTATGTTACTCATGTATCTTTTGATGCATTAAATTTGACTGATTGTTACTTGTTTATCAAGTTATTATTGTCACTCATGATCTTTTAAGAAAAGAGTTGAGTATTGTTATTAGCTAAAGCTTTTAAGCAAAACTAATTATTTTTAGAAGTGTAATCTTCTATTTGGTTTTTAAGTCTAGTCACAAGGTTTGTGGTTGTAACTATATCACTGTAGTGATTGAAGCTGAGAGGGAGATCTCATATCTAGTGGTCTCTAGGTAGAGGTTGCACAAGGTAGTGATTAGGCGAGAAGTTATAAAGTAAGGTTAGCTTAGCTTTGAACTAATATTATCATAGTGGGTTTCTTTCCTAGATTGATATCCTGACGTTGTACCGAACTGGATTACGAATTGATGTGTCATTTAAATTTCTATAATTTATATTTCTGCATAATCAATAGACTACCAATAAATGTTATAACATCTTCCTTGACATTGTGTGGGGTTGAGACATCAGTCTGAACATATGTATTGCAAGTGACATAATTTTAATTATTATAAGATGGATTGGTTGAAGGAGAAATTTGGGCGTCAATGAGTTGCTAGAAGATTTGATTGTGCTGCTAGAGCCTATATGCTTTGGTTGTTAGGTTGAACCATTCTTGTCGATAAGATTTTTACCTTTGTAAAGGCAAAATATTTACCACTATTAGGAACTAGGATGGATGTGGTAGATATAGTTGTGCGGCAGCTGCACTTGTCACACTCTATAGATATTTAGAAGATGTTTCCTTCTATACGTGGAAGAAGCTTGGCAAATATTCCTCTCTTCTACAGGTAAAAAATGTTTCTTTTTATGTTTTTTTTACTTAACTTTATTTATTTATAATTATTTTAATTGATAATATCATGTTGTGTAACAATGTTGGATTCATGAGTGTTTTTCAAATGTTAGCAAAAGAGGATTGTATGGGATTACTAGTATCGACAATCCACTTCCTAGGGCTATAAAATGTATTTACAAGCAAAAACACAAAAGGTTGATAATATTATGCATGTGTTTGATGTATTGACACATATTGATGTCATTTGGAGATCTTTTGAGGATCATAGACAATATCGTCCATTTGATGATATAAGAATGTACATGGGTGTCTTGAAATGGCATGGGACAATTTTACTATATTTTTCTGATAGATGTATGCGTCAGTTTGGATATAGGTAACATATATCACACCCACCTACTGAATCTGACATACTTGATGTGGATATTGAGTGGGTTGGATATGTTGAGAGTTTGTTGGATGTGATCCTTCAGGTCATTTTTGTCAAAACTCCATATGATGTTAACGATGGTTACTTAGATTGGTACTATAGGGTGTCACATTCTCGTTTGGTAGCACTACCTCAGAGTGAGGAGAGAGAAGTTTAGGTTCCTATCTATTACGAAGGACCGTCATATAAGAGTTGTCATTTATTTCATATAAGCTTCATCATTATTCACAACGTCACGAGGAAGATGAGGAGGACAATGATTTTGCTGAGATATTTTGATCATTACCTGTAGCTCATGACAAACCAACAACTCATGACGATAAGTCTGACACATTACCTTCTTTACTTCTTTATTATTTTGAGACTTATGTACTTTAATACTTATGTATTTTGATTTTTTTTTTTTAAGACTTATGCAACAAAATATAAAATCACAAAATATAACATGAAGTTAGCTGTAAATATAATCCAAAATATAACAACCACATTACGATTATAATCTAACATATTTCGGCACTACATATGTAATTTTTTTTCCAATGTTGTAATAGTTCGGAAAATCCTACCATCCAAGAAGTTGCATCTGGTGTGTGAAATTTCTTCCAATCCAATTCTTGATATCGACCCATGCAAATTTCCATAAAATGGACTAGTGTGTGCATGCTCAACTTCATAAAAACAATTATGAAATAAAGTTATAATGTTGTCCAACTGTATCTTGAGATTTCTATACATAGTCTCCCAACATTTGCACATATCACCTAAGTTGTTCTCCAACATCTGCTTTAGTTTCCAATGCGCAGACTCAACCCTTAAAAAACAAATCAATACCCGTAATATTAAGATAAACAAACTAGGGCTAAAATCAAACATACCTATGCGAATTCAACCATGTATCTTTCATATAATCAAAAAAATCTTTAAAGTCAACACATGTTTTCTCAAGTTGTTGCAATTGTTGATGGTACGCCACCTCATCACTAGCTCTTACAAGTTCATACCACAATTCATCTATCAGCTCTCATATATCATTCACAACATATTCCTTACACTTTGATTTCACATTTTTCTTGATGTGAAATAGACAAAACAAATTAATTATCTTTGGAAATATTGTTTCAATTGATTTCATCAAAGTAAGATTTCTATTAGTCATAATCACTTGTGGCCAAAACCCTTGCTTAGTAAAGAGTTGTTTCAACTTATCCAATACCCAACATAAATTCTATGTCTGCTCAGATTCCATATAGGCAAATGCAACAATAAATGTTAACTCAGTTGATGTCATACCAACCACTTTAAACAGAGGTTGTCTATACTTGTTTGTCTTGTATGTGTCCATAATCAACACAATAGAAAACATATTCAACAACTTCACTGATTTTGTGTGGGACCAAAAAATATCTATCACAATTTTTGACTTGTCTTTTTTCTACAGTAAATATAATTTGAATCCTCTTCCAGCTTAAACAAATGTTTCATTTTCGTTATATGACCATTGGTATCTTTTTGTAATTTACTCTTATAATTATATATTTGCGTGATCCGAGTGACATTCTCCGGATATTGCTCTTGCAATGACAATAGTATGTGTCTTGGTGGAACATGAAGTTTTATCAAATTAACAATATGCTGTTGTTCATAAGCATTTAGTCGACCTACAATCGAGTAACCTTCAAATCTATCCAGTAAAACATGGTTGTTAAGTCCATATTTTACATCAATCTCCCATCTAAAACTATCTTTTAATAGTGTTGACCTAATTTTGAATGGACAACCACATTTCTTCTATCACTTTGTGTTTCACTATCTCCTTCTTTATATTTTCCACCTCTATCACAACTAAATATTACTTTGTCACTTCTTCCTCTCTTGCATGTTTTGGTATCTGAACGAGCTATTATATCTATGACTTTATTCTCTACTCCGACCTCTTTAATCCACCTTGTCACCTCATCTCGTGTAGCGAATTTTTTAATAGTTAAAAATACATCACTGGGGTCTACGCATGTATGGTTTTTTTCTCGTATCATCAAAGGAATATTCATACTTGTTAAATATAAATAAAAATATTAATTAATAAAATATAATATGGTTGGTAAAAAATTTATCATCAGAAAACTTGGATAAATGTTATCCAATTACTAAATAAAGTGAACCAGAAAACATAGAGGAAAGTTATCCGGATGACTTTTATTGAACCTGATGACTACGTATCATATTTTCCGGTGTGTGCAAAAATTGATTGGATTTTATTTAATAAGGTTATCTGGTTAAGAAACATAACATACTGAGTATCTTTGATACAAGTTATTCAGTTTAACTTTTATTGAACCTGATGACTACGTATCATATTTTCCGGTGTATGCAAAAATTGATTGGATTTTATTTAGGAAGATTATCTGATTAAAAAACATAACATACTGAGTATCTTTGATACAAGTTATTCAGTTCAAATCAATGAGGTACACAACTGTCAATTTCGGAAGAATAGTAAAAATTATATTATTAAGTGAAAATAAAAAAGGTTAACTTTGAAATATTAACAAAATTGTTAGGGTAAGAGGATAAGTGCATGGATATAGAGATTTTTTTTCATTTTTTATCCACCAGTGTGCTCAAATTCTAAATATGTATAATTATGTCGAAAGTATTTTGACACTGACTTTATAACTTACACAATGTTAGTATAGGTAAAATCTAATAGTTATATTTTTTATAATAATTTATTATAACTTTGATTTTTGTGCAAGAACTTGTTGTTTTGTTCATGTAGGATAAGGTGTATGCATGAAGTAATGTTAAAATATCACGTCTCTATTATTTGAACATCTAATACATTGTCAAAATATCACGCCTCTATTATTTAAACGTATAATACAGCATATAATGTTTTTTAATGTATGAGTGTATTTTGAAATATTTCATGTTTGAGATAAATATATTAAATTATAAATTATTTTATAATTATGGAAGAAGTAATTTGACTTATTCATGATACTTATAAATAAGTGTAATTGATTGGTTTAGGGTTCAATATCTGATAATATCTTTATTTATATTTATATATTAATTGAAACAATTATATTTATAAATCAAAAATTTAAAAGTAAAATTACACCTATTGAAAAATTATTAAGTTATGTTTGATAAAAAAAAGGTTAAAAGTTGATAAATTATACTTGATCACAACTTAATTGTTTCACTTATTTTTTCTACTAAAATATATATTTTTTACTATCAAAACTATTTAATTTATATATATTTCATATATGTTTTTTAAAATTTGTTATATTGTATTAATGTACCATTCTAACAACTTAAAAGGATAAATAAATGACATTGTGTGACCCGTACAAACGCTAACTAATGAGTAATAATTGATAATTAATTGAAGTGTTTAGTAAACTAACAACTATTTTAACTTATAAACATAAAATAATATTCTTCATTAATAATAAATTGTATATTAATCAATATTCAAAATACTTAAAATTTATTAATTTAATATGCTTTTTATATCAACATTTTCAAACTCACATCAACATTTTTCTTAGAAAAATACAATATTATGCACATTTTAAAAGATAATTTATCTAAGTATTTTTTGGGCTAAATTAAATTTTTATTCCTCTCATTTTAGTACATTCAAAAAATCAATACTTAAATTTTATTTTTAAACAATTTGACACTTATTTCTATTTTCTTGTAAAAAAATTATTTAAATTCATTATTAACACTTAACACAATTAGATTGAGGTGGACTCACTCATGTTTTTATTTTTTACATGTCATTTATATTTATTTATTTAATTTAATATATTTTCAAAAAATTAATAATCAATAATACAACATTCAAAAATTATAATTATAATAAATTTTAAAAATATAAAAATCTTGTGAGTTCTTCTCTCTTTTTTAAAGCTCCTCACAAAACTCCTTCTTCCATTTGTTTTCTTGATTTTCTATTTCTCTTCCTTTTAATTTTCTCCTCATCAAAGGAAGTCCACAATTCCAATTATTTTCTTTGTTTCTCCTTACCTTCCACTTTCAAAGATGAACCACTTTAATAGTAGAACAAACAAAAATTGGTGCATACAGATTATTTAATCCAATCAATGAGAAAATTGTGTTGAGTAGAAATATTATGATTGATGAAAATTTTAGTTGAGATTGAAATTCTAATGATGTAATTAACAAGTCATTGATGAGTTACGGTTTTGACGAAGAAACTGATGAAGTCGAAGAAATTGATAATATTCCAGTCGAAGTCGAAGAACTTGCTGACATTCCAAACAATGTCGAAGTCGAAGAGGGTGTGGCTAGCACAAGCCATATACCTCAACAAACAAGGGTTCTTCTAACAAGACTTCAGAGTTATGAAGTGGTTGGTGATGATGAAGTAACGCCATATGGAGAATTAGTTCATTTTGCTTTATTTGCAGGTGATGAACCAATCAACTATAGCGAAGCTTTAAAGATTAACTAGTGGAAGTTAGCTATGGTCGAAGAGTTACATGCAATCGAAAGAAATAATACATGGGAGTTAGTCGAATTTCCAGCACATACAAAAGTTATCGAAGTAAAGTGGGTGTTCAAGTTGAAACACAATGCAGATGGGTCAATAGCAAGACATAAAGCAAGATTAGTAACTCGAGGCTTTCTTCAAAGAGCGGGATTCGACTACTCCGAAGTATTTGCTCTAGTAGCAAGATTATAGATTGTTCGACTACTGGTAGCATTGACATGCAACCAAGGCTGTTCAAAATTTTATCTAGATGTGATATCAACATTTGCGAATGGTTCTTTAGACGAAGAAATATATGTCACACAACCTCTTGGATTTGTGATTCAAAAGGAAGAGATTAAAGTATATAGGTTGCACAAAGCGCTCTATGTAACGTCCGATTATTTAATTAATTATTTAATTAAATTATTGTCGAAGTAATTGTTGGTAAGTCGTATGTGTGTTGATTAATTAGTTGATTTCGTTGATGTTTAGTCGTTCGATTAATATTAACGATAATACTAGTTGGTTATTAATAATAATAATAGTATAGAAATATTGTTGGGCCTAGTTGGTAGTAGTTAGTAGAAAGAGAGGTGTGAAAAACAAGCCCAATAAGATAACTAATAAGAATATTAGTAAAGTAGTTATTTAAGAAAATAATATAAAGAAAGGAAAATAATAAAAATAGAATCGGTACGTGAGAAAGAAAATTGGAAGAAGAAGAAGAAGGGTTTTGAGAGCTTGTGGTCGAGAGAGAATTGCAAATCGAAAGCCAAAGCGAAAATTTGATCGGAACTACGTAGAGCGACCTTCAATCTAAGGTAAGGTGGGGTTCTGACATTCTAATGGGTTGTATGATGAGTAGTATGTGAGAATTAGGATAGTGGGGAAATTACTATGTGTTTGCAGTTATTCTGTTTGTTGAAAATTGTTTGATGTTACTGTGTTGAAAACTTCTCATGAATTGGTTGCTTAATCGATGTTGCCGATGACAAATTATAATTTGTTATGATTGATATAAAATCTTGTGCGAAAGAAATTTTGTTTGTTAATTAATCGGTAGAAGTATAGAAGAAATACAGAGAGAATTTGCAGAGGAAACGAAAACTATATGCGGGAAGAAGACGGTTATCGAATGAAACACCCTGGATAAGGAGAGTGTGTCGAACGACACACACATGAAAGATGGACATGACGAGTGACATGTGTATGTGTGTTTAAAGGGGTGTCGAGCGGCACCCTCAAATAGTGTATAAGTATAATATTAATAAGCATTTTGTCTTATATGTGATGAACATCACTGTTCGCGTTAAAAGGTGACGCGCTAGAGGATTTGAACGTGAATTCAGATTCTCTGGCTCGTAACGATTTACTCTTTTGATTTGTTTATAAAGATGCCGCGAGCATCAAGCTTTATTATTTTCAACACAAGAAAGATGATTTAATGATTATGAAAAAGGGGAAAGCTGTAATACCCTCAATTGATATTGATATGCGTAACGACTAGCGCAAACTAGACGCAACGCATTGGGGAGATTGAGTAAGGGGATTGTTATATAAAGGAATAGATGGAGCACCCTAAATATATATAGTTATCTATAGCTTTATATATGAATATGTTTGATATGTTTGTGTGTTTTAATTGCTATTTCTATGATTGAGAAAGTTTCTCCTTTGGGATTTTAAGAAAGATAGATTATGTGGGATCCTAGTGTTTGTTATTATTGTGCTCGCAAAGATCTGTGGATCTTCTGCATACATATCCCTTAGTGGGAATCAGAGCATTTGTAGCTCGGATCTACAGGATCTATGGTTTGTTTGGTCCGAGGAGAACGAAATTTGCTCGGCAAGGATGAGACCTAGTGCCTACGTATTCTCAAAAGGATGTTGAGAAAGTCGAGCAATCGTAGTTCCCACTTATGCTAGTGGAAAGCAACAGATGTTAGTAAGAGATGATAAATGTCATCTTAATGAAAATGTATCTAATCTATTTCATCACATACATTTTGAAAAGTTTGATGATAAAAATCTTTCATCGTAAGTTATAGGTGTTTTGCTTGAGTGTACAAGCTTACTTACATGTTTAAGAAAGATGTTTGAAAATGATTGAATCTTTTAAGTAAGCATTGGGTGTTTTGCTTGAGTGTACAAGCGTTACCACTTCATGTTAAAAGATGTTTTTGTTTGAAACAGTTTTGAAAAGAGTTTGAAAAGTTTTTGTATGTGATGTAATAGATGAGATACTTCTTCCATAGAGATGATAGATGTCTAAATCTCAAGGAGAAATTGATTGGATTAAAAGGATGCTTTTAAGAAGCCCATGGGTCCTTGTATTGTTAGCCCAAGAGGAGGCATTCCGAGGGTCATCGAGGGTCCTTGTATGAAGCTCAAGAGGAAGCTATAGGGTATGGCGGCTTTGTGTTAAAAGGATTTCACCGAAACCATCCTTTTGGAATTAAGAGCAATTTCACCGGAAATTTTACTCGGATTTTGAAAGTGATTTCATCGAAACCTTCCTTTCGTGGTTCTATCTTAGCGTGGTGATTCTTTGTATTGGAAGCCCAATAGGAGGTCATTAAGAGATTTCTTGTCTCTTTCATTGTATGATGCCCAAGATAAGGCTAAACTCAATGAGGAGTTCTTTTGAACGAAGCCCAAGAGGCGACTCAACAGGAGTGTTGTCTTATATGAAGCCTAAGCGGAGGCTAAACTCGATGAATGAGTTTTCTTATATGAAGCCTAAGAGGAGGCTAACTCGTGGGAGAGTTATCTTGTATAAAGCCCAAGCGAGGCTAAATTCATGCCGGAGATGAATTATCTTGTATAAAGCCCAAGCGGAGGCTACAATGGGGAACCTATTGGTTAGACTAATTGTTATGTTATAATTGGATAGTTGTATAAACAAGTGTGTGTGTGTGTGTGTGATATGTATTCACAAGATTTTATGAAGGAAATATAAACAATGCATGATGTTTATTTACAAGAGTTTATGAAATATAAACAAGTGTCGTGAACGTTTAAAACGAGCGTAACTTGATTATTTACAAGTTTGAATCAAGGAAACGAATATGTACACGAACAGTATTTATGTACAGAGAAAGATGGATGTACATAGGGGTTGGGACTTACACCATAAGGGAGGCCCATTGGTTTGAAAGCTTCACAGGAATAATGCTCCTTTCAATACCAATGGTATTCAAGTATATACGATGAAACGAAATGAACGATCGAATTTTATCGTGAAAAGTATCTGTTATGTACAGATAAAAGTTTGTATGAAAAGAAATTGATATGTACAAGGAAAAGGTATGTATGTACATAAAAGAATGTTGGTTTGAGTATACACAGTGAAATGAAAACAAACGATCAAGTTTGTACATTGAGTATAAAAAGTATCTGTGTTATGTACAGATGAAAATTTTTTATGTGTTTGAAGAAAGTTTGATATGTACAAAGAAATATTATGTACACAAAATAATGTTATGGGACTTACACCGTGAGGGAGGCCCATTGGTTTAAAAGAAGTTTCATCAGTAATAATTCTTCTCCTTTCAATACCAATGGTATCGGTGTATAAACAAACGAATGAAAACAAACGAAAGAAATTTGTTTATGTTTGAATATTAACAATGACGATTTGAGTATGTACAAGAAAAATTGAATATGTACATAAAAGGATTGGGACTTACACCGTAAGGGAGGCCCATGATCGATTGAGAAATTCGAGAGAAAATGAATTCGGTTTTATCGTTTAAATCGGATCGATCATGGTAAAAGATGTAAGTTTGATGAAAAAGTTTTGAAAAATGATTTTGAAAATTTTTTGAAATGTGACTTTCATTTATGAGAAGTTTTGAAAAGAATCGGAAGTCGAAAACTTGAAAAATTCACCTTTAAAAGGTGTTTTGAAAAGTGCTCAGAATGTCGTTTTCGGCTTGATTAAAATATAATCAGATGAAAGTTTTTTCTGAAAATTTTTGCACAATCATAAAATAGATATATTTATTGACAAGTGTACAAAAAATCACCTCAAAATGAGGAGTTTTGATTGGTTAAAAAAAATTGTGAAGTTTTGTAAAAAAACATGAAAAAATATGAAAGTTTTGAAAAAGAATGGTCTTGAGAAGGATTGAACTCATGACCATTGGGTGGCTACGTGGCAGAAAACCTTAAGGGCGAGCTAGCTACCACTAGGACAAACACATTTTAGTGTTAATGGATCCAGAGCACGTGTTGATAAAATATTGGAAAGTTTAAAAATTCAAACTCAAGAACACGCGCGCAGTGTTCTTCGTTCTCTTTGATCCTCCAATCCTTCAATCCAGGCTAAAATCCTTGTTTCTCAACGAAATTGGACGAAGTAAAAATGAAAGTTGCTCGATTTTGAACAACGAACATGATGGTAGATGTTAATTGCATTCATTTTCAGTCTAACTCAATTAAATTTCTGGAAAATGCTAAGAACCCTAGAAACTAAGATTTCAAATTAAATGATGTATAGTTACTGATTCTATGATTTTCTTGAGGGCTTATGATCGTGATGAGTGCAGAAAGAGATTGGCCAAGAGTTTTTGCATTTAAATTCAAAGAATATGGATATCACAGTTCGTGTTCATACCTGTGCAAGTGGAGATCGAATTCAGTGCAAGAGTGTTTCCAGGACTTGTTTGTGGATCATTTGAGCTCAGTGCCTCTAAGGAAGGTGTAAAGTGGTGCACTTGTTGAATCAACCTGAACTCTCCAGCCAAGTCCACCGCATCAACGAAAATAGAAACTCGAATTCGTGTTTTGAGTATTTGATTGTTGTAATGGATCTGGATCATGTCTATGGGGTACATGGAAGGTGTTAGGATGATTAGAACACAACTTGATCAAACCTAGAATGGAATTCGAAAGTTATGGCAGTTTGGAAAATTTTGAAAGCATGGCATGTGATTTCTGATTTTTACTTGTTCTTGTTATGATTTTAAGTTCTAAACAAGTTTGATAGTGATATTAGAGCATGTTTGACACCAAAGATTTCAAAGTTTCTTCACAAATTTTCAAAATGCAAAGTTTCCCAAATATCACTATGTTTCTTGATTTTCAAGTAAGAAGAGAGAAAGCATGATTTTACATTTGCTTTGGTGTAGTTTTAACTTGAAATTGTGATCCATTTATAGGCCAAAGGTTCTGAAATTGTTAGGCAAGAGTACAAGCTTTTGGTAAATCAAAGTTAACTTAAGGGGTAAGAAAGGTATTTTGTAAAGAAAAAGGAAGTTTCCTTTTTTACCATGTGTTATTCTTTCCAACTTGATCCAATCCCTCAATTATTACTTCTCACTGATTTTTATCAGTTCTTATCCTAATTTGGCAAGGTGGCAAGTGTTCTAGATGAGAAAATCACAAAATGACCTATAACTTGATGTTTTGGATTTTGAAAATTAAGTTCATGGAGCCTTATGTTTCAATTTCAAAAGTATAGCTAGACTCCATGGATTTGTGAGTTCTTGGACATTTTGGAAAGCTTGTTTCACAAGCTACAACTTTCATGTTTTGAGTTTTTTCCAATTCAAATTGGAACTAGGTGAAAAAATGGCATGAAGTTTGGAAAAAATAAGAAATTTTAACACTTAGAAATTTTTCTAAGTATAGAAACTTTTGACTTTTTGTTGACTTTTCCAAATTCTTTGATTTTTTTATGATCATGATGGATCATTTGAAGTATTTTGATGATGGAAAAAGTTTTGTTTTGAAAAATTTGACCAAAAGTCAAAGTTTAACTTTTCAGTGCAGATGAAATTTCATCAGATGTTTCTGAAATTGACTGATGAAGTCTGTGAACTTCTGTGATGTTTTGAATCCAGAAATTAGGTCAAGATGTTGTATCTAAGATATAATGACCAATCTCTATCCAAAAAAGTCATTTCTTGCTCAAAAAGTCAGAGAAAACTCATGCTCGATCAAAACCTTAATTGGTCGATCCTCGATTGATCTATGAGAAAAAATGGATATCTGATGATCAGAGGTTGATGATTTGATCAAGATAGATCAAATGAGGTGAGAAAAACTCAAAACCTAATTGGTTGCCTCTTGAATCAGATGAAAATCTGATGAAACCCTAATTTTGACCTGTGAATGCTACACCTGATTAATGCTGTCTGAACTGTTAGTGATGCAATGATGCAAATGTAAGGTGGTATATTAGGTCAAAAATTGGGGTATGACAATCACACCATAGCATGATGAACATCACACTTTTATGAAGGGAATGCCACACTTTTTTAATTGGTTTTACAACTTTGCTTACTTGCTGTATGTGTTAAAGATTAATATACTACTTGCCTGTTACTTAAAATTATATTACAATAGTGATAAATAGTGATAGTACAGGTTATTAATTGCTTGTCTATGTTTAACTTATGTTAATATAATTAGAAATACAAGTTTTATTATAATATTAAATATAAGTTACAAGGATGCAATAATTGAGTAGACTAAATAAAATGCAGGTTAATTTTAGTGCTTTAGTCCAGCTAATTAGTAGGATGGGAAATTTGACAACGGTATTATTTTAGTAGCTGTATAATTACATAATTGAATAACAACATGTGTTTTTAGTAATATACAATACTTTAATAACAAAATAAACAGTCGAGTTAATCAATTAGTGGTATATGTAGAATAATTAAATAGCAATGGTATATATATTTATAAGCTATTTTCAGAGTAGGATTGTCAAGGTTAATTGTTGTTGTTATTGCTTGTATTGATTTTGCTGATGAATTGAGAAGTTGAGGATTTTGATGAATTTCGTTGCATTATCTTGTGTAGATGTACTAAATAAGGTTGCAGGCCTTGTGCCAACGTTGAATGATGTTGTTGAATTATTATTACAAAGAAGACTTATAGCCAGTGTTGAAATGATGATGAAGTTGATGTTGATTTGATGGTTTTGTTGTTGTTGTTGTGTTGCATCATGTTGTCGCATACATTGCATAATTACGATGGCCTGGAAAAAATATTACGATGGAAGCTTTCCTCTGTTTACGATGGCCTGGATTGGCAACACGATGATGAAGGCTTATGCCTTGTTGATGCCTTGGATATTGGCATATTTTTACGTTGGGAGTTTTGCTCCATTGGTACCACATGCATGTGCATTTGAATAAGTTGTTGCATGTCATGTTGCATTTTGAGTCGTTATGATTATTGAACAATTTGCAAAATTGTTTGCTGTAGAATAATTTTTGAAGCAGTGATTTACATTGTCTGATTCTGTCATATATTATTTATCATACGACTTATTATATTGTTAGATATCTCATCCCTTATGTTGTGATGTTGTCTCTACGTGGGTAACGTGCAGGTAATCCAGAGTAAAGGTTATCTACCTTCAATAGTTCAAGTCAGTGTTATAGCTCTGATACGTAGCACTCGGGGGGATAACACATTGTTTTCTTTATTGTTGATTTCATTATGTTGCTGAATATTGAAGTTGTTGAAAACTGGTTATTTTTAAGTTGTATTTCGTTGAAGGAAGATGCTATGATTATTTGACGTTAAATACTTGTTGCTTTTATGTTGTTTTGAATTGGCCTTGATGCCAAAATATTTTGGTTGAGTTTTATGAATCCACTGCGTAGAAATAAAAGTTATTTATTTTGAAGACTAAACAAGTTGTTATTGTTTTACTGAAACTATGTGCTATGTATCTGAACTACAGGTGATTGATTATTGTGTTGTTTTACATTGAATGTGTGACACTATTTGTTTGTTGGAGAATTTTTTAAACTTTGATTTTTATATAATTCATTGGGTAGAAATAGGGTGTTACATTAGTGGTATCAGAGCAAGTCGGTCCGTCCGATCAAAGTTGTTGAGTCGTAGTGTCGTTTAACAATCGAGTATTGTTAATTAGTTCTCTAACTGTTGTTTATGTTGTAGTGATAGGTTGAAATGGATGGAACGAATGATGATGCAATTGATGTTGCTTTGGAAGCAATGGTCGATGTTTTGCAGAATCAGCCAAACACTAACGAAGATGCCGGATCTCGTAGCTTGGCGACTTTTCAGAGAGAGAATCCGCCTACCTTCAAGGGTAAGTATGATCCTGATGGAGTTTTGAGTTGGTTAAAAGAGATTGAGAGGATCTTCCATGTGATAGACTACACTCTAGCGTAGAAGGTTCATTATGGGACTCATATGCTAGCAGTCAAAACTGATGACTGGTGGCTAGAGACTCGTCAGAGGTTGGATGATGCAGGTGAGGATATCACTTGGGATGTGTTCCATATGGAGTTTATGATGAAGTATTATCCTGAGGATGTTCGGGGTAAGAAGGAAATTGAATTTCTTGAGCTGAAGCAGAGAAATATGTCGGTTACGAAATACGTTGCAAAGTTTGTGGAGTTGACTAAGTTTTACCCGCACTACAGCGAGGCGACTGCTGAATTTTCGAAGTGCATCAAGTTTGAGAACGGGTTGCGCTCAAAGATCAAGAAGGCAGATGGATACCAGAAGATTTGTGTTTTCTCTGATTTGGTTGATAGCTGCAGGATTTATGAAGATGATAACAATGCTCATTACAAGATAGTTAGTGAGAAGAGGAGCAAGCACCATCAGAATCATGGTAAGACTTATGATGCTCCAGCGAGTAGAGGAAAACAGGAAGTTGTTGAGGGTCAGAGAACTAGTGGGGGAGATGCTCTTGCTAGTGTGACTTGTTTCAAATATGGGAAATTTGGTTATAAGAGTATTGCATGCACTAATGAAGTGAAGAGGTGTTTTAGTTGTGGTAAGATTGAACATGCACAGTCTGAGTGCAAGCACAAGGAGGTGATTTGTTTCAACTATGGCGAAGAATGACACATTAGTGGTTAGTGTCAGAAACCGAAAAGACACAAACCGGTGGAAAAGTGTTCGCGTTCGCTGGGCCTCAGACAGCTAATGAGGACACACTTTTAAGAGGTACATGTTTCATTAATAGCACTCCTTTAATTACTATTATTGGTACTGGTGCTACTCATTGTTTTATTGCTGCGGGTTGTGTTGAATATGTTGTTAAGGTGATAATGTGATGTTGGATATTCAAGTATAAGTATGTTATGGTTGTTATTGCTTTGAATGTTGATATGTCAGAGTGATGTTGAAGTGGTTAATAAGTTATTAACGATTATGTCGCGAGGGTGTTGAATGGTTAGCATGCGTATAGTTGAATTAAATCGTGTTGAGTTATCGTTATGTTGGAAAAGTGGTAGTCTAAGTGTTGTCAAACGTGACTCGAAAATCAAGGAGATAGATGCGAAGTTCGCATTAAGGATGGTTGTGTCGAGTAGATTTTTGAGGACGGAAATATTCTAAGTGGGGGAGAGTTGTAACGCCCGATTATTTAATTAATTATTTAATTAAATTATTGTCGAAGTAATTGGTGGTAAGTTGTATGTGTGTTGATTAATTAGTTGATTTCGTTGATGTTTAGTGGGTCGATTAATATTAACGATAATATTAGTTGGTTATTAATAATATTAATAGTATAGAAATATTTTTTGGTCTAGTTGGTAGTAGTTAGTAGAAAAGAAGGTGTGAAAAACAAGCCCAATAAGACAACTAATAAGAATATTAGTAAAGTAGTTATTTTAGAAAATTATATAAAGAGAGGAAAATAAGAAAAATAGAATCAGTACGTGAGAAAGAAAAATTGGAAGAAGAGGAGCAAGGGTTTGGAGATAGGGATGGCGACGGGTAGGGTCGGGTGCGGGTTTTACACTACCCAAACCCGCACCCAAAACCATCACCCGAACCCGAATCCGAACACGAAGGCTATTCGGGTGACAAAATAACACCCGCGCCTGCACCCGTTGGGTTCGGGTTTTTTCACCCAAACCCAAACCCGCACCAAAAATAATTAAAAAAAATTACAATTAAAATAAGGTCTCTTTACATTGTCTTCAAGAAAATGCAATCACAATTATCTTAACATAGTCTTCAACATCTTAACATTACAATTAAAATTAAATTCTACAATCAAATTACAACTTTTCAACAACAACAAGCTAATATATTACAACTTTCTTGTGTAAGATTAGATGTTCCTTCTGGATCCGGAGTTGTGTTCACTTGATCTATTTTACCTATTACAAAGAAAATATATTTCACATGTTAAGAAACACTAATAGATATTATCATCATAATTTTAAATTTTAATAACAAACATGTGAAACTTAAAACATATAAAATATGTAACTTAATTCTTGGTAATGCTGAAATTTTAAATTGTAATAATTTAACATGCCATATTCAACCTCCAGAAGCTTATGAGTGGGCCATATTATGAAAGTAACACAGAAAACATATAGAGTACTCAAAGAAGCATACATAGATGTTTGTTTCTCATAAGAAGAATCCTTTAGACCACTTCTTGATACATATAGAGATGTAATAGCTTACAACACAGAAAACATATCGCCTGGAATATTCTTGATAGTCAAACCAGCTTTTAATATCATGTTTGCAACTGGAATAAAACTGCCTGGAATAAAACTGCCTATAATAATGTTTGTCTACTAACTTTCAAAGATGCTTGCATGCGTTAATATCATGTTTTTGAACTGTCTAGAAACATAAGCACAACACTAAAAGAATTGTCTAATATCAAAAGCATTAGTGCAAATTAGTCGGGGCAACAATGTTGGAAGATAGAAACAACAATACTCACCATGTTAACGTATAGAAACAACAACTTCTAATCTTCAAAATGGTAACCCAAACAACCTTCCATCAACTCAGTTGTATTAACAAATAAATTGAAGTTAAATAAAACACTAAAGCTTAAAACTTCTACACCAAATGAAGTATAAAATACCTTCATCGTCTGACTCCATTTCATTCAACACAGTAGCAATTTCTTCTGCAACTCTAAAAATTCCTATATATATTATATAAAAAGAAAAATTAGTAATATATTATTTGTCAATGACATACCAAAGTAGTAATACATTATATAACAAGAAAATTAAGGTAGAAAGTAAAAATAATTTGACAATGACATACTGTTATTCTCAGCAGCCCATAGCCAACTCCTAGCACACATCAAAGCCTCTACGGTAGTCCAGTTAAGTCGGCTACGATGAGGACTCAATATTCTACCACTATTACTGAAGGCCGATTCAGAAGCTACTGTAGAGATAGGAATAGCTAACACATCTCTTGCAACTACTTGAAGTGTTGGATACACAACTCCATTTACCTTCCACCAATTCAAAATGTCAAATTATGGAGTATTTTTTATAACTGGCTCCTTCAAATAATGATCTAACTCATACTTAACACTTGAACTTGAGTCTTCGACAACTGCAATCGTCTCAACGTATGCATCAAATTCAGCCTCGTCATCAACAAGAGCAGTTATACCAATGGATGAAGCAGTAGGTTGTGCATCTCTAAGTTTAATCTGTTGATAATCATTGAGCAAATCATAACACATGTCTTTGATTCTACTAACTTGTGCACTTGATTCTTCTCCATACAACTTAGGAAACCAAAAATTAAGTACAACCATCTTCTTCCTAGGATCCAAAACTGCAGCAACTCCCATCATATCATGAATACCACTCCAATAATTTTGAAATTTTTCCATCATTCTTGTGGCCATCATCTCAATAATTGAATTGGAGGACTTCTTCCATTCCTCTATTGCCAACTTAATCTTACAAATCTTAGGAAAGTACAAGTTGGCAGTTGGATATTTTGTACCAGAAATCAACTCAGTTACTTCATTAAATAATTTTAAGCACCCACAAACATCTTTAGCGATTTTCCACTGTGAATTAGTTGGAAGACAAGTGTACAAAGACTCACGTTGCTTCAACCAAATAAATACATCCTTGTACTCTATGGCAATATCAAGCATCTTATATGTGCTATTTCATCTTGTTGGACAATCTAGAGCTAACTTTCTAGTGCAAATAATTCTCAATTGTCTAGCGGTATCTTCAAATTTTTCATGCCTTTTAGGTGTAGCACTCCAAAATCCTACACTATCCCGAATATTTTCTATGTCATCCTTAATCACTTGTAGCCCCTCCTGAACAATTAAATTTAGGATGTACGCACAACAACACATATGTAACAAAGACCCATCCCTTATTAAACATTCCAACGACAACTTATCCTTAATTTTCCTAATCATTGAGTCATTTGTGCTACAATTATCTAAAGTAATCATAGAAAGCTTTGAATCAATGTTCCAGTCCATTAAAAAATTAACAAGTGCTTCAACAAGTCTTTCACTAGTGTGAGGGGCTGGAACATAAATGAACCTAACATAATATTTACAAAAAACAAGTCTTTCACTTATTGTCATTAAGAACAAAAAAAAAGATGCAATTAAGTTATAAAATATAAACATTGTTACCTCAAGATTCGACTCTGTAAAGTCCACGAGCCATCAATATAGTGAGCCGTAACCGCCATATACCCTTTGTTTGGTTGCTTGAAGTCCACATATCTGTGGTAATTGCCACTCTTCCTTCATGGTTATCTAACATCTTCATAGCACATTTTTTTCTCAAAATCATAAACTTCCAATACCTCCTTCTTGATTGTGTTTCGAGTAGGAACTTTAAACAATGGTTGGAGAGAAACAAAGATTCTTCTAAGACCAATGTGATCCATAATTGATAGTGGATAATCGTGCATAATAATAGCTTCAACAATCAACTTCTTCACATGTTCTGGATCATAAGTTCCAATTCCCAACTCTTGCTTTCCTTCTAAGATAGCCGGCAGGAGAAATGGTTGTCCTTTGTCATGGTTTCTAGTCTTGATCTTTTTTTGAATACAACTCAAGACATGTCCTTTCAAGTGATTTGTTCCATTCTTTGAAGTGCCACTAAGTTGTTTTTTACACCAGATGCATTCAGCCTTATCTTTTCCATTCACTTTCATCTTTTTAAATTGTTGCCACACATTACTTCTAAGTTTCTTTGATGCAGGTTCTAAACTTGTATCAATTTCTTCTTGTTGCCCAATATCAGGTTCAGGTGTCAGATTCGAATTAGAAGATACCTCCTGAGTTGGACATGTACTTTCTTGTGTAGGATTACATGCTCCTTCTGGTTCCGGGGTTGTGTTCACTTGATCCATTTTACCTACTACAAACAACAAGAAATTTCATAAACAATTGTATAAAAAATTGATGGCATGAAATGATGATGCAGACAACAGGCAAATACTCTGTATAGTTTGATAAATAAATTTTGAATCAACTAAGCATATGCTGCTATGAATGATTTGGGATATCATCAACTAGTTAGCCATTGGTTATATACTCATGCAGTGATTGAACCATTTATAATAGCTACAAACAGACAGCTGAGTATTCTTCATCCAATTCATAAGCTCTTGAAGCCACACTTCAAGGATACAATGCATATAAATGCCTTAGCTAGACACACACTCATCAATGCTGGAGGAGTACTAGAGATAACAATTTCCCTGGTAAATACGCCTTGGAAATGTCGTCTGCTGTGTATAAAAATTGGGTGTTCACCGAGCAGGTGTTGCCTGTTAATCTACTCAAGAGGTAAGTTCAAAATCATAAACTTCTTATAGTGTTTCGGATAAGATTATATTCCAATTTATCGAAATAAAATTGTAATTATATTCACTGAAATTTTCAGAGGGATAGCATAAGGCATTCGACAGACGAAGTTTACCTTTGACAGACAGTAGACCCTGATTGGACTTTAGATGTTGAACCGCTGGCGTTGCCGATTTTCGCAGGTTGGAGATTGAGAATAGTATCATGAAAAGGAACAAGGATCCAAGTTTGAAGAATGCAGTGAAAATTCCCTATACCCTTCTGTTTCCCAATACCTCTGATTATTCTAGGAAGGGTGGACTCACTGGAAAGGGAAGGAGACGGAGGATGGAGTAGTTTGTAGCCGCCGATGGCGGTGGCCGGTGGGTGAGGTCTGAATTGAAGTGAAAAATAAACCCTACATTTTATTTTTTAATACTTATTGAAATATATATATATATATATATATATATATATATATATATATATATATATATATAGGATAGTTATGTAATTTAACATATAAGCGGGTGTGGTTTGGGTTTGGTGCGGGTTTAAGCTATCCAAACCCACACCCGAAATATCGGGTGGCACCAGAACCCAAACCCAGTCAATTCGGGTTTCACCCGTTGACTCGGGTGTGGGTGGGGCCCGCGGGTTTGGGTCTGCTTGCCATCCCTATTTGGAGAGCTTGTCGTCGAGAGAGAATTGCAAACCGAAAACCAAAACGAAAATTTGACCGAAACTCCGTAGAGCGACCTTCAATCTAAGGTAAGGGTGAGGTTCTGACTTTCTAATGGGTTGTATGATGAGTGTGTGAGAATTAGGATAGTGAAAAAATTACTATGTGTTTGCAGTTATTCGTTTGTTGGAAATTGTTTAATGTTACTGTGTTGAAAACTGCTCATGAATTGGTTGCTTAGTCCATGTTGCGGATGAAAAATTATATTTTGTTATGATTGATATAAAATTCTTTGTGAAAGAAATTTTGTTTGTTAATTAATCGATGAAAGTATAGAAGAAATACAGAGAGAACTTGCAGAGAAAACGAAAATTGTATGCAAGAAAAAGACGGTTACCGAACGGCACACCCTGAATAAGGGGATTGTGCCGAACAGCACACACGAAGAAGGGAAATGCCGAGTGGCATATGTATGTGTGTAGCAAGGTGTGCCAAGCGGCACCATCAAAGTACAGGGTTTCTTTTGTTTTTTCCCCTTACTTTTTGTCTGTTTCCATTGTATTTACTTTTCTGTATTCCTAAGTCACTTCCAGCTAGCATGTTATCTAATTATTTAAGTGCAAGTAGTGTGTAAGTATAATATTAGTAAGCATTTTGTGTTATATGTGATGAACATCACTCCCTAATAAACATCACACCTTTATGAAGGGAACGTCACACTTTTTTTAATTGGTTTTACAACTTTGCTTACTTACTGCATGTGTTAAAGATTAATTGTTTCTTACAATTATATTATAATAGTGATAGTACAGGTTATTAATTACTTGTCTGTGTTTAAATTATGTTAATATAATTAAAAACTGCAAGTTTTATTATAATATTAAATATAAGTTACAAGGATACAATAATTGAGTAACAAGTTAGACTAAATAAAGTGTAGGTAAATTTTAGTGCTTTAATCCAGTTAGAACTGCAAGTTTTATTATAATATTAAATATAAGTTACAAGGATGCAGAGTAACAAGTTAGACTAAATAAAGTGTAGGTAAATTTTAGTGCTTTAATCCAGTTAATTAGTAGGATGAGAAATTTGACAGCGATATTATTTTAATAGCAATATAATTACATAATTGAATAGCAGCAGGTGTTTGAAGTAATAGATAATACTTTAATAACAAAATAAACAGTCGAGTTAATCAATTAATGGTACATGTAGAATAATTAAATAGCAGTGTTATATATATTTATAAGCTATTTTCAGAGTAGGATTACCAAGGATAATTGTTGTTGTTATTGCTTGTATTGATTTTGCTGATGAATTGCGAAGTTGGAGATTTTGATGAATTTCGTTGCATTTTCTTGTGTTGATGTACTGAATAAGGTTGTAGGCCTTGTGCCAATGTTGAATGATGTTGTTGAATTATTATTACGATAAAGCCTTATAGCCAGTGTTGAAATTATGATGAAGTTGATGTTGATTTGATGATTTCGTTGTTGTTGTTGCGTTGCATCATGTTGTCGCATACATTGCATAATTACGATGGCATGGATTGACACAAATATTACGATGGGAGCTTTGCTCTGTTTACGATGGCCTGAATTGTCAACACGATGATAATGAAGGCTTATGCCTTGTTGATGCCTCAGATATTGGCAAATTCTTACGTTGGGAGTTCTGCTTTATTGGTACCACATGCATGTGCATTTGAATAAGTTGTTGCATCTCATGTTGCATTTTGAGTCGTTGTGACTATTGAATGATTTGCATAATTGTTTGTTGTGGAATAATTTTCGAAGCGACGATTTACATTATCTGGTTATGTCATATATTATTTATCATACGACTTAATATATTGTTAGATATATCACCCCTTTTGTTGTGATGTTGCCTCTACGTGGGTAACGTGTAGGTAATCCAGAGTGAAGGTTGTCTACCTTCAATAGTTCGAGTCGGTGTTGTCGCTCTAATACGTAGCACTCGGGGGGATAACATATTATTTTCTTTATTATTGATTTCATTATGTTGCTGAATATTTAAGTTTTTGAAAACTGGTTATTTTTAAGTTATATTTTGTTGAAGGAAAATGCTATGATTATTTGACGTTAAAGACTTGTTGCTTTTATGTTGTTTTGAATTGGCCTTGATGCCAAGATATTTTGGTTGAGTTTTATGAATCCACTGCGTAGAAATAAAAGTTATTATTTTGAAGACTAAATAGGATGTTATTGTTTCACCGAAACTATGTGCTATGTATTTGGACTACAAGTATTGATTGTTGTGTTGTTTTACGTTGCATGTGTGACACTCCATTTGTTTGTTGGAGAATTTTCAAAACTCTGATTTTTATCTAATTCGTTAGGTAGAAATAGAGTGTTACACTATATGGCCTTAAGTAGACACCTAGGGCATGGAACAAGAAGATCGACTCATACTTAGTCGAATTGAGATTTGTCAAATGCAAATTAGAGTATGGTGTCTATGTTAAGGTTGTAGCATAAGATGTAACAATTATTTGCTTATATGTGGATGACTTGCTAGTAATTGAAAATAGTTTGGAGAACTTGTCGAAGTTCAAAGACCTGATGACGAAGGAATTTGAAATGTCGAATATGGGAAAATTGTCTTATTTCCTAGGCATGAAATTTTAAATGTCGGAGCAAGGTATGATGCTACATCAAAAGAAGTATGTCAAAGAGATGCTCAAAAGATTCAGAATGGGTGATTCAAATCCTGCATCCTCACCTGTCGAACCAAATGTGAAGTTGGAGAAGAATGAAGAAGAAGACAAAGTCGATGTAACTTTGTTCAAGCAAATTGTGCAATCTCTTAAGTATGTGTGCATCGGTCGACCTGATATAGGTTTCACAGTCAGATTAGTAAGCAGATATATGAGTGAACCAAGAGTATCACATATGAAGGCTGCAAGAAAAATCCTGAGATATTTGAAGTGTTCAATAAATTGTGGAATACTGTTTCGACGAGATTCTGAAGGCAAAGAAGCAATAATTAATTGTTTTTCAGATGCTGATTGATGTGGAGATAAGGAATATCAAAGAAGCACATCTGGATATTTCTTTCAAGTATTTGATGCCCCTATCTCATGGTGTTCGAAGAAGCAACCTGTGGTGGCATTGTTGTCCTGTGAAGTTGAATATATACCGGGATCATATGTTGATTGTCAAGCAATTTAGATCAGATCAGTACTTGAAGAAATTGAGGTCGAAGTAAAGAAACCCCTAGTGTTGCAAATCGACAACAAGTTAGCCAGAAATCTGACGAAGATTCCAGTTCTGCATGGAAGAAGTAAACATATCGAAGCAATATTTCACTTCTTAAGAGAAAAGGTAAATCGAGGTGAATTTGAAGTAAGGCATTGCTCGAGTGAAGCACGGCTAGCCGATATTTTCACCAAATGATTGAAGATTGACATATTTCTGAATTTGAGAAAGAAATTAGGAATAGTTCTGATTTACTATTTTTAGAGTATGTTCGGCATCTTGGATTATGGGGGTGTGTTGAAATATTAAATTAGATTTGTTAAAATATTAGATTAGATTTGATTAGATTTAATATTTAAATATAATCCAAGTTGTGTAGACTCACGCTTAGGGTTTTATATAAATAGTCATAGTATGTATCATTATTTGTACGATTCAATAATACAAATCTTTATTTTCTTTATTATTCTCTGTTTTTCATCTCACTAAAAATGTCTCACGCACTAAATAAAGACAAAGATGAGTATGTGTGATCCTCGGCTCAAGAGTCCAAAATCCATGAGTAAATTTGGTTAACATGTTTAGTAGTGCTATTACAAATTATACCTGATGTAGATTTTACAAGTGAATGACTTGTTGACATTTGATTTGTAGTTGAATCCTAAACTAAGTTAGCCAAGTTTGCTTGTTTGAGAAAACTTAGAAGTTGTTCATATTGAGCTTGAGAAATAGGAGCATCGTGGCTTGCAGAAGACGCTACCATAGTTTCATCAATATGTTGAGATGTCTCATTGCTATCCATTTGATTCACATTCATAAAAGATTTGTTCTTATTAAAATTGGGGTGTCCATATTTTATATAGTAGGAATCAATGGTGTGACCACTTTGATGATAGAAAGTGCAGACTCTATTTGAATTCTTGAAATTATGAAATGTGCATTTGTTCTTGAAAGTCATCTTGCAGCAAATTCCTATAGTTGTTTTCTTCTTAAATGACAAGAGAATAAATGCGATTAATATAGGGTAAAAGATCCATAAGTAATATTTGAGGCTTCAGACCAAATAAAGTATCATTCAAGTTTGTTAGAAATTGAATAACTTAATCTTAAGTTTGTAGTATTGAGCAAGTGGTAGAGAAACATATCTACATCGTTGAATACATATGTACAAATAGGTAAACTAGGTAAACGTCAATGAGAATTGAGTTCTCCCCATAACTCTTTCTATTCGATAAATTATTTCATGGCAAATCTGGAATTTTGTTTAAGGTTGTTAAAAGAGGAACAAAAAGTTGCAATTCGAATTCGGTCAATCTCTAAGAATATTTTATATAGATCATTCCATCTAAAACATCTTAAGCATTTTCTCGAATACTATTGTAGAAGAAATTTGATTAGAAACAGAATTAATAAACCACAAGTGAATGAGATGATTACATTTTTTCCAATGAACATGATTCAAATCATTAGTAGCAATAGTTTAAATGGATCCATCTATGAACTTTAGCTTGTTCTTGACTCCTAAAGCTCATTTCATAGATCTGATACGATCAAAATAGTTAGAACCATCTAACTTTGGATTAACATTGAATGTGGTTAGACCTTCAGTAGAATGCATATAATAAAGCTGATTCAGTATCAATTTGGTGAATTTGAAGTACTACAGACATGTTGGATCAATGAAAATGACGAAACGGAAATTATAGGGATGATAAAATGAAATAAAACTAAAGAGATTTCTACAATCAGAATTGCAGATTAAGAACAAATTGTAAACATGCAAGAACAAAGTGTTAATGATCAAGAGAGAATGAGAAAGAGAAAAAGTTCATTGGTTTTTCCATTTTAAGAAACCAAAATGAGCACTATAATAATAGTTTCCTTATTAGATGGGATCATTTACAATAATCCATTATATACAATGCTAATGACTTGCATCCTAAGTTATCGTAGGTATGCATCACTCTATCATTCTAACTGCTTTGTAAAAGAAAACTAACTAACAATAGTAGTCTAACTAACTTCCATTGGCTTTTGGATCAATTATCTTCATACTTCAATAAATAAATAAAAACCTATTTGAGAATTTAGTACCATATGATAACGAAATATAAACTATAAAGACTATAAAGACTTGCAATATAAAATGTAACCAAATATATGCAACATAAACATTAATATTAAACAATAGTTGTATGAATAGCATATCCAACTAAAATAATTATACAAAGAGTTGCCAATTAATGTATATGCAAAGTGTCTAGGGTAGTTCCTATCTGCCAATTGCCCTTTTACACTATTACACCTTTTCCATGCCATATTGGTACTTTTCCCATCTAAAAATTATTTTTCTTACAATAATACAACCACATAACTGAATGGATTTAAAGCATAAGCACACCATTGGAGAGAAAATCCTATTCCTCCATGTCAGTGTCCCTATTGTATTTTTACAGAATCATGACATGAGATCGTGACCAATGTTCTGTATGTATATACAAGCATAAAACATAATGTAACAACAATTGTACATGGTTTTTACAAAGCGCACATTTTAGAGACTATGCACTGAAACCTCCTTGCAGAGAACTCCAGCGGTTAGCAGGAATACTTGCACAAGCTTGTGATGAGGCCTCGGCCATTTGCTCACTTGGTATTCCTGCATTGCAGATGTTCGCAAAAGACCTCATATGTTTCATACCATACTGAGATAGGGATCCACAATGTGTCTCAAAAGTCTTTACCTGAAATCAAAAAGCATATTAAAGGTGAAAAAAATTCCTCACAGTCCTAGGCGTACAAAAAATTCATGTTCAAGTCCAACTGTGTTTGTGTTTGTTGTTAAGAAATACGGATAGAAGATGAAGCTAAATAATGGGAAGCAGTACCATGGTTTTGAGGCAGTCCCAGTTATCAACAAGTGGTGATCCAGCAGGTCTAACAGCGTCGAGCAGTTCAGTACCCTTTTCAATGCCAAATAAGAGCTTCCCAATCAGTTTCACACTGTTGTCTATATGCTTCCTGTGAGACATTGCTTCCAAAACTTGTTTCTCAGCTTCATTTTTCCGCGAAGAACCCTCAGGTGCTTTGCGGAACTGGTAATGAACAGCAAAAAATACTCAATATATCTGGTTACTAGATCTTGTACTAGTGCATCGCACATGTCAATTACATTTTGGATGTATACACATTACGAATAACTGAAATACGTGAATATGAGAGATATTAAACATAAAGTAAACATTGTATATAAAGAATACCTTTTCCCATAAATGGATGAGATCAGCATCCCTTTGGTTGACTGCGGTTGAAGGTGTTCTCAATTTCAAGGAGTTTTCAGTTTCATCCACAAAGGAATTATTATCATTAGCAGGATTTGTACCCAAATATATGTAGAGATGATTGTTGCTAAGACCTACATCACCATATTCCATCACATGAGAACCATAGTATGCTCCATTAATAGTCCTGTCCTTAACCTGCAACCACATGACCAAATAAGGCATCAATTATCAAACTCAAGTTTTTCACATGTAATTAACAAACCAATGTATTGAATTATATTCTCCAACTCATATCAGTTGAGTTAAAACAAATCAAATTAGTTAGCAACAAGAACTTACCAATTTGTATTGCTGTTGCAAACTTTCGGTTCGCAAATTGTGTGTGTCACTGTTCACGAGTAAAGGAAAAATTAGATCAGCCATTAAAAATAATTATTTGATCTAATGCAAAACAACATTAACAAGAATAATCAAAACACAGTAGTCACACACACAGAACTGCTCCGTGGTGATTATATGGTCATGATAAAGTAAATAAGTAATGCATTAAAGTAATCTTATTTATGATCTAATTTTGTCCTTCAAATGCTCATACCTGTCTTCCATCCAAGAAATACTGTATAGGTCACCCAAACAGGTTGAGTACTCTGGGGGTGGGGGAGGGTAATCCCCAGGGCAATAGTATCCCCAACTGCTTTCTTCTGCATTTGAAGCCGTTGTCGCGTAGATATTGAGATCTTCTGGAAGAAGACCTTCAAAGATACTCCCAGATTCACATGCCTCTAGATAAAATACCTGCACCACCATTACATAAATCGAAAAATTAGGATTAGCTTAATTTGTCTTTAACCAAAAGGTTAAGGAGAGCTTTTGACGAACAAATGTTTTAGCAAGAAATAATCAAATCCAAACGTGCAAGAACAAAACAGAACAAACGGGGATTGAAATAAAAGGAACACAAAAATGATGATCACTGGTGACTTACTAGGCTCTTATATGTTCCAGAAGCATGTTTTTTCTTCAAGACTTCATTCAGATCAGATGCATACAAGTAAGGACCAACAGGCATACCTGAAGCAATCACAGAACACAAATACCACTTTGATGAATTCATATGGGAGAGGTTTAATTTGACACTAACACGAGCATGCAGTCGAACGCAATTCAACCAAACAACGGTAACAAACAAACACACTATCTGTAATTAACAGCCTCAAACAAGGTTTACACCATGCTGAAACTCATACAAACAATATGTGAAACACTGATACAGACACGCAACACTGACACATCAACATCAATAATAATCTGGAAAAAATAGTAATAATTGAATATAATCACATGAATTGGCTACGGTATCAGACACCAGACACGCCTTCAATTTGAAGTGCAGGTACTACGTAGTAAACAAAGCCTCTCACAATCCATGTCTTTCATAAAAAAGTTTATACAAAAAGAATTGAGAATTACTCACCAAGAACCCCTGGACCACCATGATCAGTGTAGAATACAAAAATATGATCATTGGGACCACTATCCACAACTTTCCCACTCCCACCTGTAAGAGCTGATTTATTTCCAAGTAAAGCAGCATAGAAATTGTCAGCATGTACTTCTGCACCAGTATAATCCTGCCATAAAAAAAACTTCTTATTACAAAATTATCAAACATAATATAGCAAACATGCCTAAAAATCTACCAAACCCTAAGATAGGCTCGGGCACCCGACATAACTCTGACAACAGTAATAGTTATGGTCAACAACATGTATTTGACAGACACGCCTTCAATCTGAAACATCAGTACTAGATATCTCAAAACTAAACATAACTTTACCTTTGGAACTCCTGCATAAACATCATCCCCATCAGGTTTATTAATTATGACACCAGGCCTTGGATTCTCTTCGTTGGAAGCAATATCATCATACATAAAAACAATAATATTTTCTTCCTTCAAACCACCTTTCCTCAGTAATTGATACGCATGACAAACATCAGCCTGATGAACCAACAACAAAAACTCAACATTAAAACTATACACCTAAATATATAGATACATATATAGATATAGATTTGCAGAATTGTATGTATACCTGATGTCTATAATTCCAGTAACCATTAGAACCAGCAAGTAAAATCGCCCACCTAGTTCCCTGTTGGTTGTCATCGTTTTCAGGTTCACGGAAGAATCTGGAGGTTTGAGAAGGCAATCGGAGATAGTCACCGGGGAGGTCACGGGCGGCGGAGACGACGGAGAGGAAGGTGAAAAAGAGGATAGTGGAGAGATGAGAGAAGTCCATGATTGAAGGAGAGTGAATGAGTGAAGAGGAAGTGAAAGAAAAGATTTAAATAATGAAAGGTGGGAGGTTAGTTGACGTAGCGTATGAAGTTGTCTATGAATATGATGGTGATATCCGGTTATTTCGTTACCTTACGTGTGCATTTTGTTTTATTTTAATCTTAATGTCAAGAGAAATTAAATGTGATATTTATTATGTTTATTTAAGATAAAGAATGGTTGGATTTGTATCGGGTCTTGAAGATGGGGAAGATTAAGCTGGGGGTAGTTATGTTATGTTGTCTAATTTATCAACAAAAAGAAATATGTGGATTTTATTTGGACTAAAATAGGTGGTAGATTGTTAGAACATCCTATCCCAAATCAACTTTTTCATTTTGTACTTAAACTCACTCCAAGTGGGTTCTGTATTTGTATACTAGTACTAGGCAGCGCAAGACTTATAACGGGGATATTGATTTTTTTTTCCCAAATAAATGTTGAAAATGAAATTAATTAATTGGTGGTGAAAATATTCAATATGTTGAATGATAAAAAAGCGAGATCACATAAAATACTTTGTAAAATCTTACTAATTGTTGTGAATGTTTAAATTTTTATACCTCTAATCTTTAATATAAGAAAAAATTCACCTTTTAGATTCATTCAAGAATTAATTATTTGGATTCAAATTTTTTTTGACAAAAAACATACACCCTCCTCCGGACACATTTATAAGCAACAAAAAAAATTTAGATTCATTGAATCATTGACGTATCTAGTATAAAATAATGACTAAATATATCAATGATTCAATGAATTTAAAATTTTTTTTATTACTTATAAATGTGTTCAGAGCTTTTTATTACCAAAAATAATGAAGAACAAGTTCATCACTCGGATCCAGACAACCGAACAACACCTAAGGACTAGAGTTACTCACATAAATATGAGAACTTAATTTCTTATTTTTCAGACATCTACGAGTCTGTTTGGTAACATTCAAAAAAGAACTTTTAGCTTTTCAACTCATATTTACAAAAAGTTATGTTTGGTAACTGTCATTTAGCTTTTAGCTTGTAGCTTTTTTACTAGCTTTTAATTTTTTCTCAAAAATTATTTGAAGTAGCTTTTGAGCTTGTAGCTTTTAGCTTGTGACTTTTTCTTTCATTTATACCCTTATTATTTTAACAAAAACATATTGAAACTATCAATTTTTTAATTAAGAATATACTTTTACGTCATTTCATTTTTATCAACTAGTATAACAACTAATTTACCAAACACTCAAACTAACTTATCAGCTATCAGCTACCAACTATCAGCTATCAATTATTAGTTACCAGCTACAAGTCATCAGCTATCAACTACCAACTAGTTTTGTCAAACAGAGCCTATATCTAATAGTATCAATAATCCTATCTATTAAATTATGGTGAAAACTTTTTTGGGAGAAAACTTTGTCATTTCTACTTCTCCACAATTCATAGATTGTTTCAACAAGCAACCTTGAGTCGTCTTCTCCAACCTTTCAACCTATTTTTTATCTCATATTAATTATTTGAGTTTAATTATTTTATAGTAAATCAATTATTTATTTATTTTATTTTCACCAAAATTCATCATTTTTTTGTCTATAAACAAATACTTGGTTTATTTGATTTGAATACACAAAAAATACTGAGTTTATATATATATATATATATATATTATGAAATAAAGATGGTGGAGTAGGGTGTTGAATTTTATTAAACAAAACCATTGTAGTGAGTAAAAGTTGAATGTGTCTTGAATTATTAGGTGGAAGAAAGAGAAGATGATATGGAGTATAAGAAATGGGAGAAAAAAATAGGGCATTGAGTATGTTAGTGTCTAATGTGACGATAAAGACTTAATCATAATATTATACACTACAAAAAAGACTCTCAGTTGCGACGTGAATTTCACGTGACAACTTGAGAAATCACGTCACAACCCATTATCAGTGACGTGAGCATTTATGTCGTTGGGAAACAAGTGGCAAACTTGTTGCGACGTGTTTCTCATGTAACAAAGTTGTGACGTGGTATTCACGTCGCAACATAGTTGAACAGAGAACGTGCATTAAAGCAGCTTTAGTTGCGACGTGAAATATATGTCACAACTTTGTGACATGTATTCCACGTCGGTGACGTTTTTTTTAAAATTAATTGCTAATAATCTTTTTTTTTATATATAACAAACTAATTAATTAATATAATAAAATTCATATACTAAAATTATATAATAATTATATAATTATATATTCATATAATAAAATTTTATATAATAAATTCATATAATAAATTTGATAAACTAAAATTATATAAGTAAATTTAATATAATAAAACTAATAAACTAAAATTTAATATTTAATATTTTAATAAATTAAAATTTAAAATATCTTACATAAATAGAAATTTAAAAATAAATTAAATACAAAGTGTTTTTACGGGGCATCTTCACCCGGATAATTATCAATGTCAAAATTATTGTTTCCGTCATCCTTCGGCTCTTGATCACGAACATTTTGATTTCCACCATCTTGCATAAATCGTCTCATTTTCTCCTCCAAATCAAATTGTCTCTTCTGCATGATCTCTAATTGTCGCTCTTGCTTCATTGCATCCATTTGGGCCTCCATTGCCGCCTCACTTTGCGTTGACTCGTGTCTCGTATCACTTAACGTCAATTGTCTTACTGTTTCAACTTGTGCTCGTGTCAGATTTGGTTGACCGACCCTTCTTCTCCATCTCTAACTCTTTGAAATAGATTCCTATCACCAATTCTCAAGTCGGCTGCCAAATTCCACAACCAAAAAAACAACCATTAGGCCCTGTCTCTTTTCTCTTAACGACTTGATTCCAAATATAGAAATCAACATCCGCATGAACTGGCTCCCCCTTTGCTGGAGTATATTCAGGATTATTTTCCAGAAAAACTGCAAGCAATGATGATAATCATCCTGCACATACATACAGTAAAAAAATTTAAATTAAATATTTATATATATATTAAATTATACTAAACTAAATTATAGTAAATTAATATATATATATATATATATATATATATATATATTAAATTATACTAAATTAAATTAAATTAACTTATATTAAAAAGTTGCCATGTGATTGTTCACAGTGATTTCTGGTGAAACAACCGCTAGTCCTCCAAACTATCAAACAAGCGTTATGATTGTTGTTTAATCCCTTTGGTAACTCGTAGGATCGACTAGATTGATCCTATGGGGTTATTGGTCGTCTGCATAAACTTAAAATGATGGTTCATGTTCAAGGCTTGTTTTTAAATGTTTTATATATGTTTCAAGTGTATTTCGATTATGATGTTCAATAAACTGATAACGTAATCAAGTAAAGCAATATAAAACTAATTTGAACAAATAAGACATAAAGACTTCGAATTGCAGAAAGTATATAAATGCAGGAATACTTAAAGGATTTCTTGAATGTAAAAGACTTTCAAAATAAAGCATGAAGTGTAAAAGACAGGAATTTAAAGGCAAGTATGTAAAAGCTTTCTGGAAAATAAGAACATTAACGTAACAGTTTCAGAAAAGTAAAGAGTTTCGAAATGAAAGAAAAGCGTTTAAATGCAAAGAAAGTTAAATGACTTTGAATGTAAAAGATTTAAATGACATTGATGCAAGATAAAGGTAAACTGGAAAGATAAAGATGCATTATTGAATAAAAGTTTTGGTGCAATCATACGTACATCATTCGCGCATTCGTTTCCCTAGTCACGTGGTATTTTGAATGTTACTGAATTTTAGTACAATAGATATGACACATGAAATCCTAACACTAAGACTTCTATTTATACTATTTTGACCATAACGGTATGACTTATGAGATCTTGCCACGTTTCGGACATGCAGAATACTATGCTTCTCTAGTCTCCACGTCTTCGAACCGTTTTTCAGCGCGCATATTCGAACCTCCATTCATCCCGCTCACGTTTGAATTTCAAATATCTGAACTGCCTTTCGATTCGAACTCGCTTCTCAACTCCACGCTACTATCACTTCGAAGCTCCTTCTACGTATATCATCATACTTGCTACTCGAAGCTCCAAGTTTCAATATATTTGTTCGAAGAGCTAATTCTTTCATTCCAAATCATGACATTTCCTTCGCTCTAATGAACATTGTTATTGTTTCGTTTCGAACTTAGTGCTTCCTATTCGAACCATAAATATCAAAATCTTCAGCCAACAAAATGCCCCTTTAAAATATGTATTTCGAATCTCTATCTGAGAAATACTTATTTTAAATGTATCCACAAGATTTTGATGTGACCTTGAGCAATTATGACACTGTGCATGACTTCCATTACGTCGATCCACGGCTCACAGGTTTCGAAGCTCAAACAGTTACCACGGTATGGTGCGGTTATTAAAGATAATGATTGTCTCTAATCATGCTTATTTCCAATGCTTACTTTACGCCACCTCACTCTGTATCCAACCCACGTCCTCCACGTTTCTTGGTCTTGGTTGATGGGTGCTTCAACTTCCTCTACTATATAACCAAACACACTTAGTCCTTTTACTCTTTTTCCATACTCTGAACCTTTTCTTCTTCTCTCTTTGCTGAAAAACCCTAAAACCTTAACAATTTCCACAATGTCTTCAACAACATCTCAGATGAAAAAGATTTCCAAGAAGAAGAACAAGACCACCGGAACGATTCTGGAAAGCAAGGTTGATACTCACCAAGGCCAATCCGTGCTTATACCTCAAGGCATCTCTGTAACACGGTGAACTGACTTTGTAGGATTTTTGTATCCAAATGTGCGGATAGCAAGAGTCGCCACCGACTTTTATTTTTATCCAATTAAGGGAAGGTAAAAGTACAGAAAAAGACCTTCGTTAGATTCTGAGTTCGGGAGAATGGTTATGAAAAGGGAAGGTATTAGCACCCCTTTCCATCTGCAGTTTATTCTACGGGCTCTTAGTTGCTCTAGATCACTTTTTAAAATTGCTTTCTGTGTGTTTGACAAAAATGTTTTGAAAAAAGGCATTTCGCTTTGACTTTGTAATGACTCATGTAGGAGTGTATACAAAGTGTTCGGAAATGTTTTATTTTTTGAAAGAGAATTTGAACTTTGAAAAAAGTGTGTGGTGTGAAAAGCATTTGATAGAGCAAGCAACTAGGAGACTTATTACCCACTCAGAATTTGGTCGTTTTCGTACTTCTACATTCCTTTAGAATAGCGCTAGCCATACCATTAGTTAGTAGGTAGCTCCATTCGTTGGATGTAAGCGGGACATTCGAAGGGACATCGGATGGTCATAGAAAGCAACTTGTAGGAAGTATCCTAGCACATTCGAAGGGACTATCATCATTTTTCGTAGGCGACAATCGAGGGTCAAGATCATGTATTCGGAGGCGACATCGTGGGTCTTATGATCTTTGTATCGAAGGGACTATGATGATTTGTTTGGAAGGCAACGGTGCTAGAATACCTCTACGTTCGAGGGACATGACCATTTGAATTCGTAAAGGCAACGAGAGAGAATTACCCTAAGGGGTGCATGTGTGATAGAAGTGTGTTGATTTCAGTTATTTTATCTTGAAAGTTAGTGGGCTATGTTCAATTTTAGTCTTGCCATACACGCCTAATTACTAGCAATTGATAGGGTGCGGAAAGTAAAATGCGGAATGTAAAAGCGGAAATGTAAAGGTGCGGAAAGTAAAACCTACGCTATTACATGGCTTTGGGGCAGATACATAATTTAAAATGCGGAAAGTAAAATCCTAAATTAAACTATTACATCCCATATACAGTTACATTATTGAAAAATAAAATAAAAACGGAAGAAACGTCCAAATCGGATGAACCTGTGAAACAAACGAGAAATCGGAAAATATGATGAAAACGAAATAAGAGAAAATGTTAGAAAAAATGCCAATTTTTATATGAGAAAATTATTATATGCTGGAAATAAGATAAATATGCTAAAATAATTTTTTGGGATTTTTTAAATGCATTTTAGTAATTTAAAACTAATTTACAATGATTTAAATGCTAAAATAAAAATAAAAATAAATATGCATGCAAAAAGATATTTTTAAATTTATCAAATTAAATAAACATTTTCAGAATGTAAATGCAAAAAGAAAGTATTTTTTGATAATTTTTAAATGCAGAAATAAAATATGAAAAGAAATTAAAATTGAATAGAAATATTAAAATAAATGGAAAATGTGAGAAAATATGCAAGTTTGGAAAAAGAAGCAAAAACTGGCCCTGGGAGGATTCGAACTCGTGACCCTGACTTCAATCCTTGAAAACCAACGCGGTGACCAACTGAGCCAAGTGTGTCAACTGTTCGAAACTGGAAGTGAGTGGAATACACGCGTTGCTTCCCCATTGCCTCCTCCTTCGCGCCAGACTTCATCTTCTTCAATTTGAATATTTGAAGCTAGCGTCGGCCATTGTTCGACGCTATGTCCCTGGCTAATTCAAAAAATCAAGCAAACATAATATAAATAAGTTCCAAGGCCATGGTTCGATTCAGAACGTCATTCCGAATTCACTGGTACTAGTCTCGTGGTCTAATTTTTCTGTTTTAGCAAAGCCCTAATTCGAGGTTACAAACCCTAACTATGGCATATCGAGCTCCAGGCCATGGAAATGCAATCAAACAACCCAGAATGCTTGCAAACTTATCACTGATCATAAAAACAACAACAAATCGTGTTAAAAATGCATGAATGTTAGAAATCGAATTTGAAAAAAGTGTGAGCAAACCGATTTTGAATTTCTTGTTTCTGGATGGTTTTGAATGAAGTGAGTATCTGGATCGACTCTGGAGATGCCAAGGAATGCAATGGAATCCTCAAAATAGCTTGAGAATGGCTGGAAATAGGATTGCCAATTGCTTGAAGGTCACGGATTCTTTGAGCTTGAATAAGGGTTCTTGAGTCAAAAATTCTGCCCTAATCCGTGTGGTATGCATCACATATTTATATTGGATGGATTTGGGATTGATTTGGGAAAGATTGATCAATATTCAATGGAAATCAATTGTGATTTTTTCATGAAATCAAATCTTCAAATTTTGGTCAAATTTCAATCTAATCTTCCCATATTGATCCAATTTCGAATTTGCTGGCTTTCAATGTATTAATTGGATCACAAAGAAGAAATAAAAATCAATCTTCCAATTAATTTTGATTTTATAATTTATTTTTAAATTTAATTTGCATTTAAATGAATAAATTACAAATTAAATAGAAAAATAAATCAAAAATTCGTGGCATTGGGCTTGGATATTCCTAATTGCATGAGGAATGAGTTAGGATGAAGAAAAAGTAGGCCCATTTGCAAAAGATTTGATTTTTTTGAAGTATCTCTCTTTGTGCATTCTTTCAAAATTGCCCAACTTGTGAATGGTGTATTTTGCTCAATTTTCCACATTTTTGAGTGTTCTTGTACTTTTTAGAAAGCTCTAAGAGTCCTCTAAACAATGTCTTTGGTCTCATCTCAATTGGAGTTACCATGCTCAATATATCTTCAAAACAAAAAGTTGACTTTTTGTTGACTTTGAAAATGACCTGTAATGTTTTGAGCTATACCTCTCAAATTAAGCATTTTTTGGACATTCTTGTGACACATGAAGTTGTAGAGAATTGAATTTCCTTCAAAATGAGCTTTGGTGGGAAAATTTCTGAGAAAGTATGAGAAAGTTATGATCAGTCAAAGTTCAGTTGACTTTTCACCTAGAAACCACGATTTAGAAAGTTTGACTTTTGAGCAAATCTTGAGTTTTCTTGATGAATCATGATCAACCCTTGATCAAATGATGAATGTAACTTCAAAATGAGGATGTTGACCAAAATTATGAAGTTTGACTGTATGTTGACCACAGTTGACTTTTGTCCAATACAGATTTTCAATCATCCGAGCAATTGCGAGGAAACTTGACTTGTGAGGCTTGAAACTTGACATGGAGAATCTTTGAAGCATATGAGGAGGCATGAGGATCATTGGAGATGTTGGAAATCCATCTTGACTTGAGAGATACCAAACCCTAGTTTGGGTTGATTGTCTAGGAGAGTTTGTCGATCAACTCTTGAGGAATCCTTGAGTATGGATGTATGAAATCTCTTGAGTAGATGGAGGGCAAATTTTGGGGTATGACAGCTGCCCTGTTCAATCTTCTTGTCTGGAAGGGTTAGATTGACACGCTTGTCTTCGTGACCGGAGGTGAAGATGATTGAACACCGAGGTACACGAAAATTTGCACTCATTGTTGGTGGATGATGCGGAATGGGCTTAGATGCCATTTGGATACTTACTGGAGGATGAGCCGTGACGCTAGACTCGAGAAGGTTGATAGGAGAATTGACGGAGATGGGCTTAAGATGCCATCTGGAAAGATCGATGCTGGGGAGTGAGCCATACGCTAGGCTCTGTAGCCGTTCCTGGAAGGAGCATTAAGATGCCATCTAGAGGGAGTCATACGTTAGACTGCGTGTTCATTTTGAATGAAGTTATTGGTTTGTATTGATTTTTAACCATATATGACATTCGAAAGTGAAGCTGTTGATAAGTAGTCGGAGATGGGCGTGATGCCATCCAAGGCAAGCGAGTCGACGCTAGACTCTATAGTTCTTGTTGATAATAAGGAATCAGAATAAATCTTCGTGCTTGATTACTCCGGGGAATAGTAGTTGGCAAGAATGCGGATAGCTTCCTGTTGTGCATCGGTGTTGATCCATTGCTGTTATCGGAGGATAACCAGGTGGTCTTCGGATAGTTTTCCGTCGGTTCGAGGCTTAATCTGGACCATCGTCGGAGGACAACCAAAGGCGGTCTTTCGATAGTTTTCCGTCGGTTCGGGCTTAATCTGGACCCGATCGTCGGAGGACAACCAGGCGGTCTTCGATAGTTTTCCGTCGATTCGGGCTTAATCTCGGACTGTTTGCGTCGAAGTATTTTGTTTTGAAAAACAAGAGGAACTTTGACAGAATATTGGTTAGTTTTATGCAAAGTATGATGCATGACAGTGTATATGAATGACGTATGCATGAATTATAACTTCATGAGAAATGTATGAATGATAGATGTTGTGATATTTCAAAACATATCCATCTTGAAGAAGATGCGGATGTTCTGTTTGAAGATTTCTGACTCCTGCTTGGGGAATTGAGTCGGTGGAAGTCCCTGCTTTTGAAGGAGAAGAAAGATACCCTAGATTCCTCCGATGCACTATCTGACCAAGTCTTGGGCCTAGATATTGTTGAGGAAGATAGAGACTGAGAAGCTCGTTGTTGGAGATCTCATATATAGACCCTGCTGAGGAGAATCTGGGAGGCGATCCGTTGGGGACCTTGTATGTAGATCTGTGAGGAAATTTAGGGCGCTTTCTTGGGATTCGGTGCGATCTCGGAGAGCATTTGATAGTTGCTGGGAGACCAGGCTGGAAGAGTCAGGATCCCGTTGTAATCTCTGGTTGGGGAATGAAGGTGTAGGTTCCTCCGATGCACTATCTGACCAAGTCTCGGTCTGGATCTCTCTGGGGAAAGGATCGAGATATCCACTGGGGATAAATACCTTGACTGGGTGAAGTGTTACTTCTTGGAGAACGATGTAACATGATTTGGTCGAGTGGAATTGCTGCTCGTGGATTCCCTTTTGCTCTGCCGGGGAAGTTGTGTTGTGAGTGACACCTTTGTCGGGATTTTGCTCTGCGGGGGATTGTTTTGGTGACTTTCGTCGTCGTCCCAATTCCTGGAGCCTGTAGTAAGAACTTTTGCATGTTCACTTTTTGTATGTTTGCGATTAGATTTTTATTGTCAAATGCGTATAATCATTCAAAGCAAACGTTGGACTTTATGCAAACAACAACAGTGAAAATTGTAAAGAGAAAGAACTTGCATTTATTTGACATGTGGCGTATGGCCAAGTAGTTTGTACACAATAAAGGTAAAAAGCTATGCGGAAACAATCTCGTTAAGCCCCAACTATGCTAGTACTCATATATTTCAACTATCTCATCTCCTTGCTTCGAGAGAAATGAGTGAATTGATCTTCGCCATTTGAATCTTGAATCTTGATAGTAGTCAAGGCGGTGATCCGGAAGAGACATAGTCGTGCGCTTAAATCCCTAACTTTTGCCTAGACCGCCTTTCGGGTTTTCGTCTCCGGATACCCTTTTTGCCCAAGCCGCCTTTTCGGGTTTTCGACTTGCCGTGTACATGTTTTGTATATATCCTTAACTTTTGCCCGAACCTTTTGGTTCGCCAGATGCCCTTATTTTTGCCTAGGTCACCGACCTAGCGGGTCTCTTTATCGTAGTATTTTTGACTATGTCTGCGTTCACGGGTGTGGGAAGTCTTCACCATCCATGGTGCTAAGTATCATAGCTCCGCGGAAAATCTTGTCTTGACTACAAATGGTCCCTCGTAGGTGGGAGTCCATTTGCCCAGATCACCTTGTGGAAGAATGATGCGCTTGACTACTAGATCACCGACTTGGTAGACTCGGTGCTTGACCTTCTTGTTAAATACTCGATCATTCGCTCGATAAATCATCCATGGCGGATGGATGCGAGTCGTTTCTCATCAATCAAGTTAATCTGGTCGGTCGGACCCATCGTCTTCGCTAACTCGCCTCCGGAGGACTCGGTTGAGGTATCCGAACCTCGATGGGTAAGACGGCTTCCATACCGTATCGAGAGAGAGAGGGGTTGCCCTGTGGATGTTCGTGTTGTAGTGCGATAACCATGAAGAGCAAATGGTAACATCTCATGCCAATCCTTGTAAGTCACGGTCATCTTACGTATAATCTTTGCAAATTCAAACGCATAGGCGATAGTCATCTACTTGATGAGCCAAATGATCGCTATCACACCTCCTTTGATCGCTTTCTAAGTGTCTTGGATGTCATATTCGGTCAAGATCATTTGCCATCTTGCTATTCTTCGGAGAGTGGTTTCTCAAAGATGTATTTTATCGGATCCATCTTAGAAATCAACAAGGTAGTGTGAGTCAACATATCTTGTCTTAGTCGTGAAGCCCAAGCAGCGTTGCAAGTTTTCTCATTGTGAGTATCTTGTTTCACGTCGGTAAACTTTTGCTAAGGTAGTATATTGCATGCTCTTTTCGACCAGACTCGTCATGTTGCCCCAACACACCCCATTGAATTCTCTAACACTCAAGTGCATGATAAGAGGTCTTCCTTGATTGGCGGCATCGGGATAGGAGGATTTTGTAGGTACTCCTTGATTTTGTCAAAGCGATCAAATCGTCGTTCCATTCCACCACTTGATCTTTCTTAAGTAACGAAGATTGGCTCATAGGTAGCGATTAGGTGTGCAATGAATCGGCAATGTAGTTCAATCGCCCAATAAACCTCGACTCCTTCTACATGGCGGCATCTCTTGAATAGCTTTAACCTTGGCGGGATCAACTTCAATACCTTTTCCACGACAACAAACCCTAGGAGTTTTCGGATCGACTCAAAGGTGCACTTGTTAGGATTGAGTCTCGATCTGTACTTCTTCAATCATCAAATAGTTTACGCAAATGATCAAGATGTTCTTCTTGATGCGTGATCGAGCTATCATGTCGTCGACATAGACCTCTATCTCGTGATGAATCATGTCATGAAATAATGTCACCGTAGCACGCGATAAGTGGCGTCTGCGTTCTTCATCGAACGGCATAACCTTGTAGCGAAAGTGCCCACTGTGTAACAGAAGTAGTCTTCTCCATGTCTTGAGGCCATTTGATCGATTGTAACAGGAGAAACCGTCCATGAAGGAGAAAACTTTATCTTTGGCGATGTTGTCAACGAACATCAATATGAGGAAGTGGAAATCATCTTTCGGACTTGCTTTGTTCGGATCTCGTAATCCACACACATTCGTACTTTACCATCCTTCTTAGGTGGGTACCACATTTGCAACCGGGGATAAGAGGTGACTAAGAAACTGCGTTGAACGCTTCATAACTTCGGCTTTGATTTTCTCGACATCTCGGGACGCATGCGACGAACTTTCATTTCTTGGGAGAAAACCTTCTTTGTTGGCAATCGGTGTACCACAATATCAATGTCCAAACACTGGCATGTCTTCGTATGACCAAGCAAAAACCTCAATGTAGTCTCGTAGCATCTGAACCAACCTTTCTTTAACACCGCTCCTATCTTGATCGCTTTTCTGTCTTCGTCAGTACCCAAATTCACAACCTCAACTTGCTCTTCGTGTGGTGTATATAACTCGCTCTTCTTCTTGCTTGATCGACAAGTTCTCCTGGCACTTCACAATCTTCCTCACTTTCATCTTCAGGTTGGTAGATCGGATTATCGAAGTCATATTTAGCACTAGCATAGCTGTTATTAACGAGATTCGGAGTGATTCTGCAGTGTATCACGTGGGTGTGTGTAAGAAACACATAGCTTTTTGAAGGGGTGATAAAGGAAAAGAAAGAAAACAAACAATTGAATGCAAAGGTCCAACGATTTATTGAATGAAAATACGCAATCAACAGATAATAACCCTCACAAACGAGCCATGATGCCCCGGGCAAGGCACTAGGCTTTCAAAGTTTATTGTTCAAACATAAAGAAATACGAAAAGCAAAACAAAGCGAGCAATTACTCGACTAAAGGAGATTGGTATAGCGTCTTGGTCTTCCAATTGGAGCCATGATGCGGGTTGGGAAGATCCACTTGTTGATGTTGAAATCGTTGTTGTCGTCTTCTATAGCATGGATTCCACTGGCGATGCGGAAGGAAGTTGGCGGCACGTTCGCGGCGTATCATCTTGACCCTTGATGGTGAGGCCTAAACCGGTCTTGTCGGTTTGAAAGGAAGATCGGGAGCGACCCCAAATAGTACTCTTTCCTTCTTCAATGACAGGCATCTCTCACGAGGCCATCCTAGGCGGAGCTTGTACAACCGGGAGTGATGGGAGAGTCAGAGGCATGACTGGGAATTGTTTCAAAAGCTTGACAGGAGTCTCAAAATTCACCTTCCATCTCAAGATAACGGACATTGCGGATAGTGACCATATACTCTTCTTCACCACATCTTGTGACAACTTTTCCTTTCACCGGTACTTGGTTTACGATGCAAAGTAGAGTATGACGCCCCCATATATCCAGGCGTCCAAGTAAGCAAGAATAAGGGACGGATGTCCATGACAAAGAAAGTGGAGTCAAAAGTCGGGAACCGACTTTAACAAGCGAATGAGCTCTCCAGTTCTTAGAACCATCAAAGGCTCTTACAATAATGTCCCGGGTCTCAAAACCAACCCTTGACATCAAGCCGATCAAATCGGTCTTGAAGGATATTCGAGGCGAACCGGTATCCACCAAGACATGAGATAAGGTAGTACCCTTGCATTCCACGAGAGATGTGCAAGGCTTTGTTGTGTTTCTTTCCGAGAGTCAAATCGACATCGAGAGCCTAGGCCATTGTTGGCGGCCAGGCTAGCAATACAAACTTGAATTGATCAGTAGTAGTATCTTGTGGCACGTGAGCATTCTTGAAACTTCACCAAGGCATTAGCATGAGCCTCGAGCACAAGAGCGAGCAAGCATGGAGATCTTGGAGGAGTCTGTCCCAACTGTTCCACAACGTTGTAGTCACTCTTCTTGATAATCTTCAGAATTTTCTCCATTTCTCGTTTGGAGGTGTCTTCAGCAACTTCCTTTGGTACTTCTGGCTGAGCGGGATGAGTCGGTTCTTTCCCTCTAGGCGGGGATATTGATTGAGTATTTGGAATCGATTTGGAGTCGCGTGTCTTTTGGAGGAGAGATCTCGAGAGAATACCCTTAGGTTCGGTCACCTTGCTTGATCCGGTGATGTTGTCAATGTCAGGAATAGAAGCTTCAGCAGTAAGATCTTCAATGGTCAGAGGATCTTGTTTGACACCATGATAGTAAACCTCAGATCCATAATTCCAAAGGATAGCCTTGTCAGAGGAATATGGGCGGCCTTGGAGAAGTGATAATGAGAGGTGCCACCCTAGGCACGAGGATCGCAGAGGAAATCCTTATAGTGTTAACATCGGCATAGTCTTCGGGAAATCGTCACCCCATCCGGTCGCCTTAACATCTTCAAGGGAATCTTGTAACTATCGGGACGTGTACTTCACCATGTAATCATACTTCCCACTTGGCTGCCCAAGGTATCCCACACGGTGGTGCGACTTCATTCATATCTTGATCTTGACTTAGACATATCTTCACAACACGCACGGTGGTTTCGAAATAGTATCTCGCGGTTATCCATCATACACGAACACGTCTTCTCAACCAAGCACAACCATCGGTGCGCGGGCACCAACGACAATCTTCGGGCATCACGGATTGACACCGCTTGCAACAAATTCTTCTTAATCATCGGAGGAATGGTCAAGTCATCTATGTTGAAAACATAAGTATCGTCACCAACAACATTGGAACTCTTGTCATGGTTAGGCATAGGCGCGTTGATCACATTGGTCTCAGGGAGGATCAAACTCAATCTGTTTAGCTTCAATCATATCTTGAATTTTGTTTTGAGCCCAACAATCATCGATGTTATGTCCAGGGCTATTGGAATGGTAAGCACATTTAGCATTAGGGTTGTATCTCGGAGAGGAAGTGTTGACATTCTGAGGAGGATCCTCAGGTTATCACTCTGCGTTCAACATGTGTTGCAAGGCTTGCGACAATGGCATGTTGATCTTAAATGCTGTCTTCGTGGCGTTACGGCTACGCGTTGTCTCGTGAGGTTGCGCGATGTAGGATTGGAGATCTGGCCCCACAGATTGAGCACGGTCGGTCTGGCTCGGCTTTTACGACCATACACAACATTAGCTTCTTTCTTACCACCAAAAGATCTTTTCGCGATGTTGAAGATGACTCTACATGGATCTTCCCACTCTTGATACCAGCAATCGCTCTTTGTCAATATCAACTCGGTGAATCCGGATGAAGAATTTCCAATCGATGATTGAAGAATGAGCTGTCGGTGTCCCCATAAACATATCAACCAACTCCCTATTGGACAAGGGTGGTTGAACTCTGCTAGATCTCTCACTTGAGCATACTCTTTGAACTTCTCGTCACGACCCATAGACATGCTTTGTAGTTGCATGCGGTGGGTGTCAATTCACATTGTACTCATCATGCAGAAAGCATCGGCCAAATCACTCCAAATACGGATCTGATCGTTCTCTGGCGCATACATTCCAAGCTGGTTCGGACAAACTCTCTTGAAAGTATTGCATCCACAACTTTCTGTCATCAGTGTGGGGATTGATCTTCTGGACATAAGACTTCAAATGCAGCTTAGGGCAAGACATGCCATCATATTTGGCAAAAGTAGAAACTTTGAACTTGGGAGGAACCACAACACCAGGGACAAGACTTAGATCATCAAAATTCAGCCCGGACATCTTCAAGTTTTCCACAGCATTCAGACGATCTTCAAGTTGCTTGTACTTGTCATCTTCCTCAGAGTACTGGCCGTTATCATAGTCTTTTTCAGGCTCATGCTGGCTGCCTTCGTCCTCACCCTTGTTACTTTGCTCGTCTTCCTTCTTGAAACTTCCTTCTGAGAGCTCAATTCGGCTGACCACCTTAGGACCACCTTTGTAGCGTCGCCGTGTTGAGGAGACCAACAACCTTCTTCTTTACATTGATGAGCTTCTTGGATCTTCTTGGCCTTGGACCAAGTGGTGAACACTTTGGCCCAGGCATTCGAGCTTGGAGATCTTTGTGATCATTCAAGAGCCATTTACGCTAAAATAAATAGCGAGCAAATGAGAAAAATAATCTCAATGTACAGTGATGCAATGTTATGCTATGCTATGCGATGTTTATGCGAATGCAATGCAATGTTTTCAAGGACCTTAGAGATTTAAATTTGTTAAACAAGCAATGAACAAACATTTATTAGTACTCTCTTATCATTCTTTTTCTTTTTAAGTACAAGAGATAGTTCAAAACAATAAAAGAAAACATAAACATCCTAAAGCTCTAAGTCTCCCATGGGCTTCCTCTTGGTGCCGATGTAGCGTTGATGTTTCGCTCCTCGTGAAGTAGCTTGGTCAACTCTAGCACTTTCTTCTCACTTGCATGAGCTTCAAGGTATCCCTCTCTTCTTTAAGTGAATCGGGACCGCTTCAAGTCTTCAAAATCGAGGCATGTCGGGATGGAGAACAGCATAGGTCGTCACCTATAGCAGGTTCCATAATTCTTGGTAAAGCAGTGAATGGCATCATGAGGTTTTGAGCTCGAGCTCGCACCCATTTGAGGTAAGGTTCCCAAGGAATGGAGTTGGTGCCCCAAAGTCTTGGTGTCGGTCTTCTTTACCATGCCCCAAGCATGTATAAACCTTCGTCGGATGCGGAGATCGTGATTGTAATCGAACACAATATCTTGGAGAAGCATATCATGTGGACCATCTCTTGGGCAAAACCAAACCGTAGAGCTAAGGAAGGGTTGTAAGTAATACCTCCCTTATACCAAGTAGTGGTACATTAGAATTCTCCACAACGCTCAATGAATGTGAAGTCCTTTTGAGAGAAAAGACTCCAGCGGATATCGAATGGGAGAGTGACATTAGCCTTTGAGACCATCTCAACCTTTGTCCGTTCTTCAAAAGCGATGGAGGAAGGTGCGAAATAAACCACACAGTAACGGTACACAACACATGAGAGTTCCTTGTCGCTTAGTAATGCAGTGTGGAGAGAATGCGGATGTCTCCAAGTAAAGTAGGCTTGGATTACGGGTAAGAAACAACTTGATGGCGCTAACATCTATGAATTGATCCGAGTTAGGGAATAGAACCAAACCATAAATTAGCAAGGCCACAATGTTTTCAAATGCATGGAAACTCATAACTTTGAGGAATTCTCGGGCTTTCTTAATTAGGAATTTGGAAAGTAAACCCTTAACTCCACTTCTAGTTTCCCAATTGGCTTCAATATCGGCAAGGTGTAAGGCGGATGCGTTGTCTTCGAACTTAGGAACCTTTTCCCAACCGGTGAATGGCATTTGGTCAAGAATAGGTATCCCAAGTAACTTAGAGAATTCTTCCAAGGTAGGAACCAACTGATAATCTGGAAATGTAAAGCAATGGTGTTTCGGATCAAAGAACTGGAATAGGACATGCATCATATCTTCTTCAAAACGGAGATAACCAAATCAAGTAGATAACCATGTCTTTTGATGAACCGAGCATGGTCGGAATTTACGAAACCAATTCTTTGAGTTGAGAAGATATACCCATGAAGTTGATTCGGATAGTCTTTCTAAAGCCATAATACCCTACAAAGCAGAGCAAAGATAAATCCCTAGGTCCTTGAAATAGTTAGAAATGATATGCAATGCGGATGATGTCATGATGTCATGTTTAGCACACAAACAATTCACACAATGAGCCTAGGGTGAAGGCTTGCATGAGGTATAGGTGATTACCCTACCAAAGTTTGAGTTGGTTCATCCATCCTATAATAATGCCGGGTTCTAGGAATCTCACATCACGATCTTTCTCGTGGCGCTTATTTCAATCGACGGCCAAGTGGTCGATCGAAAATGTCCCAAAAGTCTAATCTCAATGAGCGTAGCATCGAGTATCAACCAACCTTGGTCTACACCAAAGCCGGCCATCTCACTACCTTCTAATGGCCAAGATGGGTCAATTAAGGTTCTAAAAGTTTAGTTAGCGCTTGATGACACCACGCAGAAGCCAAATACTATCTTCAACTTGGGAATGAAGAGTATCGGGACAACCAAAGTGTCACGCTAACGTAGCCATCATGTTGACCGTTTAGTTATCGTCTAACGGTCGCGATGATCTAATGCTACTTACCTAAAAGGAAACCCGGATCCGGGTGTAGGATCCCCCACAAATATAATACCCAAGCAACCCTTAAAGATAAAGCATACAAGTCAAACAATAAGCAATAAAAGTTATCTAGAAATCCCTAAGGCAATTCTCTCTTTTAGGACACTCCCCAGTGGAGTCGCCAGTTCTGTAACACGGTGAACTGACTTTGTAGGATTTTTGTATCCAAATGTGCGGATAGCAAGAGTCGCCACCGACTTTTATTTTTATCCAATTAAGGGAAGGTAAAAGTATAGAAAAAGACCTTCGTTAGATTCTAAGTTCGGGAGAATGGTTATGAAAAGGGAAGGTATTAGCACCCCTTTCCATCTGCAGTTTATTCTACGGGCTCTTAGTTGCTCTAGATCACTTTTAAAATTGCTTTCGTGTGTTTGACAAAATGTTTTGAAAAAGGCATTTCGCTTTGACTTTGTAATGACTCATGTAGGAGTGTATACAAAGTGTTCGGAAATGTTTTATTTTTTGAAAGAGAATTTGAACTTTGAAAAAAGTGTGTGGTGTGAAAAGCATTTGATAGAGCAAGCAACTAGGAGACTTATTACCCACTCGAATTTGGTCGTTTCGTGCTTCATTCCTTTAGAATAGCGCTAGCCATACCATTAGTTAGTAGGTAGCTCCATTCGTTGGATGTAAGCGGGACATTCGAAGGGACATCGGATGGTCATAAAGCAACTTGTAGGAAGTATCCTAGCACATTCGAAGGACTATCATCATTTTCGTGGGCGACAATCGAGGTCAAGATCATGTATTCGGAGGCGACATCGTGGGTCTTATGATCTTTGTATCGAAGGACTATGATGATTTGTTTGGAAATGCTAGAATACCTCTACGTTCGAGGACATGACCATTTGAATTCGTAAAACGAGAGAATTACCTAAGGGTGCATGTGTGATAGAAGTGTGTTGATTTGATTATTTTATCTTGAAAGTTAGTGGGCTATGTTCAATTTTAGTCTTGCCATACGCCTAATTACTAGCAATTGATAGGGTGCGGAAAGTAAAATCACGGAATGTAAAAGCGGAAATGTAAAGCGGAAAGTAAAACCTACGCTATTACATGGCTTTAGGCGGATACATAATTTAAAATGCGGAAAGTAAAATCCTAAATTAAACTATTACATCCCATATACAATTACATTATTGAAAAATAAAATAAAAGCGGAAGAAACGTCCGAATCGGATGAACACAGAAAACAAGCGAAATCGAAAATATGATGAAAACGAAATAAGAGAAAATGTTAGAAAAAATGCCAATTTTTATATGAGAAAATTATTATATGCTGGAAATAAGATAAATATGCTAAAATAATTTTTTGGGATTTTTTAAATGCATTTTAGTAATTTAAAACTAATTTACAATGATTTAAATGCTAAAATAAAAATAAAAATAAATATGCATGCAAAAAGATATTTTTAAATTTATCAAATTAAATAAACATTTTCAGAATGTAAATGCAAAAAGAAAGTATTTTTTGATAATTTTTAAATGCAGAAATAAAATATGAAAAGAAATTAAAATTGAATAGAAATATTAAAATAAATGGAAAATGTGAGAAAATATGCAAGTTTGGAAAAAGAAGCAAAAACTGGCCCTAGGAGGATTCGAACTCGTGACCCTGACTTCAATCCTTGAAAACCAACGCGGTGACCAACTGAGCCAAGTGTGTCAACTGTTCGAAACTGGAAGTGAGTGGAATACACGCGTTGCTTCCCCATTGCCTCCTCCTTCGCGCCAGACTTCATCTTCTTCAATTTGAATATTTGAAGCTAGCGTCGGCCATTGTTCGACGCTATGTCCCTGGCTAATTCAAAAAATCAAGCAAACATAATATAAATAAGTTCCAAGGCCATGGTTCGATTCGAGCGTCATTCAATTCGGTACTAGTCTCGTGGTCTAATTTTTCTGTTTTAGCAAAGCCCTAATTCGAGGTTACAAACCCTAACTATGGCATATCGAGCTCCAGGCCATGGAAATGCAATCAAACAACCCAGAATGCTTGCAAACTTATCACTGATCATAAAAACAACAACAAATCGTGTTAAAAATGCATGAATGTTAGAAATCGAATTTGAAAAAAGTGTGAGCAAACCGATTTTGAATTTCTTGTTTCTGGATGGTTTTGAATGAAGTGAGTATCTGGATCGACTCTGGAGATGCCAAGGAATGCAATGGAATCCTCAAAATTGCTTGAGAACGGCTGGAAATAGGATTGCCAATTGCTTGAAGGTCACGGATTCTTTGAGCTTGAATAAGGGTTCTTGAGTCAAAATTCGCCTAATGTGTGGTATGCATCACATATTTATATTGGATGGATTTGGGATTGATTTGGGAAAGAATTGATCAATATTCAATGGAAATCAATTGTGATTTTTTCATGAAATCAAATCTTCAAATTTTGGTCAAATTTCAATCTAATCTTCCCATATTGATCCAATTTCGAATTTGCTGGCTTTCAATGTATTAATTGAATCACAAAGAAGAAATAAAAATCAATCTTCCAATTAATTTTGATTTTATAATTTATTTTTAAATTTAATTTGCATTTAAATGAATAAATTACAAATTAAATAGAAAAAAAATCAAAAATTCATGGCATTGGGCTTGGATATTCCTAATTGCATGAGGAATGAGTTAGGATGAAGAAAAGTAGGCCCATTTGCAAAGATTTGATTTTTTGAAGTATCTCTCTTTGTGCATTCTTTCAAAATTATTGTGACTTTTGAATTACTTTTAAAAATTTCTTTGGTCTCATCTCAATTGGAGTTACCATGCTCAATATTCTTGACTTTTGTTGACTAAAATGACCTCTAAATGAAGCATTTTTGGACATTCTTGTGACACATGAAGTTGTAGAAAATTGAATTTCCTTCAAAATGAGCTTTGGTGGGAAAATTTACGAGAAAGTATGAGAAAGTTATGATCGGTCAAAGTTCGAGTTGACTTTTCACCTAGAAACCTAATTTAGAAAGTTTGACTTTTGAGCAAATCTTGAGTTTTCTTAATGAATCATGATCAACCCTTGATCAAATGATGAATGTAACTTCAAAATGAGGATGTTGACCAAAAATTATGAAGTTTGACTGTATGTTGACCACAGTTGACTTTTTGTCCAATACACCCGATTTTCAATCATCTGAGCAATTGCCTGAGGAAACTTGACTTGTGAGGCTTGAAACTTGACATGGAGAATCTTTGAAGCATATGAGGAGGCATGAGGATCATTGGAGATGTTGGAAATCCATCTTGACTTGAGAGATACCAAACCCTAGTTTGGGTTGATTGTCTAGGAGAGAGTTTGTCTGATCAACTCTTGAGGAATCCTTGAGTATGGATGTATGAAATCTCTTGAGTAGATGGAGGGCAAATTTTGGGGTATGACAATCTCCAAAGAACAGGAACTTCTGTACGCTTCCCAGGTATTGATCCCAACTAATGCCTCTGGAAAGAGGTTCGCCCTAATGGGTCCTCTCACGATTTTGAGATTACGAGGATGTTAGAACCATATTCCACATTTGTTATGACTTTAAACCTTTGTTCAATAAAATGGAAACCCTAGATTAGAACGATAATGTGAATAAACCCTCACTTGAAAAACATAGAAACCCCTATGATTCCCCCAAAGGATCCTTTCATTTTGGACTATGTTAAAAGTAATTTTAAGTCATTTCGATCCTGCCCTACTGCTGATGTAGCTTACCAGAACTGGTTTGCTAAAGTAGAGATTAAGAAAGCCCATCGGTGGGAGGAACTAGGTATTTATAATCTTCTCAAATTATCGAAACCAGGCTTTACTTACCATCCTTTGCTATTTGCATCCACTATACGGGATAGTACCTGCAACACTTTTCACCTTAGGGAGGAATGGTCACACCCACCTTTTTTGACATAGCTGCTATCACTGGCCTATCACCAATAGGAGAAACATACATCCCTGACTCTGAGGAACATTCCAGCATAATTGACTTCGATATCAAATTAGCTAGCTTCTCCAAGTTCATCAGCCATTATCACACTGAAGGTGATAAGCGTTTGACGTCGAACATGTTGCCTTTCTCACTCTTTGGCTATCAAGATATGTTTTGCGGTAGGTCGCTACTGGTAGCTAGCAGTTTATCCCCTAGCAAGGGATTTACATGAGAATAGGAGGATTAATTTAAGTGAGCTCTTATTAGTTGACCTTTATGAAAGTCGAGGTCATTGTTTCAAGTTTAAATCCCACACTCCCAAGAATATCCTACTAGTGGTCCTTTCGGTTGCTTGACTGTGGCAACGCCATGTTCGAATCTTCACTTTCTCTGCGGACACTATTGTTGACCACGATCCAGAAATAACAGATCGAAATGTTGAAGGCACAAGATTGAGAAGGCTGACTCCGAGTGATGACAAGGCCGATTTCTAGATTTTATTTTCTCAATACATTATGCTCTTTTCTAAGAAGCATAAGTTCGAAGAGACTATGGCGCCTTTTGCTTCGAGGACTCATGGACCATCATGGTTCACTATGCCCCTTTCGGAGGCTACTAAGGTCAAAGAGATTCAAGATATCTGGAAAGCCTTTTTGCTCCCAAGGCTAATCTCTTCAAGGATCACTCCCACTAAAAATCAGATTCTGCTTTTTGCCTATCAACCCAACTTCGTCTCGAGACAATTTGGTTTATGCCAACTAATTCCCGAACCACTCTTTCAGACTCACAGTTCTATTACCTCTGGTCGAACTTTCAAGGCTAGAGAAGCCAAAATACAACAAGAACAATATCAAGGATTTGCTCAATTCGAACTAATCTCTTTTGAACCATCTTATTTTCCATCCAAAGGTTTTTTGGATTGGTGGAGTAAATTCTACCAGTCTTGTATGTTTGATGCTCTCACTATCCAGAATAAACTGACTGCTGCGTTTGATGTGCAGGTACACAAAAAGAAAGGTATGTTCACTCACGCTCAAGAAATCAAAGCTTTTCAAACCTACTTCGAAACAACTTATGATCCTACACGCTTGGAGTCCACAGTATATCGAGCATCCCAAATCCTGAAGGAAAAATTTACAGAAAAAGTCTCTAAGTTCGGACTTCCTTGAGGTCACACACGAGGATAGGTATAGGTTGGCGCTCGAAATGCATCCACCTAAGTTTCCCAAACTACCTACCTCAGAACTGGCTCTGGCTTGGTTTCCCCCATACCCTTGGTGGTTTACTTGCAAAGAGATGTTCAAGTACAAATCTCAAAAAACTAAAGTCATCGAGGCTGACATGGGCTCGACCTGGCTCCATAATTTCCAGGGCATCTTCGCTATGACCTTTACGCCATGTCGATTCTTTCGAATGAAGGCGCAGTCGAATGCTTGGGAAATCCCAAATAAGTCTTACTTACTTTATTTTAACATTACATCTTATGTGTTTCACTTTTCATTATCGAATAAAGGCGTTACATCAAAGACTAAGGAGGAAGTAGTTCTCAAACAACTATCGAAGGTGATGCCAATGTGCCCAAAGCAACTCCAACAATCACTCCTGCAACAACAACAACAACAAACACTATTGCTCCAACTCCAACTCCAACCATTTCTTCAATTCCAACAACTACTCCGTCTCAAACAATCGCTCCATTGAAGGTAAACAATTTATTACGGTATTTGAAATAGGCTTTCGTTTATGCTTGAGATCTAACTTATGTTCGTACCATTTCAGACTAGTAAACTCCACCAACTTCTCCAAAGAGAAAGCCTAGTACCGGTGGAAAGACTCTCAAGGTGGGAAAGTTCCTGTGAGTTTTGAGAAAGAAACAAAAGAAAGACACTCCAAAGAGACTAACATCTGGACTTGATTCCGAGGATGTTGTTCCCTCACAAAATCAAAAATCCACCTTCGACCTCCAACGTAATGTTGGAACACATAAACAACAACATATCTGCGAGATAATCCACGGTGAATTCACTTGAATTTTGACAATGATTATTACCTTAGTTATAAGTTTCTAATCTTTCTTTATTTGTGTAGGATGATTCAACTCCGATCCCAACTACTTGACTCCTCCCCACAAACAGTGCTCCGATCCATTCTTCTCCTCATGGAGATTCAAGTGTCTGATGCGAGAACAAAGCCTCTTCTAATATGGCAATTCAAGCTGGAGCTTGAACGACCCGGATGACGGGTACTTCGCCTCCTCTCAAGGAGACCAGCGAAGCGATGCTTGAAGATGCTCTTGAAGTGCCTCAGAGACTTCTCACCCGAATCTCCTCCCAAAATTCCTCAAGAAGCGAAAAGGCAACTCATTCGAAGAAGAAAAACCAATACCTCCCGAGAGGCGAAGACTCAGTGAGGAAGGTGCGAGGATGAAGAAGGAGAAGATGCCCAAGAAGGTTCGACGAAGGGGCGAATCGATGCTGATGGTAATCAACATGATAACATCGAGGTAGTGGACTTGATCGATGATGAAGAGGATGATGAAGAAGCAAATAATGAAGGCGGTGATGTTCCCACTAATGAACCAATGGACGTTGAAATGGATGTCACTCCATTGCGTATGGAACTTCCAGAGTCTTCCAAATGCGGACAAGCGAGAGGTTAGCCCTCTTGAAGCATGACCCTATTGGGTACATGAAAGCTAAACTAGCTCAGAGAAACACTCCTCTCCCTAAGGCTAATGCTGGTTCGACCTCTGACTCAGTGCCTTCTGATGATAGGGTTGTACTTCTTCACAAGATTCGAAAAACAATCCTTGATATGGATTTATTCGAAGTACTCAGAAAAGATAGTACAGCCTGCTTTATGATGAAGGGCCTTCTCAATCAAGTCAATCTCACCACCTGTTCCCTGGAAGTTAGCACCATTTTGTTTGAACTTCAATCTCTAATCGATAACGTAACTGGATGTCTCCTTCAACACGAATCTGCTGCCAACAAAGTCCAAGAGAAACGAAGTGCAATGGACGCTGCTTATGAATACGCCTCGAAGCTTACTAAAGAGGTTAAAGATCATGCCATGCATATCAAGCAAGCTAAAGTTGATTATGATCTTGAGCTCGGTCCATTCTTCAATGGGAGAAAGCAGTTAGGGAACTTCAACATAAAATTAAGGAAGCCCAGCAGCAACAACTTGCATATGAGTCCAGTACTTTTGGTAATCGATTCGAAGAGCTTATGAATAAAGGGCTTGCAGAGACTGAGGCGGCTGAGCGGTGAAGAAGTTGCTATCTTAGAAGGGCCTAGTGCTCTCCTGGGCTTGACTTGATTGCCTTGTTTTTGTCATCTGCCAACTCCGATTTCATACATTGTTTTAAAATGTTTTCACTATCGAGTCCTTTAATGAGGTGACCATTTACCTAATGCTTTATTTTTCTTGTCCATGGGCAATATAACTTTCAAACTAAGTCATTAATCTTGAATGTTTTACTTTTCACCCTTTTGTGATATGCTCGCCTCTCTCTTTTGCCTCATCGATTTCAATGCATGCAACCTAACTTCATCTAATTCGACCAACTCACTCATCATCATTTCCCAATATAAAGAAGATGAGATTTCATTTTGCCTTTGGATTCGAGCGGATTGTAGATGAATTTCTCTTGGTAAGGCGCATCATGACCAAATGTCAGTTGGAAAGGTGTAGTGTTAGTAGCTTCTTTAGGAGATGTTCTGCAGGCCCATAGTATTTGATCTAAAGTCTTATGCCAGTTTCTTGGTTTTTTACCAACATGTTTTTTAATCAAACCTATTATTACTTTGTTGGCTGCGACGACCATTTGCTTGAGCATAATATGGTGTTGATGTTAACAATTTGAATCCCATTTCACAGGCAAATTCTTGCATCTTCTTACCAGTAAACACAGATCCTTGGTCTGTGGTTATGCTCTCTGGCAATCCGAACCTATAGATAATTTGTTTCTGTATAAATTCGATGATAGCCTCTTGGTCTACAACTACTAATGGTATTGCTTGAGCCATTTGGTGAAATAGTCTATTCCACGGGATATATTTCGACCTTTAGATGAAGCGATTTGATTTCTCCTATTAAATCTAATGCCCATCCTCTAAGGGCCATGGTTTAATAATCGAATGCAACTCACTGCGGGATCATTTGAATCCTGCATGTTTGGCATTCTTCACATCCTTTGGCAAAATCTATACAATCTTTGAGCATCTTGGGCGATTACCATATCGAAATAGCAACCACTTCATTTTATGGCTGCTTGATGTGCCCCATGCCCCATTGTGGACTTGATAGTGCTAGATATGCCTCACTTTCTCCCAAGCATTTTAGTAACACGTCTTCTTGGGTCTTCTTGAACAATTCATTTCCCATAAGGACATATGACAATGCTTTATATTTTATTTTCTATCCACATTCAATGTTGGATTTTCTAAATACCTTATTAATGGATTTAGCCAATCATGTATTAAAGTGTCTATGGCTAATACTTGAACCTATCTTTATCACCATAACTTATTTTGATATTCTCTAGATCGATGGTGTAAGTGGTAGCCATGATTCTTCCTCTTATTTCAATCAAATCCTCTAAGTTTTAGCGAAACTTTATAACACAAGCTAATTGTGCTAGGTTATTTGCTTCTTGATTTTCTATTCTTGGTACGTCTTTGAATGTCCATGTATTCAAATTTTTGAGTAGCCTATTAACTATGACGAAATATATCATGATTTTCCTTTATGCATTTGTACTCCTAGTTACCTTGACCACTAACTCTGAATCACCTTTGATTCGAATCTAGTTGCCCCCAATTCCAACAAAGCTTCAAGTCCAGCAATGAGCGCTTCGTATTCAACTTTATTGTTCGAGCAACGAGGACCTTCTAATTTATACTTGAATTTTGTTAGAATTCCCTCAGGAGAAATTATGAGAACTCCAACACCACTGCCCTCTCTGTGGGTCGAACCATCAAAGTATAGCTTCCAAGGTTGCATTTCGACGTAACCCATGTCCGGCTGTGTGACCAATGAATGGTCCACAATGAAATCAGAAATTACTTGGCCTTTTACTGCTCTTAAAGGCATGAAAGTCAAAGCATATTCTGTGACACCCCAAAATAATGCAATAATTAAATACTTATGATTTTTAATTATTAATTTAATTGAGAACATAATTTATTTAGTATATTGGATTATTAAGTTCAATGATGGAATTAATTGGAGAAGAAAATAATATTTATTTTACTTATGATTAAAAAGGAATAGAAAGAGGAATAAAATAAGGAAAAGAGGAAAAATAGAATCATTTTGGAGAAAACAAGACTACGTAAAAGTGAGAAGAGGAGAAAGAAGAAGGAAAACCTAGAAGTGTCAGAATCTCGAAGAACCCACAAGGTAAGGGGTGATTTCGATTGATTATTGCTTATTATAGGTTTTGATGTTGATAATATAGGTCATAGCATGTTAGGAAATTGTATTTGTGAATTTCTAGGGTTCCATGAATGTGTCCCTATAGGTGTCAGATTGTGTCAGTGGATAGGTCTGAATTGATTAGGGTGTCAGATACCAATTATAACTGATAGGAAGATGATAATGGATGTGATAAATGATGCAAATTGACGTATTTTGGTGTTTCTAATGATGGGATTCGTATGGGTATGTGTGGATTGAGTTGTAATGGAAGCAATGCTATCAAAACTGAAATTTTGGGTCTGAACGTCGTGAAACCGGTTCCCCGATTAGAGAACGGGTTCGACTTTTAAAATGGAGAAAATGGCATTTTGAACTAAGGAGCCGGTTCTGTGTGGGAGGAAGGGTTCCCCATTGATTTTCGGAGGATGAAATTTTACTACGGGAACCGGTTCCCTACGGAGGAACCGGGTTCCCCATACATTTTCGGTGATTTTTGAAATTGGAACCGGTTACTCGAGGAGGCAGGTTCCATATTCATTGAAAATTTTAAAACTTCAAAATTCATAACTTTCAAACCGTAAGTCCGTTTTGGCGCCGTTTTGGACGTTATTTCCTAAATTTTATGCTCTACCTTATGAAATGAAAATATTTTAGAAAACTTGAAATTATTTTGGAAAGGGTTGGATTTGAAATAAATGATTTTTAAGCGACACATAAGAATGTATGTGTAGTAGAGGAACAGTGATGAGGACACTGGTGATGTGTAGATGTAATAGCATGTTTATGCTGATGTTAGATGCACGCATGATTGGTTGTATATCATGTTGATTGGTTTGCATGTTTATGCTGATGTTGATTGTAAACATGATTGGTTGAGATATCATGTTGGATGGTTGTTTCAGTTATGTTGAATTGATGTATTACATAGACTGATTAATGTTGCATGCTATTGATGTGTGTGCATATGCATTGTTTTGGTGAAGTTAATTCCCATTGTGCGGAATTTGACTTGGAATGCCAATAACCGATACCCGAGTGAGGATGGGTGGTTAGGTTGGATTCGTGTCCGAGTGGTTATGGACGAATCGATGGTACTGTATCCGGTTGATGATGGATCGGTGTTGGGTGACTTGGTCACGTCGGTTACCGCATGCATTGAGTGCATTATATTTGTGTGAAGTGTTAACATGTTAGGATGTCTTCCAGTGTTACTCTTCTTGGATTGTTATGATTATGCATTGATGAATATGGTTGTGTGTGTGTGAATCTGAATTTATGTTAAGTGGGTGAAATAATATGCTTGTGATATATTATTGATTGAAAGACTTATAATATGCTTTAATTTTGAGAAGTCTCACCCTTACTTTACCATTTGATTAAATTAGCGGTGAGTCGGTGAGGATGGCTCTCGAGCTTATCTTTTAGTCCGTGTGTCGGTGTCATGCTACGATTAGATTGTAACAACTGAGGCGCTTAGTTAAGAGAATCATTATTGTTTAATAGTCTTGGATTTGAATTCCTTGAGAACTATGATGTTTTATTAAATTTTGATTTTGGTATTTCCGCTGTGTAAGACATGGTCTTATAATGATTGAATTGTTGGATGATGACCCTCAGTGTAGCATGGCTACTGTTCGAATGAAGTTTGTTTTAATTATTAATTGTGACATCCCTTATTATACCGTGTTAACTCTGATTAAAGATGATTTAGATATTAATTTAATTAATATATTCGGGGTATTTAGATGGGGTGTTACATATTCTGTCAAGGCTAAAGCCCATTTACCAATTCTGCTATGCATTATTGGTTTGGAAAGCATATGTTTGATAACATCGAAATGAGATGAAACATAAACATCAACAGGTTTTATATAATACTTAAGTTTCATACAAGAAAAGTATAAACAAAGACACTACTTTTCTATATTACTGTATCTAGTTTCTGCATCATTCAACACCCTACTTAAATAATATATGGCTCTTTCGATACCATTACTATCTTCTTGTACTAACATACTACCTATAGTAAGTTCGGAAGCAGATATTTACAATCTCATGGGTTTTCCCCATGAAGGAGGAACAAGATAGGAGGTGAGAGATATCTTTTAATCTTGTCGAAAGCCTCTGCTGTGCTTGCTCACTCGAAGGCTTGGCCTTGCTTTAAGCAGTAGTGGAGAGCTTGTGTTTTCCATAAGTTGAATGAATCTTAGAAAATTAATCTTCCCAGATGAGGCGCAACTCCTTTTTCGAGGTGGGGCTTTAGTCTCCATGATGGCTTTGGTCTTGTTTTGGTTAATTTCGATTCCTTTTTATGAGCGACAAAACCGGAAATCTCACTTTGCACAAAAATGCACATTTAAGGATTCATTTTTAAGCCATGTTTTCTCATCCTTTTGAATGATTGGCTCAAATGATGCGAGATGATTTTACTGAGATATAGATTTGATGACTATATCATCGATGTACACTGCATAAATGTCTCAATAAAATCATGAAATATGGGTTCATTGCTCTTTGGTAAGTTGCTGACATTTTTAAACCAAAAGGCATCACTACCCATTCATAGGTGCCTAAGGCTCTGGGCAGCGAAATCTTGTCTTAGCAACATCTTCTTGACAATAAAATCGGTTATAACGGTATCCATCTAGCATACTTAGGTATTCAAATCCTGCGAGAATCTATTAACATTTACGCCACGAGCATAGGTATTGATCTTTGGGGTTGCGGTGTTTAGATCCTAAAGTCTATGCATATTCTCAATGAACCATTCTTCTTAATAACGGGCACTATATTTGCTAACCATTCGACATACCTTGTGGTTACGATGAATTTGTGACAACCTTTCGACCTTTGCTTTGATCTTTGTGAGCAACTGGGCGCGAACCTCCTTGGAGGCTTGATGGGCTTCTTGCCATCCTTAATCGAAGTCGTGCTCCACTAACTCTCTTTTCAAACGGGCATTTCGTCATAGTCCCATGCAAAACAATCTTTGTTCTTCTTGAGGACTTGATCACTTCTTGTTTGAGGCTTGGTGAGTTTGGCGCTTATGTAGGTGATTCTTTTCGTATTGATATCCCCAAATTCACTTCTTGAGTGGGTCTGTGCCAACATCTTAGCTTTGAGTTTGTTGGATCCTTCTCGAAGCCCAAGGGTTCCGTATCATAAATGGCGTCAAGCCTTTGATCAATTCGTTCTCGTCACGGGTGAATCTTTCAGACCCTTCCTTGAGTTCATTTACTTGATTGTATGTTCTATTGCAGCCTCTGAAGCCGCTTTCCATTCATTCTCGACCATATAGGCGAAATCATTTCGAAGAAAGAGGACTCGATCATGGCGGGATCGTCGGACTCGGCTGGTGGTGTTTTTTGATATCTTCGCTTCTTTCATCACTCTTAATTATTTTCCTATCCCAATACATGCCATCATGGCGAGGGTCATATAATGTCGCATCTCTTGTTTCATTCGATTCGTCACTTGGGAGTGCAGGGCTATTCTTGCGGATACTTGTCATAATTCCTTTTGTTAACAGTTGTTGTTGTCATGAAGTAACTACATGCCTTGATATTTTCCACTATACCATCTTCTCTCGGATGACTAACCTTTGGTGCATCGACGAAGGAGCGCCCTCGCCATGAATCCACTCTCTTCCCAACAACAAGTTATAATTTGCTTTGGCTTGATCACCATGAACATAGTGGGCCTGCAGCTTGATCCAATAGTTAACTCCACTTGCACGACCCCCAACGTTTGTCCTACCTTCCCCTCATAGTTGGATAAGACTATGTTGTGAGGTTTAACTTCACCCTCTTGAATGCCTAACTTCTTCACATGAATTTAGGCATCGGATTAGCTAGCGCCTCCATCCACTAAGACCTTGTTCACCGTGGGCTCGACCTTTGCTCGAATGAACAATGGCTTCAAATGATTCTTCATTGTGGGATCTGGGTGTTCGAAGAATGCGTTACGCTCTTGACCGCCCATTATGAATTACATAATGTGAGGTGATGCATGTTTCATCGAATCAATTCGTCCTCTTCTTCACTTCTTGATTTGGTCTCTTGGCCAAATTGGACGATATCTGAATACCACATTGGTTTAGGTTAAGTGAGGATTCACCTTGATTCAAAGTTATCGTAAGCATATCCTCGACTTCTCGTGGACTTGGAGTGTACTCTTTTGATTCATCGGTTTTGTTTGAGAAAAAGTCTCCTACTAGCGGAGGTTTGTCTTGAGTTGCTGTTTGTTGTTGGTTGATTGGTGCTTGGCCTTCTTTTTGTTGGTGGCTGCTCCTTTGTCGCTAAACTTTCCTCTCGACTTTTAATTCGTTCGCCTTCGCCATTGGGATCTTGACATGGAATTCTTACCTTTATAATTTCCACCTCGGTTCTTCCTCTTTCTTTGCGTTGAATTGTCTCGGTATACCATGGCATGGCGCATTTCGCTCATTACCTCCCATTTATCCTTCTCTTTGTTGGTTTTGACTTGCGACCATCATGCATTGGTACTACGGGGATTTTAAATGTCACCCTTGAGCACCCTTTGGATATGGGCTATCGGGCTTTAGTTGTTGTGATTACCATCGAAGCGACTCATTTGACCAATTTCCTTGTGATTCCAGCATGGGGTGAAGGGAATCGTTTCGAAAACTCCAGCCATGTTCTGGTCGTATGCTGCTGAACATCTTGGGCAAATCAAGCACTTGGTTGCCCCTTTGTGATAGCGTACTAAGAATTCCAACAAACTTTCCCCAGCTCTAGGGTAGCATCTGAACAATTGGTTGTCCTGGCGCCAATTTACTCCAGTTCGAGCTCTTTGCTTTCGTTCGAACTCCATAGTGATCTTCTCGTTGCATATGATGCTGCATCTTGGACAAAGCATCATTTCAGCATGTCCCTTATGGCACAGCATGAGATATTGTTTTAGGCTGGTATCTGCAGCATAACCATCCTCCATCCTCCATTTTGTATTTTTCTTTTTTGAGATATCTTTCCATTTCCTGCATCTCAGAACAAGGTCTCTCCATGTCCACCATATTGACATCCACATCTGGTCCTTTCGTATCATCATCTCCTCATCCTGATGGTTTGATGTCTTCGATCCAAATCTTTGAACTCTGCAGTCTTGAGTATTTCACCATATAATCAAATTTCCCACTGGGCTCCCCTAAGGTGTCCCAGATCTCTTTTTTAGGAACGTTACCATCTTTATCTTCCCTTTTTGTATCATCATCTCCCCATCCTGATGATTTGACGTCTTTGATTCGGATTTTTGAACTCTCTGGAGCAGAATATTTTACCAGATAGTCGAACTTCCCACTAGGTTCACCCAAGGTATCCCATGTCTCTTTTTGAGGGGAAGCTTGTTTTGTAATCTGAACCTTTTCCAGTTTGAGCCTCAGGCCTTCAGTAGCCTGTGTCAATCTCTGTTTCTGGTTTTCCTGACCCTCAGTAGCCTGGATTCCTTTTGAAACAACGGTGAGGTTGGTTCGATCGAAGGCTCGATGGTTTGTGGGCGTCTTGATGACTCCATTGTTGACTTGACCAGACGCAACTTTCACTCTCGTGCTTTCCTCTTTCAATGTAGTGGCCCTTGGTGCGCTTCCACCATATTGATGTCTCTAATGCTCGAAGGCTCGGAGTAGTTGGTGTCGCAATATCCGGTCTTCATCCACCTTCATTTTTGGTTTATCAGCAAACTTTAGTCTGCCTTTCTTAATTGCATTTTGAATCAAGTCCCTGAAAAGAAAACACTGTGAGGTTTTGTGGCCTAGGAAACTATGATATTTACAAAATCCTCTCTTCTTTCTTTGATCTAAAGGAGGTATTTTGACATTTGGTGGCACAATTAATTGGCCATCTTTGACTAGTAAATCGAAGATTTCATCACACTTTGTTATATCGGTATATACCTTCTTTGGAAACTTGTCATTTTCTCATTTTCAACAATTTCTTTCCCTTTTGTGGGGACTAGGGTTTACAAGAGTAAGGTGGAGCTGTTTCAATTCAGCGAGATCTATTTCGACCTCTTGATTGGGTAGTTTTCACCTTCCTCCGTTTCGACATATGAGACTTTTCCTTCTTATTACTCTTGAAGCCACGGCCTTCTCGGCCTTTAGCCTTTCGACTTGTCGAACCCTATCTAAGCGGGCCATGTCCCTCAGTATTGAGTATCTAATTTCTTTCGAATAGAATAGTCCGGACCACCGGTGACCATTTCGACTAACTCATGCTCGGGGACTCTTGTGAAACATCTAGATTTCAAAGTGCGAACCTATTTAAGTATTCATCTATAGGTTCGATGAACTTCCTCTTAACACTTGCTAATTCCTTTAGACTTATCTTGGATTGTCCCATATAGAGCATTCATGGAACAATCTTTCTAAAGGGTCCGGTATCTATGGATCCGGGGCAAAGTAGTGAACCATGTGAAAGCATTTTTAGTAAGGGGACTTGGGAAATATTTAATCCTAAGGTTCTCGTTATTTGCTATGTCTCTGCCTCGATTAGATACCTAGCTATGTGTTCGACCGTTGACTCATTGGTATCTCCAGAAACTTTGTAAATTTAGGGATCTTGTATCCTCAAACCGTCGATATGGATTACATGATACTATGGGGCGTAATTTGGCCTTCTAATTCTGTATTAATACCGTTTTGGGCCATGATCCTTTCTATCATGATGGTTAGGTTATTTTCCGCGGGATGTTGTCATTTAATTCCATGGACAACGCATCGGCATCTTGGTTTCGACCTACCATGACAACTCTTACGGGTTGTTCCTCTCGAATGGGACTTCTAGTCTTTCGACCCTTGCCCAGGTTCCATAATTCCTCTTTGTGGTTCTTCTCGAATCAGGGGCCTCAAATCTTTCAACCCTTGCGGTGGTTCTATCAATCCCTTTGTGGTTCTTCTCGAATCAGGACATCTACCCTTTGTGCTCTTGCCCCCAAGTTAACCCCTCTGGCTGGCCTATCACGGTGGGTCATCGAATCTGTTCTATGATAGGTGCGTTCGCTCGAACCAATGCAGTTACGCCGCCTTCGGTGGAGCAAAGAAATTATTTACTCATATTGTCGTTCTCTGTTTGTCACGATCACATTTTGAACTATTGGGGCAAAGATTTCTTGCATAGTTTGTGCTAATATTCCTATCATGTTATGGTTACTATCATCTATTAGCGCCTAAAAGCCATTTTATTTTACGTGGTTAAGATGGGCGTACCATAACCTCTGACCCTTAGTTATTGTCATAAATTGATTAGCCCGAACGACCCTAAGTGTGGTGGCGTTCGACGTCGAAGTTTGCAAACACGCCATAAAGGATGTTGGCATTCCATCTTGGGAATTTACGGGTCTAATCTTGTCGGCCGAATGGTCTAGTTGGTGGTGGGGTAGCGAAATGGGTTTGTGCCCTGATGGTGGAATGAATCCCCAGGATACCAGTGGTTCTGTACTACCTAGGATCGAATTGTTTATTAGCATGCCACTCGTTCCATTCGTGGTCATACTATTAGTGGAAGGCGCAGTTGTGCGTTTGAAGGGATCGTGTTGGGCGTTCTGTCGAAGCAGATGCATTAGTGCACATTCCATGTGGGCGTTTTGTTCCCCTTGTGGGTTATTTGGATCGACATCCTATTACTTGATTTCTTACGGGTAAGGGTTGGTTCTTGTTGGTTATTCTACCACTCCTAAGGTTCATATACTAATGAACTTTGTTTACTCGAAAGAACCTTTTAACAAAATTAAGTCTTTTAAGCGTTAATTTTAATTAGCAACAACCAATCTATGTCCCAGGGCGTGCCAATTTGTTCACGGTGATTTCGATGAAACAACAGCTAGTCCTCCAAACTACCAAACAAGTGTTATGATTGTTGTTTAATCCCTTTGGTAACTTCGCGGATCGACTAGATTGATCCTATGGGGTTATTATTATGCATAAACTTAAAATGATGGTTCATGTTCAAGGCTTGTTTTAAATGTTTTATATATGTTTCAAGTGTATTTCGATTATGATGTTCAATAAGCGATAACGTAATCAAGTAAAGCAATATAAAACTAATTTGAACAAATAAGACATAAAGACTTGAATTGCGAGAAAGTATATAAATGCGGAATACTTAAAGGATTTCTTGAATGTAAAAGACTTTCAAAATAAAGCATGAAGTGTAAAGGCAGGAATTTAAAGGCAAGTATGTAAAAGCTTTACGGAAAATAAGAACATTAGCATGTGATTTCGAGAAAAGTAAAGAGTTTGAAATGAAAGAAAAGCGTTTAAATGCAAAGAAAGTTAAATGACTTTGAATGTAAAAGATTTAAATGACATTGATGCAAGATAAAGGTAAGCGGAAAGATAAAGATGCATTATTGAATAAAAGTTTTGGTGCAATCATCGTACATCATTCCGCATTCGTTTCCCTAGCCATGTGGTATTTTGAATATTCTTGAATTTTAGTACAATAGATATGACACATGAAATCCTAACACTAAGACTTCTATTTATACTATTTTGACCATAACGGTATGACTTATGAGATCTTGCCACGTTTCGGACATGCAGAATACTATGCTTCTCTAGCCTCCACGTCTTCGAACCGTTTTTCAGCGCACATATTCGAACCTCCATTCATCCCGCTCACGTTTGAATTTCAAATATCTGAACTGCCTTTCGATTCGAACTCGCTTCTCAACTCCACGCTACTATCACTTCGAAGCTCCTTCTACGTATATCATCATACTTGCTACTCGAAGCTCCAAGTTTCAATATATTTGTTCGAAGAGCTAATTCTTTCATTCCAAATCATGACATTTCCTTCGTTCTAATGAACACTGTTATTGTTTCGTTTCAAACTTAGTGCTTCCTATTCGAACCATAAATATCAAAATCTTCAGCCAACAGTGATATTCACGCCACAATTTATCGGTTTCCACGTGAAAATCACGTCACAAATTTGTTAATAAATAAAAAAAATATATAAACAACATAATTAAATATCTTACAAAAGCTCTCCGCATGCGCTCGTCAACAAAACCCCCCGATCTCTTTGTTCGAGTCCTTGTAATCAACTCAATAATCAATGGCGGTCTCCCTAACTCCTTCGTCTAAATAATAATATTAAAATTAATTAATAAAATATATTATGAATAAAAATATAACTTAAAAAATTAGTAATATTTACCATTCGCCGAACATGCTCCGCAGTATTAATACTTCCAGCAGTATTGATACAGCCCCCCTTTTCGGATGCCTCCATCTTCTTAAAAGTTTTCGATTTAGCCTTGAATTTTGGCGACTCCCAATATTTAAGAAGTTCGCCGAAAACCTCTACGTCTATCCAGTTAGGACGGATACCATGAAGTTCATAATTCTCCATAACCCGCCGCATTATATCAGAAAATCTTCTAGAGGTTCTGCTATAATAGTTTTTTTCAATCAATTTCTCGTTCAACGGATCTCACACACATTTTTCCTGCAATGTTGTATGACATTAAAATAAAAAGTTATGTAATTATAATGAAAATGTCATTTAAATAACAATAACTAAAAAAATAAATTAAATTTACAACTTAAATAAATAACAATACCTTAAATTTTTTAAACCATTATTCTTTATTTGTAACCTCGTCAAAGTTCTTCCAAATGATTTATACATCTGCTGAATTATATAATTTATAATAACCTTGGTAGCAGTCCGACCCGGCGCGAAACTAAACAACAATATTTTGAATTAACAATATTAAATATAAATTTATACAAAAAATGAAAATGTATACATACTTAAATAAAAGTTTATAAATAAGAAACTTACTTGCTTCCTTTGGGCCAAATCCAAAACCTCCCGTCAATGACATGAATCTCACTCGAATCATCCTTTCCACGAAGATCAGCTTCATCTATCTCATCAGTTGTCACATCTACATCACCATCATCCTCACGTGAAGGTACATTTGTGGGACGTGGGGTGTTAGATCCTCCAATTTGTCTGGGATGTAGGGTGCGGGATCCTCCAGCCTGTGTGGGACGTGGACTGGGGGATCCTCCAACCAATGTAGGACGTCGACTGCGTGATCCTCTAGCCTGTGTGGCACGTGGGATGCGGGATCCTCCATCCTGCTAGAAGGATGACGACATCTGTGTGGGATATCAAAAACTGGGTCCTCCTGTCTGCTGGAAGGATGAAGGCATCTGGGTCTGTGGGAAAGGAAAACCAGGTCCTCTAGTCTGCTAGAAGGATGAGGGAATTTGGGGTCTGTGGAAAAGGAAAATTGGGTCCTCCCGTCTGCTGGAAGGATGAGGGCATCTTGGTCTGTGGGAAAGGAAAACTGGGTCCTCCCGTCTGCTGGAACTTGGAAGGATGAGGGCATCTGGGTCTATGGAAAACCAGGTGGCACAAAAGATGCAGGTACCCCAGACAGAAATGTCTGGGAGGAGAGTAATGGGACAAAATCCTGAGTACTGGCCATGGACATATGATCAACCTGACTCTATGGGGGGACACATGGCCGAGTGAGGTGCCTCACATGTTAGTACCCTCGGACGTTGGGACTTCTTACCGCTATCCTTACTCTTAAGTGGCATTTTACCTTTATATATATATATATATATATATATATATACACACACATCAACAAAGATAATAAATTTATTAACATCAATGGATATTCATTAACAAATTCAATAGATATTCATTAACACATTAAAGAGATATTCATTAATATTACATTCAATAAATTGTTTAGTTATTCTAAATCTTCATGCTCGTTATCTATATCATTCTCATCATCTGATGTAATATTGTCCTCGTATTCAAACTCTTCATCATTCTCTTCATCCACATTATTACCAACCAACAATATAGACGCATCAACTTGATGTCCCTCAACCGTTGTATCATACAAACTTGTAATGTCTTCAGCTGCAACCACTTCATTAATTTGTTCAACATCATCAACTTGGTAGGCAACATCTTCCACTAGATCGCCAGTTTTAATATGACCTGGCGGTTTTGTTTTTATTACAGTACACCATCCTCTTTTACATATTACAAATGAAGGATAAGGAACATAATTAACTTGCCTAACAATATGTGACATTATGAAAGGGTCATGCTCTTTGTATCTCTGATTCATTTAAATCTCAACAGTACCATATGACGTGTCTATTTTTGTTCCTCTAGTTGGATCATACCATTCACAATAAAACAAGACAACTTTATTTTCCGAATCCAAGTAATTGTATGCCAACTCGTAGATATGTTTAACAAAGCCATAGAAGTCATCTTCACCGCCACGTGTAACTCCTTTTACAAATACACCACTATTTATGGGTTTTTTCCCTTTGGTCTATGCCTCAGTGTGAAATTTATACCCGTTCACGAAGTATGTGTGTCAATCATTTGCGCTTTGGATAGGGCCTCCTACCAAGTTTTTCAAATGGAGTATTTTTGGAGTTGGTGCAAGAACGCTAGACAATATCTGCTTGAACCATGAGGGAAATTGAGCATGAATGAAACCAATGTTGACTGTACACCGGTACTATGAAAATAAGCATTGTTAAATTCCCTAAAAAACACACACCATAAGTTAATAAGTTTGGTATACACACATTGTCAACAGAGTTAAAAAAAGTTTGGGTAAACTTACTCAAGATATGGTTTAACTTCAACACAATTGATCAAGACATGGACATGTGTGGATTTCATTTCTTTTTGGGTCAACCAATGCACACCCTTGTTTCCAGAAGTTTGACCTGGAAGCCCGAAGACTAATAAGGTGAATTGACTTCTCTGGTTGACATTTACAGGATTCCATATGATTCTAGGAGTTAATATCAAGTGATTGAAATAGTGACTGCAAAAATGTGATGTTTCTCGATGCAAGTAATGTGCGCATATAGATCCTTCTACTCTAGCTTTATGTTTCACTGATCGCTTTGAATCACCCATGAACCTTTCAAACGGATACATCCATCTATATTGAACATGTCCACCAAGATAAGCTTCATATGCAATATGTAAAGGTAAATGTTCCATGGAGTCAAAGAAACCAGGCAGAAATACTTGTTCCAACTTACAAAGAATGAGTGCAATGTTTTGGTCCAACTTAATGATGTCTTCCACTCTTAAAGCTGACGCACAAATATCTCTAAAAAATTGACTAATTTTAGTTAGTGGATCAAGAACATGTTTGGGTAGCGATCCAAATGCAATTGGTAGCAATTGTTCCATAAAAATGTGGCAATCATGACTTTTCATACCATGCAACTTCCCAGTGTTAGGGTTATCACACCTTGCTAAATTTTATGAATACCCATCGGGAATTCTCAAATCTTTTAACCATCGACAAACCGCTTAAGCTTCTTGGGAAGTCAGACTGAAACAAGCCTTGGGTTTTAATAACTTTCCATTCGATTGAGGCTTCAACTCCAACTCTTTTCGGTTACACCAAATTTCCATGTCTTGTCTGGCCTTCTCATTATCTTTTGTTTTGTCTGTCACATCCATCACTGTGTTAAATACATTATCAAAAAAATTCTTCTCAATATGCATAACATCAAGATTATGGCACAACAAATTATATTTCCAATACGGTAGGTCCCAAATTATACTTCTTTTTGTCCAATTGTGTGTGACTTCGTATCCTTCAATTCAGTATGCTTTGCCAGTATCTGTAAATTTTGGTAGTTCACAAACTTGGTTCCATATAGCACCTGGTGACAATCGAGGCGGAGGCAAATTTGTCACTCGTTTATCTTTTTTAAAATTTGTCTTGTTTCTTCTATAGGGATGATTTGTTGGTAGGAATCTGCGATGACAGTCAAACCACGAGATTTTCACCCCTTTATCCAACATAAACGCTTTGGTGTATCCCATGCAATGCGGAAAACCCATTTTTCCATGCGTACCCCAACCAGACAACATGTCATATGCTAGAAAGTCGTTAATGGTCCACATCAAGGCAGCTCGCAGCTCGCAATGTAAAGTTCTGTTTACGAAATATATCATAAGTCCATTCTCCAATCCACAACCTCTTCAAATCATCAATTAAAGGTTGTAAGTACACATCAATTCCGACTTTTGGACTGTGTGGGCCTGGTATAACGCACGTCAAAAACATGTATGGTTTTGTTATGCACATCTCATGAGGGAGGTTGTAAAGAGTTACAATAACTGGCCAACAAGAATACGCATTTCCCGACGCTTGCACGTATGGGATAAAACCATCAGAGCATAATCCAAGTCTGACATTTCTAAGTTCTGCACCAAATTCTGGATGTGTCCAATCAAAGTGCTTACATGCCTCACCATCAGATGGATGTCGCATAGTGCCTGAACTTGTTTGGTTTGTATGATGCCATGTCATTTGACTGGCACTGTGCATTGAAGCAAACATTCTTTTTAACCTTGGTATAATCGGAAGATAAAACATGGATTTTACTGCTACACGTTTTTGCTTGCTGTTAACGTCTCTACTGCGAACTTCATATCTTGGACTATTACAAAACTTACACTCCTCTAACGATCCATCTTGAGTACCAAATTCATTGTCATAAAACAACATGCAACCGTTAATGCAACAATCAATCTTTCTTACTTTTAAACTCAACTTCGACACCCACTTCTTTGCATCATAATAACTTGTAGGCAAGTTGTCTTTCATTGCGGTGGAGTCCAAGATCATTTTTGTGAAATGTTCCAAACATTGATCAGGAACATTCCGATTTGACCTGGCGGCCAATAATCTCACACACATTGATAGCTTTGAGTCTGACGACCCCTCAAACAATGGCGTATTCATCTCATTCAACAATTGATAAAATCTTCGCGCTTCCTGTAACGCCCCGAATTTAATTAATTAGTTAATTAAATTAATTAAGGAATTAATTATTGGAATTGTCGAAGTTGGCAATTATCGGTATTATTCTGAAGGCGTAATTGGATTAATATGTTGATTAAGTTGTTCAGTGGATAGTCGAGTACTTAATCGTTTAATTGGAGAAATAATATTATTATATTAGACTATTTATTTAATTAAATTGGATTTAGTTGGTGTGTGATAAATAGCAATCTGGAGGTGTTGATTAGTTGCCCCAATAAGACAATATGGAAAAATATATTATTTTATTGGGTTTAGAAAATAAGAGATATAAAAGGAGAAGTATAAGGATAGTTTGAAAAGTAGGTTGTATAGTAGAAGTTGGAAAAGAGGAATAAAGCTTTTGAGAAAATTGTCGTCAGGAGATTTACAGACGAAAGTCAAACCGAAATTTGACCGAAACTTGTAATGTATTTATCCAAGGTAAGGGTGGGGTTCTAATTTTCTAATGGATTGTATGATGAGTAGTATGTGATAATTAGGGTCATGGTAAATTTACCATGAATTCGTAGTTGTTTGTTTGTGAAATTAGTGATTTTCTGTGTTGGATTTGTGTTTGAATTGGTTGCTTAATTGATATTGTGAATGAAAAATTATATTTGATAATATTCGATAGTGATTGATTGATGTACCGTGTGATGATTTTATTGTTAGTAATTAATCGTAAGAGGTATAGAAGCATGACTGGAAAATTTCAGAAAAAATTGAAACTATATAAAAAAAAAAGACGATACTGAAGGACACACCTAAAATAAGGAAGGACTTATGCTGACCGGCATAAGGGACAGGCAACCCTTGCCGAGCGGCACCCTGTGACAGGGCACATGCCTTTAGTAATAATCATTGTTTTTTTTTGTGGACAGAAAGTAATAATCATTGTTGCTTGTTCATTCATACGCCAATATACATATACATGCTGTTGAATTATTCATTCAAGCATATATGTTAGCTTAGTTACTTACATATATTATTATTTCCTTAATATAATAACTAACGAAACCATATAATTTGATAGCACCTACGTGTAAATAATAATAGTAATAATTTATTATAATAATAATAACAATGTGTTATTATAAATATAATAATATCTAAGGATTTTAAGTTAGAGATAAATAATCAAATAATGATCGAAATAATTAATTGATTTAGTAGGTGATGCTTGATAATTAAGTAGTAGTATTAGTAAATAAATTATTTTAGGCGTAGAATCGTAACCGTTAATTTGTGTAGAAATTGTTGTCGTTGTTTGCTTGCGATGATGTTGTTGATAAATTGTGAAGTTGCAGATGAAATTGGTTGTGTTACTCTGTGTTGTTGTTTTTTTATTTATGAAATGCTATGATGTTATGATTTTGTGATAAATTTTGTTGATAATGCGATGTTGCAGGGAAATTTGACGACGATGAGTTATGTAACACCCCATCTAATACCCCGAATATATTAATATTAAAATCAGCTTTAAATCAGAGTTAACACGGAAAATGAGGGATGTCACAATTAATAAATAAAATAAAACTTCCATTTAAACAGTAGCCATGCTACACTGAGGATCAAGTTTTCAAATAGTTTAGTCAAACTAAGACCATGTCTTACACAGCGGAAAATATCATCACCAAAACGGAATAAATCCAATCATTATTATTCCCAACAAATTAAAGAATCAATTAGACAACTATCTAATTCCTCTACTAACGTTCCCCAGTGTTACAATCTAATCAGAGCATGACACTGACACGCAGACTTAAATGAGAAGCTCTAGAGCCATCCTCACCAACTCCTCAGCTGCTAACTTTAATCTGAAATTGTAAAGTAAGGGTGAGACTTCTCATAATTAAAGCATATTATAAGCTTCTCAATTAACAATATTTTTCAAGCATATTAATCCACCCATCTCATCATAACTTCAGATTCAATACACAATTACAACCATATAATCATCATGCACAACAATCATCAATCAGAGAATAGTAACACTGGAAGACATCCTAACATGTTACGATTCCATACAAATACAATGCAGACTCAAATGCATGTGATACCAACACGTGACCAAGTCACCCAATACTGATTCATCCTCAACCGGATACAGTAACCATCGATTCGTCCATATACACCCGGACACGAATCCAGCCTAACCACCCATCCTCACTCGGGTATCGGTTATCGGCAATCCAATTCAAATTCCGCACAATGGGAATTAACTTCACCAAAACAATGCATATGCACGCACATCACTAGCATGCAACATTCAACACAAGTTATGACCACATCAGACATCATAAACCCTCATCAACCACAACATGATATTCATCATCTATCATGAAATAATTCACCACAAAGCATAAATATGCCAAACACTTACCCTTCAATTGGTAAGACTATCACCGGTATATACATCACAACAACAACAACTAAGATCAACAGCTATCACGTATATACAACACCAACAAAACACATGATATCAAATACCATCATGAAATACACCAATTTATCATAAACCGAATCCAAACCAGAAACCCAAAACATGATATTCCAACCATCATGCATACAAATAACCACAGCATAAACATGCTTTACGTTCACTCAGCATCAATACATCCATTACTACAATTTCACTGCTACATACACCTCAATATGCGTCAGTTAATAATTGTTCATTTCGAAATTCGACTCTTTTTCAAAATAATTTCAACTTTTAGAAAATCTTTTCATTTCATAAGATAGAGCATTAAATTTAAGAAACAACGTCCAAAACGGCGCTCAAAACGGACTTACGGTTTGAAAGTTATGAATTTTCAAAGTTTTAAAATTTTCCAAAAGTTTATGGAACCGGTTCCTCCACAGGAGTAACGGTTCCCACAATCGAAAACCGAAAATGTATGGGGAACCCGGTTCCTCCAGGGAACCGGTTCCCGAAGAAAATTTTCATATTTTTCGGAAAACAACGTGGAACCGGTTCCTCTATCAGAACCGGTTCTGTGCAAATTTTCGATTTTGTAAATTTTTCAAAGTGGAACCGTTCCTCCCATACAGAACGGTTCCGAGTTCAAAATGTTACTTTTCACCATTTTAAAAGCTAGAACCGGGTTCTCCCAGGGAACCGGTTCCCACGACCCAAAATTCCATTTTGCAATAGTTCGGAACCATTTTCTTACTCATTCAAACGTGCCCACACATTCCGACACCATATAATCAATCATTCAACACCAATAACACATCAAATAACATGTTTTATTCATCATTAATGATCTTACATCATACAAATTAATGGATTTCTACCACTTGACACAATCTGACACCAATAGGGATACACCCATAGAAACCTAGGAATTCCTAAACTATTTCCTAACATGCCATGATCTATAGTATCAACATCAAAACCCATAATATGAAATAATCAATCAAATCACCCTTACCTTGTGGGTTCTTGATTCGACACCTTAGGTCTTCTTCTTCCTTTCTCCTCTTCTCAATTCCACGTCATGAGTTTTCTCCAAAAGATCCTTTTTCCTCTTTTCCTTCTTTTATTTCTTTTATTATTCTAACATAATAAAATAACATAATTAATGTAGAGCCTTTTACTCCTCACACTCTCACTTTATTCATCACACCACCAATAAACCCACTTCCATTTAATTTAATTGACTTCAATAATCCAAAATATTAAATATTACATTCCTAATTAAATTAATAATTAAAAATCGTAATTATTTAATAATCGATTTATTTGGGGTGTCACAACTCTCCCCACTAAAAGAGTTTTCGTCCTCGAAAACATCACCTAAACGAAAGATTCGGGATATGAGTCCTTCATTTGACTCTTGGTTCCCATGTAACATTTCCATCTGCTGGTCCTCCCCAAGCTACTCTTACCAATGCGATCTCTTTGCCTCGAAACCGTTTCAACTCTTTCTGATCAATGAAATATTTCAGGCTCTTATGATCACTAATACCTCCAATCGAGAACCATATAAATAATACCTCCCCCAACTTCAAAACAAATACAACAATGCCAACTCTAAATCATGAGTCGGATAACTCCTTTCATGCACTTTCAATTGTCGTGAAGCATAAGCCACAACCTCGCTTATCTTGCATCAACACACCACCTAATCCCATTAATGATGCGTCACAGTACACAACAAAAGACTTAGTCGGATTCGGCAAAATGAAGATTGGAGCACTAGCCAACCTCCTCTTCAGCTCTTGAAATCCTTCCTTCCAACTATCACATCATGTTTGACATCATTTCCAATATCACTAACAAATATCCCTCTTATTCAACCACTATAATCCCACACGATCCATTGCTATCGGGTTAAGAATACATCAGCTCGGCTCACTCCTTACCCCCTCCACTCTAAGATACATGATTTATCACTTCATTACACTGCAACACAATTATAAGAACCTCCACCGAACCGCAATGTCCCCAACATTTATACACAATGCCGACCACGAGACTACGTTCCAACGATAGAGCTTGCAAATTAATACATCTATTATAATGGATGTAACATCAATAAGACATAGAACCCTTCACCTAACAATTCTATTCTGAAATTTTCTAATAGTTTCATAAACTCCACACCTTCTAATGTTTAATTTGTGACTTCCAAAAATCATACTCGCATAACAAAGTGCATCACGTTACGCTTTCGCTACGCGACTCTGATTAATTACCTTAAGTCATTATCTTCATTTGATTTTCATCAACTACCAGCTCTACAAGTTTCATATTTATATTTAGGGTTTCTCCTTAATATCTACCAAAAATCACTGTTCACCTTCTTACATTCTAAACCTTCCACTCCGCGGCTTCAACTTGCATACACACTCAAGTCTCCGACCCGCTAGATAATTTCCAAGTCTTTTTCATAGCCCTTTTCCTCTCAGTTTCATGCGAACTGATGAACTACTATCCTCTCAATAGAACGTTAACCACTTCACACACTATCAAGCTTGCAAGATGAGTCTATTAAATCCAACACGATCCCGTCTATTATCAACAAGAGATTAAGGGTGATCAGTTCCTCAATTTGTCAATAGATAGCCGGCAATCACAATGGAGTATAAACCACCGTACCAAACTATAATAGTGTTCCTTTAGAACTCGTGCTCGAAGTCACCCAAGCACCATGGTTCAATAATCTTCCTTTAAGGTTTACGACTTCTTCCACACTTATTCCTCATCTGATATCGACGATGAGATACCATCGATCCAACAATTTACATAATCTCCTTCACCCTCACTTAGCATCACACAAATGTTAAGTATTTTCCCCCTCATGAGATGCTAACATACCAAATACACCATAACTCATTTTGTCCCCATTTGAAGTCCTTATCCATGCGGAGAACTTTAACGACATTCACAACTTTTAGTCTCCCTTTAAATCTCATAACATCTAGGATCCATATATGTTCAGTCTGAATCTTATTTCAAATGCAATCTCGGTAATACATCTCATCATATGGTCGGTAAAAGAAACTTCCAACATTTTCTTAACACATGTCAATATTTTGACATCTTAAACATGGTTGCATTTCCTATCGAATTTATTTTTTTCCTCTAATATCACTTATCTTTTCCTCAGAAGCTAACGTCACTTATTCATCCTCAATCGACATAAGTTGCATCCCTAATACTTTCGCATTCTTACTAATACCAACATCTCATTCATTAAGAATATATCATCCTTGACCTCGTCTCAAATAAACTGCGACTGTTACTGGTTATGTCCATAGAATCTTCCAATACCCGCAACAAATTTTTGGACTTTCCCACTACAACACTACGTCAGCCTCAGATGGGTCTACCGCATTACCGTCACTTGAGATAACATGATAAAGAAAACTCACATCCTCATACCGTAGTATACACCATGAAAACTTAATAAAATTCTACTCCCTTTCGAAGTTGGAATTCCCTCACAATATTCAACATGCCTTTACCGAGTTCTAGAAGCTTCTCTCTAACTATCTTCATCCTTAACCTGACCACGAAGGTAAGTTAACCTAAATTCGACTTTACTGAAGGCATACTTTCCAACCAATTGATCCATCAAATCACCAACAATTTGAAATAGATATTTAGTCTCAATCACCACTTAAATCAGTTATCAAAAAAAAATCCACACGCAATTCGCGCTACTTTCTTCCTCCTTGACTAAGGAAATTAGAGCTCCCCAAACAATACACTTGGTTTTACAAATCTATTTCACTGCACATCTTCCAATGGCTTCTTCAATTCCCTTAACTCAAAAGTTGACATCTTGCATGGTGTCATGGAAATAAGTTTTGTACCAAGGACGACATCAACAACAACTCTGATTCTCCTCAAACATCATTACATGATAAATAAATTACTTTCAGGTGCTGGGACCATTTTTAAAACAAGGTTCATCACATTATCTTTCCAATGCTTCAAATGGAACTCAAATCAGACATCCAAAACTCAAGTTATGAATTTTACAAGTTTTCGGAAGGAATGCTGTCAGGAAATCAATTCCCTGTAATAGGTAGTCGATTTCCACCTTGTGGAAGTGAGAAATCCCAAAACATCATAGAATACAAAATTTGAGATCCTAACTTCAACATACCGCAACACACATCATTCCCCATGATTAATTGCGTCAAGTTACAATTCAATAACCAATTCACACAATGCATACTTTATATCAACCATTGACACCGACAATCAATCTTTTCAAGAACACAAAGAAGTAACTCACACAGACAACTCCACAATCAACCGGAAGTGTTGCAACATTCCCCCCACACCAGCTTCATCTTCTCAAAGTCATCCTTCTTAATTACCAAATATCTTCTAGGCCAAGAATATGCATCGACTCATCAAAACGATTCATAATCACTTGGTTTAACTTCAAACATTCAACCCAAGGATAACCTCAAGCTAATCCAACACCTTGCTCAGACGATGATTCGCTATTATTCCCAGGGAAACATCAGAACTCACACCCAAAATGGAACATCATTATCCATAACATCGTCCTCCACTTGCTTCTAAACCACTCCTGCAACCAGGTAGCCAGGAAAAACAAGCAGTACCGACAGTGTTTCACACACATGTCGTATACAAAAGGAGTAATGACATTAAGACACTGGTCACAACGACCGACTATGCTCTGATACCACTATTGTAACAACCCATCTAATACCCCGAATATATTAATATTAAAATCAGCTTTAAATCAGAGTTAACACGGAAAATGAGGGATGTTACAATTAATAAATAAAATAAAACTTCCATTTAAACAGTAGCCATGCTACACTGAGGATCAAGTTTTCAAATAGTTTAGTCAAACTAAGACCATGTCTTACACAGCGGAAAATATCATCACCAAAACGGAATAAATCCAATCATTATTATTCCCAACAAATTAAAGAATCAATTAGACAACTATCTAATTCCTCTACTAACGTTCCCCAGTGTTACAATCTAATCAGAGCATGACACTGACACGCAGACTTAAATGAGAAGCTCTAGAGCCATCCTCACCAACTCCTCAGTTGCTAACTTTAATCTGAAATTGTAAAGTAAGGGTGAGACTTCTCATAATTAAAGCATATTATAAGCTTCTCAATTAACAATATTTTCAAGCATATTAATCCACCCATCTCATCATAACTTGATTCAATACACAATTACAACCATATAATCATCATGCACAACAATCATCAATCAGAGAATAGTAACACTCGAAGACATCCTAACATGTTACGATTCCATACAAATACAATACAGACTCAAATGCATGTGATACCAACACGTGACCAAGTCACCCAATCGATCCATCCTCGGCCGGATCGGTAACCATCGATTCGTCCATATACACGGACACGAATCCGGCTAACCACCCATCCTCACTCGGGTATCGGTTATCGGCAATCCAATTCAAATTCCGCACAATGGGAATTAACTTCACCAAAACAATGCATATGCACGCACATCACTAGCATGCAACATTCAACACAAGTTATGACCACATCAGACATCATAAACCCTCATCAACCACAACATGATATTCATCATCTATCATGAAATAATTCACCACAAAGCATAAATATGCCAAACACTTACCCTTCAATTGGTAAGACTATCACCGGTATATACATCACAACAACAACAACTAAGATCAACAGCTATCAGGTATATACAACACCAACAAAACACATGATATCAAATACCATCATAAAATACACCAATTTATCATAAACCGAATCCAAACCAGAAACCCAAAACATGATATTCCAACCATCATGCATACAAATAACCACAGCATAAACATGCTTTACGTTCACTCGACATCAATACATCCATTACTACAATTCCAGCTACATACACCTCAATATCGTCGGTTAATAATTGTTCGTTTGAAATTCGACTCTTTTTCAAAATAATTTCAACTTTTAGAAAATCTTTTCATTTCATAAGATAGAGCATTAAATTTAAGAAACAACGTCCAAAGCGGCGCTCAAAACGGACTTCGGTTTGAAAGTTATGAATTTTCAAAGTTTTAAAATTTCCAAAGTTTCGGAACCGGTTCCTCCACGAGTAACGGTTCCCACATTCGAAAACAGCGCCCGAAAATGTATGGGAACCCGGTTCCTCCGTAGGGAACCGTTCCCGAAGAAAATTTTCATATTTTTCGGAAAACAACGTGGAACCGGTTCCTCTATCAGAACCGGTTCGTGCAAATTTTCGATTTTGTAAATTTTTCAAAGTGGAACCAGTTCCTCCATACAGAACCGGTTCCCGAGTTCAAAATATTACTTTTCACCATTTAAAAGCTGGAACCGGGTTCTCCCAGCGGGAACCGGTTCCCACCTTCGACCCAAAATTCCATTTTGACAATAGTTCCCGAACCATTTTCTTACTCATTCCAAAGCGTGCCCACATTCCGACACCATAAAATCAATCATTCAACACCAATAACACATCAAATAACATGTTTTATTCATCATTAATGATCTTACATCATACAAATTAATGGATTTCTACCATCTGACACAATCTGACACCAATAGGGATACACCCATAGAAACCTAGGAATTCCTAAACTGGGATTTCCTAACATGCCATGATCTATAGTATCAACATCAAAACCCATAATATGAAATAATCAATCGAAATCACCCCTTACCTTGTGGGTTCTTCGAATTCCGACACCTTAGGTCTTCTTCTTCCTTTTCTCCTCTTCTCAATTCCACGTACAGTGAGTTTTCTCCAAAAAGATCCTTTTTCCTCTTTTCCTTCTTTTATTTCTTTTATTATTCTAACATAATAAAAATAACATAATTAATGTGAGTAGAGCCTTTTACTCCTCACACTCTCACTTTATTCATCACACCACCAATAAACCCACTTCCATTTAATTTAATTGACTTCCAATAATCCAAAATATTAAATATTACATTCCTAATTAAATTAATAATTAAAAATCGTAATTATTTAATAATCGATTTATTTGGGGTGTCACAACTCTCCCCCACTAAAAGAGTTTTCGTCCTCGAAAACATCACCTAGACGAACAGTTCGGGATATGAGTCCTTCATTTGACTCTTTAGTTCCCATGTAACATTTCCATCTGCTGGTCCTCCCCAAGCTACTCTTACCAATGCGATCTCTTTGCCTCGCAACCGTTTCAACTCTTTCTGATCAAAGAAATATTTCAGGCTCTTATGATCACTAATACCTCAAATCGAGAACCATATAAATAATACCTCCCCCAACTTCAAAACAAATACAACAGCTGCCAACTCTAAATCATGAGTCGGATAACTCCTTTCATGCACTTTCAATTGCCGTGAAGCATAAGCCACAACCTGCTTATCTTGCATCAACACACCACCCAATCCCATTAATAATGCGTCACAGTACACAACAAAAGACTTAGTCGGATTCGGCATAATGAAGATTGGAGCACTAGCCAACCTCCTCTTCAGCTCTTGAAATCCTTCCTTCCAACTATCAAGTCATGTTTGACATCATTTCCAATATCACTAACAAATATCCCTCTTATTCAACCACTATAATCCCACACGATCCATTGCTATCGGGTTAAGAATGCATCAGCTCGGCTCACTCCTTACCCCCTCCACTCTAAGATACATGATTTATCACTTCATTACACTGCAACACAATTATAAGAACCTCCACCGAATCGCAATGTCCCCAACATTTATACACAATGCCAGTACCACGAGACTACGTTCCAACGATAGAGCTTGCAAATTAATACATCTATTATAATGGATGTAACATCAATAAGACATAGAACCCTTCACCTAACAATTCTATTCTGAAATTTTCTAATAGTTTCATAAACTCCACACCTTCTAATGTTTAATTTGTGACTTCCAAAAATCATACTCGCATAACAAAGTGCATCACGTTACGCTTTCGCTACGCGACTCTGATTAATTACCTTAAGTCATTATCTTCATTTGATTTTCATCAACTACCAGCTCTACAAGTTTCATATTTATATTTAGGGTTTCTCCTTAATATCTACCAAAAATCACTGTTCACCTTCTTACATTCTAAACCTTCCACTCCGCGGCTTCAACTTGCATACACACTCAAGTCTCCGACCCGCTAGATAATTTCCAAGTCTTTTTCATAGCCCTTTTCCTCTCAGTTTCATGCGAACTGATGAACTACTATCCTCTCAATAGAACGTTAACCACTTCACACACTATCAAGCTTGCAAGATGAGTCTATTAAATCCAACACGATCCCGTCTATTATCAACAAGAGATTAAGGGTGATCAGTTCCTCAATTTGTCAATAGATAGCCGGCAATCACAATGGAGTATAAACCACCGTACCAAACTATAATAGTGTTCCTTTAGAACTCGTGCTCGAAGTCACCCAAGCACCATGGTTCAATAATCTTCCTTTAAGGTTTACGACTTCTTCCACACTTATTCCTCATCTGATATCGACGATGAGATACCATCGATCCAACAATTTACATAATCTCCTTCACCCTCACTTAGCATCACACAAATGTTAAGTATTTTCCCCCTCATGAGATGCTAACATACCAAATACACCATAACTCATTTTGTCCCCATTTGAAGTCCTTATCCATGCGGAGAACTTTAACGACATTCATAACTTTTAGTCTCCCTTTAAATCTCATAAGATCTAGGATCCATATATGTTCAGTCTGAATCTTATTTCAAATGCAATCTCGGTAATACATCTCATCATATGGTCGGTAAAAGAAACTTCCAACATTTTCTTAACACATGTCAATATTTTGACATCTTAAACATGGTTGCATTTCCTATCGAATTTATTTTTTTCCTCTAATATCACTTATCTTTTCCTCAGAAGCTAACGTCACTTATTCATCCTCAATCGACATAATTTGCATCCCTAATACTTTCGCATTCTTACTAATACCAACATCTCATTCATTAAGAATATATCATCCTTGACCTCGTCTCAAATAAACTGCGACTGTTACTGGTTATGTCCATAAAATCTTCCAATACCCGCAACAAATTTTTGGACTTTCCCACTACAACACTACGTCAGCCTCAGATGGGTCTACCGCATTACCGTCACTTGAGATAACATGATAAAGAAAACTCACATCCTCATACCGTAGTATACACCATGAAAACTTAATAAAATTCTACTCCCTTTCGAAGTTGGAATTCCCTCACAACATTCAACATGCCTTTACCGAGTTCTAGAAGCTTCTCTCTAACTATCTTCATCCTTAACCTGACCACGAAGGTAAGTTAACCTAAATTCGACTTTACTGAAGGCATACTTTCCAACCAATTGATCCATCAAATCACCAACAATTTGAAATAGATATTTAGTCTCAATCACCACTTAAATCAGTTATAAAAAAAAAATCCACACGCAATTCGCGCTACTTTCTTCCTCCTTGACTAAGGAAATTAGAGCTCCCCAAACAATACACTTGGTTTTACAAATCTATTTCACTGCGCATCTTCCAATGGCTTCTTCAATTCCCTTAACTCAAAAGTTGACATCTTGCATGGTGTCATGGAAATAAGTTTTGTACCAAGGACGACATCAACAACAACTCTGATTCTCCTCAAACATCATTACATGATAAATAAATTACTTTCAGGTGCTGGGACCATTTTTAAAACAAGGTTCATCACATTATCTTTCCAATGCTTCAAATGGAACTCAAATCAGACATCCAAAACTCAAGTTATGAATTTTACAAGTTTTCGGAAGGAATGCTGTCAGGAAATCAATTCCCTGTAATAGGTAGTCGATTTCCACCTTGTGGAAGTGAGAAATCCCAAAACATCATAGAATATAAAATTTGAGATCCTAACTTCAACATACCGCAACACACATCATTCCCCATGATTAATTGCGTCAAGTTACAATTCCAATAACCAATTCACACAACTGCATACTTTATATCAACCATTGACACTGACACAATCAATCTTTTCAAGAACACAAAGAAGTAACTCACACAGACAACTCCACAATCAACCGGAAGTGTTGCAACATTCCCCCCACACCAGCTTCATCTTCTCAAAGTCATCCTTCTTAATTACCAAATATCTTCTAGGCCAAGAATATGCATCGACTCATCAAAACGATTCATAATCACTTGGTTTAACTTCAAACATTCAACCCAAGGATAACCTCAAGCTAATCCAACACCTTGCTCAGACGATGATTCGCTATTATTCCCAGGGAAACATCAGAACTCACACCCCAAATGGAACATCATTATCCATAACATCGTCCTCCACTTGCTTCTAAACCACTCCTGCAACCAGGTAGCCAGGAAAAACAAGCAGTACCGACAGTGTTTCACACACATGTCGTATACAAAAGGAGTAATGACATTAAGACACTGGTCACAACGACCGACTATGCTCTGATACCACTATTGTAACAACCCATCTAATACCCCGAATATATTAATATTAAAATCAGCTTTAAATCAGAGTTAACACGGAAAATGAGGGATGTTACAATTAATAAATAAAATAAAACTTCCATTTAAACAGTAGCCATGCTACACTGAGGATCAAGTTTTCAAATAGTTTAGTCAAACTAAGACCATGTCTTACACAGCGGAAAATATCATCACCAAAACGGAATAAATCCAATCATTATTATTCCCAACAAATTAAAGAATCAATTAGACAACTATCTAATTCCTCTACTAACGTTCCCCAGTGTTACAATCTAATCAGAGCATGACACTGACACGCAGACTTAAATGAGAAGCTCTAGAGCCATCCTCACCAACTCCTCAGCTGCTAACTTTAATCTGAAATTGTAAAGTAAGGGTGAGACTTCTCATAATTAAAGCATATTATAAGCTTCTCAATTAACAATATTTTTCAAGCATATTAATCCACCCATCTCATCATAACTTCAGATTCAATACACAATTACAACCATATAATCATCATGCACAACAATCATCAATCAGAGAATAGTAACACTGGAAGACATCCTAACATGTTATGATTCCATACAAATACAATGCAGACTAAAATGCATGTGATACCAACACGTGACCAAGTCACCCAATACTGATCCATCCTCAACCGGATACAGTAACCATCGATTCGTCCATATACACCCGGACACGAATCCAGCCTAACCACCCATCCTCACTCGGGTATCGGTTATCGGCAATCCAATTCAAATTCCGCACAATGGGAATTAACTTCACCAAAACAATGCATATGCACGCACATCACTAGCATGCAACATTCAACACAGGTTATGACCACATCAGACATCATAAACCCTCATCAACCACAACATGATATTCATCATCTATCATGAAATAATTCACCACAAAGCATAAATATGCCAAACACTTACCCTTCAATTGGTAAGACTATCACCGGTATATACATCACAACAACAACAACTAAGATCAACAGCTATCAGGTATATACAACACCAACAAAACACATGATATCAAATACCATCATAAAATACACCAATTTATCATAAACCGAATCCAAACCAGAAACCCAAAACATGATATTCCAACCATCATGCATACAAATAACCACAGCATAAACATGCTTTACGTTCACTCAGCATCAATACATCCATTACTACAATTCCACTGCTACATACACCTCAATATGCGTCAGTTAATAATTGTTCGTTTCGAAATTCGACTCTTTTTCAAAATAATTTCAACTTTTAGAAAATCTTTTCATTTCATAAGATAGAGCATTAAATTTAAGAAACAACGTCCAAAACGGCGCTCAAAACGGACTTACGGTTTGAAAGTTATGAATTTTCAAAGTTTTAAAATTTTCCAAAAAGTTTCAGTGGAACCCGGTTCCTCCCTGGGAGTAACCGGTTCCCACAATTCAGAAAACAGCGCCCCTGGAAAAATGTATGGGGAACCCGGTTCCTCCAGGTAGGGAACCGGTTCCCAGAAGAAAATTTTCATATTTTTCTGGAAAACAACGTGGAACCCGGTTCCTCCTATACAGGAACCGGTTCCTGTGTGCAAATTTTCAGTTTTTGTAAATTTTTCAAAGTGGAACCCAGTTCCTCCCATACAGGAACCGGTTCCTGAGTTCAAAATGTTACTTTTCACCATTTTAAAAGCTGGAACTCGGGTTCTCCCACTGGGGAACCGGTTCCCACGACCTTTAGACCCAAAATTCCATTTTGACAGCAATAGTTCCCAGAACCATTTTCTTACTCATTCCAAAACGTGCCCACACATTCCGACACCATAAAATCAATCATTCAACACCAATAACACATCAAATAACATGTTTTATTCATCATTAATGATCTTACATCATACAAATTAATGGATTTCTACCACCTGACACAATCTGACACCAATAGGGATACACCCATAGAAACCTAGGAATTCCTAAACTGGGATTTCCTAACATGCCATGATCTATAGTATCAACATCAAAACCCATAATATGAAATAATCAATCGAAATCACCCCTTACCTTGTGGGTTCTTCGAATTCCGACACCTTAGGTCTTCTTCTTCCTTTTCTCCTCTTCTCAATTCCACGTACAGTGAGTTTTCTCCAAAAAGATCCTTTTTCCCTCTTTTCCTTCTTTTATTTCTTTTATTATTCTAACATAATAAAAATAACATAATTAATGCGAGTAGAGCCTTTTACTCCTCACACTCTCACTTTATTCATCACACCACCAATAAACCCACTTCCATTTAATTTAATTGACTTCCAATAATCCAAAATATTAAATATTACATTCCTAATTAAATTAATAATTAAAAATCGTAATTATTTAATAATCGATTTATTTGGGGTGTCACAACTCTCCCCCACTAAAAGAGTTTTCGTCCTCGAAAACATCACCTAGACGAACAGTTCGGGATATGAGTCCTTCATTTGACTCTTTAGTTCCCATGTAACATTTCCATCTGCTGGTCCTCCCCAAGCTACTCTTACCAATGCGATCTCTTTGCCTCGCAACCGTTTCAACTCTTTCTGATCAATGAAATATTTCAGGCTCTTATGATCACTAATACCTCCAATCGAGAACCATATAAATAATACCTCCCCCAACTTCAAAACAAATACAACAGCTGCCAACTCTAAATCATGAGTCGGATAACTCCTTTCATGCACTTTCAATTGTCGTGAAGCATAAGCCACAACCTGCTTATCTTGCATCAACACACCACCCAATCCCATTAATGATGCGTCACAGTACACAACAAAAGACTTAGTCGGATTCGGCAAAATGAAGATTGGAGCACTAGCCAACCTCCTCTTCAGCTCTTGAAATCCTTCCTTCCAACTATCACGTCATGTTTGACATCATTTCCAAGATTGTTAATTAGTTTTCTAACCATTATTTGTGTTGTAGCGATAAGTTGAGATGGCTGGAAGGAATGATGCTGCAATTGCTATTGGTTGTGTGGAAGATGTTGTTAAGGTAATTATGTGATGTTAGGTATCCAAGAGTAAGTATGATATAGTTGTTACTGTTTTGGATGTTGATACGTCAGAGTGATGTTGAAGTGGTTGATAAGTTATTAACGAATTATGTTGCAGAAGTGTTGAGTGTTTAGCCTGTGTGCATTCGATTTAAATCATGATTGAGTTATTGTTATAACGGGAAGTAGTAGTCGGAGTGTTGCCAAACGCAATTGAGGGCCAGAGAGTTGGAAGCGAAGTTGAGGATGATTGTGTCGGATAGATTTTCGATGACGAAAATATCCTAAGTGGAGGAAAGTTATAACGCCCCAAATTTAATTCATTAGTTAAATAAATAAATTAAATTAATTAAGGATTTAATTAGTTGAACTGTCGAAGTTGGGAATTATCGGTATTATTCTGAACGCGTAATTGGATTAATATGTTGATTGAGTTGTTCAGCGGATAGTCGAGTACTTAATCGTTTAATTAGAGAAATAGTATTAGAAATAATATTATTATATTGGACTATTTATTTAATTAAATCGGATTTAGTTGGTGTGTGATAAATAACAATTTGGAGGTGTTGATTAGTTGGCCCAATAAGACAATTTGGAGAAATATATTATTTTATTAGGTTTAAAAAATAAGAGATATAAAAGGAGAAGTATAAGGATAGTTTGAAAAGTAGGTTGTACATGAGAAGCATGCACGTTGCCAGTCTCTGGTACGTTACTCAGCAGTTCTTCACCATTATACGTCCAAACCCAATAATTTTCAATGAAATCCCTTCTATGCAAATGAGTGTTACTTCCTCTGGGTCACTAATTAATGGTCTACATTAATATTTAAGACATGGACACCTAACTCCTCCTTCGCTTCGACATTCCTGAAAAAACGCCCACGTGATAAACCCATCATATCCTACTATAAAATTGGATTTAAGTTCACGTCTTAATTATACTTTGTTTATATTTCTATTTTTAAAAATATAATTTAGTTTTTATTATATACATAATATAATTATGTTTTTAAATTTTTTTAATATAAACATAAAAAATTTATTTACAATACATAAAAATATTCTATTTTTAATAATCTATTTTCATAATATAAAAATATTTTGTTTTTAATATACATAAAATATTCTGTTTTTTTATTTATAAATATATAAATTTTTTGTTTTTAATTAATTTATTATATTTTATATTCTGTTTTTTAAAATTCTGTTTTTATTAATATTTATGATTTTGTTTTTCATTATGATAAAACATACATTATTTTTAATAATATATCCTATTAATTTTATAAACAACAATATATAATAGTTTTTCTATTAATTTATAAAAAAACAACATATAATATATTCAATTAATATTAATATTAATATATAACAGTCTTAATATTATTAATAATATAACAATTTTAATAATAGTTTTAACATATCGGTTTTTTCTAATAGTTTTAAAAATATTAATAAAATTTATAAATAATTTTTTCGTTTTTTATTTACTATATTTTGTTTATTTTTAATTTTTTACAAAATAAATATTTAATATTTAATATATAATTTTGTTATATAATAGTTAATTTATATAATAACCTAATTAAAAAAATAACCTAATAAATTTATTAAAAATATATCACATTATAAATAAACTTATACTAAAATTCTAGAAAAAAACTTATCTCTTCTTTAATCTACTCCACCTTCTTCTCCTTCACCTTCTTCTCTCTTCAAAATTTGAAAAAAAAATTCAACATTAGAAATATAATACAACATGAATATAAAACAAAATTATAAAGAAAAATGGATGTAACTTACCTTTGATCTAAGAATAGATGAAGTTTGTGAAAAAAATTGGAATTGAAAGGTATTGAAAAGTGATTTGGGATTGAAATTTTGGGGATTTTGGTAGAGAAGAGTTATGGTTTATGAAAACAGAGAAGAGAGAAGAGGAAAATAATTTGTAACGATGAATGAAAGTGGGGAAGAAGGAAAACGCATAAGTAAATATACTTATTAGCGACGTGAGAATCACGTCGCAACCTTGCCACGTGAGACTCACGTCACAACATGCCAACGATCACATTAATTAATGTCCCCGCCTGCAATGCTGCCACCATGTCACTTCAGTGAAACGTTGAATTTTTCCTCTAAAAGTTGCGACATGTTTATAACATCACAACTAAATTTTTTAAAATTTGAATCTTTTCCCCCACATGAATGTTACAGCTTTTTCTATTTTAATTTATAAATTTAATATAGCGACGTGTATCCCACGTCGCAACATTGTCATAAAATATTACACATTTATAAAATTAACTCTATTAATGTATTAGAAGTATGGTAGAAAATAAAAAATAAAAAATAAAATTAAAAAAATAGTAATCATTATTATATTAAAAGGAGAAAATAATAATTATTTTAAAATAAAACTAATTTATTAAAATAACAGTAATTTTAAAACAGAAAAAAATAAAATACAACAAATCAAATGTGGAACATCACATTGGATTTGTTATATCCTAAAGTAAATAGAATATTCACGTATTAGACTATATTAGACTATGTATTATGATTTTATTATTCAACACCTTTCTTTTTCATTTTTTATATTACACATTATATTCTTTTTCTTCCATCTAATAATTCAACAGACATTCAATTTTTACTAATTACAATGATTTTGTTTAATAATATTCAACACTTTATTCCACCACCATTCACAACACATTACAAATTTAAACATTCAAAACAACCAATAAAATTTTACAAAATATTTTATAGACCACACTCTCCTCTTATTCAACATGTTGAATATTTTTAACACTAATTAATCCAACTTTCAACACTTTATTACAAACATTCAATTGTTGATTTTTTTTTCAACTCTCATTGTACATATGTACATAAATGAACGAGTCAACCATTTAGAAGGATTACAATTATATGATCAATAGAATAATTTCACAATCAAACTATTTTATACAATGTAACTTCTTTATTTATTTTTATAATTTATTTGCCTAGAATTCAAGTGACACATTTACCCTTAATAGTGTTCTTTGAAGTAATTAAAAAACATATAGTTGAGCAATATAATTTATCTTTCCACCGAATTGTTTGGAGAAAAATAAAATAATTTTAAAAAGTACAATTTGTTCTCAGCTAGCTTTGACAAATAATATTATAATATTTTTTACAATGACGTCAGTAATATATTGTTATTTATAGTTTATAATCGCATTTTTTATGAAGTTCATTTCCATGATTGGAATTTGGAATACATTTGTTGAATTAATAAGATTTTGAAAAATAGAATATCATGACATGTTATTGTTGTCATTAAAATAAAAAGGAATTTCATTGTTTAAGACAACAGAGTTTTAATTGTCAACAACAACAACAAAAAAGACAAAAGACTGTTGTTCTTGATTCATATCCATTGGGCGAAGTTTCTTCGTGGGGCCCGACGAACCTTTTTCTTTTGTGTATACTGTCGCTTTTGTTTTGTTTCTGAAAACAAATAATGCACTTTGATCATGATAAGATATTGAAAAAAATCATATATAATACAAAACGTACTATAATGTATCAAAAATTCAAAATTGAATTCTTTTATGTAATTAAATATCTTTTGAAAACAATGTTTTTACTAGGTCAGATAAATTAATTTCCAATAATTTATCAGTTCTGATATTATTTGTATTCTAATCAATATTTCCTATTCAAGAAAGAAATTATTCTTCATTTTGCTTTTTAGCTTAAAAAGTTAGATAGTTTTAATTATCACAACTGTTTTCTTGACACAAGCAAAGATAGCTCATAGCTTAGCTCATCCACTTGTCTATGTATGAGTACATTCATTCTATAGTACCAAAATAGAAAAACAACAGATTTTGGGCCATCAAAATTCTCAACAATTCAATTGTCAAAAAACAAAAAAAAATCAACAATCCTATTGTAGTATAGCTAAAAAAATCTTCATTGGTTATTTGCAAATTCACACCCACTTGCTAGTTTTTCTTTTATAAGCAATGGAATAGGATTAATATTGATTAGAGTATAAAGGATACTCATTCAATTACAAAGATCAATTGTATATCCACATTGAATCCAACGGATTTTTACTCCAGAAATAAAAATTAACAGGAGATTTGCTTTCTTCCCTATGTTATGCCAAAACCAAGAGCACCCTCTAATATGTTTGAAGACCTCACCTACATCCGTAGTTTCATTTATGAATATGACCGCATTTCGCCTGCACCAGATCAACCAACATGTTGCCAACCATAGCAATAATCTATTCTTTGCAGTAATTTTCCCATTTAATGCAATAAAAAATAAACACATATGTTCTACTATTGAAACTGCTTGCACACTAGTGAGACCATCCCACTTCGTGACAGCAGCCCACACGGATTTTGCAAAAGGACAGGCCAGGAGTAAATGCAGCAACGTTTCTTCGGTCGAATTGCAAAAAACACATCCTATTGAATATGTTGTGAATCAAATGCCTTGAAACAAAGTATAAATTTGTTGCTTAATGATCAAGAAGTAATTAGGGTAAGAAAAATAATGAAGAACACGATGAACACAAGGATTGGTTATTAACTGCTATTCTTTCCTTTATCTTCAAAACAAGATTACAAGTATACAAGAATAACAAATAACCCTCTCACCCTAAATTAAGATTTGCAGTATGCAATGATGAGAGACTAGTATGCTATTTATAATAAACCTAACATACTAAACTAACGGGCTCTTATCACAAATATCCATTACAAGCTAACTTAACCAATTGGACATAACAAACAGACCCAATTCGATGCTAACAATCCTAGCATCCTTCGACACTACAAGCTAGAACACACTTCGACTACAACTTGTAACACTTCGACAACAACATGTGAGCAACCTTCGACTGCATGCTAAACTCTGTCGAACCGTCGAACCAATATACTACCTTCGACCCAATAGAGTTCGATCCAATATCTCACAAATCTCCACCTTGGAACAAACTCTATTATCAACTATCGAATTAGTTTTCTTCATGCAGCTTTATCAACTACATACAGTGGAAAAAACTTGCAACTGGGCAATGTCTTGGTGATCATATCAGCAGCGTTGTGATCTGTCGAAACCTTCAGCACTTGGACTTCTCCACACTCGACTACCCCTATGACGAAATGCAGCCTCACATCAATGTGCTTTGTTCGCTCATGATAGGCTGAATTCTTCGACAGATGTATTGCACTTTGACTATCACATTTAACAGTGATAACTTCACCTTGAATTTTCAGCTCCTTAGCAAAACCTTCAAGCCACAATGCTTCTTTCACAACTTCAATTAAAGCAATATATTCCGCTTTAGTGGTTGATAATGCAACAACCTTCTGAAGTGTTACTTTCCAACTAATTGTTGTACCAAACAAAGTGAAAACATATTCTGAAATAGATTTTCTAGAATTCATACAACCTGCATAATCAGAGTCGACATATCCTTCGATTACTGCTTTACTATCTTCATCAAAGGCTCCATCATAAATTAAGACTCTGTTCAGAGACCCATTTATGTACCTTAGAATCCACTTCAATGCTTGCCAGTGAGCCTTTCCAGGATTCGTCATGTACCTGCTTACAAGACTTACTGCATATGCTATGTCGGGTCTAGTACAAACCATAACATACATCAAAGAACCTACTACATTAGCATATAGGATGCTATTCATATAAGCTCTTTCAACCTCAGTACTAGGACATTGATCAATACTCAACTTGAATTGAGGGTTTGTTGGAGTCACAACAGGCTTCGAATTCGACATGCCAAACTTTTCGAGAATCTTTCGTAAATATGCCTCTTGAGATAAGCATAATTTCGACTGCTTTCTATCTCTTCGAATGTCAATTCCAAGAATTTTAGAAGCTGCTCCTAGATCCTTCATTTCAAACTCCTTATTGAGTTCTGCCTTCACCCTCATTACCTCTTCGACATTGTTACTTGCTATGAGAATATCATCAACATAAAGTAACAAAATAACAAATAAATTACCAGGACGAAATCTGAAGTAAACACAATGGTCGAACTGACTTCTAACGAAACTTATGCGTGTCATGAATTTGTCGAATCTCCTATTCCACTGTCGAGGAGATTATTTCAGCCCATATCTGATCTATTCAACTTGCACATAATCTTCCTTTCCTTTTCGACATACCCTTGGTTGCCTCATCAGGATTGTTTCATCTAGATCACCATACAAGAACGCAGTCTTCACATCCATCTGTTCCAGTTCAAGATCGAACTGTGCCACCATGGCAAGCAACATTCGAATGGACCTATGGTTCACAATAGGAGAAAACACATCATTGAAATCTACACCTTCTTTCTGAGTGAAACCCCTTGCAACCAACCTTGCCTTGATTCTTTTCGACGCCACTCCTTCGATTCCTTCCTTAACTTTGAAAATCCATTTACACCTGACTAACCTGGCTCCAGCAGGTTTCTTGATCAATTCCCAAGTGTTGTTATCATTAAGAGACTTCATCTCATCATCCATGGCCTTCAGCCATTCAGTCTTATTTCGACTCCTCATAACTTCCTTATGGTCTCTTGGTTCTTCGTCTAGAACCTCACTTGTAGAAATTAAGGCATAAGCTATAAGATCTACATACCCAAATCTTTGAGGTGGTTTGATGACTCTTCGTGTCCTATCTCTTGCCAATAGGTAGTCATCGACAATTTCCTCAATTTCATCAGCATCCTCTGCTTCTTCGACTTTATCTGGGATATGCAATTCAGCATCAGCATGCTCCACCTCAACAGGAGTCTCTACCTGTTCCAGCTCTTCGTCAGATACTTTTGCACTTCGACCAACATCATTTGTTTTCTTGAAAGCCATTTCAGCTTCATTGAAAACAACATCTCGACTGGTGATAATTCTTCTGTGACCTGACTCTAGGCACCATAGCCTATAAGCTTTGACTCTTTCAGGATATCCCATGAACATGCACTTAAGAGCTCTAGGTTCGACCTTGTCTTGCCTAATGTGAGCATAGGCTACGCAGCCAAATACTCTCAGTTTGACGAGATTTGGTGGATGTCCTGACCAAACTTCTTCAGGTGTCTTCATATCTAACACAGTTGAAGGACATCTATTTATCAGATATGTTGTTGTCGAAACAGCCTTAGCCCAAAACACCTTCTTTAAGCCAGCACTAGTCAACATGCATTTAACTCTCTCCAAGATGGTTCGATTAAACCTTTCAGCCAAACCATTTTGTTGTGGAGTGCCTGTAGTAGTTCTATGCCTTGCAATACCAGAGGCAACACAAAAACTGTCGAATGCCTCATTGCAAAATTCAAGACCACTGTCTGTTCTCAACCTCTTGACCTTTCTGCCAGTTTGATTTTCGACCAGAGTCTTCCAACTTTTGAAATTCTCAAAAGTTTCATCCGTAGTCTTCTGAGTGAATACCTATAACTTTCTGGAATATTCATCTAATACGGATAGAAAATACCTTGCTCCTGAATGTGATGGACACCTTTCAGACCCCCAAAGATCAGCATGGATGTAATCAAGGGATCCATGTGTTCTTTGTTTGCGTTTGTTGAACTTCACTCTGCAAGATTTTCCAAGTACACATGGTTCAAAAAACTTCAGCTTTTCGACTTTGTCTCCACCAAGCAAATTTTTTTCCCCAATTCGACCAGACCCCTTTCACTGACATGGCCTAATCTCATGTGCCAAATTTTTGTCTTCGACAACGGTTTCGTGGATGCAACATTTGTCGAACCACTTACAACTTCAGCCACAATGGTATATAAGCCTTGTTTCTTCACGCCTCTCAAGACTTCCTTCGACCCCTTCATGAATCTTAGGATACTTTTCTCTCCTTGAAAAATATATCCTTTCTTGTCGAATTCACCAAGAGAAATCAAATTTCTCTTCAAATCAGGTACATACCTGACTTCAGTCAATAACCTTATTGACTCATCATGGAGTTTGAATCTCACAGATCCAACACATGCAATCTTGCAAGCTTTGTTGTTTCCCAGCAATACAGATCCACCATCTTGATCACATAATTCCTCGAACAAGTCTTTGTTTGGAGTCATGTGTCAAGTGCACCCAGAATCCATAATTTATTCCTTTGACGAGTTGCTGCTCGAAACCACAAGGACATCAGATGAGTCGAAATCATCTTGAACAATAGATATTGCCATTATCCTTCCCTCTATGATCTTTCAGGTGCTTAGGGAACACTTTTCTTGTGTGACCCTCCTTCTTACAATGATAGCATCGAATACCAGATGCTTCACCACTGTAAAACTTCTGCTGACTTTTATCTTTCTTCTTGTCGAACTTATTATCCTTTCGCAAGAATTTTCCTTTAACAGTCAAACCTTCACCAACCGTCGAAGGTTTATGCTTCTTTCGTTCATACAAGTTCTTCAAATACAAGGCTGATTGAACATCTTCAAAGGTCAGGGACTCCCTTCCACACAAGAGAGTTTCTTTGAAGTGGGCATGTGATCTAGGCAACACGCACAATAAAAACAGCACTTGATCTTCATCATCGATATTCACATCAATATTTTCAAGATCAAGAATCAGCTTGTTGATCATATCCAACTGCTCAGCCAACACTTTGTCTTCAATCATCTTGAATGAATACAAAGCTTGCTTCAGGTAGAGTCGATTCACCAACGATTTGGTCATGTACAAACTTTCAAGTTTCACCCATAACCCTGCCGCTGTTGTCTCCTTTGATACTTGTCGAAGAACCTTATCACCAAGGCTCAACAAAATTGCGATGTGGGCCTTCTCTATCATTGCCTTCTTCTCGGCTGCCGTTAAAGCTTCGTTCATGGCTGACTCTCCCTTCAACGCTTCCAAACAACCCTGCTGAACCAGTAGAGCTTTCATCTTCAAGCGGCACAAACCTAAATTGTTCACTTCGGTAAACTTTTCAATCTCATACATTGTCGAAGGCATCTTCTCCACGCTCACCGCACCAATTTGTTGTGAATCGGATGCCTTGAAACAAAGTATAAACTTGTTGCTTAATGATCAAGAAGCAATTAGGGTCGGAAAAATAATGAAGAACATGATGAACACAAGGATTGGTTATTAACTGCTATTCTTTCCTTTATCTTAAAAACAAGATTACAAGTATACAAGAATAACAAATAACCCTCTCACCCTAAATTAGGATTTGCAGTATGCAATGATGAGAGACTAGTATGCTATTTATAATAAACCTAATATACTAAACTAATGGGCTCTTATCACAAATACCCATTACAAGTTAACTTAGGGTACAAGCTAACTTAACCAATTGGATATAACAAACAGGCCCAATTCAATGCTAACAATCCTATCATCCTTCGACACTACAAGCTAGAACACACTTCGACTACAACTTGTAACACTTCGACAACAACATGTGAGCAACCTTCGACTGCATGCTAAACTCTGTCGAACCGTCAAACCGATATACTACCTTCGACCCAATAGAGTTCGATCCAATATCTCACAAATCTCCACCTTGGAACAAACTCTATTATCAACTATCAAATTAGTTTTCTTCATGCAGCTTTATCAACGACGAGAAGTCCCACCGCCACCCATAATCCACAAATTCGCCCATCCAGAAGAGTGCATTCCCACCATCACTTATCCTGCAAGAAATCGCATCCAAAAATCACTCAAATTCTCTTGCAGTAAACACACCAACAAACATAATATCTCTCCACCATAGTGAACTTTTCTTAATGTTGTATAGTTTCCTACCACCAAGAACACTTGAGACCAAGTCCTCATATCTATGAACCAATTTCTTACTCCACAAAGCCTCCTCCTCCATCAAAAAATGCCACTTCCATTTGCACATCAGTGATTCATTTGTAGCCACTAAGCACCTTATCCCTAACCCTCCCTCCTCCTTACTTATGCACATTGTAACGCCCATTTTTATTTAATATTATATTATATTAATATTTTGAATTACCATTTGACGATTTTTTTGGCGACGAAAATAATTACATTAATTAATATATCTATTAATTTATCTGGCGACGTTGTGTTCGGTCCGGGTTTTATTCCAATCAGTTCGGTAAAATATTATTCGGATCTGATATTTAATTCCCCGAAATTATTTTAATTGATTGAATTAATTATATTAATTAATTAGGAGTGTGAGGATTAATTGGGAAGGATTGGGTTTACACCTTAGTTTACTAGTAAGGTTATCATAAAACCACTTTCCTCATTTTCTCCCATCCAAACACTTCTCCTTGTTTTCCTTCCATTGCTAAACACAAAACCAAACATGGAAACTTGGCTTACTTGTAGGAAACAACTTATAAAAACCATTTCCTTTGTTTTTCTTTCCATTTTTCCAACAAAAACCAAAATAGAAACTTGAGAGGAAAAAGAAGGGTTTTGTGAGGTGAAGAGCAAGAGGAGAAGGAGAGGAGGAACATGAGCAAGCTTGAGGATGTGGTCTTGAAGAATCATCATGAATCAACCAAGCTTCCATGGTAAGGGGTTTGATTTCTCTATCTCATATGATTAGGGTTTGATAGTATATTTTGGATTTGGGGAAACTTGATAGGTTGATTTATGAGTTTAGTTGGTTGATTGTTGAAATAACTTAGCAATGTTGGGTTAGGAGTATGGATTGTGGGTAATTTATTTTTATGCTAGAGTTATTAAGTTGCAAGAATGGAGAAAAATGAATAAAACTATGGAACTGTAAGTAGAAAAACTAGAAAATATAACACAGACTGCATAACAGGAAAGAAGGGAAAATCCGTGGAGCTTGGACCAAGGGGGAGGCGCCCACCTCAGCTTGAGGGGCGGCCGTCCCCCACTTAAGGGCGTCCGTCTCCATTCTTTTGGAGTTCTGGGACGATCGTCCCGTGTGGCATGGGGGGGAAGAGGCTTCATGCCATTTCTGTTTTGCTGTTTTGCTGTTTTTCCAATTTTCTGTAGCATGGTTTTTCTGTTTTTCTGTCAAACAAACTACCTGCATAATTTCCTTGGTAAATAGCTTCTATTTCTTTTAAAAAATCCAAATCCACTTAGTAATATATTTGGTAACCATAAAATATAATTAGGGGATAAGATAGCCGATTAAACTTAGAACCCGATTGTGTTCCGATTTTCTGATTTCGGTAAATTCGACGACGAAGCAAGTTGCTCCGAATTCAACGAAAATTGACGTGCTAGCTAAGTTTGACGTGTAGAACGTAGTGGTGAGGTTAGTTTTTAGAAATTACGAGTTTTTACGAGACGACCCGAAACAAGCCAATTTACGGTAAAATTGAATAGGATTGTGTTTTAGTAGATTTAAGGCACGTATGGGCAATCCGTTTTCGACGTTGACGATTATGATTAATACCGGTTATTAGGAATTACTTTCGCGACGATTATTGACATTTTGACTATTTTTCCGTTTTTGAAATTTGACGAATTAATTGATAATGATGCGGTGTGAATAAACCTAGCTTTTGCGACGGTGTATTTATTAATAAGTATTTGTTTAATATGCAATGCGATGATATATGTCTTAGTACATGATGATTATATTGATGTTGTTAATAAATGCTTCCGATTTGTGAATGCATGATTTTGACGGTGATGAATTATTAGTGATGTTTTGCATAATGCAAATATGATGCGATTATATATTTATTCTTGATGTGGATAAATTATGGCGATGTGGGTTTTATGCCAATTTTGATGAGCGATGATGATGTTTTGTGCTGTGTCATTTTATTGTCGAGTCACATACATTGCATAAGCGAAGAGGGCTTTTATGCCAAGCGATGATGGCTTTTATGCCGAGCAAAGATCTGCTTTATGCCAAGTGTCGCTAATTACGGACAAAGCGATGGGTACCACATGCATAACATAGTCGTGTCTCATGGAGTCCGTTATATTTATTTTGGAGTCTTTTGGTATTGAGTTTTATTTGATGGTTAATGATGAGTTTTGCGATGATTTAACTGGATGAAGTGCTTAATGCAAATAGGATGTGATGATGTTTGTGATGATGTTGTGATGACGGGCTTTATGCCACAAGCGATGATGGGCTTTATGCCAAAAGCGAAGATGGGCTTTAGCCAATTTGTGATGATTTGTTTATGTTGCTTATATTATTAGCATTATTTAATGTTGATGGTTAATGTTGTTGTTTAAGACTGCCGTGTTAATTAGGGATGTTTTAGCTCGTGACGATTTCGTGGTGACGGAGGGTTATGTGTTGTTGCGATGAAGTATGCCGATGAGGTTATGACGATATAGTGTAGATTATACACATTAGAATGACGATCGAAGTAAGTGAGGTTTGGATATGTGTTGGAATGCACTTATTAACTTATATCCTTTACAATTCCAAAACTATATATATATATATATATATATATATATATATTATGATGCCTTTAATTATATGTTTTGGAGTATCTCACCCTTTACTTGCTTCGTCGTTACCTATATATTGGTAACGTGCAAGTTATGAAGACGGAGTTTATAGCTGCTGTCAGTCGTGTCGGTGTCGCTCTGATACGTAGCACTCGGGGGGAATATTTATGTTGTCATTGTTGTTGTCCTTTTGTTGCATTCTATTTGTAAAGAAGAATCATACTTTATGAAAATGTGATTGGATAAGGGAGTTTAATAAAGAAGATGTTTTGATTTTTATGAATCACCTTATGTTTTCTGTCGATGCTATGTATCTGAGATTTACACTTTAAAGCAAACTGTTTTAGTGAGTTGTTTTTGATGGTGACGCCTCAGTATTTAATTTACGAAATTTTTAATTACTCTGATTTTTGTATATTAAACTTTGGGTAAATTGGGGTGTTACACACACATCTTCCCATCTCACCCATGCTATTCCGCATTTATCCCCCCCACCGCCCCAAAGGAATTCTCTTTGAATACAAATTAATTCTTTAAGGACAACCTTTGGAATTTTGAAGAATTACATGTAGAAAATAAGAATTGAATTCAAGACTGAGTTAATTAAAGTGACTCTTCCCCCTATTGACAAAAACTCACTCTTCCACATTGATAGTCGTCTCTTCATTTTATCCACCACCAGAGCCCAAACCCCCTTCGACCGGTGTTTAGTGTAACACCCCAATTCTACCCCAGGCAATTATTCAATAAAATCAAAGTGTATAAATTTCTAACATAATCGGGATGTCACATTTTTTTAACTTAAAACACATAAACATGTCATTTCTATTCAAACGGATGCATAACACTTTTAAAGAGGCGGGAACTAACATAACGCATAATTATTACTCCTCAAACATAAACAACTTCATTACATGCAGCAGAGTCATAATAGTTTTACACGCGAAACATAGCATCTTATGAGTCTTAAACAACATCAACATAATAAAATCATCAAATTAACAACATAAGATCTAACGATTGAAACAACAAAATATGACAAGTGTTCATTCCTCCCGAGTGCTACGTATCAGAGCAATGACACTGAACTTGGACTATAAACGGTAACGACTACTCCTCCGAGTTACCTGCACGTTACCAATATAAAGGCAACGGCGAAACAAAAGAAAGGGTGAGATATCAAACCATTTAATTGTGATCATGATATATATATATATATATATATATATATATATATATATATATATATATATATATATATATATATATATATATATATATATATATATATATATATATATATATATATATATATATATATATATATATATATATATATATATATATATATATATAGAGAGAGAGAGAGAGAGAGAGAGAGAGATTATATAAAATTACTATTTTGTCATCTCACAACCAATCAACAACAAACACAATTTAAACACACAACAACATCATTATGCACTAAAGTATATGACTTGGAAAAATGCAAATGCATGTGGTATCATCAGAGTAAAAATCCCAACTTAGAACATTCCCAGTAATTTCTAGGCATCAACAAGGCATAAGCCTTCAACATTTTGCCAATCCAGGCCAACATGGGTGAGCATAGCTCCAACTTTAATGTAATTCAATGTATGCGACTTTCATGTATGGCATACAACAACAACAACCAAAACCAACAACGGAAAACGACAAAACAACCATCAATGTTATCCATCAAGCATTCAACAACAACAACTTTCAACAACAACAACTTTCAACATTGGCTTTTTAAGCCTCCAATAAAGTGTACTCATATTTAAGGCAACAACCAACTTATACTTGTAATTCATTACAATCAACATATATTCAGCAAAACAAACACACTACGATAGCTTACTACCTTATACGAGTCATTTCCTCAATTCATCCAATTTCGATTAATCGGCTAAATCGCTTACATTTACCAACATTTAAGTTCGAAACTAATTCTAATCAATTCCTATGCCATTCCTTACTTATTACTAGTGATTTTTTACTCATAAAAGCCTGCTTAAAGTTCCCTAGCCAAAATCAAAAAAGTGTGAGCAAATCAACTCAGTACGCGCTGCGACTTTAGCAGGGTTCAGCTCGCGCCGCGCCAGCTCGTTGGCGCCGCGAACTGAGCGTGACATGATGGTTTCCTTCAGCGCTGCCAACATCCCTTCCACACCATTTTCCCAAAATTTTGGTATCAAACACATCTACAACCCAAAACAAACCATTCTAAGCTACTAGCAACATGGGTAGTCACATAAAAACAACATTTATCACAATATTCATCAAGTTCTATAAATTTTTAGGTTTTAAATTGAATCCCTAATAACAACAAAGCATGAACCTAGCAAATTTACAAACCCCACGATCTATCATTCATCATGTTCCCAATTAGAGAGCAAGAACCCCATCCTTACCTTGTGAATCGGAGATTAAATTGCCTGGAGGTGGTGATTTGCCCTAGCTCAAGTTTTCCTTCTTCCTGTCTCTTTTTCTCTCCAAAATCTCTCTTTTCTCTACTACTCATAAAAATAACCTTTTCTCTCTTCTTATTCTATTCCTTTTAAAAAAATAATACTCTATTATTATTATTATTATTATTATTATTATTATTATTCTTACTAATATTATTATTATTATCACAACTTATTTTAATTAATTACCCCATAATCAATTAATAATTTAAATTGGTATTCTACACTATTTCCAATTATTCGAAAAAATATACGAAAACATTAAATTAAGTAAATAATTAAATAATTAAACAATTAAATAATTTGGGTGTTACATTTAGCACCCATCGGAACACCCAGAAAGAAAAGGTACATTACCCCTACCGCAACATAAGAAATATTCCGCCGACAGAGAGAAATCTTCCTCCAACTGAACCCCAAATAAACTACTTTGCACAGATTCACATAGCCCGGATACGAGTTCAAAACCCCTTAAAACAACTTTTATTATCCTTAAATTATTCCATGTACCTTGGCCTATTATCACTGTATCGTCTGCAAATTGTAATAGATGGTAATCTATCTCATTGTTGATTTTGAAGCCTTGAAACATACCCAATTGAACTGCCTTCTTCATCATCTTTGACAGACCTTCAGCCACCAAGGTGAAAAGGAAAGGAGACAAGGGATCTCCCTGTCTAAGACCCTTGCCCATTGAAAAATCTAAAGTTGGGCTTCTGTTTATAATTACCGATAGAGAGCTATGACGAATGCTTGTATTTATCCACCTCATCCACTTCTCCCCATAACCATTTCTCTTCATAACAAAATTCAAAAAGTCCCATGAAACATTATCATATGCCTTCGCAAAATCATCCCTTAAAATCATACATTCCTTTTCCGTTATTGTTGCAAGATCTATAATTTCATTTAACACTAGCACCTCATCCTGAATTTGCCTGCCCGAAACAAAAGTCGTTTGAGAGCTAGAAACCAGTTTACCAACATACTTTTTCAACCTGTTTGCCAATAATTTCGCCACAATTTTGTACATACTTCCCACCAAACTTATTGGATGATATTCATCCAAACATTGAGGATTATCTACCTTTGGTATCAATGCCACGAAAGAAGCAAAAAAAGCTTTTGGCAGGTTTTCTCTATTGTGGAATTCAAGCACAAACTCAAATACATCTTGCTCCAAAATATGCCAGCACTTTCTCAAAAAATTGAAATTGAAACTGTCGGGTCCAAGGAATTTTTCACCATCACATTCCCAAATAATACCTCTAACTTCCTCCACAGTGAAAGGAAGCTCCAGCTGTTGATCCTACAAAATAGATAAAATAGGGAACTCCAAACCGTCTAGCCGTGGTCGATGAATTAACGAGTCTTTGAACTTTGCCTCAAAAAATCTTGCCACTTCATTCTTTACCTCTGTCACTCCTTCGACTCTACCTGATACCGTGTTTAACCCTACCAAACCATTCCTTCTATTTCTACTCTTAAGATAATTGTGGAAAAATTTGAATTCATATCACCTTCTTTGATCCATATAACTCTCGACTTTTGTTTCAAGATGCTCTCACGAGAACGCAACTTGTTCCAGAAATCTAATGATGTGGCTTCCCTAGCATTTGAAATTTTCACAAGAGAATGATCCAACTCCTCAGTGACAAAATCATCGCACCTATTTATGTTGAGAACAACTTCTTCTATACTTAAATCAACCCAACCAAAAACATATTTGTTCCACTGTAAGTTAGAGGTCATAGGTTTTATTTTCGTCGATTAAATAAAAGTGGGTGTTTCCCACTAGGTTTTGGCATACATAAAATACTCATTAAACCCAAGAGAGGTGCTATCTTTACAACTTATTAACTCACACTGTATCTACACTGTAAAATTTATAAATCATTTTTAAATCTGGCCCAAAAGTCAAAGCATAGAAGAAATTATTAAAAAAAATCAAATGATACATGTAACCATATCAAAATACGGTGTGGTTGTCACTTTCGGTGTCTTTCTCTAAACATAAATATAAGATTTTAATTTAGTAATTGTTCATCTGAATGGATAATTTTATTTGATACTGTTTACGGTGATTTCTCGTAAACAACTGTTAGTCTTCCAAATTACTGGTTTTGGTTACTTGCAGGATCGACTAGATTGATCCTAGGACATGTGTCATAATTTCTTATGTTTGAATTAAGTTTCATGTTCATATTTTACTTGTTATCTATGGATTTGTATCTTCAAGGTATAATACAAGAATCTTATAATAAATTCTATGAATTCGTTTGAGAATAATTTCTTATGTAACAGAATGTATTAACGAAATAATGCTTAAACTAGTGATTTACTTCGATTTGAGAAAAGACTTTGAAATTTTTATATAAGACTTTGTAAAGTAAAATGGATAAAATGCAAAAGACTTTGACAGGAAAATAAATGTTTCTGGAAAAATAAATGCTTGATTGAAAAGTAAAGGAAAACGAAAGACTTAAAAGGAATAAAACTGTAAAAGCAAGGATAAAAGTAAATGACTTTAATTTAAACTGCAAAAAGTATAACAATGGTGTTCCATACGTACATGATATCCGCAACTCGTTTTCCTTAATCAATTGGTAGTTTGAGTATATAAGAGTTTTTAGTACAAAATGAACACACGAAATTCTAACACTAAAACTTCTATTTATACTATTTCGACCCTAACGGTCCTACTCTAGAATTACACCACGTTCGTAGCTTGCATGCCTCCTACATCCAATGGCTTCCACGCGTCTTCTAAAAATGACGCCTTTTATTTGAATTTCAAACTTGCAACAGACTCGATTAATTCAAATCTTTCGTTTTGAATTCAAAAACCTCTTTGTTGTACCATTTCACTTCCTCAATTCGAATCTTCATGTCTATAACAAAACAGAACATTCGAAACCTTCAAAACGAACTTCAAACTTCCTATCAACTATGCTTCATTCAAAATCGAAACAACTCTAAAGTTAAAATTCTAAATCTTCAACCAACTGTCTCTTTTTCGAATCTCCTTGTTGATCAGCCAAATCGTTCATCTCTGGACCTTATTCGAATGGACATCCAAATAACATTAAGCCCATTTCTTCAACAAAATAGTTCATCAAAATGACCAGTTAACAGATACAGTATAAAATATATTTAGATATAATATGATTTTGAAATGAATTGTTAACTCAATTGTATTAAATAATCTTATAAAACTAAAAAAAATTTGTGAGATGGAGAAAAAGAATTTTTAATATTTAGAAATAAAAAATGCCTCTCAAATAAAAATAATTGTTGATTAAAATAAAATAGATATTGTCTTGATAATGACTAGTGAAATTGAAAATTAGTTGTATGCACCACAATTGAGTATTATTCAAATTAATACGATATAAAATATATTTAGATACTAATATAAATTTGAAATGAATTATTTAATTTATAAAATTAACAATGATTATATAAACTCAAGTGTATTAAATAATTATACAAAAAGAAAGAAAAAATATGCTCCCTCCTTTTTTATTTATAAGAGACGAATTACTTTTTAAATTCATTGAATAATTATTATATCTGACCTATTATTAGACCAAATATGTCGATTGTTGAATGAATCTAAAAAATAATTTATCTCTTATAAATAAGATCGGAGGGAGTATTATTTATTTATAAATATAAAATATTTTTAATAACTATGAATAATTTTTTAGTAAACTATTAAATAATTATGTTTTTGTATTGAAACCAAATTATTTGTTCTGAAAATTCCACATTTTTCTATATTCGTCTTCATTATATTTATTAAAAAGGGTATAATATTTTTTTATCAATGAAATTTTTTGGTTGATTCAAAAAGCAAGCAAACTCAAAAGGTCAAAACAACCAAAAACACCCACAATTAACTATAGTATCAAACTAGCTAAGTGATGTCGTAATTTCATATTAGTCCATTTCCTGTATACTATCATATCCATATTTTCTCATTAATTTCACGTGTTTGTACATCATTTCCAAAACATATATTGTTCCTGAGTTTCCAAACTTCATATATAGTCTTTGTTGCTGCTGGTTTCAAAATAGTTGTCTGTGTCCCTTTACCTTTAGCATTCTTCACTATCCATCAAATCCATTGCATCCCCCCTCCCACTGTATGTGTGGTATAAAGTTAGTTGAGGACTTTTTACCATTTGACTTTGGTCACAACGCACTCAAAGAGAAGATGTTGCTGGGTTTCATCCCTAGCACAAAAATAACATTTTGGTGTATCCACGCCCCTTTATCGGTGCAACCTAGCTTTGGTAGATAATATTTCAAGGTCCGACCATTGTATTTACTCCAGATATCGACTTGGAAATTCATTTCTTATTTTGTTGCTTTATGTGGATGGTATTCTCATAGAAAACAACAATATCGAATATGTAATTAGGGTGAAGGCTGAACTCAATAAGGAGTTCGACATGCAGGATCTGGGAGCTGCATCCAGGATTCTTGGGATTGACATATGAAAAGTAAAAAACAGTCGAAATTATGCTTATCTCAAAAGGTATACCTAAGGAAGATTCTCGACAAGTTTGGTATGTCGAATTCAAAGAGTCTGTTGTGACTCGAACAAACCCTCAATTCAAGTTGAGTATAGATCAGTGTCCCAATACTAAGGTCAAAATAACTTATATAAATAGTATCCCAAATGCTAACATATAGGTTCTTTGATGTATGTATGTTTTGTATTAGACCCGACATAGCATATACAGTAAGTCTTGTAAGCAAGTACATGACGAATCTTAGAAAGGCTCACTGACAAGCATTGAAGTGGATTCTAAGGTACATAAATGAGTCTCTGAATAAAGTCTTAATTTATGGTGGAGGCTTGGGTAAAGATAGTAAAGCAATATTCGAAGGGTATGTCGATTCTGGGTATGCAGGTTGTATAGATTTCAGAGAATCTATTTCTGGATATGTTTTCACCATGTTTTGCACAACAATCAGTTAGAAAAGGACATTTCAGAAGATTGTTGCCTTATCAACTAATGAATCGAAATATATTTCCCTTACTGGAGTTATGAAATAAGCATTGTGGCTTGAAGGTTTTGCTAATGAGCTGAAACTTCAAGGTCGAGTTATCACTATTAAATATGATAGTCAAAATGCAATACATTTGTCAAAGAATTCAGCCTATCATGAGAGAACCCAACACATTGATGTAATGTTGCATTTCGTTAGAGGGGTAACCGAGCATGGATAAGTCCAAGTGTTGAAGGTTTCGATAGATTACAATGTTATTGATATGATCACCAAGACTTTGCCAAGTTGTGAGTTTTAGCTGCATGAAGAAAGCTAGTTCATTATTTGATGTTAGAGTTTGTTCTAAGGTGGAGATTTGTGAGATATTGGATCGAACTCTATTGGGTCGAAGGGTAGCTTAGTGGTTCGACAAGTTCGACATAGGTTAGCATACAGTCGAAGGTCGCTCACATGTTGGTGTTGAAGTAGTATATGATGTAGTCGAAGTATGGTCTAGTGTAACGCCCCAATTTTCTTTATTAATTATTTTATTATCTATTTGCTATGTTAATTATTATTTAGTTAGCTAATTATCTAATTATTTGATTTTTGTGATTATGTGAATAATTGATTTAATTGGAATATGTGTGTATTATATGTTATTGGGTTATTGAGTGTGAGAATAACAAAATATACATTTGAGCCTTATGTTACTTTAGAGTGGGTGAATGAAGTAAGCCTGTTTAAAATTAGTGAGAGTTGAACAAAATAAGAAAAATATATATTTAGAGAGAGATATAGTGAAGAGAACGAGAAAAAAGAAGAAAGAGGAGAAAAAGAGATAAATGAGAAGAAGAGGGAAGAACCCTAGAAGATCTACATCCAAGGTAAAAGTGAGTTTTTACTTGATTATGGGAGTATGTGATGTATGTAATGGGTAGAAAATGTGATTAGGAATTTATGCTTTCTATTTCTAGGTTTTGCATTTTGTTTGGAGTTGATGAAATGATAATATATATGCACTAAAATTTGTGAAATTGATGTTAGAGAATGCATACTAATGTTGTGTGATATGTGAAAATGAAAGGAAGTATTGAGAACAATGTTTTATGTTGGAATTTAGGGCTGAAAGTAGCAGATTTTCACTATTTCATTGAAGTAACCGATTACCTGGCTGAAGTAACCAGTTACCTCAATAATAATTTGTGTAAACAGGGCTTCTTGAGGGTGAAGTTATCGGTTACTTGGCTGAAGTAACCGGCCTGGCTGAAGTAACCGGTTACCACTGAAGCTGACAGTTTTTGTGAAACTTTAAAAATTCATAACTTTTGAACCGTAACTCCATTTGAGTTCCCGTTTGAAGCGTTAGAAAGCTAATGCGATATTATTTTTAATAAAAATAGTTGTGTCGGAAGTAGGTGATTTAATCATTGTTCGGTTGTGTAAAATGACATATATATGTGTTATGCGTATTCAGGGACAGAGCCAAAAATATTTTACTGTGGGGGGCAATATATACAATATTAAAAATAAATTTAATTAATATACACTCTTATTTAAAATTATTATTTTTATATTAAATTATATTTAAATATTATGTCATTTTAATATATTATTGAGAGATTAATTGATATGCATTATTGGTGTAAAAAGTTTTACATTATCAATACATTAAATCCTCCATAAGTGGTATTTTAATTGTGTTAAAAAGAAATATTCACTGGAGCTCTCATCTGCTAAGCTATGCAGGCAGAGTCCAGCTGATTAACATTGTGCTTTTTAGCACCCTTAATTTCTGGTTGTAGTGTCTGCATATGCCCAAAGGTGCCCTAAGGCGAATCATTGCGCTGTGTAGATCGTTCCTTTGTACTGGCAAAGGGGTTGTGTCCAGAAAAGCTCCTATCGCCTGGGAGAAGGTATTCTAGCCAAAAAATAAGGGTGGCTTGAACATTGTTAACATTATCCTTTGGAACCAAGCTTGTCTTATCAAGCTACTATGGAATTTGAGCAAGAAGGCTAATAATTTGTGGGTTAAATGGGTAAACACGTATTATGTGAAGCAGGAGGATGTTATGAGAATGCCTCTTCATGCAACCTGCTCCTATATTTTAAAGGGTGTGTTGCAAACTAGAGGTATCGTGGAAAACATGAATACTTGGCAGAAGTGGCAGGCTGCAGAGAAAGTTAAAGTGAAGCATCTGTATGCTGAGTTATTGGAGCAGAAAATGCGGGTGCCTTGACGGAAGTTGTTGTTTGATAATGAAGCTTCGCCGAGAGCAATCTTTATTATGTGGTTGGTCTGCCACAAGAGGCTAGCTACAAAGGACATGCTTGTCAAGTTTGAGATGATTAAGGAAGATAAGTGTGATTTTTATAATGAGGAAGATATGTGGAATTGCTAGTGTGGACACTTACCTATATTGTTGCATAACTATCATAAAATAGAAATAGTAGTGTACAAATCTAATATATACTGTAAAATTGTTAGTGGGGGCACCTGCCCACATTGTTGCATACCTAGCTCCGTCCCTGTACATATTGGTGATTGGTGTTGAATTGTAATATATTGTGATATTACTTATTATATGCTATTGAGAGGTATTGAATTTATGAATATTATGAAAGTGATTTATATGTGAATGATGACATGAAATATGTATGTTTGTGAAATAGTGAGATGATTCAAATGTGATGAATTATGTGATATATGCTTGTATAATTAAGATTGATAGATGGTCTTAATTACATATAATTGTTGGTGTATGTATGTAAAAGGGTGAGATAATTCAAATATGTTGAATTATGTGAAACATGTTTGTATGATTAAGATATGGCGATGGTCTTAATTGCATATACATGTTGAGATTGCGCATGCATCATGTGTTGTCAAGATGTAATGTTTGCTAGCTTTTGCAAGAGTTGACAACTTGTTCAAAATCTGAAGATGGGGTTTGAAAGCTTAGAGAATGATTTTTTTGTTGGTTATCTGTCTTGGAGATGTGGATCTACTTTAAACGTGAAAATCTCGTAAGGATAACAATTGGTACCACATATACATATTGCATTGAGTTGCATTCGAGTCACATGTGTCGAAATGAAACGTTGAATTGGTGTGAAATACGTGATATTGATGTGAATGTTACATTTTGTGCTATTTGTGATTGATTATTATTTGAATTGTGGATTAATGAGTAATGTCGTATATGTAAAGCATATGAATGATGTTAAGAAATGTTGAATACACGAATATGTGAAGTATGATGAATTCAAGTGATGTATGCATGTCTTGCATTTCTCATTATTATATATTTCTATAATGATATGAATTATCACCCTCAATTGAAATGATGTTTTGTACGACATCGCTCAAGTACCGAAGATAGTGGTGCTTCTTGCGAGGATTAGTCAAAGGATCTAGTTCTTGTTCTATCCGCTTATTTAGATAATGAGTCATTCTCTGGTCTATGTAACACGAGGAACATTTTAAATCATGTTGGGTTAAGAGATGTTTGTTATACTCTCCTTTACTTATGTTGTATTTTAAGATTACATGATGAGTGACTTTAGTGCCTAATATTTTGATTATATAATTGTCATTATGGGATTTCAATTATTGGTATTATTATGAAAAAAATTAATTCCGCTGTAATATGCATATGTGCATGGAACATGATATTAAATGTGTGTTATTAGCATGACCGATGTATTTGTGTTGGATTTGAAATACATGTGACATCCTCTTTTAATATGCATGCTAATTTGTTCTGACTATGCTAAATTACATAAAATTGTTTTGCTAAGTGTTTGAGGTGTGAAATATATTAATTGATGTGTTCTAGAAAACTGTACTTTGTACCCCTACAGTTAATCCTGTACCCCCACACTTTTTTAAAAATGACAATTTTACCCTAAATATAATTTAACTATTTTACTATTTGACTTTTACCATTTACGAAAAAGACAAAATTTAACAGTCCAGAAAAACACTTCCGGAACACATTCCGGAACACTTCCAGCAAGTATTCTGGTATGTAAAAATACAAACCGGAACAGTTTTTAAATGTGTTCCGGATTTCACAAAAACAATTCCGGAACACTTTGTGCAAGTGTTCCGGAATGAGTGCCAAATTATATAACAAACCGGAACACTTCTAGTAAGTGTTCCGAAAATTTTACCAAACCGGAACACTTCCAAAAAGTGTTCCAGAATGCAATATTGTAAACCTGAACACTTCCTAAAAGTGTTCCGAAAAAAGACAACAAAAAAATCAAACCGGAACACTTTCTAAAAGTGTTCCGGTTTGGTAAAATTTTCGGAACACTTTCTAAAAGTGTTCCGGAGTGCTTTTTTGTGAACCGGAAGACTTGGCCAAACTGTTCCGGAATGCAATGTACTTTGAGAGAATTCGGAACACTTTTAGAATAGATGTGAAAAATGAATTTTTTTAAAAATCTTATGCTTTTTATATGAGGGTATTTTTGTCAAAAAATTAGTGTAGCGGGGGTACAGGTTGAAATGTGGGGGTACAAAGTGAAATTTTTTGTGTTCTATTTGTTAAACTTTCAAATCCCTTTCCAACATTCTAATGTCAATTGTTAATTTTTCTACTCCCCCAGTAACGAATTATAAGCAAATTTGACTTTTTTTTTTAATACTTTTGATAATTAATGTATGTAATGTAGTTCATATATAGACTACATACATTAATTGTCAAATATATCAAAAAAGACAAATTTGCTTATAATTCATTATCGAAGGAGTATTTGATAGTGAACTTATTTTATGATGTAATGAAAATAATGTCACTATTTCATATAGATTAAGAACAATTTGTAATTTGTTTGAAAAAATAGAGCACGAAATAAATTACATAAAATATAATTTTAAATAATAATAGCATAAAATACATCGACAAACACAATAGTGAAAAATATATTAATAAATATAATACTTTAAAAAAAACCGATCAATCGAACTAAACTAAATCGAATCAAATTAATTAATTTAATTCGATTCTATTTTTAAAAAACGTTAAAAATTGAACTAAATCAAATCAATAAAAATATCTTCGATTCCGATTTTCTTTTACCAAAAACCAATTCCAACATATTTGATTTCACCCATACTAATAGATTGATGTAAAAATGTGAAACAGTTAATCTCTTAACTTAAATATATTTATATATTTAACTTTTTTATTAAAATAATTTTAATAAAATATATTAATTGAGTGACAAAAATGGGTTTTTAGTTTTAATTTTATTTTCCTAAGAATAAACACACTGACATATAAGTATATATAAGCGACACTGGAGATTGTTACTAGAGTTTCAAAAGCACTGGAATTTTGAAGATGGAGGATTTCGGTGAGAACATTCTAGACGCTCTCTACGAAGATGACAATACCATGGATGACATTGAAATGCTTGACGTCGAAGAAGGAGAATTGCCTGATGTTGAAGAAGGCGAATTGGTTGACCATCATCAAAACGGCGACGTTGCAAAAGATCATAATCTCGTTAACGAAACAGATTGTAATAACAATCAGAAACCAAAATCTCTCAATCGGAATCGCAGGCGTAAAGCTAACAAGAGGAAGAAAAAGGGTTTAGGATCGGATTCTATCAACATTAACAGGTTCACGCTCTTTTTAATTTTCACCATTTTTTTTTCTTCAATTTTGTTATATTTTTGTTCTATTGTTTGTGTTATACCTAATTCCGAGTGTGTTATATTATTGATTCTTAGTGTAGTTATAACATGTGAAATTAGTTTTGAAAAATGCATTGTCAATCATAATAGAAATTGATAGCTTATAAGTTAAAAGGTATTGTGAACTCTGTAGCACTGACACCTCTGATAAAAAGTGCCTTCAATGTACGAAACTGATACCGATACTTGTGAATTCGTTTAATTTATTCAATTTTTTCAAATTATTATCGGTGTCGACGTGTCAATGACGGTGTCATGTTTCCGGTATCTGTGCTTCCGGTGTCAGCATGTTGGTGTTGTGTTTCTTGTGTCTGTGTTTCATAGATTGTGAACACGGTTAAAATGATATTATTTTTATTTACCTAGCGTGGTGTATTCCTGTTTGTATTTGTTAAAATTTGAAAAGATAAATGAACATTATGATTTGTTTCAAGTGTTGGCGGGTGGTGCTTCCTTGTTCGCGGAGTGTTGTCGAACTTCTGCCAGTCTGTTAGATTTTGTGCCAGCCGCATGATACAATGCCATGTTTACATGGCAGATTTTTGGCTGGTCGCTGTAATCCGTCTACCTTTATTGATAACACTGCTCGCGCGCGTGTGTTTGCGTGCGTGTGATGGTTAAATGAGCTTATTTGGCATTCTAGTTCAGTTCAGGATACTTTGTAATTCTTTTGTGAACTTATTGATTATTTTAAAGGCTTTGAATTTCTCGGCTCCATTTCATTTAATCATGAATCAGAGCATTGCTAGCTGGTTTTTCCCTATTGACAGCACATAAATAACCATTTAATGAACTTCTTGTGAATTACGTATGTGCTATTTTCAGGTTTGTGAGTGAGACATGCCGGCGATTGAGAGAGAAAAAGTTATACATGGTATACACAGCTGTAGGTTGCCTTGGGATTTCTGCGCTGCGCGATATCGTCAAAGAGGTATTGGAATTTGGAACTCTTTTATTCCTGCAATGTTGATTTTTTATCTTGAGAGCATGGTCTGATTTTCAATGCAATTGGGTTGCTTTACGATTGTCTATATTGCATAAAACTGTGGACAAATGCAATCTCGATGAGATTATTGAAACTTCTAAACCATAATATTGTTGCTGCAAGCTGCAATTGCATATGTAGACCAGATTTTAAAACATTTTATTAAATGTCATAGCCATTTAGGATGTCTAGTACCCCGTTTCTCCTTCATTCCATTTTGCGCAATGAATTTTGTAATATTTCTATTATATGTTGCATTTATACTCTTCATAAATAAATCATTGTGGATAATATCCTAGATTATATTCTTATCATGACTGACTTGATTCTCGTGATAAACAGACATGTCTTTGGGTTTAATTATGTCTGGTGTTCTTTTTTAAGCTGTTTGCATTGGTACACCCCAAATTTGTATAATTAAGTGTTGAAATCACAGGTAGACGTAATCCAGTCTTGTGGAGGCCAAAAGACTGCTGATGGCAAGCGATTTAGGACAGGGGGTGGTGTATTGTGGAACATCATTAAAGTTCGAGAGCCAAATGCCTACAAAGAGATAATGAATAAAACGAGGGAGTTAGAGGTGTGTGACTGACCCTTACTTTTTATTTCCTAACACTTTCTTTGTATGCATTGATAACACATTAGACTAAGTGTGTGTTTGGGGATTCTTTGCAAATTTGAATTTTTTTAAATGATTGTTTAATGAGTTTGAAGTAAAGTAATTTATGTTTGCAAACTATCATCTCAAAAGCAAGTTTGAAGTAAAACTTGGTATAAAAATATCAGTCCAATGCAAAAATCCACTTTTTTCACTTTTATTCTAAGCGGTTCTGATGACTAAATCCAATTTTACTTAGCAATACCCAAACATGGAAAAAAGTGGACAAAACTAAGTTGGTCATTCCAAAACTGTTTTCTACAACCGCGAGTCTAAGCATACAAGTCCTTTGGCAGCAATTTGACATATTGGACTGAGCCAGGTGAACATAAAAGTGATACTGGAAAACTGAAAATTGTTCATGACTTTCGTGTTTGCTGATATTTGAAATAGCAGGTTAGATTATAATTTTCTAAATAAATATTTCTGTTTTTTCTTAACCAAGATTACTGTTTAGATAATTTTGAGTTGCCTCTTTCGTCAAAGATAGTAGCTGCACTCTGCAGATTATGATTTGTTAGTTTTGCTCAGTTGCTCTTAAAAATAGTTTGTCATTGATTAGTGATCGACCAAGGCGATTCAGGTAATTATTTGCCTTGCAAGAATTAATTTATTTCATGATTGCTCATCTTGTCTTGTTTATAATAATAATACAGAAGCAATTCAGGCAGCGAAGTTATGGTCAGCCACCTATGCAACAAAAGGAGGATTCTTCTCAAGGGGTGCCATGTACATTTTCTAGCAGCCATCTGGGCAATGTTTCTAACAATACTTCTTGCACATCGCAACTGCAAGATCAACCTAAACCACCAGGTTCTGAAGAGAAGCGTGTTCCTGTTCACGACAGATTAAGGATACCGGTTTCCTATGATGATGACCTGCTGCTTGGAACAAGTACTGATAATGATGCAACCTTACCCTGAATGGATGTACCAAGTAACATTTTTTAATACATTACAACTTTTATTCTTCTTGCCTCCTTTTGAGCCTTATTTTTGTTTCTGTGAAAACAAGTTCACAGATGTAGCAGTATGGATCCATTTAGATGTTGCCGAGAAGGATTTTAGCCTTTTATTTTGAAAAGATTTACTTAACACGGTTAATCAGCATTTCAAATTTCAATACAGTAATGGAATGATAGAAAATATTTTTTTAATAATAAGCTTTACAACATATTTTGAATAGAAGTATGATTATGGATAGAGCATTATGTCGGAAGTTTATCCATGTAGTTGACTCCACTTAGTGTGATAAGACTTGGTTGTGGTTGTTGTTGTTGTAAACTTTACAACATATTGTAACTATGCCTTTTATCTAGAAGAACTAGTGGAAGTGGCATTTAACCTAACTTTGTACTTTCCATATACCCCAAATTTTGTGGTTTCTTCTGCAGAAAAAGGCAAACCACAGTGCAATCATCTACCCTAGAGGAAGGATACTTCTTAGCCCATGCAGTTGTAGCTGCTTCCACCACTTCCCTTGCTGCATCCTCTTCACTTTCCACCATCCACACAATTGATGCAACCTCTTCATTACTTAGTACATCCCACACCTAGAAGAAAAAAACCATTATTTACTTACACCTCTTTAGAATTTTATATGAAAAAAGAATAAAACCGTTGTATGCAAACAAATAATAACAGATACCCCATCACTTGCAAGAACAATAAACTGGTCATTTGATGTCAAAGGGTGATACCAAATATCTGGAATGGCAATAACACCATGATCTTTGAGTACGAAATCTCCAAAAGCTCTAGACATGGCTAGGCCAGGGTAATTCTCGTTTGGCAACCACACTCGTTGGACATGTGGTTCTTCCTTTAACGCATAAACACAACCGTTGCAACTTCTTATTCTCTTTGCTTCGCCTGCATTTCAATTTAGTTATAAATATATTAGATATTTTATATATATTTTTGCATGCTAGTTTATGAGAAGAGTCTTACAAGGCAATCCAGGTTTCAAATCTGTAGTCAATTGAATGGCTTTGAGTTTATCATCATGAATTGTCCCTAAGATTGCTCTTGAGTCACCCAGATTAGCTATGACAAGACCATTACCCTGTTGATTGTTTTTGTTATATCATATTTTTCTTAACAAATATGAAAATAATGTCAAAAATCTAAGAGAGTTTATTTAATTTACCTGTCTTATGGCAACTGCAGCCGTAGTTCCACTACAAGAACAATCTAGATTCTCTTGTTGTTTCACCTCATTATCCATCACATCGAAAGCACCAAGAATAGCTTCTTTCCATTTTAGAAAGTTGTTTGAAAATTTATTTTGTTTGTAGTTAACACCATTCTTTGCTGTATCATTCTCCTCAATAGCATTCTTTTGGCTCAATATGAGAGATGGTAAACTATTGTTTACTATTTTGCTCACTGTATGTCCATTCCTTCCGTGTCCATCATAAACACCACAAAATGCTCCATCTACTATCCCATAATCCTTTTGAGGAAAATGAGAAAAGGAAAAGAAAAATGGAGTTACAAAAAGTTCATAACTTAAAAAAAAATGTTCGACTTGAGTCACAATATTAAGGTTTTTGACGTCTCTTTAATCGAATGCGACTCAAGTAGCATGTAGATACAATTGGCTGTGATGATCATAATCATAATATTTAAAATTAATACACAACTGACAGTTTTAAAAAGGTTTTAGAAAGGCTCACAACTTTTATATGAAAGTTTTTAGATTGCGATACATAAAAGGTCTTTTTTTTTTTAAAAAAAGAAATTGACACAACACATCATTTTCATTTGATCTTGATTTTCTTTTGCCATGCAAATTATTGAAAGTTTATCTTAAATTGCTACACAACTAGGTTTAGAAAAATGCTTACAAGATAATTTGAGGCGCGTTATCAAAGTTTATACTGTGATTGACGTAATGTCAGTTGCATTTCATCGTTTTTTTAATATCAATGATCACAACATAACCATCACCGCGAGTTAAAATCACATGATCATGCAAGTTATTCATGATTGAGAGACAAACCTGGTAGAGAGATGCAGCATCTTGGTTGAGACCTTTAGTACCTTGTTTAGAGTAAACAGAACAAAGTCTCTTAGTCTCATGTTGAACCTTACTTGCTCCAAATATCATGACATTCTCATCGTGAACTTGAGGGATTCCATGAATCTCTGAAGATGCAACGGATATGCAGATACCCATTCTACTTGATTACAATTATTGTTTTTAATTAATATAAGTCCTTAGGACTTTGAGGATTCTAATATATAGCAAATAATTGTCTTTAATTAATGTCCTTATATCAAATAATTGACATTTTTTAATGGTTGGCTGGTCATTTGGGCTATCCCAATAATGGCCTTAAGGGACATTTGGAATCTATTCATCCAAAGCAATCACCAAAGGTGTATGACTTTCTATTTTAAAACAGTAGTTCTGAATTATTATATAACTAATCATTATTTGATGCAGCACTGACACATTATTAAAATATTAATTTCAACATCATGAACCTATCCTTTAAAGGAAACCACATATATAATATAAGGATTCCATTAAGTGTATAGAAAAATCTAAACTCAAACAATTCAAACAGTATGACTCACATTGAAAGGCTTACTGCAAATTTTAGGGCAATCTAGCATTTTCATTCTTATATATGCTTCTTATAGTTCTTAGTAAACATTTATATGAGTGAAAAAAATGTCTGAAAAATAAAAAATAATTTAAAATTTTAGATTGGTAACTATTGTGTTTCTTAACGTATATGTTTATAACAATTTCATATATTAATTCTTTTATATTTGTATAAGTTTGTTCTTATGTGTACAAATATATGTTTCTATTATTATTTCTTGCGTTCGTGCATGAGTATGTAAGCATATTAATTGCATGTAAGGTTCTTGTTGTAGTTGAGTCACATATTATTGCAACATTTTCATTTTGGATTGAGTAGTGACATTTTTTTGTTGCTATGCTAGATACATGCGTGTGCGGCATCGAAAGTTCTATTGTGTTGTGTTACGTAATCGTGACGCTAAGAAAGCAACTAGAGAAGTTTCCTCATGCATCACATTCATTATTATTCATGCATTACATTACATGTTTTGTGATGTTTTTATGTTGACTATTTATCAATTTTGCATCATTACATATTTATGAGGATATGTGATTAGGGATGGCAACGGGGCGGGTCAGGGACGGGTTTAAACACACCCAGACCTGCACCCGACTCCAAACCCGTTCGGGGCTAAAATTTGTTCACCCGCCTCCACCCCCAACAAGAAACGGGTTTCCCCGCACCCGCCCGAATAAAATTTTTATTTTTTTTTAAATTTAGATTTTTTTCAATAAAGTTAAAAATAAATAATTAAACTAAATAATTAATTATTTTAAAAGTATTTTTTAAGTTTGATAGTTTTATTTAAAATTTATTTTCAAAAAAATAAATAATAATTCTAATAAACATGATATTATAACATTAAAAAGTATTAAAAAATGTAAATGAGTAATAAAACTATTAAAACTAAATAAAATAAATTAAATTTAGTTGGCGGGTGCGGGGCGGGTATTACCATCACCCGCACCCACACTCGTAAATAAAAAACGGGTTTTTCCCGCACCCGCACCCGGTTAAACCGAGTTTTTCCCGCTAATTTTGGAGCGGGGGCGGGCGGGTCCCTGCTGGGGCGAGTTTATTCGCCATGCCTATTTCTAAGGAGCATAAATTGATCAATTTTTATCACCTTGAGCCCATTATCTTTTCACAATAAACTTGAGGATGTCTAATACAACTTTGATTCAAGGATCAAGATCTAAAAGTGTGTGGAAGGGTATGGAATTGATGGAAACATTATAGGTCATTTGGGGATTTCTCAGGGAATTTTCATCAACTTAAAAAGGCCATAACTCTCTCAAATTTTATGATTTTTGAGTGATATCAATTCCAATTTAATTTGAAGAGTCTAATTTATTTCATCTTAATTGGTCAAAAGCTAATTTTGAATGGAAGGTCATGTAACTTTGTAAAACATTATAGGTCACTTTGAGGTTCTATACTTAAAAATTTTCTAAGTATACATTTCAGTGAGTTTTTCCCAACTTCAAATATGCATAAATTTTAGCTCAATCTACCAAATGCAACCTTTATTGGCACATTGTAAATAGTGTGGAGAGATCTTTCCAAGGCAAAAAGAATGAGATCATAAAGCTCCCTACATTGTTTTCACCATGGGCTTGAAGTTGGTATGCTGAAATGGAGATTTTCACTTAAAGTCATAATTGATTTTGATTAATGTGACTTCTAAACACAAAATTGTGGCACACTTGGTGTTTAAACATGATTAACAAAGTTGCCTGAAGGGATTAGCACATTAAAACGCCTGGTTTGAGTGAGTTTTGACAACTTCCAAGTCACACTTTGCTTATGAGACAGGTGTGCATGAATTTGATCGAAATTTCATCATTCACCCCTCTTCAACATTCCATTCATTTCTTCTATAAATAGAGGATCATTCCTCACTCTTTTCCAAGCTTGAACAACCAAAATCACCTGCCAAACTCTCTCCATAGCTCATATTTCTGAGATTTCGAAATCCCAATTTCCTCCCCTCCAGGTCTAATTTCTTTGTTCATTCTTCATTCTATTATATTTTAAAAAAAATAGTTTCATTCTTTAAATTTTTTTTGTCAACACTTGTTGACCTCTATTTGACTATTGGTAATTTTCTTCAATTTTTATTTGGTGTTTTGCTACCTTTTGTGTATTTCATCAATAAATTCCAATAAAATAACCATTTTAAATCATTTTTATATTGATTTGGTTCTGATTTGGTAATGTATGAACATGTTTTGAGTCATAAATTTCATCAAAATCAATGGAACTTTGATGTTGATAGGCCAAAAGACCAAATCCACCAAGATGGTTGATTGATTTTGATGAAGTTAAACCTAATTGGGATTCACCTAAGACATGAGTTCCATTGTGACTCCCCCATTTCCCCTTCATCTTATTCCCCTTCTTCTCTTCCTATTAATTGGTTTTTAGTGGCTCAAACTCTATGTTTGTAAGCCCGAGTATGATTAAGTATTGAACTATGGCCAATAACTTTGAAATCTCGTTGTTAGGAGGCTTGTATTCTACCAATCCTTTAATGATTCTTCATCAATTTTGACCTAGGCTTAAGGCTCAAATCATCATGAATCATATCATTTGGATCCCCCAATTTCTTTTGACTTGATTGATTCTTAGTGGCCTAAACTTTGTGTTTGTAAGCCCAATGATGATTAACTATTGATCTATGGCCAATAACCTTGAAATTTCACTTTTTGGAGGCTTTGATTCTATCAATCCTCTAATGAGTCTTTATCAATTTTGACTTAGGTTCAATGTTCAAATTATTATGGATCATTCTTCTAAAACTCCTAATCACTAACAACTGATTACTAACTTCTAACAATTAACACCTAACTTTAAACTTTACTTTATGCTTCTTTTATTGCTTTACATTATTTTTATCACTCATTCTCATGTTTATGTTTTATGCAATTTTTCTTTGTTCACTTAGACTTTTACTTATGTTTACACTTTTTCCTTTGTCCACTTGGACACTTTATTGTTTGTGCTTAAAACACAAATAAAGGACTGAACCCTTAAAAATGTTAATTTGAACTTGGTTACTATACCCTATGCTTGGAGATTAGATCTTGAACTTAGATTGGAAACTTAGACCTTGACTTGTGGGATTTCTCTGCGTATAAATGTTACTCTGCTCAAATTCTGTTTGAAGTCCTTAGAGTTTACTTCAAGGCATTGGTATGTGTTTGTTCTTATGCAGGTGTTATTTTGAATTCAAGAAAGTTCATCTGAGACATTAAAGCTTTGAAATAAAAATGAAGACTTTTCTTGGTGCTTAATTCATCCGAGGCTTGGTTTTGGTCTAAGTATTTTTGCTTGCTTAGTTTTCAATCCAAAGAATAAAAATTTTACATTGACTTCTTTATGTCAAGTGTTGGCTTCTTGTTGGTTAGATAGTTCTTTTCCTTAACTTTTACTTTATGTACATATGATTGTCCCTTTATCTCCCCTTATCTTCTTTAATTTCAAAATCTCATCCCTCTTTTAAAAACTCTTATTGTTTTTTTTTAAAACTTGAACCGCTTTCATAATAAACTTGGACTTAGGTCTATGCGTTTTCAAATTCTCTTTTTCACAATTAAACCCTTAATCAAATTAATCATACTTTGATATCTTCTTTGAAAGACTAAAAGTCATTAACTTTATTCAAACCATTTTTCGCTTTGGCTTTTTATTTTAAAACTTTTCTCATAAGATTAGAATTTTGTTGATTCTTGTAGTTACACAAACTACTATGCTTCTAAGATATGTAGTAAAGTGATACATTTTTCACTTGGGTGTTGGGTGATTCTTTGTTGATGTTAAATCGAAGTTATATCTTCAAATTTGAGATGATGCAAATGCTCCGTTCTCATAATTGTGGGTATTAAGTATGTTTTCCAATCGAATATAACGAGATGTCTCTTCTCTTAAAATTAACCAACACACACGTGTTTTCAAACTTTTTGAGGTGAACTACGAGTGCCTAATCCTCTATTGCACGAGTGAGGTACGTAGACACAATGGTTCGCAACCATGGAGGGTGCAAAAATTGTAAAAAAAAATACTTCTTTTCTCATGTCCACCATCATTTTTGTTAATATTTTTATAGCCAAAATACATAAAATTTTGAAGAGGTTCCTACGGAATACCGTAGATGTTTATGATGCTAATACCTTTCCTTTGCATAACTAACCCTTGTACCTAGATCTTTGTTTTATTAGTTTTTAATTTAAAAACTTCTTTGCATTTTATTCGTTCTTTTCCCATTTCCTTTGGAAACAATAAATCACGGTGGCTACTTTTATCGATTACGAGTTAAGTCAATAAATGGCTTAGTCTCGAGATTTTTTACCATTACACTTGGGAAGAGAGAGTTATGCACTGTTATCAAGGATGCCTCTACTTTCTTGAAACTATTGTATTGACTAGATGTATCGTTTCAAACAAGGCCAAAGAGTACTCCTTGCAAGGTTATTTAGATCTGATTGTCTTGCCCTCTACTGTTCTTCTACTTTTGAATTGTTTAGTCTTCTTTTGGATAAACAAAGGGGGAGAAAAGAAAAAAATGTAACTTTTGTGTGGGAATTAAGATAAGACTTGTGTGATGTTGCGTCTGCTCTTGGGTGCAATAATTAAGGGGGATCCATGTTGTTGATATTGGTTCTATAGGGAACTTATGTATCTCAGATCATTGCTTTGGGTTTTACTTATGTTGTGTGATCTGATTTTTTGAACACCCTCGTGCTATGTGTTATGAGCTTCTTGATGTAGGTCAAGATATGATTCTGAGTTTGAGGGGGAGTATGATGGTTGTTTCTGAATTTGTATAATTTGTTGTTTCCATCCTGCTAAAGCACTAATAAGGTGGTGCTTACCAAGTTCAACAAGGTTTCTGGTCTGGACTATGATAAAGAGTTGTCAGACGTAATGTTCTGACATGTTGACAATTTAGTATTCTCTTGTGTGGTGTGTTGAGTAGTTGATACTCTGATATGTGTGTGTGTTTGATATGCTTAAATAATGAAATGACTTCTGCTTCCGTGTCTCTGACTGACTGTGTATTTGAGGTGCTTCTCAAACCTGAGCTATGACTAATTTTGTGTGGAAGATGTGCTAAGTTGTTTCCAGCCAAAAGGGGAGATTAATAATTCTCTATTTTTGTTATTGGCATTATGTTTGGTAAAAAGAACTCAACTTAGACATGTTGAATAAAAATGTTCCATCAAACTGATTGCAACATTCGAATGCGATATCCTATAAAGGTTCATCTGACATCGTGTTTTTGGTCTTGGCATTATATTTGGTAAAAATAACTCAGCTTAGACATGTTGAATGAATATGTTCCATCAAAATGATTGCAACATGTCAAATGCGATATCCTATAAAGGTTCATCCGACATCGTGTTTTGTTCTGCTGGATTGTTAGATTTGTTAGTTTTTTTCACGTGCAAAATATTATGCAATCCTATGTGGCGCACATGTTGAAGATTGAAAAAGATTCAAGATGTTTTTATGGAGATTTGTTAGTCTTTAATTATAGAGATAATTGAGGAAATTAATGATTGACGTCCTATATTTGTGGAGATGATTCTACAATGCCTGACTGGCATGTAATGAATAATGTAAAGCCCAAAATCTAGTTATTGAAGACTATAAGTAGAAGGATTTTACCCCAGTATCTTACATAACCGTTCGTGTGTTTATTAGGGTTTATGTGCTTAATTGCGAGCCTCTCGATTATCATGTCGATAAAGAGTAGGACTATCTTTTGTGTTGTAAGTTCTGTCAATCATTCCAAAGCTTTTAAGCTGTGGATGATGGTATGTCTTTGAAGTTTGTAATTTTGTGATTTTAAGTGTTTAGAATTGATCTGATCACTGTTTGTGATTGTAGGGGATTTGAAAAGGGTCTCATACCTAGGTGAGTCATAGGTTGAAGTTAAGCAATTGTAGTGATTAAGTGAGAAGTTGTAAACGAGGGAGTTTAGTTTCGAATTGATACTATTTAAGTTAACTTGATCACTGGCTCGGTAGATTCTAGAATAGGTGTTGTTGTCACTAAACCGGGATAACAATTCAGTGTGTTCTTTACTTTTCTGCATAATGAAAGTCTTTTATCTTGTTCGTTAATTGTTTGTTCAGAGAAAGGTGTCTTGACATCTTTTAAATCTTTTAGGACAGGACATCGTGATATGAATACAATTTCATATATATATATATATATATATATATATATATATATATATATATATATATATATATATATATATATATATATATATATATATCAATGAGTGGAGTGAATATACTTGCTTACAAAAAAATGAGTGGAATGAATAGGAATGAATCAAATGACATCCAAATGAACCATCAGTACACCTCACATCAAATCTAAAGTCTATATTCAGGATCCGTTGACAACCAGATGTAAGTCTAAAATTTCACATCAAATCTCAACCATTAACAGAAATGAATCAAATAATAATATAAAATAAAATAAAAATATGTTAATTCTTTTCCCTAAAAAATTTCTTATTTTTTAGGAAAAAGAAAAGACCATTTAATTCATTCCTATTAACGATTGAGATTTAATGTGAGACTTTAGAGTTACATTTGGTGTCATTTGATGTGAGTTAGTGGCCCATGTGTGTGTCAGCTTTTGGAGGATTTAACATGTCACTCTCCCAAAGGGTCTGAAAATACTAAATTATTCAAATCCAAAAATTTCCAGTACCACGTCGTATTTTTTAAATTCACTAGGCGATACCAAAAATTTCAAGGAGACACCGAAAAATTTCATGAAATAGTAAGGAATTTACGGTGGATTTATTTAATTTCCGGTATTTTGTACCAAAAATTTCAAAATATCCAGTATATTCTAATCGGTGATTTTGAAATTTCCTGGTTTAGTATTTACCTTTTGTAACACAAATTTTGAAATTTTTAAAGCTTTGCAGCATGTATCTGAAATTTCAAAATTTATGATAGTTCAATTTTATAAAAAAAAATACTGGAAATTTCTAAATTTTCAATAGTTCATGTTTTCCTAATTTCCCCCCTCTTTTTATTCATTATTTTAGTGAGGGTCAGGGGCAAAGATTGTTAGACGACGACCACATATCTAGAGTAAGGGTGAATAGATACCTAATTAAAATTCTAGACACAAATCTAGTTTTAAAAAATAATTTTCTAAGAGTTTAAGTGGAAGAGCTTTTCTGAATAAGTTGTCTTTACGAATGTTATTGGAAACTCGGATATGCAAATTTGAGAGCAAAAATAGAGTATGAAATAGGTGTGATAATTGAATTAGTACGCTTGAATCACTTTACAACTTATTTAACGTTTGTATCAATTTACTAGTAAAGCTATTTCCAATGGCAATATTAGAAAGAACAACCAAAGTTAATTTATCAAACACTTGGTGTGCAAGTGAATTTTCAGAATTTTTCCTTAAGTTATGTTGATACACAAAACCGCTTATAATCAGAAGTGATTTTAAGCTATATCAACACTTGATTTAAAATCAAAAACAGTTCGGAAAATTTCTTATAATTTAGTTGATAACTCAATGCTATTTGATAAATTGATTGATGAATATCAAAGCAAGTAAAAGCAAAAATAAAAGAGACACAAGGAATTTATCTTCACAGTTCCCCACTTTCGTCATCGCATGTGAGTACGTCAGCGCCAAATATCAATGGAATTAGGATAATTCTTACTATGATAAAAAGTCGATACAAGAGAAGTATTCATGAGAAACTCCACAAACCATAAGCTTGTTGTTGATTCAACTCATTATCTTCCTTTGATCTTGAGAAAGACCTAGAACACAATAGTTGAAAATTGACTATCTGGATCTTGCTACTCCTTTGCGTACTTTATCTCCAAAGCTTTCGCGCATCATAAATTTTATCTATTGTTCCACAAGACTTCAATTGAAATCTGTCGTTCCCTCGTTACTTCCTTTGCGTTATTTATCTCCAAAGGATCCCTTACGTTCTTTATCTTCAAAGGACTTCACCTGACCGCAATTACCTCTTTAATGTCTTGGATGAAAACCCCTGAATTAAGCAATGATATTGGAGGACAAACCTACGGGTTTTCTGGATGAAGACCCCTATAAATCTCAACCAATATCTTCGGTTACACAAGAACCTAATTGGACCTTATCAAACCTCGCCTAAATGGAACCCCAATGGAACATCGTTACAATGTAATGCTTGTGATTACGCATAGGCTGGAGGTTGAAGATGAAGAGCAAATGTAGGCTAATTTTATGGTATCATCAAGTTATGAATGATGCATGAATGAGTATTTATAGTTTTGGAACATTTAGGGAAAAAGGAAAAATTCAGAATTAAAAAGATTTGAGAAAATTGACCAAATAATCAATATGTGTCGACCTATAAAATAGATGTGTCGATATGTGATACGGTGGGAGAACTGACTTGTTTGTTTTGCATTTGATCGCAAATGTTGCGGATAACAAGAGTCGCCACCAACTTTTCTTTTATCCAATTAAGGGAAGACGAAAAGAACAGGAAAAGACATTCGTTAGATTCTGAGTAAGGGAGGTGGTTATGAAAAGGGAAGGTGCTAGCACCCTTTCCATCCGTAGTTATCTACGGGCTCTTAATTTCTTTAGCTCACTTTAAATTGTTTCTTTTTTTGTGTGTGTGTTTGAAAAGATTTTTGAAAAGGCATTTCGCTTTGACTTCGTAATGATTCACGCTGGAATGTATACGAAGTGTTTGGAAATGTTTTGTTTTGGAAAAGACTTTGTAATGATTCACGCTGGAATGTATACAAAGCATTTTGAAAAGTTTTGAAAGTGTGAGGTGTATGAAATGTTTTGATTGAGCAAGCAAAAGAGACTTATTACCTACTCAGAACGGTCGTTTCCGTGTTATTTTGCTTTCCTTTATAATAAGGCTATCCGTACCGTGGATTGATAGGTAACCTTATTCGTTGGATGTGAAGGGACATTCTAAGGGACAATCTGATGGTCACTGAAAGCAACTTGTAGGGATATCCTAGCATATTCGTAGGGACGATCATCATTTTTCGTAGGCGACAATCGAGGGACTATGATCTTTTAAGTCGAAGGGACTATGATGATATTTCGTAGGCAACCATGCTAAGATATCCCCACGTTCGAGGGACTTGACCATTTATAAGGCAACGAGAGAGGGTACCCTAGGGGTGTGCGTGTGTTAAAAAAGTGTGTTGTTTTCAGATATTGATCATATGATTAGTGATCTATGTTGATTTTTATCTTGCCATACACGCCTAGTTACTAGCAGTTTAATAGGTGCAGAAAGTAAATTGCGGAAATGTAAAGGGTCCTACGCTATTACATGGTTTTGGGGCAGATACATAATAGGAGTTGCGGAAAGTAAATGCGGAAAATAAAATCTACGCTATTACATGATAAAAAAATTGCAACCTATACATCCTTTCTAGAATTTAAAATGCAAGAAAAATAAATAACAGAAGAGAAACTATGCCCTAGTATTTTTTGTTGTTTTTGAAAATTAGAGTTTATGTGAAAATAAACTAATTCTAATTGATTTTAATTAATTAAGAAAAATAAGTGAATACTAACCTAAATTAAATTAATTAAGTTAGTTAAAAAAAGGTATTTGTGAAATTATCTAATTAACCTAATTACTAATTTAATTAATTAATTACTTAAAAAACAAAAGCAGAAAATAAATAAAAATATGAAAACAAAAAAAACATCTTCTGGCAGAAGCTGCCCCAGAAGTTGGGACTTCTGAGAGTGGAAGCGATGTGGGCATCCAGAAACTGGAGTTTCTGGTGAGTATCCTGCTGAGCGTGTCCAGAAGTTGTGGTTTCTGCATGTGAAGGGGTCCAGAAGCTGGAGCTTTTGGGATGTCTGGCGTTGGAAAGGGTCCAGAAGCTGGAGCTTCTGAAGACTCTGGATTTGGAAAGTCCAGAAGTTGGAGCTTCTGGGGACTTCTCATCTGGGGCCATCCAGAAGCTGGAGCTTCTAGTGCTGAGGAGACCCAAAAGCTAGAGCTTCTGGTGCTGGGGACACCCAGAAGCTGGAGCTTCTAGGGACTCTGAAACCTGTAAAAAAAAATAATGAAACAAACAACAAAAGGTGGGGTTTGAACCCACGACCTGAGAGATAGAGAGTGACATGGCGTGCGCAAGGTGAACCGCTGGGGCGGTGATACATCCATTTATACTGCTGGACTTATAAACATGTAAGTGTTGTTGGTCCCTAAGTCAGAAGTGTCGGAGCAAGGCTCCGGTCGTCTTCTCCGGCCATCTGGAATTTCAAATCCTGCAAAATAATCAAGATAAATGCAAATAAAGGACCCTACCCCCTAATTCGAACCCTAGGAATCCAATGGTGGTATCTTTAAAGCCTGAAAGTCCCTGTATCAGTGGGTTCGAAACTCACAGCTCCTATGCCCTAACAACGACATCATGGGATTTAAGCCCTAAAGCTCACATGTAACATGTTGTACCTGTTCTAAACAACATCCTGAGATCATACAAACACAGAAAAATAGTTAGTAATGCATGGATTAAGAGAAACGATTTTGTGACATTTACCAAATCGGAGCAGCGTGGGAGGCTTGATCTAGAGTGTTCTGGGGTCGTGTAATGATGTGAATCAACCCCTGGGAACTTCAGGAACACGAATGAGTGCCTAGAATGGCTTGAATCTGCCTGGAAATCAAAACACGATTTTGCAAGTTTTGAGAAAAATTTGAGAAATTTCTAGGGTTTGTAGGAGGCTAGCAATCTGTGTAAGAGGCTACAAATTCGTCCCTTTGTCTTGTGAGAATGCTAAGTATATATAGGAGAGTGTATTAGGTCAAGCATTGAGTGGGAAAAATATTGCCTTAAATGCAAAAATATTTGATTGAAAATTTTATCAAATCTTTCCAAAAGTGGCTCAATCTTGTCTTGATTCTTCTTGCACGAAATTGACAGCTTGTAATGAGCTATCTTGGACCCCAAGCCATGCAAATATCAAGCCCAACTTACCTTATCTTTTATTTTTATATCTTATTTAATTAAATTTGAATTTTGGATATTTAATTCAAAAATAAATTAAATAAATAAGGAAGAGGCGTGGCAAGGAGTGTAGAGGTCAAGGATAATCTCAAGAATAAGTTTGGATCATGAGAACTTAGGCCCATTTAGGAAAATCTTAAATTTGCCAAGCATTTTTCTTCATGTACCTCCTCAAAAATGCTCAACTTGCACAATTTATATCTTGCTCAATTTTCCACATTATTGGGTGTTTTTGGACTTTTTAGAAAGCTCAAGATGTATTCTAAACATACCTTTTGGTTTCATCTTAATTGAAGTTTCCATGCTCATGAACACTTCTTTACAAAAAGATGACTTTTGTTGACTATTCTAGAAGGACCTGTAATGTTTTGATCCATAATTTCCAAATGAAGTATTTCCAACCCAAGCTTGTGAGACATGAAATTGTAGAGAATTGAATTCTCTTCAAAATGAGCTTTGGTGGAGAAATTTCTGATAAATTATGTGAAAGTTATGCTTGGTCAAAGTTCTGTTGACTTTTGTCTAAAGAAGCCCTAATTTAGAAACTTTGACTTTTGATCAGATCTTGACTTTTTCTTGATGAATCATGATCATATCCTGATCAAATGATGAATATGACTTCAAAATATTGATGTTGACCAAAAATTATGAAGTTTGACTGTATGTTGACCATAGTTGACTTTTTGTCCACTACAACTGATTTTCAGCTATCTGAGCCTTTGGATGAGCAACTTAGACTTGTAAGGCTTGGAACTTGATATGAGGATTCTATGAGGTATATGATGAGATATGATGACCACCTTGTGGAATTCTTGAGTATGGAGCCATAGATTGTCTTGAGAGGAAAGAGGGTAAATTTTGGGGTATAACACGATACATAGGTTATTTTTAAGCTGTATGTGTCGACATATATAAGGCTGTGTGCCGACCTAACCAAGTTAGAATCTATAGGATTTAAAATAATATCAAATGTGTCGACCTGGAAATCGGATGTCCAGAACATAAAATAAGAATTTTTGCAATTTCATGCCCCCACCTGAAAAATGGATGTGTCAACACATGCAATAGAAAATTATGCAAAAACTTGTTTTCAATGACATGTCAATTTCAAAAGGACTTTTAATGATTCCTAAGACCTATAATGCAGAGGAGTGTCACTAGAAATAGAGATACCGTCCAATGTACATAGGTGCAAGCTTTTCCCAATTTTGACATCATTCAAAATATCTAATAGCGAAGTTGTACTCACAAACTCCCTTTTCTTTATGATGGTAAAACTTGCGATGATGCATTCCTTGTATTTATTGAAGGATCCCCCCTGAATTTATGCTTCCTAACTTCATATCGCATATACTTCTCCCCTTTTGACAACATCAAAAATATAGATAGAAAACCGTGAGAAGTACCATTGTTCCATCAAAAATCATCCAGAGACTATTTTGCATAGAAGAACAACAATTACATATCCCCATATATATGTAATAATGCGAAATTTTTAAATAACGAGCAAGCAACATTACAACGAATGTAATGCAATACACAAAGAATAAACAAGCAGGAAATAACAATAACGTCAAGGTGTTTTTGTAGCATCACGATCACGTAACACTTTATAATGGAACTCCCGATGCCGCACACGCATGTGCCTAGTATAGCGACAAGAATATGTCGCTACTAAAACAAAAATGAAGTCGTTTGTCATGCCATGCAACCAAGACAACAAGAAACACATATTGCAAATAACATGCATACAAATAGCTCAAGCAAAATTGCGACAAGAAAGAATATACAAAGCACATGCTTTCATTTCATGAACAAACTTATTCAAATGTGAAAGAATTAATACATGAAGTCATTATAAGCGTATAGATCAAGATATCACAATGGTTATCAATCAAGAATTTTCGAAATTGAACATTCGTGGTTTTCATAATTTAAAAGAATATCAAGCATTTTTAGAAGTAAACTAGTAATATGCATTAAGGAAAATCTTACTTTCAAGGAAAAATTGAAACGATATTACCTCACTCTTGAAGAAATAGAAGTCACTCTCACAGGATGTACAATAATCAAACACAAAGTTAGAGTGAAAATATAAAGTGCAAGCAACAAGATGGAATTAAGTAACATTTAAGATATCAATTATCCCCAATTCTCCATGTATATTGACAAAAGGTTCGTTTGCGAGTGGTTTAGTGAAAATATCGACAAGTTTATTTTTGCTATCAACATGCTCAAATGCAACATCCCCATTTTCAACATAATCACGAAGAAAGTGGTGATGTATCTTAATACATTAAGTATGTGAATGTAGTATAAGATTTTTGGTTAGATTAATGACACTAGAGTTGTCGAACATGATAGGAACACATGAAAGTTTAATATCAACATCAAGCAGTTGTTGTTTAAGCTATAAAATATGGGCACAACAAGTACCGGCTGCCACGTATTCCACCTCGGCTGTTGACAAAGCGATGAAAACTTACTTTTTACTATGCCAACTCACCAAGGATTTTTGAAACATGTGAAAAGTTCCACTAGTACTTTTCCTATCCAATTTGCAATCGTAAAAATCGGAATCAGATTAACCATCCAAGGTACAATCGTTTCCCTTGGAATACCAAAGCCCAAGGGGGTTTCAATCGGAGTTATGAGTGAAACGTTTTTACCTGATTTGTAAAGGTTGCTCCGAGAGTACGAAGATGGGAATGAAAGTGATGAACTTGAGTTATACCTCTCTCTCTCTCTCTCTCTCTCTCTACTATCTTAAAAATATGATTTGTTATGTCTATCCACCAATCAAGGCCTTAAGAATACATATCTCTCTCTACTATCTTAAAAAGCTAATTTGTTATGTCTATCCACTAACCAAGACCTTAAGAACACATGCAACACGTTTAAGCTCCAAAATGCCCTTCAACTAACTGATATTTACTAATATACCAAGTGTAATACGGTGAACTGACTTTGAGAATTGTTTTGCTTTTTATCGCAAAAATGTTGCGGATAGCAAGAGTCACCACCGACTTTTCTTTTATCCAATTAAGGGAAGGTGAAAAGAACAGGAAAAGACCTTCGTTAGATTCTGAGTAAGGGAGAAGGTTATGAAAAGGGAAGGTATTAGCACCCCTTTCCATCCGTAATTATCTACGGGCTCTTAGTTGCTCTTAAATCATTTTAAAAAATTTGCTTTCTGTGTGTTTGACAAAAAAAAAGTTTTGAAAAAGGCATTTCGCTTTGACTTTGTAATGATTCATGTAGGAATGTATACAAAGTGTTCGGAAATGTTTCGTTTTTGAAAAGTGTTTGAACTTTGGCAAAAGTGTGTGGTGTGAAAAGTATTTTGTTTGAGCAAACAACTAAAAGTCTTATTACCTACTCAGAAATGGTCGTTTTTGTGTCATTTTACGTTCCTTTAGAATAACGCTATCCATACCATTAGTTGGTAGGTAACCCTATTCGTTGGATGTAGAAGGGACATTCAAAGGGACATCGGATGGTCATAGAAGGCAACTTGTAGGAAGTATCATAGCACATTCGAAGGGACGATCATCACTTTTCATAGGCAACAATCGAGGGACGAGATCATGTATTCGTAGGCGACATCGTGGGTCTATGATCTTTGTATCGAAGGGACTATGATGATATGTTTGTAGGCAACGATGCTAGGATACCTCTACGTTCGAGGGACTTGACCATTTGTATTCGTAAGGCAACGAGAGAGAATTACCCTAAGGGGTGCATGTGTGAAGAGAGTGTGTTAAATTCATATATGTTATCTTGCAAATTAGAGGTTATCTATGTCCGTTTTATCTTGCCATACACGCCAAGTTACTAGCAGTTTATAGGGTGCGGAAAGTAAGTTGCGGAAAGTAAAGTGCGGAAAAGTAAAGTCCTACGCTATTACATGGCTTTGGGGCAGTTACATAATAGGAGTGCGGAAAGTAAAAGTCCTAATTAAACTATTACATCCCATAGGCAGTTACATAATATTGAAAAGAAAAGCGAGAGAAATGGCCCGAAACGCTACAACCTGTAAGCAGATACATAATCGGAAAATACGAGAAAACTCGCGTAAGAGAAAAATGTTAGTAAAAATAAGATTTTTAAGTGAGGAAAAAGTTTTCAAGTTAGTCATGATAATTAGATGATAAGATAATTTTTTGGTAATTTTCTGGATCGATTTTGATAATTAAAAGCAATTAAAAGTCAATTTAATGGTTAATTAACAATTAATTAAAATATGCATGCAAAAATATTAAATTTAATGTCAAAAATTAAATAAACATTTTTCTGATTAAAATGCAAAAGGAATTGCCAGGGCCAAGGATCGAACTCACGCCCTCTGGAGAAATCAACCAACAGGTTGCCATCTGAGCCAAGGATGCTTGGTGTTTCTAATCTGCATTCAGTGGTTTATAACTGTAAACGTGTCATAATTATATAATTCAAACACGGTCAACACGCGTGGGACCCAGTTGGAATGGATGAGCGAATCAGAACAAGCCATGATGCCACACAAGCCACACCGGTCTCCGATCCAGTCAACGACGCTGGAGCTCTAGCTCCGGTCGTCTTCTCCGGCTAGTCCAAACTCCAAACTTGAAAAATAGCAAAAATAAAAAGCAAAGGGATACCCTACCCCCTAAATCGACCACGGCAAACACGATGGTGGTGTCCGTTTGGTCTGAAAGTCCCTGTATCAGCCGGTTCGAAGCAAACAGTTCAAAAAAACCTAACAATGGCAAAACGCGATTTGGACGTTCAAGCTTGAGAACGATGACCCAGATCCTTTCTATGGTATCTCATGAACATGTTAGAATGATTAGTTTCGATTAAAACAAGCAGATATTAAAAATTTGAATTCAAGAAAAATATGAATATGTATGTTCATGTATGGCACGATTCAGGCAGATTTAACCATGGTTTTTGATGTGTACTTACTCATTCTTACCTCAGGAACACAATGGAATGATCAAGAGTGGCTGGAAAGACAAATTCGATTTTTGCCAACTTTGTGAAAAATTTGGAATTTTAGGGTTGCTTCAAGAAGCTAGGGTTTCGTCCTTTGGTCTTGTGGATGTGTTGTGTATTTATAAGGCAAGAGTTTGAAACAAAAAGAATGAAAAAAGATATGCTCTTGAATGCAAAATATTTTCTCTTTCAAATTCAAATCAAATCTTTTCAAAATTTGATTTTTCCTTCCTTGCATGAGCTAGCACGAATTTGACATGTCTTGTGGGCTTCCTTGGTCCTCAAGCTTGATAAAAATCCAACCCAACTTAAATTATACCTTGTTTTCATATTTTATTTAATTTAAATTTGAATTAAATGCTTTTTAAATTCAAAAATAAATCAAAAAAATAGAAAGAGGTCGTGGCAAGGCATCAAGTGGTCACAAATAATATTATGGTCAAGTTTGGATCATAAAATTATAGGCCCATTTGGAAAAAATTGGATTTTGTCAGATATTTTCCTTTGTGCAATTCTTCAAAAATGCCCAACTTGTGCAAGGTGTGTTTTGCTTAATTTTTAACATTTTTGAGTGTTCTTGGACTTTTTAGAAATATCTAGATGTCCTATAAACAACCTCTTTGGTTTCATCTCAATTTGAGTTTCCATGCTCAATAACACTTCTTTACAAAAAGTTGACTTTTTGTTGACTTTGAAAAGGACCTGTAATGTTTTGATCCATATCTTCAAAATGAAGCATTTTTTGACCATGCTTGTGAGACATGAGGTTGTAGAGAATTGAATTCTCTTCAAAATGAGAGGTGGTGGAAAAATTTCTGATAAAGTATGAGAAAGTTATGCTCAGTCAAAGTTCAATTAACTTTTCTCTAGAAAACCCTAATTTAGAAAGTTTGACTTTTGATCAAATCTTGAGTTTTCTTGATGAATCATGATCAACCCTTGATCAAATGATGAATGTTACTTCAAAATATGGATGTTGACCAAAAATCATGAAGTTTGACTGTATGTTGACCACAGTTGAATTTTTGTCCAATAGAACTGATTTTCAACCATCTGAGCAATTGTTTGAGGAATTTTGACTTGTAAGGTTTGAAACTTGACATGGAGATTCGTTGAAGCATATGATGAGGCATGATGACCATTGGAGATGTTGGGAACCACCTTGATCTGAGAATTTCCAAAACCCTAGTTGGGGTTGACTGCCTAGGAGAGGGTTTGTCTGATCAACCCTTGAGGAATCCTTGAGTATGGATGTATGAAATGCCTTGAGGAGTAGGAGGACAAATTTTGGGGTATGACACCAAGTAGTTACATTCTAACAATTTATTTTTTATTCTAACCATTCTTTTCTTAATTTCATTCCAAACAAAACCTTATCTTAACAACTTTTAATAAATATATATTCTTAATGACATCTTTGACACCTAGTAATCATTAGGTCCTACTAACTTATTGTCATGCTTATAGAAATAGGGATATTATATGACTTATGTTGTCAAGATGGCATCTTTGTACCTAATGCTGGATATATTCACATGTGTGTATTGATGAATGATGTAACCTCCCCACTAACCAACACAGGTCCTTTAAGCATCCTTTGGCCTCACTCACACACTTTTCGGGGAACTTCTCAGAAGGTCACTAATCTCATTACTACTCCAAGTCAAGCACGCTTAACTGTGAAGTTTTTATGGTTAGGCTACCGAAAAGAAGATGCATCTTGTTGGTATACGTAGTACCCGTTAATCCTTATAAGCCTCCTTTAACCATGCAGTCCCTTACTTGCACACTCTCAGGATCCCTCTCATTCCGATGTGACGATCACTGTTAGTCCTCTTTAGCCTCGAGTATTATATACGGTGTAACCACCCCCTCCTTCTTTGGCCTCAGATGTTACAAATGACGGGACCGTGACGCCATGTAGGCAATGTCACCGCTGTAACCCGTCATATATGGAATTCCACTTAGGACTCATCTGTTTTTATCATGCAGTGTGCTGGTACAAGTCTCTTGGTGTGATGCACATGACTAACTCACAGAGGTTGTGAATGTGTAATCTATATACCGGGTAGAACGTACTCTTGGATTCCTCGTACATGGGTACGAGTATGCCAATTTTTTTTGGCCATTGTGTCGAGCCTTGTGCCAGATATTTTAGATTGTTTGTGGCAATTGTGCCATGCCTTATGTCGGATACTTCTCTTGGGATTGTGGCCTTGTGCCAGATATGTCTTCTTGTTGCCTCATTGGTTATTTATGGGGCTTCTAGTGATGATATTACCTCTTGTTGTGTATGTTTGCACCAAACTACGAGGAAACCCCGGATCCACTGCGAATCTGTTTTGATGTATGCACCCTGTAGAACTGAGTGAACCTCTAAGATAGGGAGACTCAATGAGATTTAGTAATCTCATCCCATTCTAATTATTATTTTTTGAGATTGTTTGAGGCATAACCGAGGTAAGGATAAGATGACTTAGGTTATCAACGATGTTTCTTGGCGAAATTTTGTTCTTCTGCATCTTTCTACTTTGTACTTGTCATACCCCAAAATTTGCCCTCCATCTTCTCAAAAGATTTCATACATCCATACTCAAGGGTTCCTCAAGAGTTGATCAGACAAACTCTCTCCTAGACAATCAACCCAAACTAGGGTTTGGTATCTCTCAGTTCAAGATGGACTTCCAACATCTCCAATGGTCTTCATGCCTCCTCATATGCTTCAAAGATTCTCCATGTCAAGTTTCAAGCCTCACAAGTCAAGTTTCCTCAGACAATTGCTCAGATGGTTGAAAATCAGTTGTATTGGACAAAAAGTCAACTGTGGTCAACATACAGTCAAACTTCATAATTTTTGGTCAACATCCTTATTTTGAAGTTACATTCATCATTTGATCAAGGGTTGATCATGATTCATCAAGAAAACTCAAGATTTGCTCAAAAGTCAAACTTTCTAAATTAAGGTTTCTAGGTGAAAAGTCAATGAACTTTGTTGATCATAACTTTCTCATACTTTCTCGAAATTTTCCACCAAAGCTCATTTTGAAGGAAATTCAATTCTCTACAACTTCATGTCTCACAAGAATGTCCAAAAATGCTTCATTTGAGAGGTATAGCTCAAAACATTCTGTCATTTTCAAAGTCAACAAAAGTCAACTTTTGATTTGAAGATATATTGAGCATGGTAACTCAATTGAGATGAAACCAAAGACATTGTTTAGAGGACTCTTAGAGCTTTCCAAAAGTCCAAGAGCACTCAAAATGTGGAAAATTGAGCAAGTTACACCATCCACAAGTTGGGCAATTTTGAAAGAATGCACAAAGAGATACTTCAAAAATCAAATCTTTTGCAAATGGGCCTACTTTTTCTTCATCCTAACTTATTCCTCATGCAATTAGGAGTATCCAAGCCCAATGCCACGAATTTTATTTTATTTTCCTATTTAATTTGGAATTTATTCATTTAAATACAAATTAAATTGAAAAATAAATATAAAATCAAATTAATTACAAATTTGATTTTTACTCTTTCCTTGAGATCCAATTAACTCACAAATGCCAGCAATTTCGAAAATTGATCAAATTTGGCAAGATTGGATTGAGAATTAATCAAATTTCGAAAATTTGATTTTGTGAAAAAATCAAAATTGATTTCCATTGAATATTGATCAATTCTTTCCCAAATCAATCCCAAATCCATCCATCATATATACTTGATGCATACCAATCACAAGAGGACAAAAAAATTGCCTTGGAAACCCTATTCTCAAACTCAAAAAACCGTGTTCTTGAAGCAACTTGCAATCCTTGTTCCAGCTCGTTTCAATTGATTTTGAGGATCCAAGCACGTTCCTTGATACCCCAGGAGTGATTCCAGATACTTACATCATTCAAAACCATCCAGAATTGAGAAATCCAGAACTCGGTTTGTCAAACTTTTTCCAAATTCGATTTTAAACATTCATGCATATTTAACGTGTTTTGTTGTTTGTTTCATGTTTAGAATGAAGTTTGGAAACTTTCTGCATAGCTTGATCGCGTTTTCGTGACCTGAATCGAAATCCACCATGGCTAGGGTTTTCTGGTTCGAATTGGGGCTTCCTAAAACACATAAAATTGGACCAAACTAGGCATACCAGAGTGATCGGGGGATGAAAACGAATTGATACATGTGTTCATAATGCATTTATATTACTTGTGCTTGATTTTCCATGTAGCCAGGGCCTGTAGCGTCGAAGAAAAGCCGACGCAAGCTTTTGAAAATTCAAAACGAAAGAGACGAAGTCTGGCGCGCAAGGGAGGCAGTCAGAAATTGACACTTGTTCTCTTCCACTCGCTCTGATTCAGTGACACGCGTGCACGTTGGATCAGATGGCAAAGGCGTGGGGATATGAGAGCGAGGTCATGAGTTCGATCCTCATCAGGACCAGCTTGGTTTTTCCTTTTCACAAACTCAATATTTTCCATATTTTCATATTTTTCAATATTTTGCATTATTTTTAATTCTTTTCATAATTTTTATTTCTGCATTAAAAAATTACCAAAAAATATTTTATTTTCACATTTATTTTCTAAAAATCTTTATTTAATTTAATAAATTAAAAAACATATTTTTGCATGCATATTTATTTTTATTTGTAATTTTGCATTTAAATCATTGTTAATTAGTTTTTAATTATTAAATTGCATTTAAAAAATCCCAAAAAATTATTGTAGCATATTTATCTTATTTCCAGCATATATTAATTTTCTCATATTAAAATTTGCATTTTTTCTAACATTTTCTCTTATTTCGATTTCATCATATTTTCCGATTTCTTATTCTTTCACAGGTTGCTCCGATTCGGACGTTTTCTTTTTATCGTTCTATTCTTTCCAATAATGTAACTGTCTATGGGATGTAATAGTTTAATTTAGGACTTTATTTTCCGCATTTTAAATTCTGTATCTGCCCCAAAGCCATGTAATAGCGTAGGACATTTATCTTTCCGCACTTTACATTCCGCATTTTACTTTCCGCACCCTATAAATTGCTAGTAATTAGGCGTGTATGGCAAGACTAAAATTGAACTTAGCCCACTAATTTGCAAGATAACATATTCTGAAATCGACACAGTTCTTTCACACACGCACCCCTTAGGGTAATTCTCTCTCGTTGCCTTTGCGATTTCAAATGGTCATGTCCCTCGAACGTAGAGGTATTCTAGCACCGTTGCCTTCCAAACAAATCATCATAGTCCCTTCGATACAAAGATCATAAGACCCACGATGTCGCCTCCGAATACATGATCTTGACCCTCGATTGTCGCTTACGAAAAATGATGATAGTCCCTTCGAATGTGCTAGGATACTTCCTACAAGTTGCCTTCTATGACCATCCGATGTCCCTTCGAATGTCCCGCTTACATCTAGCGAATGGAGCTACCTACTAACTAATGGTATGGCTAGCGCTATTCTAAAGGAATGTAGAAGTACAACAAAACGACCAATTCTGAGTGGGTAAATAAGTCTTTTAGTTGCTCGCTCTATCAAATGCTTTTCACACCACACACTTTTTTTCAAAGTTCAAATTCTTTTCAAAAACATTTCCGAACACTTTGTATACACTCCTACATGAGTCATTACAAAGTCAAAGCGAAATTCCTTTTTTCAAAACATCTTTATCAAACACACAGAAAGCAATTTTTAAAAAGTGATCTAGAGCAACTAAGAGCCCGTAGATAACTACGGATGGAAAGGGGTGCTAATACCTTCCTTTTCATAACCATTCTCCAACTCGAATCTAACGAAGGTCTTTTACATTACTTTTACCTTCCCTTAATTGGATAAAAATAAAAGTCGGTGGCGACTCTTGCTATCCGCACATTTGGATACAAAATCCTACAAAGTCGGTTCACCGTATTCAGGTGGCGACTACTGGGAGATACCCTAAAAGAGAGAATTGCCTTAGGGATTTCTAGATAACCTTTAATGCTTTCTGTTTGAATTGTATGCTTTATCTTTAAGGGTTACTTGGGTATTATATTGTTGGGGGATCCTACACCCGGATCCGGGTTTCCTTTTAGGTAAGTAGCATTAGATCATTGCGACCGTTAGACGTATAACTAAACGGTCAACATGATGACTACGTTAGCGTGACACTTTGGTTGTCCCGATACTCTTCATTCCCAAGTTGAAGAAAGTATTTGGCTTCTGCGTGGTGTCATCAAGCGCTAATTAAACTTTTAGAACCTTAATTGACCCATCTTAGCCATTAGAAGGTAGTGAGATGGCCGGCTTTGGTGTAGACCGAGGTTGGTTGATACTCGATGCTACGCTCATTGAGATTAGACTTTTGGGACATTTTCGATCGACCACTTGGCCGTCGTATTGAAATAAGCGCCTACGAAAGATCGTGATATGAGATTCCTAGAACCCGGTTACTATTATAGGACAGGATGAACCAACTCAAACTCTTGGTAGGGTAATCACCTATACCTCATGCAAGCCTTAAACATAGGCTCATTGTGTGAATTGTTTGTGTGTGCTAAACATGACATCATGACATCATTCGCATTACATATCATTTCTAACTATTTCAAGGACCTAGGGATTTATCTTTGCTCTGTTTTGTAGGGATTATGGCTTCTAGAAAGACTATCCGAATCAACTTCTTGGGTATCCCTTCTCAACTCAAAGAATTGGTTTCAGAAATTCCCGACCATGCTCAGTTCATCAAAAGACATGGTTATCTACTTGATTTGGTTATCTCCGGTTTTGAAGAAGATATGATGCATGTCCTATTCCAGTTCTTTGATCCGAAACACCATTGCTTCACATTTCCCGATTATCAGTTGGTTCCTACCTTGGAAGAATTCTCTAAGCTACTTGGGATACCTATTCTCGACCAAATGCCATTCACCGGTTTGGAAAAGGTTCCTAAGTTCGAAGACATCGCATCCGCCTTACACCTTAAGCGCTCAGACATTGAAGCCAATTGGGAAACTAGAAGTGGAGTTAAAGGTTTACTTTCCAAGTTCCTAATTAAGAAAGCCCGAGAATTCCTCAAAGTTATGAGTTTCCATGCATTTGAGAATATTGTGGCCTTGCTAATTTATGATTTGATTCTATTTCCTAACTCGGATCAATTCATAGATGTCAATGCCATCAAGTTGTTTCTTACCCGTAATCCAGTGCCTACTTTACTTGGAGATATCCTGCATTCTCTCCACACTCGTACTACTAAGCGACAAGGAACTCTCATGTGTTGTATACCGTTACTTTCCAGGTGGTTTATTTTGCACCTTCCTCCATCAGTTTTGAAGAATGAACAAAGGTTGAGATGGTCTCAAAGATTGATGTCACTCTCTCATTCAAATCCGTTGGAATCTTTTCTCTCAAAAGGACTTCACATTCATTGGCGTTGTGGAGAATTCCCTAATGTACCACTACTTGGTATAAGGGAGGTATTACTTACAACCCTTCTAGCTCTCGTCGGTTTGGGTTTGCTCGAAGAGATGGTCCACATGATATGCTTCTCCAAGATGTTGTGTTCGACTACAATCACGATCTCGAATTACCGAAAGGTTTATACATGCTTGGGGCATGGTAAAGAAGCGATACCAAGACTTTGGGGCACGAACTCCATTCCTTGGGAACCTTACCTCAAATGGGTGCGAGCTCGAGCTCAAAACCTCATGATGCCATTCACTGTTCTACCGGTAATTATGGAACTGTTGCTATAGGTGGCGTACCCTATCTTGTTCTCCATCGACATGCCTCGATTTTGAAGACTTGAAGAGATCCGGATTCAACTAAAGAAGAAAGGATACCTTTGAAGCTCAGTGCTATGCAAGCGAGAAGAAAGTGTTAGAGTTGACCAAGCTACTTCACGAGGAGCGAAGCATCAATGCCTACATCGGCACCAAGAGGAAGTGCCCATGGGAGACCTAGAGCTTTAGGATGTTTATGTTTTCTTTTACTGTTTCGAACTATCTTTTGTACTTAAAAAGAAAAAGAATAATAAAGAGAGTACTAATAAATGTTTGTTCATTGCTTGTTTAACAAATTTAAATCTCTAAGGTCCTTGAAAACATTGCATTGCATTCGCATAAACATTGCATAACATAGCATAACATTGCATCACAGGTACATTGGAGATTGGTTTTCTCATTTGCTCGCTATTTATTTTAGCAGAAATGGCTCTTGAATAGATCACAAAGATCTCCAGCTCGAATGCTCGGTTTGAGATGTTCACCAATTTGGTCTAAGGCCAAGAAGATTTGAAGAAGCTCATCAACAAGAAGAAGAAGGTTGTTGGTCTCCTCAACATGGGTAGCGCTTCAAAGGGGTCCAAAAGTGGTCGATCGGATCGAGCTCTCGGAGGAAGTGTCCATACCGGGGAGTACCAAGGGTGATGAAGGTGATCGTGAGCCAAAGAAAGAAGGAGAGGACCACGATTATAGCCAACACTCGATGAAGATGACAAGTACAAACAACTCGAAGACCGTCTAAATCTTGTGGAAAACACGAAGATGTCCGGCTGAACTTTGATGATCGAGTCTTGTTCTGTGTTGTGATTCCTCCCAAATTCAAAGTTCCTACTTTTGCCAAGTATGATGGCATGTCTTGCCCTAATTGCATTTGAAGTCCTATGTTCGAAAATCAATCCCCACACGATGATGAAAGTTGTGGATGCACTATTTTCAAGAGAGTTTGTCCGAACCCAGTTGGAATGGTACTATCGGCTAGAGAATGACCGTATCCGTACTTGGAGTGACTTGGTGATGCTTTCTGCAGGATGAGTACAATCTTGAATTGACACCCACCGCATGCAACTACAAAGCATGTCTATGGGTCGTGACGAGAAGTTCAAGGAGTATGCTCAAAAGTGGAGAGATCTAGCAGAGTTCAACCACCCTTGTCCAATAGGGAGTTGGTTGATATGTTTATGGAACAACGACAGCCCGTTCTTCAATCATCGATTGGAAATTCTTCATCCGGATTCACCGAGTGATATTGACGGCGCATTGAAGGTATCAAGAGTGGGAAGATTCATGAGACATCTTGAATCTTTGCGAAGAGATCTTTTGGTGCTAAGAAAGAAGCTAATCTGTATGGTCGAGCCGAGCCAAGACCGACCGTGCTCAATCTGTGGGGCGGTTGTGATCTCGAATCCTACATCGGCCAACCTCGGTGAGACAACGCGTAGCGTAGCGCGCCACGAAGCGGTTTACGAAGATCAACATGCCGCAAGCCTTGCAACACATGTTGAGCAGTGATTACCTTGAGGATCCTCCTCGAATGTCAACACTTCCTCTCCGGTACAATCCAAATGCTAAGTGTGCTTACCATTCCAATAGCCAGGGCACGACATCGATAATTGTTGGGCTCAAGAACAAGATTCAAGATATGATTGAAGCTAAGCGATTGAGTTCGATCCTCTGTTGAGACTCGAATGTGATCAACGCGCCTATGCCTAACCATGACAAGAGTTCCAATCTTTGGCGGCGATACTTATGTTTTCAACATAGATGACTTGACCATTCCTCGATGGTATTAAGAAGAATTTGTTGCAAGCGGTGTCAATCCGGGATGCCCGAGAATTGTCGTTGGTGCCCATCTGCGATGCTTGTGCTTGGTTGAGAAGACGTGTTCGATGCATGATGGATAACCGTGAGATACTATTTACGAAACCACCGTGCGTGTGTGAAGAAATGTCTAAGTTGAAGATTGACAATGCGACAAACTGTACCATCGTGTGGGATACCTTGGGGCAGCCAAGTGGAAAGTATGATTACATGGTGAATTACACGCTCACGAGAGCAAAATTCCTATTGAAGATGTTAAGGCGACGGATGGGGTGACGATTTCCAGAGACTATCTTGATGTTAACACAATAAGGATTTCCTCTCGATCCTGTGCCTAGAGTGGCACCTCTCGTTATCACTTCTCCAAGACCAATTCCATATTCCTCTGACAAAGCTATCCCTTGGAACTATGGAGCTGATGTTTACTATCATGGCGTCAAGCAAGATCCTCTGACAATTGAAGATCTTACCATTGGAGCTTCCATTCCTGACATTGACAACATCACCGGATCTAGTAAGGTGACCAGAACGGAAGGGTATTCTCTCCGAGATCTCTCCTCCAAAGACACGCGACTCCGAATTCCGTCTACTCCACCAATATCCCGCTAGAGGAAAGAACCGGCCCATCTTGCTCAACCGGAGTACCAAAGGAAGTTCTCAAGACACCTCAAACAAGAAATGGAGGAAATTAAGATCATCAAGAAGAGTGACTACAATGTTGTGGAGCAGTGGGACGACTCGTCCAAGATCTCCATGCTCGCTTTGCTCTTGTGCTCCGAGGCTCATGCTAATGCTTTGGTGAAGTTTCTGAAGAATGCTCATGTACCGCAAGACACTACCACTGATCAATTCGAAGTTTGTATTGCTAGCCTGGCTGCCAACAACGGCCTAGGCTTCTCTGATGCTGATTTGACTCCTTCCGGAAAGAAACACAACAAGGCCTTGCACATCTCTGTCGAATGTAAGGGCACTACCTTGTCTCATGTTTTGGTGGATACCGGTTCTGCTTTGAATATTCTTCCGAAGACTGCTTTTGATCGACTTGATGTCGAAGGGTTGGTTCTGAGACCTAGTGACATTATCGTGAGAGCTTTTGATGGTTCTAAGCGAACAGTGCTTGGAGAGCTCACTCACTGTTAAAGTCGGTTCCCGGACTTTTGACTCCACTTTCTTTGTCATGGACATCCGTCACCTACTCTTGCCTACTTGGGCCCTGGATACATGGGGCGGCATACCTCTACTTTGCATCAAAATCAAGTACCGGTGAAAGGGAAGGTTGTCACAGTATGTGGTGAAGAAGAGTATATGGTCGGTCATCTCCATCATTCCGATACCTCGAGATGAAGGGTGAATTCTTGAGACTCCTGTCAAGCTTTTGAAACAATCCCAGTCATGCACTGACTCTCCCGTCCACTGAAGTTACACAAGTCCTTAGGATGGCCACGAAAGATGCTCAAGCTGTTGAACAAGGAGGTAGTGCTATTTGGGGAACTCACGATCTTCCCTTCAAATCGACAAGACGGTTTAGGCTTCACCATCAAGGGTCGAAGATGATACGCGAACGTGCGGCCAACTTCCTTTCCGCATCAACAGTGGAATCCATGGTATAGAAGACAACGACTTGACATCGGCAAGTGGATCTTCCCAACTCCGGATAATGGGCTCGACAATTGGAAGAAAGACGTCATACCAATCTCCTTTAGCAGAGTAATTGCTCTTGTTTTGTTTTGCTTTTCGTATTTCTTTATGTTTTGAACAATAAACTTTGAAAGCCTAGTGCCTTGCCGGGCATCATGGCTCGTTTGAGGGTTATTATCATCGTTTGCGTATTTTCATTCAATAAATCGTTGGACTTTTGCATTCAATTGTGTTTTCTTTCTTTTACTTTATCACCCCTTCAAAAGCTATGTGTTTCTTACACACACCGTGATACAACGCAATCACTCGAATCTCGTTAATAACTATGCTAGTGCTAAATATGACTTTGATAATCCGATCTACCAAGCCGAAGGCGAAAGTGAGGAAGATTGTGAAGTGCCGGAGAACTTGCGGGGCGCTACGCAAGAAGAGCGAGTTATACACCACAAGAGCAAGTTGAGGTTGTGAATTTGGGTGCTTGACGAAGGCAGAGAGATCAAGATAGAGCGGGTCTTGAGAACAGTGTCAAAGAAAGATTGGTTCGGATGCTACGAGACTACATTGAAGTTTTGCTTGGTCATACGAAGACATGCCGGGTTTAGACATTGATATTGTGGTACACGATTGCGACAAAAGAGGTTTTCCCAAAGAAACAAGGTTCGTCGTATCGTCCGAGATGTCGAGAAAAATCAAAGCCAAGTCATGAAGCGCCAACGCGGTTTCTTAGCTGTTACATCTTATCCATAGTTGCTAATGTGGTGCTGTACCCAAGAAGGATGGCAAGGTGCGAATGTGTGGATTACAGATCCGACAAAGCGAGTCCGAAAGCGATTTCCACTTCCTCATATTGATGTTACGGTTGACAACACCGCCAACATAAGGTTTTCTCCTTTATGGATGGTTTCTCCGGTTAATCAGTTAAAATGGCTCCAATCTCAACAATAAGATGATCAACAACTGCACGCAGCTCAAGATCAAGCATCACAATTCTTCTCCATATCGGCCTAAGATGAATGGCGGGGAAGCCGCCAACAAAAACATTAAGAAGATTATCTGAAGATGACTGTGACTTACAAGGATTGGCATGAGATGTTACCATTCGCTCTTCATGGTTATCGCACTACCGCACGAACATCCACAGGGGCAACCCCCTTCTCTCTCGTATACGGTATGGAAGCCGTCTTACCCATCGAGGTTCTGATACCCTCAACTAGAGTCCTCCGGAGGCGAGTTAGGCGAAGGCGATTAGGTCGAACTCGCCTTGACCATTAACTTGATTGATGAGAAGCGACTCGCGTCCATACGCCATGGACAGATCTATCAGAAATGAATGATGAGAGCATTTAACAAGAAGGTCAAGCACCGAGTCTACCAAGTTGGTGATCTAGTAGTCAAGCGCATCATTCTTCCACAAGGTGATCCCAAGGGAAAATGGACTCCCACCTATGAGGGACCATTTGTAGTCAAACAGTTTTTTCGGAGCTATGATACTTAGCACCATGGATGGTGAAGACTTCCCACACCGTGAACGAGACATAGTCAAAAATACTACGCATGAAATAGACCCGCTAGGTCGGCGAACCTAGGCAAAAATAAGGGCATCTGGCGAACCAAAAGGTTCGGGCAAAAGTAAAGGATATATACAAAACATGTACACCAAGTCGAAAACCGAAAAGGCGGCTTGGGCAAAAAGGTATCGGTAGACGAAAACCGAAATGGCGGTCTAGGCAAAAGTTAGGGATTTAAGCGTGCGACTATGTCTCTTCGGATCACACCTGCACTACTATCGGCATTCAAGGTTCAAATGGCAAAGATCGGTCTACTCACTTTCTCTTGACAAGGAGATGAGATATATATGAGTACTAGCATAGTTGGAACTTAACGAGATTGTTTCCGCATAGCTTTTACCTTTCTTGTGTACAAACTACTTGGCCATACGTCACCTTTCAAATAAGCATAAATTTCTTTCTCTTTACAATTTCTTGTTGTTGTCGTTTGCAATAAGTCCAACGTTTGCTTTGAATGATTATACGCATTTGACAATAAGAATCTAATCACAAACATACGAAAAGAGAATATACAAAGTACTTACTTGCTCCGGAATTGGGACGACGAAAGTCACCAAAGTATTCCCCACGAGCATGATCCCCAAAGGTGTCACTCACAACACAACTTCCGGTAGAGCAAAGGGAATCCACGCTGCAATTCCGCTCAACTAAGTAAAGTTACATCGGTCTCAAGGTAACACCTCACCCCAGTCAAGGTATTTATCCCAGTCTCTCATCCGCCTTTTTCCCCACAATATCCGGACTCGAGACTTGGTCGATAGTGCATCGGAGGAACCTACATCTTCATTCCCGAGATTACAGCGGGATCCCGACTCTTCCAGCCCGTCTCCCGGAACTATCAATTTCTCTCGTGAGATCTACACTGAATCCCAAGAATACCTCCTAAATCGGCGGGATCTACATACAAGGTCCTCTCAGATCACCTCCCGATTCTCCTCGGAGGTCTACCTATGATCTCCAACAACGAGCTTCGGGTCTCTACCTCCCTCAACAATATCTAGGCCCAAGACTTGGTTAGTGCATCGGAGGAATCGTGGTATCTTTCTTCTCCTTCAGCGGGGACTTCCACCTAATTCCCCAGCAGAGTCGAATCTTCATCTTCTTCAAGATGGATATGTTTTGAAATATCCTGGCGTCTATCATTCATACATTTCTCATAAAGTCATAATTCATACGTCATTCATATACACCATCATGCATCATACTTTGCATAAAACTAACAAATATTCTATCAAAGTTTCTCTTGTTTTCTCCAAAGCAGTATGTATCATTCGACAAACAGGTCGAGATTAAGCCCGAACCGACGGAAAACTATCGAAAGACCACACTGGTTGTCCTCACGCGGTCCAGATTAAGCCCGATCGACGGAAAACTATCCGAAGACCGCCTCAATCCTCCGATATGACAATGGATCAACACCGATGCACAGAGGAAGCTATCCATATTTTGCCAACTACAATCTCCCTCGAGTAATCGGCAAAGATTTATTCGATTCCGATTGTCAACATGAGTCTAGCGTCGACTCGATTGCCTTGGATGGCATCTTAAGCCCATCTCCGACTACTTATCAACAGTGCTTCACTTTCGAGATCGCATATATGGTTAAAAATCAATACAAACCAATAACTTCATTCAAAATGAACACGAAGTCTAACGTATGACTCCTCTCGGATGGCATCTTAAGCCCATCTCCATGCTCCTTCGAGCGTCTGAGCCTGGCGTCGGCTCACTCCCAGATCGATCTTTCCGGATGGCATCTTAAGCCCATCTCCGTAATTATCAACATTCTCGAGTCTAGCGTACGACTCATCCTCCGGTAGTATCCAAATGGCATCAGAAGCCCATTCCGCATCGTCCACCAGCGGTGCAAATTTTCGGTGTACTCGTGTTCAATCATCTTCTACCTCCGGTCGCGAAGACAAGCATGTCAATCTAACCCTCCAGTACAAGAAGATTGAGCAGGCAGCTGTCATACCCCAAAATTTTCCCTCCATCTTCTCAAAAGATTTCATACATCCATACTCGAGGGTTCCTCGAGAGTTGATCGGACAAACTCTCTCTAGACAATCAACCCAAACTAGGGTTTGGTATCTCTCGTTCAAGATGGACTTCCAACATCTCCAATGGTCTTCATGCCTCCTCATATGCTTCAAAGATTCTCCATGTCAAGTTTCAAGCCTCATGTCAATTTTCCTCGGATAATTGCTCGGATGGTTGAAAATCGGTTGTATTGGACAAAAGTCAAGCTGTGGTCAACATACATCAAACTTCATAATTTTTGGTCAACATCCTTATTTTGAAGTTACATTCATCATTTGATCAAGGGTTGATCATGATTCATCAAGAAAACTCAAGATTTGCTCAAAGTCAAACTTTCTAAATTAGGGTTTCTAGGTGAAAAGTCAACTGAACTTTGACTGATCATAACTTTCTCATACTTTCTCAAAATTTTTCCCACCAAAGCTTATTTTGAAGGAAATTCAATTCTCTACAACTTCATGTCTCACAAGAATGTCCAAAAAATGCTTCATTTGAGAGGTATAGCTCAAAACATTACAGGTCATTTTCAAAGTCAACAAAAAGTCAACTTTTTGATTTGAAGATATATTGAGCATGGTAACTCCAATTGAGATGAAACCAAAGACATTGTTTAGAGGACTCTTAGAGCTTTCTAAAAAGTCCAAGAGCACTCAAAGATGTGGAAAATTGAGCAAGTTACACCATCCACAAGTTGGGCAATTTTGAAAGAATGCACAAAGAGAGATACTTCAAAAAATCAAATCTTTTGCAAATGGGCCTACTTTTTCTTCATCCTAATTTATTCCTCATGCAATTAGGAGTATCCAAGCCCAATGCCACGAATTTTTATTTTATTTTCCTATTTAATTTGGAATTTATTCATTTAAATACAAATTAAATTGAAAAATAAAGTATAAAATCCAAATTAATTGCAAATTTGATTTTTACTCTTTCCTTGAGATCCAATTAACTCACAAATGCCAGCAATTTCGAAAATTGATCAAATTTGGCAAGATTGGATTGAGAATTAATCAAATTTTGAAAATTTGATTTAGTGAAAAAATCAAAATTGATTTCCATTGAATATTGATCAATTCTTTCCCAAATCAATCCCAAATCCATCCATCATATATACTTGATGCATACCAATCACAAGAGGACAAAAAAATTGCCTTGGAAACCCTATTCTCAAACTCAAAAAACCGTGTTCTTGAAGCAACTTGCAATCCTTGTTCCAGCTCGTTTCAATTGATTTTGAGGATCCAAGCACGTTCCTTGATACCCCAGGAGTGATTCCAGATACTTACATCATTCAAAACCATCCAGAATTGAGAAATCCAGAACTCGGTTTGTCAAACTTTTTCCAAATTCGATTTTAAACATTCATGCATATTTAACGTGTTTTGTTGTTTGTTTCATGTTTAGAATGAAGTTTGGAAACTTTCTGCATAGCTTGATCGCGTTTTCGTGACCTGAATCGAAATCCACCATGGCTAGGGTTTTCTGGTTCGAATTGGGGCTTCCTAAAACACATAAAATTGGACCAAACTAGGCATACCAGAGTGATCGGGGGATGAAAACGAATTGATACATGTGTTCATAATGCATTTATATTACTTGTGCTTGATTTTCCATGTAGCCAGGGCCTGTAGCGTCGAAAAGCCGACGCAAGCTTTTGAAAATTCAAAACGAAAGAGACGAAGTCTGGCGCGCAAGGGAGGCAGTCAGAAATTGACACTTGTTCTCTTCCACTCGCTCCGATTTAGTGACACGCGTGCACGTTGGATCAGATGGCAAAGGCGTGGGGATATGAGAGCGAGGTCATGAGTTCGATCCTCATCAGGACCAGCTTGGTTTTTCCTTTTCATAAACTCAATATTTTCCATATTTTCATATTTTTCAATATTTTGCATTATTTTTAATTCTTTTCATAATTTTTATTTCGCATTAAAAATTACCAAAAATATTTTATTTTCACATTTATTTTCTAAAATCTTTATTTAATTTAATAAATTAAAAACATATTTTTGCATGCATATTTATTTTTATTTGTAATTTTGCATTTAAATCATTGTTAATTAGTTTTAATTATTAAATTGCATTTAAAAATCCCAAAAATTATTGTAGCATATTTATCTTATTTCCAGCATATATTAATTTTCTCATATTAAAATTTGCATTTTTCTAACATTTTCTCTTATTTCGATTTCATCATATTTTCCGATTTCTTATTCTTTCAGTTGCTCGATTCGGACGTTTTCTTTTTATCGTTCTATTCTTTCCAATAATGTAATTGTCTATGGGATGTAATAGTTTAATTTAGGACTTTATTTTCCGCATTTTAAATTACATACGCCCAAAGCCATGTAATAGCGTACATTTATCTTTCCGCACTTTACATTCCGCATTTTACTTTCGCACCCTATAAATTGCTAGTAATTAGGCGTGTATGGCAAGGCTAAAATTGAACTTAGCCCACTAATTTGCAAGATAACATATTCAAATCGACACACTTCTTTCACACACTTCACTCTCTCGCCCTTTGATTTCAAATGGTCATGTCCCTCGAACGTAGAGGTATTCTAGCACTGCCTTCCAAACAAATCATCATAGTCCCTTCGATACAAAGATCATAAGACCCACGATGTCGCCTCCGAATACATGATCTTGACCCTCGATTGTCGCTTTAAAATGATGATAGTCCCTTGAATGTGCTAGATACTTCCTACAAGTTGCCTTCTGACCATCCGATGTCCCTTCGAATGTCCGCTTACATCTAGCGAATGGAGCTACCTACTAACTAATGGTATGGCTAGCGCTATTCTAAAGGAATGTAGAAGTACAACAAAGCGACCAATTAAGAGTGGGTAAATAAGTCTTTTAGTTGCTCGCTTATCAAATGCTTTTCACACTACACTTTTTTTCAAAGTTCAAATTCTTTTCAAAACATTTCCGAACACTTTGTATACACTTCTACATGAGTCATTACAAAGCAAAGCGAAATGCCTTTTTTCAAAACATCTTTATCAAACACACAGAAAGCAATTTTTAAAAAGTGATCTAGAGCAACTAAGAGCCCGTAGATAACTACGGATGGAAAGGGGTGCTAATACCTTCCTTTTCATAACCATTCTCAACTCGAATCTAACGAAGGTCTTTTTCTGATACTTTTACCTTCCCTTAATTGGATAAAAATAAAAGTCGGTGGCGACTCTTGCTATCCGCACATTTGGATACAAAAATCCTACAAAGTCAGTTCACCGTATTACAGTACTACGAATTATGTATTAGTACTCTTATTGGGATTTGTATACTTTTGGCCATGACAATTTCGGCATTGTAATTTATACTAATACTTGTATCCATTTCTGTTGCTTATGTATGTATGATTTCGATGTACCTTATTAATATCATATGCATGTATCCTAGGCAATGTATGTGTGGGGTGTTACTGTAATACGGTGAACTGACTTTGTAGGTTTTTGTATCGCAAATGTGCGGATAGCAAGAGTCGCCACCGACTTTTATTTTTATCCAATTAAGGGAAGGTAAAAGTAAAAGAAAAAGACCTTCGTTAGATTCTGAGTTCGGGAGAATGGTTATGAAAAGGGAAGGTATTAGCACCCCTTTCCATCCGTAGTTATCTACGGGCTCTTAGTTGCTCTAGATCACCTTTTAAAATTGCTTTCTGTGTGTTTGACAAAATGTTTTGAAAAGGCATTTCGCTTTGACTTTGTAATGACTCATGTAGGAGTGTATACAAAGTGTTCGAAATGTTTCTTTTTGAAAAGAGTTTGAACTTTGAAAAGAGTATGTGGTGTGAAAGCATGTTTAGAGCAAGCAACTAAAGACTTATTTACCCACCGAATTGGTCGTTTTCATACTTCTACGTTCCTTTAGAATAGCGCTAGCCATACCATTAGTTGGTAGGTAGCTCCATTCGTTGGATGTAAGCGGGACATTGGGACATCGGATGGTCATAGGCAACTTGGGAAGTATCCTAGCACATTCAAGGGACTATCATTATTTTCGAGGCGACAATCGAGGGTCAAGATCATGTATTCGGAGGCGACATCGTGGGTCTATGATCTTGTATCGAAGGGACTATGATGATTTGTTTGGAAGGCAACGGTGCTAGGATACCTCTACGTCGAGGACATGACCATTTGTGATTCGCAAAGGCAACGAGAGAATTTCCTAAGGTGCGTGTGTGAAAGAAGTGTGTTGATTTCGATATTTTATCTTGAAAATTAGTGGGCTAAGTTCATTATCATCTTGCCATACACGCCTAGTTACTAGCAATTTATAGGTGCGGAAATTAAAGTGCGGAATGTAAAGCGGAAAGGTAAATGTCCCACGCTATTACTTGGCTTAGGCGATACATAATTTAAAAATGCAGAAAATAAAGTCCTAATTTAAACTATTACATCCCATGAGCAGCATTATTGGAAAACAAAATGATAAAGAAAGAAACGCTCGAATCGGATCAACTCAGAAAGGAATGAGAAATCGAAAATATATGAATCGAACAAGAGAAAAATGTTAGAAAAATGCAAATTTTTATATGAGAAAATTATTGTATCTGGAAATAATATAAGTATGCTAAAATAAATTTTGGGATTTTTGGATGCAATTTAATAATAAAATGAATTAAAAGTGATTAAAATGCAAAATATGAATAAAATAAATATGCATGCAAATTGTATTTTAAATTTATTAAATTAAATAAAGATTTTCGAAAACAAATGCAAAAGGAAAATAATTTTTTGATGATTTTTTAATGCAGAAATAAAATATGAAAATAAATTAAAATAGTATGCAAATATTAAAAATATAGAAAAAATATGAAAATAGGAAAAGTTTGAAGTTTGGAAGAGAAAAAGGAAGAACCGGTGCCAGCAGGATTCGAACTCAGGACATGGGAGAGTATATTTGCACAGGAAGCGCCTTAACCACTGGGACACTTGGCTCTTTGTGTTGGAAAAGCTGAAAACCAATCAATATAAGTGATGACGCGTCCCTGGTTATAAGTCAAACCGAGTCAGCACGCGTGGGGCCCGGGTTGAACGAGAGAACGAATCAGGACGCACGGTCGTGCCACGCTTGCTCGTGCCGGAGTCAGATGAGTCAACGACGCCGGAGCCCTAGCTCCATCGCCTTCTCCTACAGGAGATTCTTGGAACCTGCAAAATAGCGCGAATACAAAGAAAAAGAAGACCTTGTCCACCTAAATAGGACCTCCTGAATCCATTGGTGGTATTAGTTTTGACTGAATCGGCCTGTACAGGCCAGTTCGAAGCTCACAGTCCGAAAAACCCTAGTAATGGCATTGTACGATTCTGACGTTCAAAACCAAGAACGATTGCCCAGATCAAACCCTAGGCATCTTATGAGCATGATAAAAGCATTAGAATCGATCAACACAAGCAGGATAACCAAATGCAAATTCAAGAAAAAATCGATTATGTATGCATGTATATAGCTTGATTCTGGATGGTTTGATTAATAATAAGAGTGTATACTTACTCAAACCTACCTCCTGAGCACGATGGAATGATGTTTGAGGTGAAAGTATGGATTTTAGAATTCAATTTTCAAGTTTCTTGGAAAAATTTGACAAAATAAGGGTTTGGCTTGAGCTAGGGTTTCGTGTTTGTGGCTGGCTGCATTGCTTGGTATTTATAGAAGAGATTTGGAGAGAAAAATCAAGCAAAAAAGATTGATCCTTGATTGTGCAATAATTTTCCATTAAAAATAAATCAAATATTTGAAAAAAATTGATTTCCTCATGAATGCCATGGCTAGCATGAATTTGGTAAGGATCATGGGCTTTCTTGGTCTTTAAGGAAGATATAAAATCATTCCTTTGAAAAAAAACTTAATTTTCATATTTTATATAATTTATTTTTGAATTAAATGTTATAAAATTCAAATATAAATCATAAAAATAGAAAATTACCAATGCCAAGCATTTATGGGTCAAGAATAATGTCATGAACAAGTTTGGATCAAAAGATTATAGGCCCATTTGGAAAATTTTGCATTTTGACCAAAATGTCCTTTTGTGCAATTGTCCAAAATTGCCCAACTTCTGAATAGTGTATCTTGCTCAATTTTCCATATTTTTGAGTGTTCTTGGACTTTTTGGAAAGCTCTAAGAGTCCTCTAACCAACCTTTTTGGTCTCATCTCAATTGGAGTTTCCATGCTCAATATATCTTCAAAACAAAAGTTGACTTTTTGTTGACTTTGAAAATGACCTGTAATGTTTTGAGCCATACCTCTCAAATGAAGCATTTTTTGGACATTCTTGTGAGACATGAAGTTGTAGAGAATTGAATTTCCTTCAAAACAAGAGGTGGTGGAAAAATTTCTGAGAAAGTATGAGAAAGTTATGATCAGTCAAAGTTCAGTTGACTTTTCACCTAGAAACCCTAATTTAGAAAGTTGGACTTTTGAGCAAATCTTGAGTTTTCTTGATGAATCATGATCAACCCTTGATCAAATGATGAATGTAACTTCAAAATGAGGATGTTGACCAAAAATTATGAAGTTTGACTGTATGTTGACCACAGTTGACTTTTGTCCAATACAACTGATTTTCAACCATCTGAGCAATTGTTTGAGGAAACTTGACTTGTGAAGCTTGAAACTTGACATGGAGAATCTTTGAAACATATGTGGAGGCATGAATATCATTGGAGATATTGGAAGTCCATTTTGACCTGAGAGATACCAAACCCTAGTTTGGGTTGATTGTCTAGGAGAGAGTTTGTCTGATCAACTCTTGAGGAATCCTTGAGTATAGATGTATGAAATCTCTTGAGTAGATGGAGGGAAAATTTTGGGGTATGACAGCTGCCCCTGTTCAATCTTCTTGTATTGGAGGGTTATATTGACACGCTTGTCTTTCGTGACCTGGAGGTAGAAGATGATTGAACACTCGAGTACACCTGAAAATTTGCACTCGCTGTTGGTGGATGATGCAGGAATGGGCTTACAGATGCCATTTGGAGATTACGCTGGGGGAATGAGTCATACGCTAGACTCGGGGATGGGCTTAAGATGCCATCTGGAAAAATCGATGCTGGGGAATGAGCCGTACGCTAGGCTCTGTAGTCGTTTCTGGAAGGAGCATGGAGATGGGCTTAAGATGCCATCGGAGGGAGTCATCGTTAGACTTCGTGTTCATTTTTGAATGAAGTTATTGGTTTGCATTGATTTTTAACCATATATGCGGCATTACGAAAGTGCTGTTGATAAGTAGTCGGAGATGGGCTTAAGATGCCATCAAGGCAAGCGAATCGTCACGCATTCTGTATTCTTTGATAATAAGAAGGGATCGAATAAATCTTTGTCTTTGATTACTCGAGGGAGGTGTAGTTGGCAAAATGTGGATAGCTTCCTGTTGTGCATCGGTGTTGATCCATTGCTCTATCGGAGGATAACGAGGCGGTCTTTCGGATAGTTTTCCGTCGATTCGGGCTTAATCTGGACCATCGTCGGAGGACAACCAAGGGCGGTCTTCAGATAGTTTTCCGTCGATTTGGGGCTTAATCTGGACACATCGTCGAGGACAACCAAGGGCGGTCGGATAGTTTTCCGCCGATCACGGGCTTAATCTGGACTGTTTGCGTCGAAGTGGTATTACTGTTTTGGAGAAAACAAGAGGAACTTTGATAGAATATTGGTTTTTATGCAAAGTATGATGCATGACGTGTATAATGAATGACGTATGCATGAATTATGACTTTATGAGAAATGTATGAATGATGGATGTTGTGGTATTTCAAAACATATCCATCTTGAAGAAGATGATGTTCTGTTTGAGGATTTCCTCTGCTTGGGAATTGAGGGTGAGATCCACCTGGAAGGAGAAGAAAGATACTGGATTCCTCCGATGCACTATCGACCAAGTCTTGGGCCTAGATATTGTCGAGGAAGGTGAGATTTGAGAGGGTGGTTGTTGGAGATCTACATAGCTGACTGTTGAGGAGAATGCGGGAGGCGATCCGTTGGGGATTTGAGTGTAGATCCTGAGGAAATTTAGGAGGCGCCCAGGGATTTTGAGTGTAGATCCCGCTAGAGAGCGTTTGATGGTTCTTAGGAGGCCGGGTTGGAAGAGTCGGAGCCCGTTGTAATCTCTGGGGGAGATGAAGATGTGGTTTCCTCCGTGCACTATCGACCAAGTTTGGGTCCGATCTTCACGGAAAAGGAAGGGGAGAGATGTCCGGGGATAAATATCTCGATCGGGGATGAAATGTTACTTCTTGGGCGATGTAACCGTTTAGTTGTTGGGATCACGGCTCGGGATGAAATGTTACTTGGAGGAGCCGATGTAATCCGCTATTGGGATCACGGCTCGGGACCAACATATACTCCGGGGAGGTTTGTGGTGAGTGACACCTTTGTGGGGATCATGCTACGTGGGGGAATGCTTTGGTGACTTTAGTGCGTCGTCCCAATTCACGGAGCATGTAGTAAGTACTTTTGTATGTTCACTTTTCGTATGTTTGTGATTAGATTCTTATTGTCAAATGCGTATAGTCATTCAAAACAAGCGTTGGACTTATTGCAAATAACAACCAGTGTAAAGAGAAAGAAGCTTGGTTTATTTGAAAGGTGGCGTATGGCAAGTTGTTTATACACAAGAAAAGTAAAAAGCTATCGGAAACAATCTCGTTAAGCTCCATGCTAGTACTCATATATTTCGACTATCTCTCTTGTCGATAGAAAAGTGAGTGGTGATCTTAGATCTTGAATCTTGATGAGTAGGCAGCGGTGGCTGGAAGAGACATAGTTATGCGCTTAAATCTAACTTTTGCCTAGACCGCCCTTTCGGGTTTTCGGTCTACCCTTTTACCCAGCCGCGTTCGGTTTTCGACTTGCAGGTACATCTTTTGTATATCCTTAACTTTTGCCGAACCTTTTGGTTCGCCATGATCTTTATTTTGCCTAGGTCTCCTGGCGGGTCTCATCGTAGTGTGCGTTCACGGGGTGTGAAGTCTTCACCATCCATGGTGCTAAGTATCATAGCTCCTCCGGAAAACTCTTGACTTCAAAGCGGTCCCTCGTGGGTGGGAGTCCAGGATCACCTTGTGGAAGGATGATCGCTTGACTACTAGATCACCGACTTGGTAGACTCGGTCTTGACCTTCTTGTTAAATGCTAATCATTCGTTTACGATAAATCATCCATGGCAAATGGATGCGTTTCTCATCAATCATTAATGCGGTCAAGGCGAATGCGAACCAATCGTCTTCGCTAACTCTGCATCTGGAGGATTACGGTTGAGGGTATCGAACCTCGATGGGTAAGGCGGCTTCATACCGTATACTAGAGAGAGGGGTTGCCCTGTTGATGTTAAATCTTTGTGGTCGCGATAACCATGAAGAGCAAATGGTAACATCTCATGCCAATCTTTGTAAGTCATCATCTTCTATCTAATGTTCTTGTTGGCGCTGGCGCCGGGAGAAGAGTTGTGATGCTTGATCTTGAACTACGTGCGAGTTCGGTGATCATCTTGTTGTTGAGATTAAGCCGTTATCTGTGATAATCCTTTCGGGTGCCATATCGACAGATAAGATTATGTTTGATGAAGCGAGCCACAACATTTTTGGTAACGAGATGGAAGCGAGGCTGCTTCTACCCACTTGGTAAAATGTCGATTGCCACAAGGATGAAGCGATGTCCATTGGAAGCTGTGGGCTTAATTTCTCCAATCATGTCAATGCCCCACATTGCAAAAGGCCAAGGAGAAGTCAAAGCGTTCGTCTCTGGAGTGCGTGTACTTTGTCGGCATAAATCTGGCATTTGTGACAAGATCGAGCGTAGCGGTGACAATCAGCTTCCATGGTGGACCAATAGTAACCCGTTCTCAAGATCTTCTTAGCCATCGTATGTCCCTTTGAGTGGGTACCAAATGCGCCTTGTGTAACTCTTCCATAATACGTATTCTTTGTTTCTACGATCTACAGTAGATAAGCACAAGTCGTGGTTGCGCTTGTATAAGATCTCGTTCTTGAGGAAGAATTTGGATGCAAATCTTCTCATGAACTTCTTATCATTAACAGATGCCCCTGCGGGATATTCCTGAGTCTCAAGATACCTCTTCACGTCGTAGTACCAATGTTTTTCTTACGTATCAAGTTAAATGCAATCTGTTGGTTCGTCAAACTTCTCAATGATGATGCGGGGAGCCTCGTTGTCCATCGACTTTGAACATAGGCGACATAGTAGCCAATCGTCTGCCAATTCTCTTCTCGTGGAATATGATTGAAAGTAATCTCTTGAGTAGGAATCAAACTCGAACATGCTCGATAGGGAATAAGATTTGGATGCTTCGTATCCCTCGCCTTTAATCGGTGATCACTAAAGTGAGTCTCCATATACTTGCAGAACTTGATTCTTAAATCAATAGCAGCTTTGATACCCATGATGCACGCTTCGTATTCGGCCATGTTGTTAGTGCAACTGAAACATAATCTGGCGGTGAAAGGAGTATGTCCGCCTGTGGGAGATGTAATGATGGCGCCAATGCCATTGCCAAGTGCGTTTGAGGCTCCATCAAAGACCATGGTCCATCGGGATCCTTGTTCGGTCCTTAATGCGGTCACAGTTCTTCGCAATCGTAACTAGTAAAACATCTTCATCTGGAAATTGATGGATAGGTGATAGTCATCTACGGCTTGATGAGCCAATGATGGCTACCACACTTCCTTTGACCGCTTTTGAGAAGTGTCTTGGATGTCATATTCGGTCAAGATCATTTGCCATCTTGCTATTCTTCGAGAGAGTGGTTTCTTAAATATGTATTTTATCGGATCCATCTTGGAAATCAACAAGGTAGTGTGAGTCAACATATCTTGTCTTAGTCGTGTGAGCAGCCCAGACAGCGTTGCAAGTTTTCTCAATTTGTGAGTATCTTGTTTCACGATCGGTAAACTTTTTGCTAAGGTAGTATATTGCATGCTCTTTTCGACCAGACTCGTCATGTTGCCCCAACACACACCCCATTGAATTCTCTAACACTGTCAAGTACATGATAAGAGGTCTTCCTTGACGGCATCGAGGATAGGAGGATTACTGTAGGTACTCCTTGATTTTGTCAAAAGCGATCGGCGATCGTCATTCCATTTTACCACTTGATCTTTCTTTAGTAACTTGAAGATTGGATCACAAGTAGCGATTAGATGTGCAATGAATCGGCAATGTAGTTCAATCGGCCGAAACCTCGACTTCCTTCTCGGTGCGGGGAGCTGGCATCTCTTGAATAGCTTTAACCTTGGCGGGATCAACTTGATACCTTTACCGCGACAACAAACCCTAGGAGTTTTCGGATCGACTCAAAGGTGCACTTGTTAGGGTTGAGTCTCAACACATACTTCTTCAATCATCAACAGTTTACGCAAATGATCAAGATGTTCTTCTTGATGCATGTGGCGAGCTATCATGTCGTTGGCGTAGACCTCATCTCGTGATGAATCATGTCATGAAATAATGTCACCATATGCGATATAAGTGGCGCTGCGTTCTTGATCAAAGCGGCATAACCTTGTAGCGAAAGTGCCCCACTGTAACAAAAGTAGTCTTCTCCATGTCTTGAGGCCATTTGATCGATTGTAGTAGGAGAAACCATCCATGAAGGAGAAAACCTTATCTTTGGCGGTGTTCTCAACGAACATCAATATGAGAAGTGGGAAATCATCTTTCGGACTTGCTTTATTCGGATCTGTAATCCACACACATTCGTACCTTGCCATCCTTCTTGATGCGGGTACCACATTGCAACCCAGGGATAAGAGGTGGCTGCTAAGAAACCCGTTGAAGCTGCTTCATGACTTGGCTTTGATTTTCTCGACATCTCGGGGCCGCATCGTGAACATACCTTTCTTGGGAGAAAACCTTCTTTTTATGACAATCGATGCACTACAATATCAATGTCCAACCACAGCATGTCCTTATGACCAAGCAAAAACCTCAATGTAGTCTCGTATACAGACCAATCTTTCCTTGACCTTTGTTCTCAAGACCGCTCTTATCTTGATCTCTTTTGTCTTCGTCGGTTACCCAAATTCCAACCTCGACTTTTGCTCCGTTGGCTGTATAACTCGTTCTTCTTCTTTGTGCGGATCTTGCAAGTTCTCACGGCACTTCACAATCTTCCTCACTTTCGTCTTGGCTTGGTAGATCGGATTATCGAAGTCATATTTAGCAATAGCATAAGCATTAACGAGATTTGGAGTGATTACGCGGTATTGATCGCGGGACTTAAGGTCTATAAATCGGGAGACCGCAGTGCAGTCTATCGCGTAGTTTTAAAGATATCGAACCCACGAGACTATAAATCGATCTATTGTTATCCTAAGTTCGGTATCTGACTAAGGCGAATAATTCTTTTGGATTTTGGTTTAAGGAAGATAGAAATATAAATAAAACGGATATCGGTACGTAACGTAGTGAACCTAAGCGGATTAAATTGAACCTAAGCGTATAAAGATGGTTAACTTAATTTATCTGTAGAATTAATCAGTTTAAAAACCCTCAACTCACACTTTCATGGTCTTATCTCGGATTATACGTCTAAAGCCCTATACCTGCTTTCGCTAGCCTATAAGTGTTTAGAAGTACTTTTTGGAAACTTAATTAATTCTAATTTGGTTTAAAGCGCTTTCACTGTATTTAAATCAAATGCCTAACTTTAGCTATCCGGTTAAAAACCTCACACTTTCGTGGTCTCGATCTAACCTATTTACTCTTCTTACTTTCGTAACGAAGGTTTTATTTTTAAGCATAAAAAGTCATAACCAGAAATTATGTTAATTAATATCTTAGCTTAGAAACAATTTAATTCCTACTTTTACTACTATTACTTACCGATATCTAAACGGTTTAGCCGGACATATTTATTAATTCGGATTTGCCTAAATAATAAGGTTCAATATATTTAAACATTCCCATAATTAAATAAATAAATATCAAGCAACAATATTTAAAACAAAATAAAATAATTATATTAAGAACCTGGAAATAATAATACTTGAATAATCTTGTTCTTCACTTGAATCGAAAAGAAAATTGCAACAAGGAAATAAAAAGCACTAGATCTAACGTAAGGTTAGATCGTGAAAAACCACAACAATTTCCGGTGTAGAAATTGTTGTGAGAAAATTACAAAGGCTTAAAATAAAAATAAAATATAAGAAAAGAAACTGAAAAATAAAATAAAATAAAATGCGAACTAAAGAAAATACAAAAAAATGAAAAACTCGAGAAGCAGTTGTTAGGGAAGAAATCTCGACCCTTACCTTTGAATGCTTGAAGCTGTATTTATAGCCTTCACTTGTAACTTCCCTTTTCCAATTTCATACGAGGAGTTAGTGGAGATCATGTGCATAACTTCCAGAAAGTGGGAGAACATGGGAGAGAAAGAAGGAAGTGTGAGAAGTGGGTTGAACGTGGCATGAGTGGGTGGTTGAGAAGTTTCTCTGCTGAAGCTTTTCCACGTTCTGCACTTGTTCTGTAACTGATATTAGGCGCATTACGGTCGTCACAGGTGCGTTACGAGCAGGTTTCATGTTTTCCCGTGTTACGGTCGTGGCCATGGTGTTACGGTCGTCACGCGCTTCATGGATGTCTTACGGTCGTGGCGGATGGGCGGCGGCCGTCACGTAGTGTGGTGAACCTGCTGGCTTTTCTCCTTTGGGCTTTGCTCTTTTGGCTTGTATAATTGTTTTCTCCTTCTTTTACCCATCCTTTTACTATTGTTACCCCTTTGCTTCATTTCTTTATCTTTTTAATCCGATTTTTCCTCGATTTTATTCCTTTGCTCAATTGTTCTTTTATTTAATACAAATTCCTGAAATGAAAGAAATACCAACATAATACGGAAATAAAATAGAATAATTAAATAAAAATAGTAATATTATCCATGAAAATTACGTCAAATATGTTATATAAATTCGTGTTATCAAACTCCCCTATACTTAAACCTTTGCTTGTCCTCAAGCAAAAATTAGAAATTAAAAATCAAGCAAGGATAAGTCAAACGCAAATATAAAACACAATTCAATTCGTATTCGGTTGCTATTCACTTCTTTGTTGGATAACTCAAGTTTAGACTTCGACATTAAAATTACCGTAATAACACTAGATAACCTCATTTATGTAGACCAGATTAAGTCATGAATTATAACTCGACCTAACACTTTCGTTTTGTTTCACCCGTTTTCATTCTTGCGCAATCACATTAAGCCCTTTACCTTACGCGCACATAGTGGAGTAACCGGTTAGTGACTTTGATCTTTATAATCTAGCTAGGAGTTCTGGTAGTTATATTTGGTACTCCTTTATCCAATTACAAATTGCGGGGGATCGGACCGTCGTCCGCCCTACCAAGTTCAGCACCAGAAACCACTGAACCAATTCATAATGGTTGTTGCATAAATATTTTATAGTTTCCGCAACTGTTGAATTAAATGATCTGGTAAGGACCATCTAACTTAATAAGTGCATCTTCTAAAAATTTCTCTTAAAAACTCTTGATCAATCACTTATATTCATCGATTCTCCACGTAGTTTGTCGTTTAAGGCGGTGCCGACTGCTTTTATAAACTACTCGGGATTACTTTAAAACTAAGTCTTAAGGTGTTGGTATAATAAGTACTTAAACTAATCTAACGCGTTGGGGTTCTGAAGAGTTATAACGATAATAATTTTGTTTTAGTCGCGCTCGAGTTCTTATTTATAAAAATAAGCAACCTTAATACTAGTTGAATATGTTAATATAACGTTTGAAATTTTTCGTTATGGCTCAAGAAAATGGAGGAATTCGAATAAGCACGAGAATTAAACATAAAAGAGTAAAATTACATAAACATGTATTTTATTAAATGGAAAATTTGCAATACAAGGAAAAAGAAACAAAAAGGAAATACAAATTAGAGCAAAGAAAATAAAAACGAACATAGAAATGTTCTGACTCCCCTAAACTTAAATTAAGCATTGTCCTCAATGCGATAGAACCGGGAGAAATCAGAAAGGAGTAGGGTGATCACTCGTCGCTTGGAAAAATTTTTCTTGCTCCTCTACCTCTAGTACGAGGTCGGTCGGGTTTCACTTGACTATGAGTGTTTCGTGGAGCCAAGGAAGAGAAGGAAATGAAGGGTAAAAAGGGAAAAAGATGGAGTGGATAGAGAAGAATATATGAGGAGTAAATGGAAAGGATGTGAAATGAGAAGAAATATGGAAGAATATTTATAGTGGTGTGAGGATGGAAGAATAAATAAATTATAATGAATTATAATTTGGGAAACAAAAAAAGAAGAGTTTGAATGGGAATTATGGTGGGAAATGAAAAGAAGGAAACCGACGAAACATAAATCGGTCAAGGAAACAGAAAAGAACAGCACGCGTGAGGAGACCGTTTTGGGTAGCGAGATGTGAATTTAGGCAGAATGAAAATCTTGGCATGTGAAGAATTTGCAGGGAATTGTAATTACATGCCTTTCTAGTAATACATGTGACTTGGGGTATGAGATAGAGAATTGATTTGTAGATCACATGCATACATATAGATACTTGTATATATATATATAATATAGATAATTCAAACTTTTAATTAGTAGGATATATATAATACTAGTATATAATGCCTTATTATTAATATAATAAATATTGGGAAATATTGATTCGGTATATTAATAGGAAAAATACGATAATTAAAATAATACTCAATTATAATTATAAATATTAACGGGAAATTTTTATTGAGTTTAATTATCGATATTACGGGGAAATAGTTCAAGCGCATCAGAAGAAAGGGTGCAATAGATAACCGACTAAAAATTTAAAATTTAACATAAAATAGAAAAAAGAATGAAAATACGAAAAAGAAAATTTAAAATTTGAATGACTACTCGTTGATTTTCCATCGCCACTTATCAAGCCATCTCACATATCCCTCACCTTTTCTTTTCTTACGTTTGTAGGGTGGTTCTGGATCTATCATAAGTATAAGTTTTTCGAATTTGGGCTTAATGATTTCATCCATCGCCTCATAAGTTAACCTTACCCTATTGACAATAATTATATCCTTAATTTTATGGTCCTCTAATTTTCGCTTTTTAGGAAGACTTCGAATAGTGTTGAATTAATGTGGATATAATTTAATCAACATCGTTTAAATTTGGGGTCTAGCGGAGTTCCCATAAAATATTTGAAATCGAGAGGATGTAGTGATGTGGGATTACAATTTGCTTCCTCCTCTACCTCTTTTACAACCTCCTTTTCGAGCGTTGGTGAACTGTCTCAATCTCCACTATTTTCTCGTCGAGAACTTTCCTCGTGCAATATCACTCTCTTCAAACTCATCATCACTTTCTAGGTTTTCAAATAATTTTTCTATAATGGTTGTTTCAACATCCATATCTTCCTCGGGTAAGGTCCTAGAAGGTTTTGTTCGAGTTGGGAGATTTGAGTTTCTAAACCAATCTTGTAGTCATGAGGATTCAACCATAATGGCTAGTTGGCTAAGGGTTTCATTATTTTGAAGACTTTGTTTTCTTACTTCTTCATTTTGGATAGTTTGTGTTTCTACAAAATGTTCAATCATAGACTCTATCCTAGAGTTAGTTATCATCTCATCTGAATCCTCTATTGGTGTTTCGAAGTTAAAATCTTGCGATTCTTCAGAGTCTTGGAAGTAAGTTAAAGTTTCTTTTTGTGTTTCCCCGAAGCGTTCTATCATCCTAGATGTTTCATTAAAATTTTCCATCAATATTTCGATATCAGATTTATATGGTTCTGGTGTTTCTTCAAAATATTGGGTTTGATGATTGTAGAGAAAATTGGATTGAGGAAAAGTTTGGTTGAAATTATAAGTTTCTTGTGGTTCCTCAAAATGTGGGGATTCGTAGTTTTGGAGATAGTTTGGGTAAGAGTAGGTTTGTGAAGCATTGAAATCTTCCATCAGTATTTCAAGGTTGGATTTATGGGATTCTTGTGGTTCCTCAAAATACTGATAATGGGCGTAGGAAAAATTTGGGCTATACATAGTAAATAAAATAAAAATGCCTTAGTCTATGGTGTAACACGGAGTTACAATATCGACTTAAATAGTCCCGACAGCGCCAAAAAGTTGATCGCGAGGACTTAACGTCTATAAATCGGGAGACCCAAGTGCATCCTATCGCGTAGTTTTAAAAGATATCGAACCCACGAGACTATAAATCGATCTATTGTTATCCTAAGTTACGGTATCTGACTAAAGGAATAATTCTTTTGGATTTTGGTTTAAGGAAAGATAGAAATATAAATAAAGCGGATATCGATGCGTAACGTAGTGAACCTAAGCGGATTAAATTGAACCTAAGCGTATAAAGATGGTTAACTTAATTTATACGTAGAATTAATCGGTTTAAAACCCTCAACTCACACTTTCATGGTCTTATCTCGGATTATCGTCTAAAGCCCTATACCTTTCGCTAGCCTATAAGTGTTTAGAAGTACTTTTGGAAACTTAATTAATTCTAATTTGGTTTAAAAGCGCTTTCAACGTATTTAAATCAAATGCCTAACTTTAGCTATCCGGTTAAAAACCTCACACTTTCGTGGTCTCGATCTAACCTATTTACTCTTCTTACTTTCGTAACGAAGGTTTTATTTTTAAGCATAAAAAGTCATAACCAGAAATTATGTTAATTAATATCTTAGCTTAGAAACAATTTAATTCCTACTTTTACTACTATTACTTACCGATACCTAAACGGTTTAGCCGGACATATTTATTAATTCGGATTTGCCTAAATAATAAGGTTCAATATATTTAAACATTCCCATAATTAAATAAATAAATATCAAGCAACAATATTTAAAACAAAATAAAATAATTATATTAAGAACCTGGAAATAATAATACTTGAATAATCTTGTTCTTCACTTGAATCGAAAAGAAAATTGCAACAAGGAAATAAAAAGCACTAGATCTAACGTAAGGTTAGATCAGTGAAAAATACACAACAATTTCCGGTGTAGAAATTGTTGTGAGAAAATTACAAAGGCTTAAACTAAAAATAAAATATAAGAAAAGAAACTGAAAAATAAAATAAAATAGAAATGCAGAACTGAAAAGAAAATACAAAAAAATAGAAAAACTCAGAAACGGTTGTTCGGGAAGAAATCTCCGACCCTTACCTTTGAATACTTGAAGTCTGTATAGCCTTCACTTGTAACTTCCCTTTTCCAATTTCATACGAGGAGTTAGTGGAGATCATGTGCATAACTTCCAGAAAGTGGGAGAACATGGGAGAGAAAGAAGGAAGTGTGAGAAGTGGGTTGAACGTGGCATGAGTGGGTGGTTGAGAAGTTTCTCTGCTGAAGCTTTTCCACGTTACGCACTTGTTACATGGCGATATTAGGCGCATTACGGTGCGTCACGAGTGCGTTACGAGCAGGTTTCATGTTTTCCGTGTTACGGTCGTGGCCATGGTGTTACGGTCGTCACGCGCTTCATGGATGTCTTACGGTCGTGGCGGATGGTGGCGACCGTCACGATAGTGGTGAACTTCTGGGCTTTTCTCCTGGGCTTTTCTTTTTTGGCTTGTATAATTGTTTTCTCCTTCTTTTACCCATCCTTTTACTATTGTTACCCTTTGCTTCATTTCTTTATCTTTTAATCCGATTTTTCCTCGATTTTATTCCTTTGCTCAATTGTTCTTTTATTTAATACAAATTCCTGAAATGAAAGAAATACCAACATAATACGGAAATAAAATAGAATAATTAAATAAAAATAGTAATATTATCCATGAAAATTACGTCAAATATGTTATATAAATTCGTGTTATCACGTATCACGTGGGTGTGTGTAAGAAACACATAGCTTTTTTGAAGGGGTGATAAAGTAAAAGATAGAAAACAAACAATTGAATGCAAAATTCCAACGATTTATTGAATGAAAATACGCGAACGACAGATAATAACCCTCGTAAACGAACCATGATGCCCCGGGCAAGGCACTAGGCTTTCAAAGTTTATTGTTCAAACATAAAGAAATACAAAAAGCAAAACAAAACAAGAGCAATTACTCCTGACTAAAGGAGATTGGTATAGCGTCTTGATCTTCCAATTCTTGAGCCCATGATGCAGTTAGGAAGATCCACTTGCGATGTCAAAGCCGTTGTCGTCGTCTTCTATAGCATAGATTCCACTCGCTGGAAAGGAAATTGGCCGTAGCGTTCGCGCGTATCATCTTCGACCTTTGATGGTGAAGCCTAAACCGTCTTGTCGATTTGAAAGGAAGATCGGGGCGGCCCCAAATAGTACTACCTTCTTCAACGGCTTGAGCATCTTTCAAGGAGGCCATTCTAGGCGGAGCTTGCGTAACTCAGGGTGCGGAGAGTCAACAGGCATGACTCTGGGTATTGTTTCAAAAGCTTGACAGGGAGTCTCAAAGAATTCACCCTCCACCTCGAGGTATCGGAATGATTGTAGATGACTGACCATATACTCTTCTTCACCACATACTGTGACAACCTTCCCTCTCACAGGGTACTTCAGTTTCTGATGCAAGGTAGAGGTAACAGCGCCTGCCCCATGTATCCAAGGGCGTCCGAGTAGACAAGAGTAAGCGGGACGGATGTCCATGACAAAGAAGGTGGAGTCAAAAGTCTGGGAACCGACTTTAACAGTGAGCTCTCAATCTTGTGCGTTTGGAACCATCAAAAGCTCTCACGATTATGTCACTGGGTCTCAGAACCAACCCTTCGACATCAAGTCGATCAAAAGCAGTCTTCGGTAAGATATTCAGAGCAGAACCGGTATCAACCAAAACATGAGACAGGGTAACGCCCTTGCATTCAACAGAGATGTGCAAGGCTTTGATGTGTTTCTTTCCGGAAGGAGTCATATCAGCACCAGAGAAGCCTAGGCCGTTGTTGGCAGCCAGGCTAGCAATACAAACTTCGAATTGGTCGGTGGTAGTGTCTTGCGGCACATGGGCATTCTTGAAACTTCACCAAGGCATTAGCATGAGCCTCGAGCATAAGAGCGAGCGAGCATGGAAATCTTGGACGGTCTGCTGTTCCACAATATTGTAGTCACTCTTCTTGATAATCTTGAATTTCCTCCATTTCTTGTTTGGAGGTGTCTTGATAACTTCCTTTGGTACTTGGTTGAGCGGGATGAGCCCTGGTTCTTTCCCTCTAGCTTGGGAATGGGTTGAATAGTTGGAATGCGTTTGAGTCGCGGTGTCTTTTGGAGGAGAGATATCTGGAGAGAATACTCTTCCGGTTCTGGTCACCTTACTGGATCCGGTGATGTTGTCAATGTCAGGAATGGTAGCTTCAATTGTAAGATCTTCAATAGTCGGAGGTCTTGCTTGGCCATGATAGTAAACATCGACTCCATAGTTCCAAGGGATAGCTTTGTCGGAGGAATATGGGCTGTGCAGGAGAAGTAATGATGAGAGGTGCCACCCTAGGCACAGGGATCGAGAGGAAATCCTTATAGTGTTAACATCAGCATAGTCTTCTGGGAAATCGTCACCCCATCTGGTCGCCTTAACATCTTCAATAGGAATCTTATAGCTTTCAGGAACAATGTACTTCACCATGTAATCATACTTTCCACTTGGCTGCCCCAAGGTATCCCATAGATGGTGCTGTTTCATTCGCATTGTCAATCTTGACTTAGACATTTCTTGACACGCCTTGGGTGGTTTCGAAATAGTATCTCACGGTTGTGCATCATACCTTGAACACGTCTTCGACCAAGCACAACCATCAGTGCGGATGGGCACCAACGACAATTCTCGGGCATCTGGATTGACACCGCTTGCAGCAAATTCTTCTTAATAGTCATCGGAGGAATGGTCAAGTCATCTATGTTGAAAACATAAGTATCCTCACCAACATTGGAACTCTTGTCATGGTTAGGCATAGGCGCGTTGATCACATTCGGTCTCAGCGGAGGGTCAATCTGCTTAGCTTCAATCATATCTTGAATCTTGTTCTTGAGCCCAACAATCATCGATTATGTCACGGGCTATTGGAATGGTAAGCACACTTAGCATTAGGATTGTACTTGAGAGGAAGTGTTGACATTCGAGGAGGATCCTCAATAATCACTCACGCTTTCAACATGTGTTGCAAGGCTTGACAATGGCATGTTGATCTTCGTAACTGTCTTCGTGGCGCGTTACGGTTACGCGCGTTGTCTCATGAGGTTGTCTTGATGTAGGATTGGAGATCACTGCCCCGCAGATTGAGCACGGTCGGTCTTGGCTCGGCTTTTCGACCATACACGACATTAGTTTCTTTCTTACCACCAAAAGATCTCTTGGCGGCATTTGAAGATGACTCTATGAATCTTCCCACTCTTGATACCGACTTCAATATGCTCTTTGTCGATGTCATTTCGGTGAATCCGGTGAAGAATTTCAATCGGATGATTGAAGAATGGGCTGTCGGTGTTCCCATAAACATATCAACCAACTCCTATTGGATAAGGGTGGTTGAACTCGCATGCTAGATCTCTCCACTTACGAGCATACTCCTTGAACTTCTCATCACGACCCATAGACATGCTTTGTAGTTGCATGCGGTGGGTGTCAATTCACATTGTACTCATCTGAGAAGCATCACCAAGTCACTCCAGTATGGATACGGTCATTCTCTAGTGATAATACCACTCCAATTGAGTTCGGACAAACTCTCTTGAAAATAGTGCATCCACAACTTTCATCATCGGTGTGGGATTGATCTTCGGACATAGGACTTCAAATGCGACTTTGGGCAAGACATGCCATCATACTTGGCAAAAGTTGGAACTTTGAACTTGAGGGAATCCAACACGAGGGACAGACTCGGATCATCAAAATTCAGCCGGACATCTTCAAGTTTTCCACACATTCGACGATCTTCAAGTTGCTTGTACTTGTCATCTTCATCGAGTATTGGCCATCATCATAGTTCTTCTCAAGCTCAGGTTGACTGCCTTCATCACCCTTGTTACTTTCCTCAGTATGGACACTTCCTTCAGAGAGCTCAATACGGCTGACCACCTTAGGACCACCTTTGTAGCATCGCCCATGTTGAGGAGACCAACAACCTTCTTCTTCTTGTTGATGAGCTTCTTCAAATCGTCTTGGCCTTGGACCAAGTGGTGAACATCTGCTGAAGCGAGCATTACGAGCTTGGAGATCTTTGACAGTCATTCAAGAGCCATTTCTACTAAAATAAATAGCGAGCAAATGAGAAAACCAATCTCCAATGTACCTGTGATGCAATGTTATGCTATGCTATGCAATGTTTATGCGAATGCAATGCAATGTTTTCAAGGACCTTAGAGATTTAAATTTGTTAAACAAGCAATGAACAAACATTTATTAGTACTTTTTTCATTATTCTTTTTCTTTTTAAGTACAAGAGATAGTTCAAAACAAAAAAAGGAAAACATATAAATCCTAAAGCTCTAAGTCTCCCATGGGCGCTTCCTCTTGGTGCCGAGGTAGGCGTTGATGTTTCGCTCCTCGTGAAGTAGCTTTGTCAACTCTAGCACTTTCTTCTCGCTTGCGTAACACTGAGCTTCAAAGGTATCCCTCTCTTCCTTGAGCTGAATCTAGGATCTCTTCAAGTCTTCAAAATCAGTAGGCATGTCAGGATGGAGAATAGTATAGGATACGTCACCTATAGCAACAGGTTCCATAATTCTTGGTAGAGCAGTGAATGGCATCATGAGGTTTGAGCTCGAGCTCGCACCCATTTGAGGTAAGGTTCCCAAGGAATGGATTTTGGTGCCCCAAAGTCTTGGTATCGTCTTCTTTACCATGCCCGCGTGTATAAACCTTCGGTAATTCGGAGATCGTGGTTGTAGTCGAACACAATATCTTGGAGAAGCATATCATGTGGACCATCTCTTGGGAAAAACCAAAGACGTAGAGCTAAGGAAGGGTTGTAAGTAATACCTCCCTTATACCAAGGAGTGGTACATTAGGAATTCTCCACAACTCGATGAAGGTGAAGTCTTTTGAGAGAAAAGATTCCAACGGATATCTGAATGAGAGAGTGACATCAATCTTTGAGACCATCTCAACCTTTGTTCGTTCTTCAAAGATGGAGGAAGGTGCGAAATAAACCACCTAGAAAGTAACGGTATACAACACATGAGAGTTCCTTGTCGCTTAGTAGTGCAGTGTGGAGAATGTAGAATATCTCCAAGTAAAGTAGGCACGGGATTGCGGGTAAGGAACAACTTGATGGCATTGATATCTATGAATTGATCCGAGTTAGGAAATAGAACCAAACCATAAATTAATAAGGCCACAATGTTTTCAAATGCATGAAACTCATAACTTTGAGGAGTTCTGGCTTTCTTGATTAAGAACTTGGAAAGTAAACCCTTAACTCCACTTCTAGTTTCCCAATTGGCTTCAATGTCGGCGCTTAAGATGTAAAGCGGATGCAATGTCTTCGTACTTAGGAACCTTTTCTAGACCGTGAATGGCATTTGGTCAAGAATAGGTATCCCAAGTAGCTTAGAGAACTCTTCAAGGTAGGAACCAACGATAATGCAGAATGTAAAGCAATGGTGTTTGGTCGAAGAACTGGAATAGGACATGCATCATATCTTCTTCAAAACCGGAGATAACCAAATCAAGTAGATAACCATGTCTTTTGGTGAGTGGCATGGTCGGAATTTGAAACCAAATCTTTGAGTTGAGAAGGATACCCATGAAGTTGATTCGGATAGTCTTCCTAGAAGCCATAATCCCTACAAAACAGAGCAAAGATAAATCCCTAGGTCCTTTAAATAGTTAGAAATGATATGCAATGCGAATGATGTCATGATGTCATGTTTAGCACACCTGAACAATTCACACAATGAGCCTAGGGTTAAGGCTTGCAAGAGGTATAGGTGATTACCCCACCAAAAGTTTGAGTTGGTTCATCCTGTCCTATAATAGTAACCGGGTTTTAGGAATCTCACATCATTGATCTTTCTCGTAGGCGTTTATTTCAATACGACGGCCAAGTGGTCGATCGAAAATATCCCAAAAGTCGATCTCGATGAGCGTAGCATCGGTATCAACCAACCTCGGTCTACACCAAAGCCGGCCATCTCACTACCTTCTAATGGCCAAGATGGGTCAATTAAGGTTCTAAAAGTTTAGTTAGCGCTTGATGACACCACGCAGAAGCCAAATACTATCTTCAACTTGGGAATGAAGAGTATCGGGACAACCAAAGTGTCACGCTAACGTAGCCATCATGTTGACCGTTTAGTTATACGTCTAACGGTCGCAATGATCTAATGCTACTTACCTAAAAGGAAACCCGGATCCGGGTGTAGGATCCCCCACAAATATAATACCCAATCAACCCTTAAAGATAAAGCATACAATTCAAACAGAAAGCAATAAAGGTTATCTAGAAATCCCTAAGGCAATTCTCTCTTTAGGGTGTAGTCCCAGTGTCGCCAGATTACATGTACGGTGAAGCCGACTTTGTAGGATTTTGTATCCAAATGTGCGGATAGCAAGAGTCGCCACCGACTTTTATTTTATCCAATTAAGGGAAGGTAAAAGTAGAGAAAAAGACCTTCGTTAGATTACGAGTTCGGAGAATGGTTATGAAAAGGGAAGGTATTAGCACCCCTTTCCATCCGTAGTTATCTACGGGCTCTTAGTTGCTCTAGATCACCTTTTAAAATTGCTTTTTGTGTGTTTGACAAAAATGTTTTGAAAAGGCATTTCGCTTTGACTTTGTAATGACTCATGTAGGAGTGTATACAAAGTGTTCGGAAATGTTTCGTTTTGAAAAAGAGTTTGAACTTTGAAAAAAGTGTGAGGTGTGAAAAGTATTTGATTTAGAGCGAGCAACTAAAAGACTTATTTACCCACTCAGAATTGGTCGTTTTCATACTTCTACGTTCCTTTAGAATAGCGCTAGCCTTACCATTAGTTAGTAGGTAGCTCCATTCATTGGATGTAAGCGGGACATTCGAAGGGACATCGGATGGTCATAGAAGGCAACTTGTAGGAAGTATCCTAGCACATTCGAAGGGACTATCATCATTTTTCGTAGGCAACAATCGAGGGTCAAGATCATGTATTCGGAGGCGACATCGTGGGTCTTATGATCTTTGTATCGAAGGGTGATCCGCTGTCGCGCGCGAATCAAAACGAGTAATTTTTGAAAACGTAGTATAGCGACAATGACTCGAATCGTCTCACAAGGATTCTTGATTATTACTAACCGAAGGTAAATCGAATTAGGGGTTGGTTTGATGATCGATTAAGAAAAGCGAAAATAAGCGGTTAAAATAAGTGATTATAAAATAAGTCGATCTCGATTCAGTTCCTACTATCATCGATTATTGTAATTTTAATACCAAGCGGATTATCTATTCCTATTTGGATACAAACCCGGTGACAAGCGGTGAAGTTTGTGAGATGTACGATCCTATTGTCCGAATTAAAGCGGGATAAATTTTCATGGATTAAGCAAACATGATTGATCGAGACAACAACGAATTAAGCAAAGCGATGAGTCTAAGTTAGGATCATACAATCAACCAAATTGAATCAATATATTTCATGCAATTGAATTAAGCATACAATAACACAAAATATTATTGAAAGGAATTAATGAAATTAACATTATAATAATCTCAAGTGTTGGAACACGAATACAGCAGATCGACTCTAGATGTTTAGTTCCTCATCATAATCGTCAAAAGCAAAATAGTATTTTTTTATGAATAATGAAAGGTCCTCTCAAATTACTGTAGCAGCTGCTAGGTATAGCAAGGACAAGGATTCGGGTCATAACCCAACTGAGTCAAAAACACAACCCAGGCCCAAAACAAATGACCCAAAACTTAAATATAAAAAATGATGCAACTTCAACGACTTTTTCAGCCTTGCTACAGTCCGAATCAGCTTCTGGCCACAACTAGAGAGTTGTAGATCTTTCTCTTAGCTTTCCAACGCATGGTCAAACGCCTCAATCCGATTCCTGTAGCTCAAGTTATAAATGTTTATGCGAAAGCTGCAAATGCTGAAAATTAAATACGAAAATGAAATAAGTGCAAAAATAGAATAAAATAGAAAAACAATATAAAATATAAAAATAATCAAAGGAAAACAAGGCAATTCTTAGATACAAACATGGAAGAATGTGCATGGAAATGCACTGATCAAAGGGACTATGATGATTTGTTTTGAAGGCAACGGTGCTAGAATACCTCTACGTTCGAGGGACATGACCATTTGTAATCGTAAGGCAACGAGAGAGAATTACCCTAAGGGGTGCGTGTGTGAAAGAAGTGTGTTGATTTCAGATATTTTATCTTGAAAGTTAGTGGGCTATGTTCATTATTATCTTGCCATACACGCCTAGTTACTAGCAATTGATAGGGTGCGGAAAGTAAAATGCGGAATGTAAATGCGGAAAGTAAATCCTACGCTATTACAAGGCTTTGGGGCAGATACATAATTTAAACTTGCGGAAAATAAAAACCTAATTTAAACTATTATATCCCATATACAGTTATATTATTGAAAAATAAAATGAAAACGGAAGAATCGTCTGAATCGGATTAACCTGTGAAACGAACGAGAAATCGGAAAATATGATGAAATCGAGATAAGAGAAAATGTTAGAAAAATGCAAAATTTTAATGGGAAAAAATTATTACATGCTGGAAATAGTATAAATATGCTAAAATAAATTTTTGGGATTTTTTGGATGCAATTTAATAATTTAAAATGAATTTACAATGATTTAAATGCAAAAATTACAAATGAAAACAAATGTGCATGCAAAAATTCATTTTTTAATTTATTAAATTAAATAAAGATTTTTAGAAAACAAATGTAAAAAGAATAAATATTTTTGATAATTTTTTTATGCATAAATGAAATTGTGAAAAGAATTAAAAACAATGCAAATATTAAAAAAAATATGAAAATATAGAAAAATATGCAAAGTTGAGAAAAAGAAATAAAGCGTACAGATTCGAACCCGTGACCCTTGAGGCATCCTGAAACAGTGAGAGCCTTTACGCTGCGCCATGTGTGCGTTTGTGTTTGAAAACAGTTGAGTGGAAGAAAACAGCGTCGCTCTGGCCTCCTCCTTCGCGCCATCCATCGTCTTCAACCTTTGAATTTTTGAAAGATAGCGTCGGCTTTGGCTCGGCCTACAGTCCTCAAAATCAAAAACACATATACATAATATAAATAACATCCAAGGCCATGGTTCGATTCCTTGAAGCATTCGAACACAGGGTATGGGTCCTATTGTCCAATTTGTCCTATTAAGGGAAACCCTAATTCGTTCACAGAAACCCTAATCATGGTGTAACACGATTCAGGCCATGGAAATTCAATTGGCTTGCCCAGAAAGCTTGCAAACACATTACTAAACACAAAAACAACAACAAATCGAGTTAATAATGCATGAATGAAGGAATTCGAATTTTGAAATTTCAAGAACAAACCGAATTCGGTTTTCACGATTCTGGATAGTTTTGGATGATGTAAGGATCTGGATCGGTTCTGGAGATGTCAAGGAATGTGTTTGACACCTTAAAATTGATTGAAAACGGCTGGAAGTGTGATCTCCAATTACTTGCTTGCCACGGTTTTTTGAGCTTTGGAATAGGGTTTCTAAGGCAATTTTTCCGTCTTATTTTGATTGGTATGCATCAAGTATTTATATTGGATGGATTTGAGACAGTTTTTGGCAAGAATCAATCACCATTCAATGATAATCAAAATTTGATTTTTTGTATAAAATCAAATTTTCAAAACTTGATCAATTCCAATCCAATCTTGCCATTTTTGTCAAATTTCGAAATTTGCTGGACTTTGGTGAGTTTCTTGAGTCTCAAGGAAGGAATAAAATCAATCTTTCAATTAATTTTGATTTTATAATTTATTTTAAAATTTAATTTGTATTTAAATGAATAAATTCAAAATTAAATAGAAAAATAAATCAAAAATTCATGGCATTTGGCTTGGATATTCCTAATTGTATGAGGAATAAGTTTGGATGAAGAAAAAGCAAGCCCATTTGCAAAAAAATTGATTTTTAGAAGTATCTCTCTTTGTGCATCCTTTCAAAATTGCCCAACTTGTGAATGGCGTATCTTGCTCAATTTTCCACATTTTTGAGTGTTCTTGGACTTTTTGGAAATCTCTAAGAATCCTCTAACCGACATTTTTGGTCTCATCTCAATTGGATTTACCATGCTCAATATATCTTCAAAACAAAAAGTTGACTTTTTGTTGACTTTGAAAATGACCTGTAATGTTTTGAGCTATACCTCTCAAATGAAGCATTTTTTGGACATTCTTGTGAGACATGAAGTTGTAGAGAATTGAATTTCCTTCAAAACAAGAGGTGGTGGAAAAATTTCTGAGAAAGTATGAGAAAGTTATGATCAGTCAAAGTTCAGTTGACTTTTCACCTAGAAACCCTAATTTAGAAAGTTTGACTTTTGAGCAAATCTTGAGTTTTCTTGATGAATCATGATCAACCCTTGATCAAATGATGAATGTAACTTCAAAATGAGGATGTTGACCAAAAATTATGAAGTTTGACTGTATGTTGACCACAGTTGACTTTTTGTCCAATACAACTGATTTTCAACCATCTGAGCAATTGTCTGAGGAAACTTGACTTGTGAAGCTTGAAACTTGACATGGAGAATCTTTGAAACATATGTGGAGGCATGAATATCATTGGAGATATTGGAAGTCCATTTTGACCTGAGAGATACCAAACCCTAGTTTGGGTTGATTGTCTAGGAGAGAGTTTGTCTGATCAACTCTTGAGGAATCCTTGAGTATAGATGTATGAAATCTCTTGAGTAGATGGAGGGCAAATTTTGGGGTATGACAGTGTGAAAGAAGTGTGTTGATTTCAGATATTTTATCTTGAAAATTAGTGGGCTAAGTTCATTATTATCTTGCCATACACGCCTAGTTACTAGCAATTTATAGGGTGCGGAAATTAAAGTGCGGAATGTAAAGGTGCGGAAAGGTAAATGTGCTACGCTATTACATGGCTTTGGGGCAGATACATAATTTAAAAATGCGGAAAATAAAGTCCTAATTTAAACTATTACATCCCATGAGCAGTTACATTATTGGAAAACAAAATGATAAAGAAAGAAACGTCTGAATCGGATCAACCTGTAAAGGAATGAGAAATCGGAAAATACGATATGAATCGAACAAGAGAAAAAATGTTAGAAAAATGAAAAATTTTATATGAGAAAATTTTTATATGCTGGAAATAATATAAATATGCTAAAATAAATTTTTGGGATTTTTTGGATGCAATTTAATAATAAAAATGAATTAAAAGTGATTAAAATGCAAAAATATGAATAAAAATAAATATGCATGCAAAATTGTATTTTTAAATTTATTAAATTAAATAAAGATTTTCAGAAAACAAATGCAAAAGGAAAATAATTTTTTGATGATTTTTTAATGCAGAAATAAAATATGAAAATAAATTAAAATAGTATGCAAATATTAAAAATATAGAAAAAATATGAAAATAGGAAAAGTTTGAAGTTTGGAAGAGAAAAAGGAAGAACCGGTGCCAGCAGGATTCGAACTCAGGACATGGGAGAGTATATTTGCACAGGAAGCGCCTTAACCACTGGGACACTTGGCTCTTTGTGTTGGAAAAGCTGAAAACCAATCAATATAAGTGATGACGCGTCCCTGGTTATAAGTCAAACCGAGTCAGCACGCGTGGGGCCCGGGTTGAACGAGAGAACGAATCAGGACGCACGGTCGTGCCACGCTTGCTCGTGCCGGAGTCAGATGAGTCAACGACGCCGGAGCCCTAGCTCCGGTCGTCTTCTCCGGCGAGGAGATTCTTGGAACCTGCAAAATAGCGCGAATACAAAGAAAAAGAAGACCTTGTCCACCTAAATAGGACCTCCTGAATCCATTGGTGGTATTAGTTTTGACTGAATCGGCCTGTACAGGCCAGTTCGAAGCTCACAGTCCGAAAAACCCTAGTAATGGCATTGTACGATTCTGACGTTCAAAACCAAGAACGATTGCCCAGATCAAACCCTAGGCATCTTATGAGCATGATAAAAGCATTAGAATCGATCAACACAAGCAGGATAACCAAATGCAAATTCAAGAAAAAATCGATTATGTATGCATGTATATAGCTTGATTCTGGATGGTTTGATTAATAATAAGAGTGTATACTTACTCAAACCTACCTCCTGAGCACGATGGAATGATGTTTGAGGGCTGAAAGTGGCTGGATTTTAGAATTCGAATTTTCAAGTTTCTTGGAAAAATTTGACAAAATAAAGGTTTGGCTTGAGCTAGGGTTTCGTGTTTGTGGCTGGCTGCATTGCTTGGTATTTATAGAAGAGATTTGGAGAGAAAAATCAAGCAAAAAAGATTGATCCTTGATTGTGCAATAATTTTCCATTAAAAATAAATCAAATATTTGAAAAAAATTGATTTCCTCATGAATGCCATGGCTAGCACGAATTTGGTAAGGATCATGGGCTTTCTTGGTCTTTAAGGAAGATATAAAATCATTCCTTTGAAAAAAAAACTTAATTTTCATATTTTATATAATTTATTTTTGAATTAAATGTTATAAAATTCAAATATAAATCATAAAAATAGAAAATTACCAATGCCAAGCATTTATGGGTCAAGAATAATGTCATGAACAAGTTTGGATCAAAAGATTATAGGCCCATTTGGAAAATTTTGCATTTTGACCAAAATGTCCTTTTGTGCAATTGTCCAAAATTGCCCAACTTCTGAATAGTGTATCTTGCTCAATTTTCCACATTTTTGAGTGTTCTTGGACTTTTTGGAAAGCTCTAAGAGTCCTATAACCAACCTTTTTGGTCTCATCTCAATTGGAGTTTCCATGCTCAATATATCTTCAAAACAAAAAGTTGACTTTTGTTGACTTTGAAAATGACTGTAATGTTTTGAGCCATACCTCTCAAATGAAGCATTTTTGGACATTCTTGTGAGACATGAAGTTGTAGAGAATTGAATTTCCTTCAAAACAAGAGGTGGTGGAAAAATTTAGAAAGTATGAGAAAGTTATGATCGAGTCAAAGTTCGATTGACTTTTCACCTAGAAACCCTAATTTAGAAAGTTGGACTTTTGAGCAAATCTTGAGTTTTCTTGATGAATCATGATTAACCCATGATCAAATGATGAATGTAACTTCAAAATGAGTATGTTGACCAAAAATTATGAAGTTTGACTGTATGTTGACCACGTTGACTTTTGTCAATCTGTTGATTTTCAACCATCTGAGCAATTGTCTGAGGAAACTTGACTTGTGAAGCTTGAAACTTGACATGGAGAATCTTTGAAACATATGTGGAGGCATGAAGATCATTGGAGATATTGGAAGTCCATTTTGACCTGAGAGATACCAAACCCTAGTTTGGGTTGATTGTCTAGGAGAGAGTTTGTCTGATCAACTCTTGAGGAATCCTTGAGTATAGATGTATGAAATCTCTTGAGTAGATGGAGGGCAAATTTTGGGGTATGACAGTTACACTAAACAAACCGTCTATTATAAGACACCCTTTAAACATTGTAAGGGATACAAGATTTTCATCCACTAGAAAGATATTAGTTTAACCTTTTCGCAAATAGAAAATAACGCTTGACTAAAGTTTTGAAAAATTCATTGATTTCAAACTTACCAAATGCTCCACACTACTACTACCCAAACAATGTGCAAGGTGTTACGACCTAATTTAGTCTATCCTCCCATAGCCACAAAGTGATCATGATGCTCCCGAAGGTGACCATGAAAAATTGATGTAAAGCCTAACCAACATGAAATCACAGGCCAAAGTTTTCCATAAAAATCACATCTAAATATGTTCCATGTCCTCTTGCTAGTCACACTCAACTATACAATACAGATCCTGATCACTAATAATATGACGTTTCACCAAATTATCCTTTGTTGGTAATCTATTTCGATATATCTGCCAAACTAACAGATTAATCTTTAGTGGCACCGCCTTAGACCACCAGACGTTAGAGTATCTAAGATGACGAGTGTTCGCGTTAAAAAGTGATGAGCGAGGGAATCGAATCGGAATTCGAATCTCTAGCTCCAAACGATTTACTCTTTTGATTTGTTTTAAAGATGCAGCGAGCATCAAGCTTTATTGTTCTCAAAACAAAAAAAAATGAGATGAAAAAGGGGAAAGCTGCAATACCCTCAATAAATATGATATGCAGTACGACTAGTGTGAACTAGACGCAATGCATTGGGGAGATTCTGGGCAAGGGGGTTTGTTATATAAAGGGAATAGATGTGGCACCCTAAATATATATATAGTTATCTATAGCCTTATATATGAATAGTTTGATATGTTTGTGTGTTTTAATTTGCTATCCTATTCTTGGGAAAGTTTCTCCTTTGGATTTTAAGAAGGGTAGATTATGTGAGATCCTAGGTTTTGTTATTATTGTGCTCGCAAAGATCATTGGGATCTTCTGCATACATATCCCTTAAAAATCGAGCATCGTAGCTCGGATCTAAAGGGAGTTATGGTTTGTTTGGTTTGAGGGAGAAAGAAGTATGCTCGCCAAGGATGAGACCTTGTGCCTACGTATTCTCAAAGGGATGTTGAGAAAGTCAGAGCAATCGTAGTTCCCACTTATGCTAGTGGAAGCAACGGGATGTTATTAAGAGACAAAGACAAGTGTCATCTTAATGAAAAATGTATCTAATCTATTTCATCACATACATTTTGAAGGGTTGATTGATTGAATCTTTCATCGTAAGTATTAGGTGTTTTGCTTGAGTGTACAAGCGTTACCACTTACGAGTTAAGAAAGATGTTTGAAAGATGATTGAATCTTTAATTGTAAGCATTAGGTGTTTTGCTTGAGTGTACAAGCGTTACCACTTACAGATTAAAAGATGTTTTTGTTTGAAAAGAGTTTGATTGTATGTGATGTGATAGATGAGATACTTCTTCCATTGAGATGGTAAATGTCTAAATCTCGAGGAGAAATTGATTGGATTAGGGGATGCTTTTAAGAAGCCCATGGGTCCTTGTATTGTAAGCCCAAGAAGAGGCATCCAGGGGTCATTGTATTGTGAGCCCAAGAGAAGGCATTAGGGATCATCGAGGGTCCTTGTATGAAGCTCAAGAGGAAGCTATAGGGTATGGCTGGCTTTAAGAGGAAACCATCCTCTTAGGATTCAAGAGTGATTTCACCGGAAATCGTACTATCCTAGCGGTGATTCTTTGTATTGGAAGCCCAATAGGAGGTCATTAAGAGATTTCAGGTCTCTTTTTTTGCCCAAGAACTAAACTCAACGAGGGAGTTCTTTTGAACGAAGCCCAAGAGGAGGCTAACTCAACAGGGGAGTTGTCTTATATGAAGCCTAAGAGGAGACTAAACTCAATAAATGAGTTTTTTTATACGAAGCCTAAGAGGAGGCTAACTCAGATGAAAGAGTTATCTTATACGAAGCCTAAGAGGAGGCTAAAGGAACCTAGTTGTTAGGATAATTGTTATGTTATAACTGAACAGTCATATAAACAAGTGTGTGATATGTATTCACAAGAGTTTATGAAGGAAATATATAAACAAGTGTATAAAACAAGCATTTAAAGCAAGCGTAACTTGAATATATACAAGGTTTTGGGACTTACACCTTAAGGGAGGCCCATTGGTTTAAGAGCAGTTTCACCGGGAATAATGCTTCTCTTAATACCAATGGAATCGGTGTATAAACAAGCGGATGAAAACAAACGAAAGAAGTTTGTTTATGCTTGAATATGTACAAAGATGTTTTAGTGTGTACAAGGAAATGAATATGTATATAAAAGGGTTGAGACTTACACCGTGAGGGAGGCTCACGATCAATTAAGAAAATTCAAGGAGAAACCGGGTTTGGTTTATCTTTAAATCTAATTGATCATGGAAAAAGGTGTGTAAGTTTGTTGAAAAGTTTTTGGAAAGGTTTTGAAAATGATTTTGAAAAGTGAAGGATATTCACAAGAAGTTTTGAAAAAAGATTTAAGTTTGAAAATTGGAAAGAAAACATTTCTTGAAAAGTATTAAAATACTTAAAATGCCTCATTTTTAACTTAATAAAAATATAATCAAAAAGAAAATATTTTTGGATTTTTTTTGACATAATCATAAAATAGATATATTAAGTGACAAGTGTGCAAAAAATCATCTCAAAATGAGAAGTTTTGATTAGTTTTTGAAAATGTTGAAGTTTGCTAGAAACTTGAGAAAATTAGTGATAAAAAAGAGTTTTTGGTCCTAAGGAGGTTTGAACCTTGGACATTTGGCTTAGAAGTAAAAAGTTTTTCCACTGAGCCATGTGCTTGACTTGTCATTTAATCACCTTGTTTAGAAGGAGTTTTGAAAAAATGAAGTTTTGAAAATGTTCAGAAGTTGTGCTTCTGAAGGGATCAGAAGTTGGCTACATCTGGAAGGATGAGAAAGGATGAAGTTGGCTACTTCTGGAAGGATGAGAAAGCACATTGCTTCTTGAGGTGTTTAGAAGCTTGATGCTTCTGGAGATAGAAGCACTAGAAGTGCTTCTGAAGAGTGTAGAAATGGAAAACTTCTAGGAGTAGAGAAAATACGGAGGTGAGCCTCGAAGCTTGCTTTGCCTTTATTAAAAAGGTTCGAGGGGAAAACCACGGACCTTAAGAAAGTTTTAAGGCGTGCTAGCTTACCACTGGGGTGGCTATACATCCATTGTTTTTTCTCAAACCACAAATATATATTATAAACCAAGTTTTAAAATTTGAATTTTCCACTTCATCTTCTTCGTGGAAACGGAAGCAACACCCATGGCTTTAAATCTGAACATCCTTGATTCTTCATTAATTTTGGAAATTTAAAATACAGATTTGTCTAGAATTTCATCACGATTCTAACCATTCAAATTGTTAAAATTAATAATCAAAGATGTACGTGAATTTTGATAATCCCAAATTAAACCCTAACTGATTAAATGAAAAATTCTTTGAACTTAGTTAATTTTAGTTTAAATTGAGGATCCAGATAGCTTTAGTGATATGATATCTACATCTTCCTTTTCAAATTTGAAGCTAAAGATGCATGTATGGAGGTATCAAAGTTTCGAAAACTCAACTCTTGGTATGAAATACCAGATCGAGTATGGTAGCTTCCAGGTACAAAGTGATGATTGAAAAAGCTTCCCTGAACCTCACTGAGTATGTTTCTACTCTTAGATTGCTCTGAAAGTTACTGGAACTCTCTGACCAAGTCAAGTTGCAGGTTGTTAGTTTGAAAATGGAAGATGATGATGGAGTTATTCCAAAACTTGTTTAAGTGTTTGGACAGTCTCTATATATTGTATAGAATGTGTCTGAAGTGTAAAATCAAGACAAGCACGAGTAGTTTTCAAGTTTGGAAGTTTTGGCTCAAAACTTGCACAAATGGAGTTTTATGGAGAAAACTGACTCTTGGCTTGTTTTTGGATGATTTAAAGTTTCAAACAACTTCTAAATGATGTTTAGAAGATGTTGGAAGCTCAAGTTTGCTCAGAATTTGCAAAGCTTGAAGATTGCAAAATTTTCCTTCTTAGAACTTTGAAACTTGAAAATCAAGAAAGAAAGAAGGAGAGCTTGGATTTTGATTGCTTTGGTGTAGTTTGAAATGAAGAAATGACCTCTATTTATAGGCCAAAAATTCTGAATGACAAGGCAAGGTTATCATTGAGAGAGCTTGCAACTTGGCTTAAGTGGTAAGAAGGAATCTTTTACATTTAATGCAAATAGTTACTTTCTAACCATGGTTAAAATTTCTCCTTGATCCAATCCTCTTCTCAATCATGTCTAACTGATATTTATCAGTTATAACCTATCTATTAGTGGTGACAAGGCTTCTAGAAAGAGAGGTTTGTGAAAAATGACTTAGAGTTCTTGAAAAATGACTTATAATTCATGGTTATGGAGCTCTAAGTTTAATTTTCAAAACCTTAGCTACACAAAGTGTTTTTGCAAGTTCTTGGACATTTTGAAAAGCTTGTAACAAGACCTACAACTTTCATGCTTTGCGTTTTTCCTGAATCAAAGTGGATCTATGTGAAAAATGGCCATGAAAGTAAGGAAAAACCATGTTTCTTAACACTTGAAAATTTTTCTAAGTGTTAGAAAAAATTAAAATCTTGACTTTTTGTTGACTTTTTCACATTTCTTGATTTTTTATGATCATGATGGATTATTTGAAATGTTTTTATGATTGAAAAAGTTTGGATTTGAAAAAGTTGACCAAAAGTTAAAGTTTGACTTTTTTGAGCAGATGAATTTTCATCAGATGATTCAGAATTTGTCTGATGAAGAAACATGGATTTTGCAATGTTTTGAACCAAGAAATTAGGTCAATATGTTGCATTGAAGATGTTAAGATCAATCTTCAAGCAAATAGGTCATTCATTGAGCAGAAAGTCAATGATTCACTATCTTCGATCAAAACCCTAATTGGTCGATTTAAGGTAGATCATGAGAAAAAGTTTGGAATTTGGAGATCAAATGTTGATGATTGATTAAGATAGATCAATTGAGGTGAGTGGAGACTCAAACCTTAATTGATTATATCTTGAACAGATGAAATCTTGGTAAAACCCTAACTTTGACTTTAGGAGCACACGCACGATCTATCTTGTTCTGAAACTGTTAGTGATGCAGTGATGCATATGTGAATAGTGTAAGGTGGTATCTTAGGTCAAAAATTAGGGTATGACAACGAGGAACCTCCACATTCGCCAAAAAATGATACGCACTACTCACATTACACCGCTTTGAAGGATGAAGATGCCACACCCAAGAATCATAAACTGAATCCTGCAACAACAAAAAAAGAATCCAATAACCGAATACACTCCCCAACTTACTCGTCTTCCTACGCAAACAACCTCATACACCAACTCCAAACCTCTCTTTCCACCCCCACCCTAAAGCACAAATATCCGTTATTGTAGCATCCTAATGCTCCAATAAGTCATAGAGCCTTCAAAATCTAGACATTAACACCCTTGTCGCCAACCAAGGGTCCCTCCAAAACAGAGAGTTTTCCTCATTGACTACTGATCTTTCAATGTCATTGATCAACCATCACTCCCTTGTCTGGTCTCTGTCACATTTTGCCACTAAACAGACCCTCCTTATACCCCAAACCTTAGTCGTCCCACTTCCTCCCCATAACGGAGAGATTAAACCCTATACCATAAACTTTCACTCCTCTCTAATACCCTCCAACACCATTTTTCTAATAACACCTCATTACACTCCCTCGACCTTGTCACCCTCAATCCAACATCCTCCTTACTCTTACAAATAGACTTTTAATTTGTCGATGTTATTTTCTTTTGACCTTTTCTCCCCCATCAAAACAACATTAAATAAATATTTTAGGAAAGAAATGATACATGCAGGAGCCTTCAAGTAAGAAAGTAAATAATAACGTAATTTTTGGTAGTATAGTAATGTAATTGTATCAAACTCAATCCTATTTAGTGACATTCTTTCTTATCCTTGGGTCACGGTAACCAAATCCCACAATCTCAGGCTTAAAAATATGAAGCATCAATAATTTGGGATGTGAATTTTTTAAAATTAAATATTAATATGATTATATTAAAAAATTAATATATGTTATATTGTAATTTTTACTACAAAATTAGGGTCGCGTGTTTGAACCTTGGCTCCACCATTTATAATTTTAAGTAACTCTTTTAATAAATTGCCACCATGAAGCTAATTGGTATAAGTTTTAATATTTATATATAATTATTTTTTTATCGTTAATTTTTAATATAAAATTTAAATAATATTTAATTTCATAATTAAATAATAACAAAATTATATTAGTGTCGAGTCTCTAAAAACTAGAACCGACATTAACTGGGCCTGTTATTTTTATTATTCGCTGTAAGAGAAGAAAAAATAATACGAAAAGAAAATGAATCATAAAATAATTTAGTTATTGGATTATTCTTCGTCATGTTATTATCAATTATATTTAAATATAATAATATAATAAAATAGTGAAAATTGATAGTTAGCATTATATGATTTTAATATTATATTTTAAAAATAAAACATAGTTAAAGAGTATGTTAAATAAATAGATAAAAAATAGTCAAATAAATTATGTAAATGTAAACTTGCATATTTTTATTAAAAAAATTAAACCCTTTTTATAATAATTAATTGAATAGTTTGATTTTATATTGTTTATGACTATATGTCTTTTTTCACTCAATCTTTGAATAATACTGAAAAAAGTCATTTTTTTTATGGAATCACTTTACTTGTAATCATATCCACTATATCACTAATAACTTCTTACTATTAATATCACAATATATATACTTTACTTTTCAATTAATTTAATTATTTATCTTACGATTATCATTTTCTCATGTTCTTTGATTTTATTTTTCAATAATATTCTCTAGTTCTTAGTTATATATAGATAATAATATAATAAGACAATGAAAAGTGATATTTATCTCTATATGCTTTTAAATTCTATTTGACAAAAAAAACAGAGTTAAAGAATATGATAAATAAATAAATAGATAAGAATTAGTCAAAATAAATGATAAATAAATTATTTAATAGCATGTTAAATTGCATATTTTTTATTTAAGAAACTTATATCTTTTTTATAATAATTAATTAAATAATTTTATTTTATATTGTTTATTACACCATACCCTTTTTTAAAATTAAACTCTGAACAATACCTAAAAAAAGTCTTATATTTTGTTTCATAAACCATCTCACTCATAATCATACCCACAAAATATTAATAATTTTCTGCTACTAATATCTGAACATATATACTTTTTAATTAATTCAATTATTTGTCTCACGTAGTTTAATTTTATTTTTTGATTAATATTTGCTAATTATTAGTTATATATTTTTGTAGGTGTTAATTTTTATATTTTTACCAATTTTTTATTTATAATTTGCTAATTTTTAGTCATGTCTCTCAAACCATATTTTATCATGCAACTACTATGTTATGAATCATGCATATATTACTTTTAATGTATTTTGCTTTTATTTTATTTTATTTTTAATTTTATTATTTCATTAGTTATTATTTATATTATTTTTTAGATATAGGCATTGAAAAATCCCAAAATATTTTTTATTTTATAAATAAAATTGATGTTAAAGAAGTTAGGTTATTGATGAGGGTGAGATAAAACATGACATAAGGGAGTGTAGTAAGGAGGTCGAGATGTACTAAGGGACAATGACATAAAGTCGAACCATGCTAGAAACATCCTTACTCGGGGACGTACAAATCAGTGACGTATAAGTTGGTGACATACAAACCAACGAAGTTTGTGGTATGCCAAGTCGTGTAATCAGGGTGTTATACCGACTCGACAGTTACATAAATATGAAAGGGTTTCAGGGACGTTCCATGAGGTGTTACGCTTCATAATGGAGATGACATAAGTTAAGGTACCATCATTATATGGGAACTCTAAGGGCCACCTCTTAATGACGTCAAGTCATTAACACAGAGATATAAATAGGGGATCTCAATTGAGGGTAAAGCAATAAAATCTCCTTGAGTTGCACACACGTTCATCATGCAACTCAAATCCCTTAAATTCTACGATCTCTCCTCACAAGCATACATCGGGAAAAACCCACACGTACATTAAAGTCACACAGATAAAGTTTCATCCTCATTGGATTATCTTTCGAGAGGTGATACAAATGTGTTTTATAGGAACATTTGTTGGGGCCTAGGTAAAACATTCTCAAGCCACACAACAACCCATCTCTTTCGTTCTCAAACATGTCTAGGGCATCACCCACAAGCGAGGAGCCCCACCGGACATGGCCAAGTTGTTAGAAATGGTAGAATCCTTAAGACAGTAGAACAACACTCTTCAAGATAACGTCCAAAAACTATAGACGCTATGAAATAAGGATGTGGAGGAAGAACCTATGGACCCTCTACCGTTAACAGAGGTCGTGTGGGAGGATGTGGAGAACGAAACTCATCAACATGGTGTTCAGACACTATAGAGACACATTAATTGAAGAATAAATCACATACTAACTATTACTATTATTCTGCCTCTGGATTGGTGCTTTACCCTAATGCACACAGTTATAGTTGCTAGTTCCATTATTCTCAGGGTTGGAATCCCTGGTTGTTGCACTCTTTTCCTTGTCACCTTTTAATTCAAAGTTATTTGGGGCGAATACCTTCTAAAAGAAATGCATGATTCTTTTATTCTCCCAAATCATTATGCTCAGAGAAATGCATGAACTTAACTGTGTATTCAACCACAATTCTCTTGCACTGAACACACGCAATATACATCTTATAAACAATTTGTTCATAATCCTCCGGTAAAACTGCTCCAACATCAATTGTTTCATTCTTTGCCAAGATTTGATTGGTCTCTTCCTTTGCCTTTGCCTTTGAACAATAAGTTTATCTCACTAGACAACAACAATACTCTTCAGCCTGATCGTCACCATCTTAAATTGCTTGTTCTCAAGAACACCCATAATATCGAACAACCTGCCAATATTGATCAGCCAATCCAGAAACGCCTCCACCCCCATCGTTCCATAGAATAATGGAATATCAACCTTCACTCGGTAATCATGGTTATTTCAATTCCCGTGATTAGTTACCTTCTTCAAAACTCAAATTTTCAGTAATAACAGCACAATGATTGTGGACAACCCGCAAAATCTTAACTTGTCCTCCTCTCAAATCTCTCCGTTGATTATTGTTATTGACATTCTTCACCTAATTTTCTAAACTATGCAGTAATTCCCTCAAGATCTGCTCTGGTTACCAGTTGATCTCCCACAGCTAATCAAGTTATGAAAAAAAATAGGAGAAAACATGCTCGGGTGCCACCTGATGCAGCCTAAAACAATAGGGATTAACAAGCTCTAAACCTAGAATAAAAACTGTGTTGCAAGAGCAAAATCTGTCAAATAATCTCTAGAATCCACCCGATAAAGAAAATACTTAATTTTATTAATTGTAAAAATGGTTTTTGATTCACACCAAAAGGGATTAAATACAAATTAAAAATCCTAATGGGCTTATAGATACCTTAATGGGCTTTTAACTCAATAAAAATAAAATAGAAAATTGTGTAAAGTATTAAAATGTTTTTGATGTGATGTTTGTTTTTCGATACGCATCCAACCTTTTTACATCAAAATCTAACTCACATTGTTAAATATAATAATTCGTGCGGGACATAAATTCAAATTTCAACAGTAACAAAAAAAAATAATGCAACACAATTATCATGTGTTCAAACACATGTAAGAAAACAACGAATTATTCCCCTACCTCAACAACAATAGTTCTTATAGTTTCCAAGCGGCAGTCTTTGTTCTACTAAAAATTAACGCCTTTTTTTGAGCAAAAGAGAACTTCGTATTTCCAAAATCAATGAAGTACAACCGATCCAAACAGATCCAGGATTCTAGAATCCTAAGAGCAAACCAACTCAGTTTCAATATTTAATACATAAAGATTCTCTATTGAAGTGGTTAGCTATCTTCTTATTGTTAGGGCACAAGAATAAAAGAGAATAATGATAGGAATAAGAAAGAGGATAAAATAAGGATTAAATTGTATTGAATTAAATTGTTAAAACTAATGAAATACAAGCACCTATTTATAAGCCCAAAAGTAACTAACTAAAAACAAACCCTAATCCTAATCATAAGGAATTAAGATATACGATAATAGCAGTAAAATAACAATACTAAATTATCCTAATAATTACTAAAAATCTGTTTCTCATCATGAATTATTCACAACACCATCCCTTAATTCATGTTCATCACAAACTGACTGTATTAGAATCTCACTTTCTAGACAGCTCCAGAAGGTGTCATCCCTCAAACGGATAAGGTGTTAAGTCTTTATATCCTTCATCAGAACATCTGCAGCTTGCTTCTGGTTGCAACTCTTCTTTACTAATATGTCATCACCATAAAGACACACTAGAATCATATTGCTTCCAGAATGTTTCACTTACACACCATACTTCATCTCACATTTCTGAAACCTTTGCTTCTTAGAAAATGAATCAATCTTCTGAGTCCAAGCTCTGAGTGCTTTCTTTAATCCATACAGAGCTTTATGTAACTTATACACCATCCCTTCCTGATTCTTTTTCACGAAGCTAGGAGGTTGTGACACGTATACCTCTTCTTGTAATGGTCCGTTCAGAAATGATGACTTCACATCCAAATGCATCAGCGGTCAACTTCTGATTGTTTCATGCCTCGCTACAGGAGCAAACACCTCAAAATAGTCTCGTCCAAGTTTCTGAATAAAAACTCTGGCCACTACCCTTGCTTTGTTCTTGTCAACTAATCCATCTGGCTTAAAATTCACCTTAAAATCCCATCTGACGCTGATGGCTTTCTTCTCCCTTGGAATCTCAGAAAACTTCCAAGTCTTGTTTCGTTCTGAAGCCTCAAGTTCTTCTTTCGTAGCATTCAGCCACGTTTTCTTCTTGAGATCATCTTCAGTGCCTATTTGTCCAGAATCTCCTTCTGATTCTGGAACTGTATCTCCTTTTGGATTTTCTTCAGAAGTTTTATTTCCACCAGAACCTCCACATTTGTTAGCTTCTGGACCTTGTCTAGAATCATCACCTTCAGAACTTCCACCAGAAGTTCCACCTTTGTTAACTTTTGGACCTTGTCCAGAGCCATCACTTTCAGAAGTTGGATCGCCTTCGGAAGCTCTTGCTTCAGAAGTTCCACCTTCAGAATCTTGATCACCATCAGAGGCTGGACTAGAAATTCCACCTTCAGAATTATGACCAACGTCAGAGGCTGGACTAGAAGTTCCACCTTTAGAATCATGACCAATGTCAGAGGCTGGACTAGAAGTTCCACCTTCAGAGTCATGATTACCACCAAAAATTTGATCACCTCCAGAAGCTTGTCCTCCAGAACCTACATCTTTAGAGTTTTCCCTTCCAGAAGCATGATCACTTTCTTGATCACCTCCAGAAGCTTGTCCTCCTACGTCTTCAGAGTTTTTCCTTCTAGAAGCATGATCACTTTCTTGATCACCTCCAGAAGCTTGTCCTCATACGTATTCAGAGTTTTCCCTTTCAGAAGCATGATCACCACCAGATTCTGGATCATCATCAGAATCTGGATCAGAATCAGATTCAATATCTGACTCATCCTTAGAGTCTCCAGAAGCTTCTTCATCGTCTGACTCTAATTTTTCTTCAGAACCTTCATGTTCTGACTCTAACTCATCTTCAGAACCTTCTACTTCTGACTCATCTTCAGAACCTTCATGTTTTGACTCATCTTCATAACCTTCATGTTCTGACTCATCTTCAGACGCAAAATCTTCTGACTCATCTTCAGAAGCAGAATCTTCTGACTCATCTTCTGAAACCTCATATTCTGACTCATCTTCCGAATCTACAAAATCATTTTCTGGCTGTTCTTCAGAAGTTTCATCTTCTGACTCATCTTTATAAGTTTCACCTTCTGACTCATCTTCAGAAGTTTCAACTTCTGACTCTTCTTCAGAAGTTTCAACTTCTGACTCTTCAATCTCATTTTCTGACTCTGACTCATAATGAGACACTCCTTCAGAATCTTCATCCCCTTCAGATTCAGAAAATGATAACCTCACAGGTTCCTTGTCAGATTCATAAGTCATCAATAGTACAGGTTCATCATCTGAATCATCTCTGGCTATTACAGCAATAGCATTGAACTTTCCTTTTGCCCTTTCCCTTCTGATACTTCTCATCAGAATCAGAAGTTTCTGACTTCTAGAATCTTTCACCACACCTATTCTGCTTCTGTTCCTTCTTGACAAAAGAAGCTTTCAGAGCCTGCTCTACTTCCTCTCGGGTTACGTCAAGCAATTCATATGTAGGCGCTGCGCTCTTCAATTTTCATGGTCTCCAGATCTTTGTTATGTTCAATAGAAACCACGATATAGTCAAACCGAGGGATAAGTGACCTCAGAACCTTCTCTATGATCACTTGTTCAGAAAGAGTTTCTCCACAAGCCTTCATCTCATTAGTGATCAGAATCACTCTTGAGATATACTCAGAAACCTTTTCACTGCTCTTCATGTTGAGATTTTCGCTTTCTCAGGGATGAAGCTTTACCTTCTTCACGATCGTCCACCGTAACACGACCGGTGTGTCCCGCCCATCATAGAATCTGCAATTTTCTCAAACATAGTCGCATCCACACACTGATGGATGCAGAACAGCGCGTTCTGATCCCTCCTCCTTTTATTTCTCTGCACCTCTTTCTCTTTTTCTGTTGCATCTTTTGCAACTGGAATGTAACCATCAATGACAAGCTCCAGAACATCTTGAGCTCCAAACAACACACGCATCTGGATCATCCATCGATTCCAGTTTTTGCCATCAAAGACTGGAAGGTTGGTGCTTAGGTTGTTGTTTTCATTCATCTTCTTCCTTGCGCAAATATCCCACAGATAGAAACAGGATTCTTGTTTCCCTGAATTCTAAACCGGAAGCTCTAGATACCAATTTGTTAGGGCACAAGGATAAAAGAGAATAATTATGGAAATAAGAAAGAGGATAAAATAAGGATTAAATTGTATTGAATTAAATTGTTAAAACTAATGAAATACAAGCACCTATTTATAAACCCAAAAGTAACTAACTAAAAACAAACCCTAATTCTAATCTTAAAGAATTAAGAATAATAACAGTAAAATAACAATACTAAATTATCCTAATAATTACTAAAACGCTCTTTTTAATCGTGAGTTATTCACAACACTTATGCCCTATACATCTCATAGATATATTTTCTATAATCCTATTCTTTACTCTATCATCTGGCTTTTTTTGGTTGAAAACCAAATCATTTCGCTTCCTCCAAATAGTATATATTGTTTCTGCAACCGTAACTTTAAGGATATCTCTTCTCCAACCCTTCTTCCTTGTTTCATCAATAATCCACTTCTTCTCAATGCTCCAGCTGGTCGGGGTCTTGTTGAACATGTTCCACTTAAGAGTGTGATGCCATATTTCTTTGGTGTTGTTGCAAAACATTAGGGGTGGACAAACGGACGGTTTCGGTCGGTGATGGACTGAAATTGTCAATCCAAATGAAACCACGGTTACACAATTCTCATCCAATCTCGTCCATTTACACTACGGTTTTGTCGGATTTCGGTTTCGTCGGATTTCGATTTTATCGGTTGGTTAAATTCGGATTATAAAGAGGAAAAAACACAAAGAAAAGGATGGAAATTGAATAGTAGAGATGAATTAATCCAAAAGACTTTCCATTCACAGAAGCTGTTGTAAACTTAAATCAATATGGAAATATACAATTACTATTACACCTATATAATCATTTAAGATCCTTGCATTCACAGAAGCTTTCAACAACTTGAGTATCCACGGATGCTTCTCTCTGATGCAGCTTCGATGTAGGATGGAGAAGAGAAGAATGACATGTGAATGAGTTTGCATACTCATGTTCTTTAGATAGAAAAGAGAGAGTAAAGCTTTAAGTTTGAATACTCATATTCTTAGATAGAAAAGAGTAAAGATAGAGAGAGATGATTTGATTTTGAGATAGTAAAAGAAATAATAAGAATAATAATAATAATCTATAAATCTATATCTAGAATGATATCCTACATTCATATCACGTGAATAGAGAGTAAAAATTGTGTACTCTTTGTTTTAGAGGTATTGTCTAGTCACATCACTGAAAATTTAATATTTTAATGAAAAGTAAGATACTCAATATGTTAATGAAAAGTAGGATGTGTTTGAATAAAATTAAGATATGTGTATCTCGTGGTCGGTTTCGGTTCCCATTGGATTACTTTAAGTCATCCAAACCCGTCCGCCATTAGTCACACAAAACCGAAAAGTGACACCCGAATGTCTGACGGATTGAGAAAAAGTATCCGTTTGACAATTTATTTGCACGGTTTTTTCGAGTTCAGACGGACTTCGGATTTTTGTCCACCCCTACTTATCATCCATCAAAATTCCATATCGAATTAGTTGGTAATCTGCCTATAATTGTAATACGTAAAGTGAACAACGCCCGCAGCCTAGCATTGTTGGAGTTGAAAATTTTCTTCCATTCCATCTGGACAAAGTTTCCCCTCAAATCTTTATACATTCTAGATGATACAAATTTGTTTTTCTGCATAGCTTCCTCCCAGTAGCTTGTTTGTGTCACTTGGCTTCGAATTTTCAAAATCCACTAATTTATAACTCTTACTTAAGAGTTGAACATGGTTAAGATTTGACTTGCTACTAACTTCTACTTTATCATTTATACAATTATTTTATAATAAATAATTTAATAATTTTAAAAGATAAAAATATATTTAAAACAAAGTCATTCTAATAAATATTTCAAAGAAAATGACAATTATAACTTTATTTTTTATTAAAATTATAACATTTAAAATAACATATTAAACCATTTCAATTCCCTAATTTATATCTAGAACAAAAAGTATTTTTTAATAATTCTCAAAAGAAAAATATTTCTATTAACAAGTGTATTCAAGAAAGAAAAATAAATAACATACAAATGGCCTCAAAAAAAAAAGGAAAAATTGTGCACCATTATTTTTCTTTAAAATCCATTTTATTAATTAATGGAAAAATTAACTATAGAATAAATTTTATATTTAAAATCAAAACTTTATAAAGTTAAATTGTCTATAGAAGTTCTTCAAAAATGAACTTCATAAATTTATTTGTAACTAATCTAACATTTTTTTTCTGACAGAACTAATCTAACACTTAAGCTATGTATAGTGATTCAAACATTATAAAATTATTTTCTACAGTATTTACTTTATATATATATATATATATATATATATATATATATATATATATATATATATATATATATATATATATATATATATATATATATATATATATATATATATATATATATATATATATATATAATTTTATTTTACAAATAAGAAGAATATATTGACATCAAAACAAATGGCACATCATTCAAAACATGCTATAATAAACTATTTAGCAAGCAACTATACTTCTATACTAAATTCTATCGCTTAGGCTAATTTTGTCCACATCTATGTCAATACAACGATTTTTCACCTCAACAATACTATTGTTTATACATTTTTTGTAGAAATTATTAACTCGCGGTTCCATGGCACATCATTATGGATCCCCCATATGTTAAACTCATGAAAATTAATTCAATAAATTTAATCAATGTAACATAATTTTTAAGAATTCTAACATTATAATTTTTTTTATTTTTTTATGTTCAAACTTCTAAAACAAATTTTATGAATAGACTATAATACATCATATAGTAAAAAAGAGTTATCAATATAACAATAGTTTTAATTTTTATTATTATTATATCAGATACATAAGTTGACAATTATAACTTTCTCCACAATAAAATAAAATTATTTAATTTAATATTTTAATGACCTAATAGATATTTGATTTTAATAAATAATAATCAGAAATTTGGTTATGCTAAATCAAATATTATCAATTAATTTGAAAAATAAAATAGTATGATACTTCTCTTTATGCGATATAATATTTTATTATTTATTATCTCAATAATTGAAACAATATAAAGATTCATCTTAAAAATAAAATTACAAACTTGGATTTTATGATTCAATATATTCTAGGATTTATAAATTTGAATGTGAGATTTTTATATATAACATTAAACACACATTGTATTATAAAAGGTATCATATATTAAAAAGAAACATGTGCTACATATTATAGATTATTAAAAAAATGCATTTGTAAAAATTGTGAATTTCAAATAATTTTGTAAATATGTGTAGAAAATTTATTTGCTCCCATTACAAATAAAATTATGGATCTACCCCTATAAATAATAATTTAATGTTTTTCGACGACACAAAATATGAGAAACTATTAGAGGATATTTAACGATAAAAGTTATTGGATATTTGACTGCATTCGGGATTTTGTGGTTGTTTGGCACAATAATCATAAAACAAATATTTGTCTCTCACATTTTTGTAAGCTTGAATTTGTTGAGAATCTAGCTCCCAAAAGTTTTTATAATTCCACCAATATGTAGAAGAATTACATTGTGTGATATTGGTACTGATATTTTGAACTTGACAACCATTGATGCCAAATCCTTTGTAGTGAGCTTGAAAAGGTGCATCATTCCAATTAATTGGAATTCCACCTGAACCCCATGGACTTGTCCATATTGTTGCATCAATCATCATTGCCTTTGTGAAATACCCCCCTCCATTATTTGTTGTATTCTTGAACACTCTTATAGGGATTTCATCCACAAAGAATCTAACACATATGAAAGTTATTCTTAGTAATAATACTATAAGGTAATAAAAAGATAAAAGAAGAATGATAATAATTAAGATTACTTACACTAATTGTTTTTCATTCCAAAGAAGCGTGTAATTATGAAAATCAAGAGTTGGATCAAACCAAAGATGAATTTGTTGCTCTCTATGACCACAACCATTAGTATAAATGTTTGTGTGTAATATATAAGGTCGTTCGTTATTTCCACCTAAGAATTCAAAGTCTATTTCATTTCGAGTAGGTCCATCATCTGAAATCAACTGCAACAAATGAAAATGAGATGAATTACTTAAATTTTAAGACGATACTAAAATCAAAATCACAATATCACAATAACATACATAGAAGGTCGTGATCACGGCTGTAGAATCTTTTTGAGGCATTTTAATTTTCATACTGAACACTCCAGAACCATATCGTTGCCTCGATGTAAAACCAGAACCTATAAGAAAAAAACAATTATTTTATAATTTATGTATATCTAAATAACTTGTATGAATAACTTACCTGAATATTGATTCAACATAAGTTGAACTTCATTGCCTTGATCAAGAATTCTCATATTTTCTTCTCCCCATAGAGAAACATAGTTTAGGCTAAATGAATCATTATCTAAATGATCACATTTGATGTGTAATGGAGAAAGAACAAAAAGCAATAATAAAAGCGATAGACTAAAAAAACACATTCTGATATATTTGTTATGATATGATGGTAAGACTATTGTTTAAGAGTGTGTTAATATATATATATATATATATATATATATATATATATATATATATATATATATATATATATATATATATATATATATATATATATATATATATATATATATATATATATATATATATATATATATATATATATATAAGATTAAAAGAAATGTGTGAAATTATCCGATAAAAAGTTAAGTAGGAATTCCAATCCATACAAAAACACTTTGGACTTAGTTAGGATAAGAACAAGTTGAGTCACTTAAAGATATAAAATAATAATTATTTAATCTTTTTTTTCATTGTATTTATTGCTAATGAAATGAGATAATGACACTTACAATATCTTAAAAAATAGTGGACCTCATAATTATGTATAATATTATTGTTTATTACACCGGATATATGTTAGTTTTCACGTTAAAAATATATTATTTTGAAGTAATATATGAATTTCTATTTATTTCATCACTATTTTGATGATGGGATAAATGAAATAAATATTTATTTATTTGTAAAAAATTTAATATAATATATAAACTAATAGATATTCAACTAAAAATAACATTTAATCTCTTACAATACGACAAACTATGAATTTTTAATGATATTATCAAATATCTCAAATAAAAAAGAGCTATAAAAGATGATAAAAATAATATGTTAAAAATTTAAGAATAATATTAACTCGTGTCTAAAAGCAAGTGTTAAAAAACTTAAAAGGAAAAAAATTATGTTAGAAAAATTTATGTCATATTTTATTCACAATTAAAATATGTGTTTATCCTTAATTATTTATAATATATAAACCATTTATTGAAATTGTTGCCACTTGTATTTTTATACTCATGATAATAGAAGAAATCTTTATTTAAACTTTTAAAACTTATCTACCACAAAAATAATAGTAATTTATATATATTTTTAGTCTATAACACATGTTTTTTTTCAATAAATAAGTAAGTAGCTAAAATATACACAACATATATATATATATATATATATATATATATATATATATATATATATATATATATATATATATATATATATATATATATATATATATATTGACTTTAGCATCTTCTTTTAAAAATATATTATAATTCTTTAAGTATTTATTTATTTTTATTTAAAATAAATATGAAACACATATTTTTCAAAAAAAATAATATATGATAAATATTTATCATTCATATAATAAAAATAAACTACAAAAATATTTTTTACAAACTAATATTTAAAAAAAGAAATACTCATCAATGATTAATATAAAAGAAATAAATAACACATATATGTTATTGATAGATGAAAAAACACGTGACTATTATTTGTTTTGATTAATATAAAAAGTACGGGATATATTTATCATCAAGAACTATATTTAAGAATTTATGGAAGAAATATGAAAAGTAAAATTCAACATTAATATTTAAATTATAAAATCAAATTTGATTCTAATTTATAAAAATTAATACCCATAATTTGATATGCATATTTAAAATCAAATTATGATTATCAAAGTCATTCCACTCAATTATAATTCAATTACTTATCCATTTGAGATAAAACATATCTTTTATTATTAATATTATTTAATTTTTGTTATATTTATTTAATAAATAAATAAATAAAAATATTATTTATTTTATATTTTATTGCTTCACACACATCACTATTACCTTGAGTTTTATACTTTGTAATGGAGAATTTTTTTGAATACATTTGTTACTCTGTCCAATTTTTGTCAATGAATTTTTAAGAATTTATGGAAGAAATATGAAAAGTAAAATTCAACATTAATATTTAAATTATAAAATCAAATTTGATTCTAATTTATAAAAATTAATACCCATAATTTGATATGCATATTTAAAATCAAATTATGATTATCAAAGTCATTCCACTCAATTATAATTCAATTACTTATCCATTTGAGATAAAACATATCTTTTATTATTAATATTATTTAATTTTTGTTATATTTATTTAATAAATAAATAAAAATATTATTTATTTTATATTTTATTGCTTCACACACATCACTATTACCTTGAGTTTTATACTTTGTAATGGGGAATTTTTTTGAATACATTTGTTACTCTGTCCAATTTTTGTCAATGAATATTTTACTCGAATCTTAATCCACCCGAAGCTTGGTATTCATTTGAGGTTTGGTATTATGATTGCTTGGCTTTTAATCCAAAGAATGAGAATTCTACATTGACTTCTATATGTCAAATGTTGGCTTCTTGTTGGTTAGACTATTCTTTTCCCTATCTTTTATTTTGCATACATAGGATAGTCCTTTAATGTTCCTCCTATCTTCTTTAATTTCAAAAGATTCTCCCTCCTTTTCAAAACCTTCTTGTTTTTCTAACTTTAACCACTTTCATAATAAACTTTCACCTTGTCAACCGGTTTTTTTTCAAACTTCTTTTTCTTAATAAATGTTAAACCACATAAGCATATTCTAACACTTTCAAAAAGACTAAAAAACATGCAACCTCATTCAAACTTTTTTGTGCCTCTGCACATCTTTTTCCCTTTAAAACTTTTTCAATACATGAGTCATTTATAGTCGAGACGTTACTCTCCTATCTCCATGGTCGGCTTTTCTACTTGAGTACTAGAGGCGTTCTCAACCCCCCTCCCTCTCATTTTGGTGCATTGTCCCTTTTTCTTATACTTTATAGACGATTAGGCAAGTCTTCTCTCTAAAAATGACGACTCGTCTCTTCATTTAAAAATCAATCAACACACAAATTTTGGTCTTTTTTACCCGAACTACATGGGTTTTTATTTCAATATTGCACATTGTTGGTATGTAGGTCTAAGGCTCATTGGAAGCTTTATCAAATCAAAATTGTAAAATATACTTCTTTTCTCATCTCCACAATCTATTTTGTATATATCACCTTTTAGCCAAATACACGGATTTTCAAAGAGATTCCTGCGGAGTACCATAGATATTTATGGTGTTAATATGTTCCCTTTACATAACTAACTCTTGTACATTGATCTCTAACGGTGACGAATTTCACTGATTATGAGTTAAGTCAGTTGATGACTTAGTCTCAAAAATTTTACGCCTACTAAAAAGTGGCGACTTCACTAAAATTTTGACAATAGAAGAAATCATTTATTGCCGTTGTTGACACTTGTATTTTTTACTCATGATAATAGAAGAAATCTCTATTTAAACTTTTAATACTTACCTACCACGAAAAGATCACTTTATATATATATATATATATATATATATATATATATATATATATATATATATATATATATATATATATATATATGTGTTTTAGTAAATAAGTAGCTAAAACACAAAAGCGCCTAATCTTTTCAATAACAAAAATATGAAACACATATTTTTCAAAAAAAAATGATAAATATTTATCATTCATCTAATAAAAATAAACTACAAATGTATTTTTTACAAACTAATATTTAAAAAAGGAAATACTCATCAATAATTAATATAAAATAAATAAATATCATATATTTGTTATTGATAGATGAAAACACATGTGACTTTTTTTTTTATTAATATGAAAATGCGGGACATATATTTATAAAATTAATTTTGCTTCAAATTTAAAAATTAATACCCATAATTTGATACGCATATTTCAAATCAAATTATGACTATCAAAGTCATTCCACTCGATTATAATTCAATTATTTATCCATTTGAGATAAAAACATATATTTTATTATTAATGTTATTTAATTTTTGTTATATTTATTTAATAAATAAATAAATAAAAATATTATTTATTTTATTGCTTCACACACCCACTACTATTGGTTTAACATTGTTTCACCTATACCTCTCGACTGCCATGTTTATTAATTAATATTAAGTTAGTTTGATTGTTAGTTGTGTAAGGACATCAGATGCCACAGATACTACTACAAACGTTTATACAACAACGCCAAAGTCAATATGGTCTCTCCCAAAACCGTAGTGACACTTCTAAATCCATGCTCTAGTTTTTGTTTATTGAAAATTTTAAGTTATAATTACGATTAATTCTCTAACCATGATGATACAATCCAGTTTTCCTGGGATCAATCATTAGCTCTCTCAAATAGTTTATCCTTTTTACGCTAATGCATCCTTTTCAATTATATTTATATTTAATTAAAATAATAGGCATATCACTACGGCTCTTTTGTAAAATTGTTGTTACACACTGGCGCTTCTTTTATTATATTAAACACTAAGTATCCATTTTTCCGCCGATAAAAGAAACAACCCTAACACCAATGTCATTGACATCGCATGTAGAAGATAACAACACCCACACTCATTATTGTTGTCCAGTTTCATTTTAATATCACATTTGAAGACAAACTCATCCAAAGGTGTTACTATGTCTTCTTCCACTGTAAAACCTCGAGCTGAAAATTTATGTGGTTGTGATAGTCGTATGGTTTCGTACCAATGCAGAAGGAACAAATTAAAGGAAGGCTTTTTCTGAGATGTTCATTTTAGAGGAGTGGTGAAATATGTAATTTATTTATATGGGATGAAGACATGAGAGAACAATTGGGAAATGAAGATGAGAGTAATATGATGTCAGAGTTGGAAGTTATGGGCTATTTGAAGGTTATGCATGAAGATTCAAAAAAGAAGAACAAGAATTTGAAGAACAAGCTGAAGTCATAGATATTTTCTGAAAATTTGAAGATGTTATGTTTTTTATGTCCTTTATGTTTAATATTTACTTTGTTATGAAATAGTTGAAGCAGGGTTTGAAATTTGAAAATGTTATGTTTTCTTATCTATATTATATTTATTTTGTTATGAAATATAATAGTTGAAGATGCAGTGAACTTGATTCATGAATTAATCACCAACAACTGGGCTTTGGTGATTGATTCTTGGAGTTGATTTTTTTTAAGTGGTTTTTGACAATTTTCAAGATCTACCTTTGGTAAGTTGGATCTTCATCTTTTACAATGTGATCGCTTGTTGATCTTTGTGATTTGATTTATTGAGATATGTTTTCCATTGGTATTAATTTCTCAAAATTTAAAGGACTTTCCATTCTCAATTTAATTCAAAATCACAAGGTGTTTGATAAAAAGTTTGATCACATTTTTTTCCTCTTTAAAATGTTGTTTTTGCTGCAGGAAATCGAATTACCATATGGGTAAATCGATTTCCCTTTGTTTTTCTCCATAATTACAATTTTCAAGCAGAAATTTGATTCCCCTACAAGGTAATTCAATTTCCTGAAGCGGATGGTAATTTTACTCTATTTTGGGAATATTTTTTACTTCTTCTCCTTTTCTACTCATTTATTTTGATTGTTGCTTTGGATTGCAATTTTAAATGTCAAATTTCTCTTCAAATTTAATAGACTTTCGATGTAGATGAAATTGGATAAATGTTTATTAATTCAAATATATCATTGAGTGAACTATTTAATTCATTCTTGGTGCTTTGAATTAGTGATATGTTTAGTGCTTTAATCCACGAAGTTGAGTGATTGAACTTGAAGATGAAAGAATTTTTAGAATGAGATCCAATGTATCTTATCATTCTCCTCCCCTCTTCATCTTATCCCTTTATTATTTTTACTTGTGCTACATGTTTTAGGAGTATGATTTTTAGCATATCTCTAACATGTATGGCACACAGATTATTATTGACCGAACTCAGATAGGTGCAACTTCTATATAAGTTCACTTATAATTGCTTAACATAGCGCTAAATTTTGTCCCATAAAAAAATGGTTCTTAGTGGCCCAAGCTATATGCTTGAAATTTCCCAAGTATGATTAGGTGTTGAGCTATGACCAATAACCTTAAAAGCTCATTGTTAGGAGGCTTTGATTCTATCAATCCTCTAATGAGTCCTCATCAATTTTGACCTAGGACCAAATCATTATGAACCATATCATGTGGATTTTCCTCTTCCTTTCTTCTATTTGATTGATTCTTAGTGGCCCAAAATTTGTGTTTGCAAGCCCAAGGATGATTAAATGTTGATCTATGGCCAATAATCTTAAAAGCTCATTGTTAGGAGGCTTTGATTCTACCAATATTCTAATGTGTCTTCATAAATTTTGACTTAAGCTCAATGTTCAAATCGCTATGAATCATTCGTTTAAAAAAATTCTAACCACTAACAACTAATCATTAACTTTTAACTTCTAATTCACTAACAGTTGCACTTTATTTTATTTAACATTTATATTTCATGCTATTTTTCTTTTGCCCACTTGAGCAGTTATCTTTATGTCATTTTGAATTTGCTTACTTAAGCTTTCTTTTTCCTTTTAAAGTTACCTAATAATCCAGCTTGAACATTAAAAAGACTTAATTCTTTCTTGAAATATTTGGTTACTATCCTTGACATTATGGAGTTGTCGACTTCTTGGACTTAAATTTGAAGCCTTGACACTCAGAGACCTTGGTACCTTGTTGTTATTTTGTATGAAGTCCTTGGGGTTTATTCCAAGGCATTGTATTAAATTTTTTCAATGTGCAGGTTATATTGAGTTTTATGCTTTGTAACAGGGAAGTTCTATGAATACAGATGTTAATCTGTCCAAGTTTTGTCAATGAAGACTTTGCTTGGTTCTTAATCCACCTGAAGCTTGGTATTCATTTGAGGTTTGGTATTATGCTTGCTTGGCTTTTAATTCAAAGGATGAGAATTCCACACTGACTTCTATATGTCAAGTGTTGACTTCTTGTTGGTTAGACCATTCTTTTCCCTAGCTTTTACTTTGCTAACATAGGATAGTCCCTTCATCTTCCTCCTATCTTCCTTAATTTCAAAATCTTCTCTCTCCTTTTCAAAACCTTCTTGTTTTTCTAACTTTAATCGCTTTCATAATAACCCTTGACCTTATCAAGCGACTTTTTTTCAATATTCTTGTTCTTAATAAATGCTAAACCACATAAGAATATTCTAACACTTTCAAAAAGACTAAAAAATATTCAACATCATTCAAAACTTTTTGTGCCCTCATGCACTTTTTTCCCTTAAAAACTTTTTCAATACATGAGTCATTTATAGTCGAGACGTCACTCTCCTATTCTCATGGTTGGCTTTTCCACTTGAGTAATAAAGACGTTCTCAAATCCTCCCTCATGTTGGTGCGTTGTCCATTTTTCTCATACTTTGTGGGCGATTAGGCAAGTCTTCTCCCTAAAAATGACGATTTGTCTCTTCATTTAAAAATCAATCAACACATCAATTTTGGTCTTTTTTACTCGAACTACATGGGTTTTGATTTCAACATTGCACATTGTTGGTAGGTAGGCCTAAATCTCATTGGAGTTTTAATCAACTAAAAAATTGTGAAATATACTTCTTCATTTTTACAATTTATTTTGTATATATTACCCTTTAGCCAAATTCACGTATTTTCAAAGAGGTTCATGCAGAGTACTGTAGATGTTTAGGGTGATAATACCTTTCATTTACATAACTAACACTTATACCTTGATCTCTATTTTATTTTGGGTTTTGTTTGCTTTTATTCCATTTCTATTTAAAAACAAGAAAGTATGGTGGCGACTTCACTGGAGTTTTTGACAATAGAAGAAATCATATATATATATATATATATATATATATATATATATATATATATATATATATATATATATATATATATATATATCGAACAAGTGATAAGAATCGAAGACGACTAGAACAATTGATGATTTTTCGAGCAAGTTGATACTGAGGAGGGGTGTTGTACCTGCAAGGCACTCTGATGCTAAAGTAAACAAATGTTCAAAGAGGATAAAAAATATTAGGGTTTTGAGTGTAAGAAAGTGATACCTTACCCTCAAAGGTATGAGGGTTTATATAATGATATTAGGAGGACTCTCATTTGTTGTTATATTTGGGTCGGGATATGCGGATACACGAATATAGTTGTCTGAGCTGACTAGGTCAAATCGGGCGATGGTGTCCGTAACTAGCCGTTATGTCGAATAAAGGAGGTATAACGGGCATGACCCTTGATGGGGAGAGTTGGTCTGATCTCCTTGACACTCGTCGAGCAGACGGGTTCTGGCCATGTGCAGAGCGGGCAGATGATGCCCTTTGGAGGCCTTTCGGTTTGTTCAACTCGCTACTAGACTCGATGAGATGGTTTGCCCGACAAAGCAGTAGTTCCCTAAGTCGTTGCTTTTAGGCACATAAGTGACGACTTAAATCCAGTCTGGACGTAAAAGGGGGGAAGTGCGTTTGATGGCGCTTGCTATCTGCGATAGAGACATTTTGTGATCCTTACGAGGACATGCTCGTACATTATTTCTTCGTTTGTATGCTCATATTTTTGAGCTTCCTTACAAGTTTTTTTTTTGCTACGTGTTCGGGGGGTTTGCTCGTTTAATGTATGTCTTCACAAGTGTGGGGTGACTAGTCGAAGGGTGCCAGTTTTTGTACCGTGCTTGACCCAAAACTCAAGTCCTGATTAAAGGTTTGAGATCGGTGGCTTGAACGTCGCATCCCGAGCTGGGTGTTCTGTCGGGAGAGGTACTTAGACAACAAGGCTTGTTTGAGTCCCCCATGTCAAGGCGAGGATCGGGCTCATTATATAAGTGGAGCGAGGATCCCTTAATGTCGTGTTTGTGGCGCATCGTTGGTACCGGGGTATGCTCTTGGTGTCGAGCTCTTGATGCTCTGATGGAATTTTGAGGCATGTCGACTGTCCGTGCCTTAACTATAGTATTTTGTTTAACTGTTTTGGCGTTTTACGATCGAGCAAGTTCTTCCTTATGTAGGTTTTTGAGATAGTATGCCAATTTCCGTTTTTACTTGGATGTGGGGAACGTATATCTGCCAGGCAGTTGTGTTCACAAGGAGCATATGTCTTCCTGACAGTTATGTTCGCGGGGAACATATATCTTCCAGACAGTTGTGTCCGTGGGGTACGATTTGTTTATGTTAGAACCAGTTGCACATGTGTTAATCAGTTGTATATTTTATGTTAAAATACTAGAAATAGGATTTGACTAGCTGTATGTATTTGAATAAATTATTGGCTATTAATTATAAAAGTCACGAGGGCAATGATAAGTGTTTATTAGGAATTTCTTTTTCTAGATACATTGTATTTTATTAAAGAGCACATGATGTTCTATCAGTAATGATAGAAAAAATCATCTCTGTCAGTTTATGCCTGCCCGTTGGGGAGGTTGGCGAGGTGTTTTATGTTGCATTATCGAGCATAATTGGATGCTTCCTTCTCTTCGTACTGGATGTATGCCTAGGCCTTGAGGAGGAGGGCATCCAGTGTTGTCGGTGTTTAAATGCCAACTGCTTTAACCAAGTCGTTGCGGGAGCGTAATCCTCGTTCGAGCAAGTACTTCTTCATCTCATCGATCGTGGAGACCTAGAAGACCTCTTTGTTGAACCTCTCGATGTATATTCAGAGGGATTCGTCTTTTCCTTGTATGATCGCCCCTAGCGAGGCCTCTGTTTTTGGGTGACAGGGAGAGGCAATGAAGTGCCTTGAGAAAATATTCATCAACTTCTTCCATGAGGTGATGGACTCGTTGGGGAGACTTTTGTACCAAGACATTTCTCTTTTCCTCAAGGTTGTTGGGAATAATATGAACTTGATGGAACCCCTAACGGCTCAGTAGTCGAGCAGGGTGTCAATGCTTTCCACGTGCTCGTCGGGATCAATTTTGCCATCATACTGTCTGAGCTTCGGGGTTTCTCCAACTTGGACGGGATGGGAATATCCACGATCGCCCGACAAAAAGGACCACGATGCTTGTCTTCGTCGCTTCGACTTGGAGAAGGAGAGGGAGAACGGTTGTTCTTGATGCGCTGGGGTAAAGAAAGGTCTCGGTCGCGGGGGTAACGTGGCTCGCTTTTGGTTTTCTTGTGAGAAGGGGAAACCCTATTCTTTTGAGGAGGAGTATGCTCCCTCTTCTTCGAAAAAAATCGGTCGGGATGTTCATGGGTTTGATTCTAACCAGGTCTTAGTGGCGAGGGGCTACGAGAATCTAATATCCTGGTCTCTGAGATAGAGACTGGGAGTTATTCTTCTCGAGGGCCTCTATACGCTGATCCTGCTGGAGGATAAGATCGTTGGTGCGATTGAGGGTAGACAAGATTGCTGCCAAGGCTGGATCGTTGCTAGTCGGTAATGGTATTGAAGGAGGAAAGGTAACGATGTTGTCTGCCCGGTTCTTGGATTTTTGATTATCCAAGGGAGAATCTTGGTCTCCAACTTCGTCGTAAACGGGGGAGGCGGTCCTGCCATCCCTGTTGTGCACGAAATCCTCGAGATGAGGAAAGGATCAGAATCAGAGACGGATGGAACAATTGATAATCCTTCGAGCAAGTTGATATTGAGGAGGGGTGGTGTACCTGCAAGGCACTGCGATGCTAAAGTAAGCAAATTGAAGGCTTAGAAAACACTTAGAAAGGGGGGTTGAATAAGTTTTTCCCTTTTAAATTTTTATTTTAGTTAACAACAATCTAAACACACAATGATTTTTATCCTGGTTCGTTTGAATCTCAAACTACTCCAGTTCACCCGTCAATGTGATTTCGCCTCTCTCAACGAGGACTTAATTCACTATAATCAATCTGATTACAATTGCACAACCAAATGTTGTGACTAACAATAATGCACAAGCCAACTGCAAGTGACTAACATCTCTAAGACTCTCTAGTCTTAGCCCTCTTGAGAAATCTAACCCAACTGGTCTCTCAAGGAAGTTTAAGCTCAAAACTGAAAATAAACTTAACACAATAAGGTTTGATTTTGGCAGCGTAAGTTTTCTTTCAAGCAATTGTTATTTTCTTCTTTGAATGATTTCTCCTTATATAGCTTCTAAAAAATTAATTCGTTGCATCTTGTTGCGTGTCTTGGATAATGAGAAATATAATTAATGTTGCTTGTCTGCATGTGCTTTGTTTTCTCAATGAGCCTTGAAATTTGATCCACTTAAGTGCTTAAGCCGTCTTAGCCTTAGTAGAGTAACGGTATTGTAGCATACTTTGTCTTAGAAAATGACGTATAGAAGAATCATGATCTTCTGCAAGCCTTGTTCAAAGTATCTTCTAATCAGAGGTTTTCTTGGTGCTTCTATCAGAGGTTGCGTTAGCATGCTTCCTTCAGAAGTTGCTTTCAGCGTGCGTCTTCAGAAGTTCCATTCATCATTAGAACTTCTATTACTTGTTCACTCAGCATAATTTGATATTTCTTTATTCTATAATGCTTGAGTCAGAACATCATATGCTTCTTTCAGAATTTTTTTCAGCTTGCTTGTTCAGAAGTTCTTTTTATCTTCTAGAACTTCTAACTCTTGTTTACTCAGCATAATTTGATATTTCTTTATTCTAGAATGCTTGAGTTAAAACATCATCTAAAATGAGAACAATACACATCAGAGTGTCATATTTATTATGCAAAATTTATTTCACTTGTTATCATCAAAACTCTAAGATATGATTGGAACCAAACTATGTCCTAACAATCTCCCCCTTTTTAATGATGACAAAAATATTAGATTTTGATTAAAAAATTTGTATATATGAAGAACATATCTCCCCTTGAGATAAATAATTAAGGAAAACTAAATATATATTAGAACTTCCCTGAGATTGTTCTTTCAGAGCATTCAGAGATCCTTCTTTCAGAGTTTTCTTTTTCATTTCAGAGCTTGAATCATTTCAGAGTTTGAGGCTTTAGAATTTGGTTTTTTCTTTGCAACGTCTTCTTTCAGATCTTATGTAATCCTGTATGCTTCAGAAGTAAATACACTTGTATATTTGTTGTTAGAAATGTTTGACACTTTTGTCCCAATAACATGTTATAATTAATCCATATCAAAATCTCAATTTTCTCCCCCTTTTTGTCATAATCAAAAAGTCATTGAAAATAATGCAAACAGTTTAAAACGACAAACCAAAGCATTTTTAATAATGATGCCAAAAAGGAATAATGGTTACAGAGGTTTCAAAACAAAAACAAGAACAACAAAAAACAGTTAAAAACAGATGCACGGGAGTTTCAAGGAGACTGAGACGAAGGTTGAGGTGAGACTATGGATAGAAGAAGATTCTTGATTTCATTAGAGGATTCCTCTTGCTTCATCATCCAAGATTTGATCTCTTTGTTTGTCTCGTCTTGCTTGTCCATACGTTCACGCATAGCTTCATTTTTCTTTTTTAACTCCTTTAGAGTTTCCATTACAATAGAAGTTGGAGCAGCATCTTCAGTACAAGATTAAAGAGAGTGAAAAGTGAAGAGAGAATGTTGAAAAAGTATTTATAGAGAGAATGAATGCAGTTTTAAAATTAATTTGAAATTTAAAAATAATTAAAAAGTAAGTTAGTCATCACTAGCATTTAAAAGCATCTGACGTTTTGAGGGATTTTGTGAGATTTCAACAGTTACCTAGGAACTTTGTGTCAATAGCTAGCACGCGTGCGTGTAACCTATCAGAAGGTATGAATACGTGTTCAACTTCTAGGTTAAAGGATTTACAACTATTTTATATAGAGAACTTCTGAATCATACTTGTAATGAAACATTTGAAGATATTTCAGAACTTCAATGTATGGCTTCTAATTGAACCTCTCTTCTAACTTCTAGAGAGAGGTTAATTAGAACGTTCGTTAACAAAATAGAACTTCTGACTATATTGAAAACAAAAAGAAATTTTATTTAGGGCAAACTTCCATACTTATATTTTTCAAAATATATTTAAATATATCTTCAAAAAGAGGTTTAGTGAAAATATCAACCCATTAATGGTCTGTATCTACAAAGTTTAGACTCAAAATTCCTTTATGAATATAGTGCCTTATGAAATGATGTCTTATTTAAATAAGTTTTTCCTAAGAATGTAAAATTGGATTCTTAGAGAGGCAAATGGCATAAGTGTTATCACAGAAGATAAGAATCTTACACTCATACAGATGATAGTCTTCTAGTTGACTCTTCATTCAGAGTATCTGAGTGCTACAGCCAACAACAGCTACATATTCTACTTCAGTGGTTGAAAGTGAAATTGTGGCTTGCTTCTTGTTGTACCATGAGATCAGATTTTCACCAAGAAATTGACAACTTCCAGAGGTGCTTTTTCGTTTCTCTGTCTCCACCAAAGTCAGCGTCACAATAACCTACTAATTGAAAGTCTTTGGATTTTCTATAACATAGTCCAACATTAGTAGTACCTTTTAGATACCTTAGAATTCTCTTAACAATAGTTAAGTGAGATTCTCTGGGATCTTACTGAAACCTTGCACATAAACAAACTTTAAATAGAATATTTGGCCTAGATACAGTTAGATAAAGGAGAGATCCAATCATACCTCTGTAGAGTTTCTGATCTACCTTCTTACTTACCTCATTTTTTCCCAAAATGTAGGTAGGATACATTGGGATCTTTGCTTCCTTACTTTCTGATAATTGGAATTTCTTCAGAAGTTCTTTAACATACTTAGTTTGACGTATGTATGTACCTTATGAACATTGATTGATTTGAATTCCCAGAAAGAATTTTAGTTCTCCCATCATACTCATCTCAAATTCTGCCTGCATAAACTTAGCAAATTCTCTTCCAAGAGAGACATTAGAAGTTCCAAAAATAATATTATCTACGTAAATTTGACAGATCAGAATATCATTTTTAAATGTCTTTCTAAATAAAGTTGTGTCAACCTTTCCTCTGATAAAATTCTTTTCTAATAGAAAATTTCTTAAATGCTCATACCAAGCTCTGGAAGCTTGTTTTAACCCATACAAAGATTTTTTGAGTTTGAAAATATGTTCTAGAAATTTTGAATCTTCAAAACCAGGAGGTTGACGGACATAAACTTCTTCTTATATATAGCCATTTAAAAATGCACTCTTAACATCCATTTGATATAAAGTAATATTATTTTGAACAACAAAAGAAATTAATAGTCTAATAGATTCTAACCTGGCGACTAGAGCAAAGGTTTCATTATAATCAATACCTTCTTGTTGATCGTACCCTTGTGCAACCAATCTTGCCTTGTTTATGACAACTTCTCTTTGCTCATTTAACTTATTTCTGAATACCCACTTTCTTCCAATAATGTTAAATCCTTTAGGCTTAGGAACTAGATCCCACACACCATTTCTTGTGAATTGATTCAATTCTTCTTTCATGGCAATAATCCAATCATTGTCTTGAAGAGCTTCATATATTAAGGTAGGTTCAACCAGGGAAACCAGGCCAAACAGTGATTCTTCGTTGTTTCTTAGAGAAGATCTTGTTCTGATAGGATCATCTTTCTTTCCAATGATAACATCTTCTGAATGTGTTGATGTTATTCTTGGAAATCTTTTCTGTGGGGGTTCTTCAGAAATTCTTAAGTTGTCCATAACATCTTCAACAACAGGAACTTCTGAGTTGTCCTTTTCTTTTGTTCCTTATGATTTTGTTAGATGAACTTCTGTACCTGCAGAATTCTCAATTTGCTTTGGCTTTTGTTGGCCAAGCTTATCATTAAATCTTACTTTGATTGATTCTTAAACATTCGAGTTTTTGTACTGTACACTATATAGCCTTTTGAGCGTTCAGAGTGTCCAATCAGAATACACTTCGGTGCTTTAGAATCAAACTTGTTCAGATGTTCTTTAGTGTTTAGTATATAGCAAGTGTATCCAAATGGATGAAAATATGAAATGGTGGGCTTCCTGTTCTTCCATAATTCATAAAGAGTCTTTTCAAGAAAAGGTCTTATAGAAACTCTAGTGTGAATCATCCTTGTGTTTTAAGAACTTTACCCATGTACATCTATTGTAGTCATCTACTATGACCAATCCATACTCCTTGCCTCTAATGGATGCGGTTTTCACTGGTCCAAATAGATCAATGTCCAGAAGTTCTAACGGCCTAGAGGAAGAAACAACACTTTTAGATTTAAAAGAGGGTTTTGAAAAATTTCCCTTGTGATATGCTTCACACATAACTTCTGAGTTGAACTTCAAATTAGGAAGTCCTCTGACCATATTGTGTTTGTTAATTTGAGATATTTTTCTCCTACTAACATGTCCCAATCTTCTGTGCCAGACCCATTATTCATCGTTAACTGGCATAAGGCATTTTACATTCTGAGTTTTAAGATCAGAAAGATCAATTTTATATATGTTGTTCTTTCTCTTGCCAGTAAACAACATTGACCCATCTTTTTGACTAACAGCCCTACATGACTTTTGGTTAAAGATTATGTCATAACCATTGTCACTTAATTGACTTATGGATAATAAGTTATGCGATGATCTTTCTACTAATAGAACATTAGAAATAGAAGGGAGGTTACCGTTTCCAATGGTTCCAGAACTAATGATTTTTCCTTTTTGGTTACCTCTAAATTTTAATTCACCTCCAGATTTAAGTTCCAAGTTTTGGAACATAGACTTTATTCCTGTCATATGTCGTGAGCATCCAGAGTCCAGGTACCATGATTGGTGTTTCAACTTCACTGTTAAGGACATCTGCAACATAAATTATTTTCTCCTTATGTACCCATATCTTTTTGGGTCCTTTCTGGTTTGAGTTTCTAAAGTTCTGTTCGAACTTTGGTTTAACATGAAAACTTTCAGAATAAGATGTGTATTTTATGTCATGTGTGTGACCATAACTAAATTGTTTGTGCAGTGGTTTATATGTGATAACCATTTCATCAAAAGGTTTAGGTTGATATGTTTCTTTACCTCTGGGAGTTTCATATCCAATTCCTCTTCTATTGTTTCCACTAACACCATAGATCATTGAAGCCATTTTGCTTCTATCTATGCTTTTAGTAAGAAATTTTTTAAAACTATAGTCATATTCTTTAAGAATATCTTTTGAACTTGAAGCAGTATCTGAACTAGAGATACTTTGAGCTTTTTGAAAATCCTTTTGAGTTTAACATTATTTTCTTTAAGTTCAGAGTTTTCTGCTTTAAGTTGTTCAATTTCATATACAAGACTATTTTTGAGTTTCTTGTATTTGATTTTGAGTTGAATGTAATTTTCTAGAAGTTCTGATAAACTTTCTACAAGTTCATCTATAGTAAATTCAGAAAATACCTCTTCTGATTCTAATTCAGAGCCTGAGTCATCTGCTGTGGTAGCCATAAAAGCCAAGTTAGTGTGTTCATCCTCTGAGTCAGATTCAGCTTCATACTTCTGGATGAGATCCATAGCTTTAGTTTATTTTACTTGGGCATTTCCTTCATGTAACATTTTGAGAGACTCAAAAATGTCATGTGTTGTATCTTTGTTGGTGATCTTTTCGTACTCCATTTTTGAATTGGCATTCAGCAGGATATTTCTTGCTTTGTGATGATTCTTGAAATCTATTTTCTGTTGTTTCTCCATTGCCTTTCTATCTATCTTATTTCCTTCTTTGTCTACTGTATGTTTATAACCATCTAAGACCATATCCCATAGATCAGGTTCATAGCCTAGAATGAAACTTTCTAATATATCTTTCCAGTATTCAAAATCTTCTCCATCAAAGACTTGTGGTTTTGTGTTGTTGTTGTTATGATCAGTTGCAATTTGTGTTTTCCTTCTGGATCTTTATTGACACAATTAAGTGTTTGTGTCCAGAACCAAGAGCTCTGATGCCAATTGAAGGCTTAGAAAACACTTAGAAGGGTGGTTGAATAAGTTTTTCCCTTTTAAATTTTTCTTTTAGTTAACAACAATCTAAACACACAATGATTTTTATCCTGGTTCTTTTGAAACTCAAACTACTCCAGTCCACCCGTCAAGGTGATTGCGCCTCTCTAAACGAGGACTTAATTCACTATAATCAATCTGATTACAATTGCACAACCAACTATTGTGACTAACAACAATGCACAAGCAAACTGCAAGTGACAAACACCTCTAAGACTCTCTAGTCCTATCCCTCTTAAGAAATCTGACTCAAGTGGTCTCTCAAGGGACAATTACCCAAGAACTTATAACAAAGTGTATAAGGATGCTTCTAAAAAGCTGTATCACAAAAGTGAATTTTACACAGAAAGTTTAAGCTCAAAACTGAAAATAAACTTAACACAATAAGGTTTGATTTTGGCAGCTTAAGGTTTCTTTCAAGCAATTGTTATTTTCTTCTTTGAATGATTGCTCCTTATATAGCTTCTAGAAAATTAATTTGTTGCATCTTGTTGCGTGTCTTGGATAATGAGAACCATAATTAATGTTGCTTGTCTGCATGTGCTTTGTTTTCTCAACGAGCCTTGAAATTTGATCCACTCAAGTGCTTAAGCCGTCTTACCCTTAGTAGAGTAACGATACTGTAGCAGACTTTGTCTTAGAAGATAACGTATAGAAGAATCATGATCTTCTGCAAGCCTTGTTCAAAGTATCTTCTAATTAGAGGTTTTCTCGGTGCTTCTATCAGAGGTTGAGTTAGCATGCTTCCTTCAAAAGTTTCTTTCAGTGTGCGTGTTCAGAAGTTCCATTCATCAATAGAACTTCTATTACTTGTTCACTCAGCATAATTTGATATTTCTTTATTCTAGAATACTTGAGTCTGAACATCATATGCTTCTTTCAGAAGTTTCTTTCAGCTTGCTTGTTTAGAAGTTCTTTTTATCTTCTAGAACTTCTAACTCTTGTTTACTCAGCATAATTTGATATTTCTTTATTCTAGAATGCTTGAGTCAGAACATCATCTGAAATGAGAACAATACACATCAAGGTATCATATTTATTATACAAAATTTATTTCACTTGTTATCATCAAAACTCTAAGATATGATTAGAACCAAACTATGTTCTAACACAAATGTTCAAAGAGGATAGAAAATATTAGGGTTTTGAGTGTAAGAAAGTGATACATTTCCCTCAAAGGTATAGGGTTTTCTATAATGATCTTAGGAGGACTCTAATTGGTTGCTATATTTGGGCTGGGATATGCGGATCCGCGAATATAGATGTCCGAGCTAACTAGGTCAAATCGGGCGATGGTGCCCATAACTAGCCGTTATGTATAGCAGAGGAGGTATAACGGGCATCACCCTCGATGGGGGAAGTTGGTCTAATATGCTCAACACCCGTCGAGCAGACGGGTTCTTGCCATGTGTTGAGCGGTAAGATGATGCCTTTTGGAGACCTTTAGGTATGTTCGACTCGCTACTAGACTCGAAGAGATGGCTTGCCCGACAGGCTTTTGGGCAGTCCAAAACTTTTATATATATATATATATGGAAATTCTCTTTACACCTAGTAGTGGTGGTTTTCACCACTGAAAACTAAAAAATACTCTTCGCAAGTGCACTTACGAAGTCACCTCTCAGCAGGCTTCGCAAGTGCACTTGAAAAGAAATCATTTTTTTACATATTTAGAGGTTGTTTTGCATGTGCACATATGAAACCTGCTGAGAGGTGACTTTGCAAGTGCACTTGCAAAACTTCCTCTGTTTGTGTCATTTTTGTTTAAAACTACATCTATTCTCCTATTTCATAATCGGAAAAAGAATTTATGATTTTTTTAAAAATATAAAATGAACATAACGATACGATTATTACAATACCGGGACATACTCAGGTCAGGTACTTGCTCATGCGCACGAGAGATAGACGCCTGATACGGACGACTCCTCGGTGCAGAAGGGGAAGCTACATCCAATGGCTCCATTTGTACCTGATCCCGTCCTCGAGGCCAGCTAACCTGCTGCTCAATTCTCTCTCAACGAGCCAAGGAAAAAATCATAAAAAATTGTAAACATAATGTTCATTTTATATTTTGAAAAGATCGTAAAAAATTTGTCCAATTATAAAATAGTGGAATTGATATAGTTTTAAACAAAAATGACACAAATATTGGAAGTTTCGCAAGTGCACTTGCAAAACATCCCTCAACAGGTTTCGCATGTGCATTTATTAAACCTACTGAAAGGTGACTTCGCAAATGCACTTGCGAAGTCTAGGGGTTTTTTGAATTTTTCACCAGTGACCTGGAAGAAGTCCACTAGATAAAAAGAAATTTCATATATATATATATATATATATATATATATATATATATATATATATATATTGATTTTATCATCTTCTTATAAAAATATATTATAATTTTTTAAGTATTTATTTATTTATATTTAAAATAAATATGAAGCTAGTAATTTTTTCAATAATAAAAGTATGAAACATATATTTTTCAAAAAAAAATTATGATAAATATTTATCATTCATATAATAAAAATAAACTACAAATATATTTTTTACAAATTAATATTTAAAAAAGGAATACTCATCAATGATTAATATAAAATAAATAAATACATATTTGTTATTGACATCTAACTATTTTTTTTATTAATATAAAAATACGGGATATATTTATCATCAAGACTTATATTTAAGAATTTACGGAACAAATATGAAAAGTAAAATTTAACACTGATATTTAAATTATAAAATCAAACTTGCATCAAATTTATAAAAATTAATAGCCATAATTTCATATGCATATCTAAAATCAAATTATGTTCATCAAAGTCATTCCACTCAACTATAATTCAATTATTTATCCATTTAAGATAAAACATATTTTTTATTATTAATGTTATTTAATTTTTGTTATATTTATTTAGTAAATAAATAAAAATATTATTCATTTTATATTTTATTGCTTCACACATCCACCACTATTGGTTTAACATTGTTTCACCCACACTTCTCGAACTATCATGTTTATTGGCTCAGACTACCGTTCGCGACTCTTTTTTATGTCTCAAATCAATTTGGAGTGTTGGATTGCTTGATGATGCTATGGACTCCCCCTACTCCAACGCATACACAACGATACTCTTTCACTTGCTACTTTTCAAACGGTACACATGTTATTTTTATTCGTCTGTACGTACACATGGAAATAAACCCGTCCCCGATGGGGCTCGCCCGCTCCCGCCCCAAAATTAACTGGGAAAACCCGGTTTAACCGGGAGCGGGGCGGGAAAAATCCATTTTTTATTTACGGGTGCGGGGGCGGGTGATGGTAATACCCGCACCCGCCAACTAAATTTAATTTATTTAATTTATTTTTAATAATTTTATTACTCATTTACACTTTTTAATACTTTTTAATGTTATAATATCATGTTTATTAGAATTATTATTTATTTTTTTGAAAATAAAATTTTAAAAAACTATCAAACATAAAAGATACTTTTAAAATAATTAATTATTTAGTTTAATTATTTATTTTAAAATTTATTGAAAAAAATCTAAATTGAAAAAAAATAAAAATTTTATTCGGGCGGGTGCGGGGAAACCCGTTTCTTGTTGGGGGTGGGGGCGGGTGAACAAATTTTAGCCCCGAACGGGTTTGAGGACGGGTGCGGGTCTGGGTGTGCTTAAACCCGCCCCCGACCCGCCTCGTTGCCATCCCTACTTAGAAACTAACAAACCCTTCATTCTTTCAAATATAAGGTGGTTTGTAATGTTTCTCAACTTTTGATATTTTCCTTATGCAATTGGACTTTCATGTGAAGAGAAATTGTTGGAAATAATGAGAAGAGTCCATAGAAAAGAGAATCAACTCAAGATGATGAAAATTGAATGAGTTATGCACTTTTGAACATAGAATCAAGGTCTTGTCAAATTAGGTCAAACCACTTAAATCAATCTTGGATCCTTTGAACTTTCCTTACAACTTAAGGCATGATGAATCATATTGAGCATTAAAAATGATGTATCCTTAAGGTACACTTGGTAATAGAGCTCATGGATTGATAAAACTTGGTTAAGAAGGCATGAAAATAAACTCATGAACATATGGAGTCTCTTAACGAATCAAGCTATAATCCCTTGAGATAATCTTGATCAAATAACGTAGAGAGATGCTTAAACCATAATACATTGATAATAGAGTAATGGATTTTGAATCCAAGCTCTTTGAATCTCAATGAATGGTCAATTGTATGATCATCATCTTTCAAAACCCTAGATTAAGAGGTGAGATTGATGCATTTTGTTCAACACCTACAACACGCAAATTATAAAATGGAAAAACATATATATTTTGGATTTTCGTTAAGGGTTAATAAACACAAAATCATATACACAACACACACAATTCAAGGTTCTTGGTGATCCCTCAAGGACAAACATAAAGATATGAGAAGGTAGAAGGGATAACCAACTCACATGTGTAATATTTATGCATTGTGATGGTATGGCATGATGAAGAATATTAGGGGCAAAATTTGGGGTATAACAACAAGCCATGACTGCAGAGATGTTCCAACATCTGATACAACTTCACCAAATAAAACAATATATAAACATGTGACACTAGATATAAACATCCAGTCTCATACTATTTGTGATAGTCAGTAAAACTTTGTAGGCTTTAACACTTTCAAAGGCATTGAGAAATCAGGCTACCTCCCAGTTTTTCTATCACAGTTGAACAGGGAAATCCAATTATATCACTTCCTCATTTCTCCCATGTCCTCAGACGAAAGAATTTCCTTTTGAAGAAAAGAAAATTACTCAAAAGCAATAACCAAATATAAGCTTCTCAATAAAGACAAATTTCATAACAATTGTCAGAACATCTTTCGCACCCACAACCTTCCATTAGCAATAGTGGTAGAAGCATAATATAGCCATGGAACACAACAAATATGATCATCCTCAAATAATCATCCACACATTTCCTCGATCAAAAAGCTTCTTGCAATCCTTGATTTTTTTTCATACTTAGTATGAATGACATGCCTACCTTTACTTGTCATTACTTCAAATACAGCCTTCTTCAACTCTGCCAAACTCAGAGATCCTTTGTTCCATTCTCTGACAAGTTTCACCATAGCAGCCTGAAGTAACAGTTAATCTATTTCATTCCTCCCCATCTATAATATAATATTTTTCATTGATTGTGCTTGAAAAATCATCAACAATTACACCAACATATCTTTTCTTGTCAACACTGTTAGCCTGTTCTGGTTCTATTAATGCCACATGAAGAGCTTCTATTCTTTTGGAAGTAATATGATGATGCACCTTCTGAGAAGATATTTTATTTTTATACCAACATCAGTTTTTCTCTTAAAGAGATTGGATACACTTTCAACTTCTTTCTTCATGTCCTCCAGGAGTAATTGGTCAAGTCTTTTCCGTAACAACTTCAACTTAACTTCCTTTGTCATTACGCCTACAGAAGAACCACTGGTAACTTGAGTAATCCACAAGTAGTAATTATCTTTTGACTGGACGCCCTTCATGATCACTTCATTCTTCTCATCAATGACCAGAAACTCGGAAGCTTTAAATTAGACTTTGTGACCTTGATCATATAGTTGACTAATGCTTATCAGGTTAGAAGTCAGTCCCTTAACAAACGGTACCTTATTAAGATCTGGAAACTCGGTGGAGTTCATCTTTCTATAACCCTTTATTTCACCATTTGACTCATCTCCAAAGGTGACATAGCTAGAGGAAAGTGGTTCAACATTTTCAAGAAATTTCTTGACAACATTCATGTGTCTAGAACAGCCATTATAAAAAAAAACAATCTTTTCGTGTAGAATCTCTAAGAGGAGTGTGAACAATGAGTCCAAGAACATAATTCTTGGAACTATTCTTAGATCTATCCTTATCCAGCTTTATTATATGTTGTGCAGCAGGTAAAAGATAGCCATGTAGTTTGTAGCATGAGAATTTTACATGATCAAACTTTCCACAAAAATGGAATTTCTGATGCTCACTCATACCACCAATATACTTCCTCTAATTACTCTACTAATGTTAAGACATATCGTTCAACATCCTTAGCTCTTGTTATTTCTTGGAGGGAGTATATTTTACAACAAATTTTTCTCCTCCATTCTTCACAACTAGATTTTCATAACTATGATTCTTAATATTAAGAGTATTCTTTCCAATTAGGATGGTTACTTCATCATGAGTAGGGTTGGAAACAATTCGATTCGAACTCGCCTCAACTCAGTTCAACTAGTTAAGAATTAGCCGAGTTCGAGTTCATCACGAACTTTTTTTCCAGCTCAAACTCGACTAGTTAAGAATTGGTCAGGTTCAATTTCGAGTTCGAGTTCATCACGAACTTTTTTCCAACTCAAACTCGACTTGTTAGACGTTCATGATCATCTCGGATCAACTCGTTAGGTTTATCTTGTTAGGTTCAATCCACTTATTTCACGGACTTAAAAGTAATTTTTTAAAGTATATTATATATATATATATATATATATATATATATATATATATATATATATATATATATATAAAAATATATATGTTAAATTAAAAGAAAATATGAGACTAAGAATTAGAGCAAATCTTTAAACCTACTCTTAATGATAATATAATTCATCACATATATAATTGAGTTCACTCATGAACCTAACGAGTCGAACTACATACAGTTCAAGTTCGGCTCATTTAGTTAGCGAACTTAGTTTTAACCTCATTTTCAGCTCATTTGGTTCATGAACCTAGTTCAACGATTTAATTTTCGAACCGAGTTCCAAAATATTTTCAAGTTGGCTCGGTTCATTGTCATCCTTAATTAGGAGCGATATAGACATTATCTTCTGGATGGCTTCTTTGTTGTCCATGTTGATGTCGGAACATTTTGCTTGACATCTCGCGTTCCAATTCTTTTTTCTGGACGAACAATATTCACTTCATTCCTCTTGTAACGCCCCATTTTAATTAATATTATATTATATTAATATTTTTGAGTTACCGTTTGACGATTGTTTTGGCGACGAGAATATTTACATTAATCGATATATCTATTAATATATTTGGACACGTTTCGTTCGGTTCGGTAAAATATTATTCGGACCGATATTTAATTCCCTGAAATTATTTTAATTAATTGAGTTAATAATATTATTAGATATTATTAAGGTGTTAATTAATAAAATAAATTAGGGGTGTGAGGACTAATTTCTTAGGATTGGGTTTACACCCTTGGCTAGTAAGAAAACAACATAAATACATTATTTTCCTCATCCTTTCCATTTTCCACACAAAACCTAACTTAGAACATAAAGAGGAAAAGAGAGTTAGAGGAAAGGAAGGAAAGCAAGAGCAACAAGAGAGGAAGCCATAGTTGGAAGTGGTAGAGAAATCAAGAAGCCTTGCAAGAACAAGATGAGGTAAGGGGTTTGATTTTCCTTTCCATATAGTTAGGGTTTGATAGATATGTTGTGGATTTAGGAAAAATTGATAGGTTGAGTTATGAGTTTTGGTTGAATGATTGATTAAATAAATTAGGAAAGTTAAGTTATGAGTATTGATCTAGGTGTTCTATTACCATGGCTAATAGTAATGAGTTGCTAGAAAAAAGAAAATGAAAAACTGTGAAAACTATAAACCAGAAACACTGTCTGTACTGGAGATGGAATGAGGAAGATGAAGAAAGGAGGTGCACCAAGGGAGAGGCGCCCACCCCACAAGGGAAGGCGACCATCCCCAGCCCTAAGGCGGCCTCCCCCTATCCTTCACCCTCCTAGGATGCACGTCCCCTTAAGCATAGAAGAAGGAAACAAAATTTTGTGTTTTCTGGTTTCTGTATATTGTTATCTGTTTTTCTGCAACATCTATTTTCTGCATAATTTTCCAAATAGCCTCTGTTTGTTTCAATTTCATTAATTCCACATACTACTAGTTAGTATTAATAAAATATAATTAAGGCATAAGTTAGCCGATTAAATTTGGAACCCGTTTATGTTCCGATTTTCCAATTTCGGTAATTTCGACGACAGAGCAAATTGCTCCGAATTCAACAAAAATTGACGTGCTAGCTAAGTTCGACGTGTAGAACGTAGTGGTGAGGTTAGTTTTTCGAAATTACGATTTTTTACAAAACGACCCGAAATAAGCCAAATTACGGTTAAATTGAATCAAATTGCGTTTTAGTCGATTTAAGATACGTATGGACAATCTGATTGCGATGTTGACGATTATGATTAATGTCGGTTATTAAGAATGGCTTTCGTGACGATTATTGGTATTTTAACTATTTTTCCGTATTTGGAATTTGGTGAATTAATTGGTAATGATGTGGTGTGATTAAACATGATGTTTGCGACGGTGTATTTATTAATGAATACTTGATGATATACGATGCGATGATATGTTTATCTTGATGTGGATGAATATGGCGACGTGGACTTTATGTCAATTTTGATGAGCGATGATGATATTTTTGTTGTGTTGTTTTTATTGTCGAGTCACATACATTGCATTGGCGACGATGGGCTTTATGCCAAATATTCCTAAGTATGGACAAAGCGACGGGTACCACAGGCATAACATAGTCGTGTCTCATGGAATCGGTTATGTTTATGATTGAGTTGTTTGGCGTTGGGTTTTAATTGATGGATTATGTGGAATTGCGATGATATATGATGCTTTGTTTGGTGATGATCTTTATGATGAACATGAAATGAATATGACGTAATAATTTCATGATAACTATGCGATGAATATAAATGATGAGTTTTGCGATGATTTGACTTTGATGAAATGCTTAATGCAAATATGATGTGATGATGTTTATGACGATGGGCTTTTATGCCAAAAGCGACGATGGGCTTTAGCCAATTTGTGATGATTTTGTTTATGTTGTTATGTTATTAGCATTGTTTGATGTTGTTGTTTATGATTGCCGTGTTGATTAATGACATATTGACTTGTGATGATTTCGTGGTGATGAAAGTTTATGTGTTGTTGTGATGATTTATGTCGATGAGGTTATGGCGATAAAGTATTGATTATACACATTAGAATGACGATCAAAGTGAGTGAGATTTGGATTTGTGTTGGAATGCACTTATAAACCTATATCTTTTATAATTCCAAAACTATATATAAGTTATCATGCCTTTAATTATATGTTTTGGAGTATCTCACCCTTTACTTGTTTCGTCGTTACCTTTATACTGGTAACGTGCAGGTAATGAAGACGGAGATTATAGCTGCTATTAGTTGAGTCGGTGTCGCTCTAATACATAGCACTCGGGGGGAATATTTATGTTGTCTTGTTGTTGTTCTTTTGTTGTTATTCCTTTTGTAAATAAGAATCATACTTTATGAAATTATAATTTGATGAGGAGGTTTAATAAAGAAGGTGTTTTTGATTTCTAAGATTCAATTTATGATTTCCGAGGATGCTATGTATCCGAGATTTATACTTTAAAGCAAATTGTTTAAAGTGATTTGGTTTTGAAGGTGTGACGCCTCATTATTGAATTTATGAAATTTTAAATTACTCTGATTTTACTTATAAAACCTTGGGTAATATTGGGGTGTTACACCTCTTGCCTTTATTCTTCATGGATTTATTGACATATCCAACCCCTTAAACATTACCCACTGTCTTTCTTGACTAAATAATATTGTCCAGTATGTCAGAACTCTTGTTAAGTATTCTTACAGACTTGGTCATATTATCGAGTTGTGATCTTACAAGAAAGGCTTTATCCTTTAACCTAGAGATGACACGAAGGTGCTCTTATTTTTCAGCCTCCATACTATAGATGATAAACAAATGCTCTTGTTTTTTGACCTCCAGTTAAGCAATAGTATTCTCTTGCCTCTTTGTTAGTTGAACCTTGTCTTGGCTTTCAAGAAACATCTCGTTTTAAAATATAACAAGGTCTTCGACAGTCAGGTCTCCAATGATTGGTTTACTATAAAATCACACACTCCAGACATGGCAGATACTTGTTGGGCAGATTCCTCTACATTGGCAGATACTTGTTGGGCAGATTCCTCTACATTATCACTGTCAGAGTCTTCTTTTGACCAAGATGCAAACAGATCTCTCTTTTGCTTCTTAAGAAAGGTGGGGCACTGAGTTCTAATGTGACCAAACTCTTCACATTTATAGCATCGAACTCGTCTTCTTTGACTATATTTGTTAATGGTTTCGTCTCTCCATCAAGATCTTGATTTTTGTTGATGTCGAATGACTTGTCAAATGGTTTGTTCTTGACATTTGACATTGATTTCCAGCCTATCTTTTTCAACACTTTGTTGAATAGCTTGCCGAGAAACACAACAGCTTTGGTCATTTCTTCCTCTATATCCCCATCACACTCTTCTTTTAACTTCTCAGTATTCAAGACAAAGACTATGCTCTTCTTCTCAAATTTTTCACCAATTTTATCGAATTTGGCCGGTTCCCATTGGTTTGATAACTAAGTTCAAAAATGTTCAAAAACAATTAAGTTTATAATATGAATGGAGTTATTCCACTTAAGTTCAAAAATGATATACTTTTGTACAAGTTGTCATGATATGATTTTCATTTTTATTCTATCTAAAAAATAATACTTGCTTGCGATTATTCTATCTTATTGATATTTATTAAAAATTAGTGGAGTGAATTCTTATACGAAACAATGTTAGTTGTTGCAATAGTTAAGGACCTTAACACTCTTCTTCATTTTTGTAAACTTGTATATCCCTTAATATCATGACTAATTGTTTCATAAATAACACTAATTGTTTCATGACACATTAGCTAGAAATTATGCTTTAGCAATGTACAAAACCTAAGTTTTAATTCCATGACTTTAGGCCAACATTGTTATCAGATAACATACATATTTGCTTGAATTGCAGTTTCTCACCCTTTCTAACACATAGGAGTACATATTTGCTTTAGAATGTGACTATTAACCATTACTTTCAACCTCAAGTTGTATGCATGTTATTTGCCTTATTTGTTCCAATTGTGTACATGTGTTTAAAGGCTTTGAACCTAAAAAGTGATGTATGCTTTTAACACTTACAACCACCTTTTACCATCCACAAGGTATTTTCTTGATTTTTTATGTTCTTAATAACAAAAAATATTAAATTGGTCAAATAGTATAATATAGGGTTAAATATGATTTTTGTCCCTACAAATATCTTAGTTTAACATATTTAGCCCTATAATATATAATTAACTTAATAGGATGGATATTAAATTGCAGTCCTAAAAGAATATTAACATAAAAACCATTTTAATATTGACTTTAAACATACTCTAAAATGTAATATGGATTATCATTAATTAGTCTCCAAAGAACCTTACATTTAATTTTATTGAATTTTAAAAAAAACAAAATCTGATTCATGTAAAATTGTCTCAAAAGTCTATTTATTTATAAAACAAAATATAAATGTAGCTACTTGTAATTTGAAGGTAACCATAAAAATAAGGTTCCTCCAATCGTGAATGAATAGCCAAATTACATTTAGGCACCCTGCAAAAGGTAGCTTATTTTGAAATTAATCAACAAGCCCCCGTGTCTGACTATAGTGCCAAAAAAAAACATAACCAAAATTAATACTTATAATTAACAAAAATTTAACCAGAATTTTGTGTCTTGAAACAATTGAAATCAGTTTCAAGGATCTTCATCTGGTAATTTCATTTCGGCTCTAAGCGGCAGTCAGATGGCTATTACATAAAAGCCCCTGCTGTTGACTCATAAAATAGAGCCTTTTGTTCTTCATAAAAATCATAATCCTAAAAACAGATTAATTCATATTCATAATAAACACATTAAGCAGAAGATATAACAAATCTCAAAATCAAAAACAGTAAGATGCAAAATTGAAACAATAAAAGCTGTTTCATGGATCTTCATCAAAATTGATTTTACATGAATGAAGAGAGGACATAAACAAAGGAAACAATGAAAATCATAGGTAAAATAGAAAACACAATATTGCAATTGCAATTGAAACCGAACAACTTTGATTAAGAGCTGCTGGAATGGGACTTTAAATGTCCAATATATAGTACTTAGGAAACCCTAATAATGTTGATCAAATTACAAGAATAACCTTTTTTCTAGCATAAGACTTTTTAATAAGTCAAACTGAGTTCGAGCTTCTAGGATGTAGAATACTACCATTGTTTGGGCTTCTTTTTTTATAAAAACAATTTGAGAATTTTATCTCACACCCTCTAAATTATATTTGACACCACACATAATTTCATTTCATAATATCAAAAATATCTCTTATTTTTTATTAATTATATATTGAAAAATTTTCTTATAGACACAAAAAATCAGGTAGTTCATTCAAAAAATTTGTTATGCATTATTATCGACATTTTTGGAAAAATAGATGCGTATATAAAATTTTAACCATTTTTTGTACAAAATTTGGTATAATGGATATTTCTCCACACCCCTTAAAAATTCATTAGTGTTAATTTTAAATTGTTGTAATTTTTCTGACACTTTTGTGTGGTCCATAATGGTATAAAATTTGTATAAATATGTCTCGTATATTAATAAAAATATCTCATAATGTATCAATTTTGATATCTCGTATTTGTGTATTTCGACAGCGTGAATCCAACTATGAAATTTAAGCTCACATAGGACACTTCTATATATATTCTGAAATTCAAACTAGATAATCTCTTGTTCTACACCGACAATAAAAGGATGGTTAAGATTGCATATAATTCATCATGTGTTGATAATAAATAGAAGATTATGTTCAATTGTTAGACGATGATGATTTATCTAGAGGGGTTGAATAGACCATTAAGTCAAAAGTATCAATCAAAATTTGGTATTTAAAAATCCGTTTGAAAAGAGTGCACACAAAAGGATTTAATATAGATCGATAAAAGTCGTCAATATGAATCTAGTTATTGGAACTCATACATGGAAAAAGGCCTTATGGAATAAAAGTTAATAAGATGAATTAATACACTTAACACAATCAACACTTTATTACTCGTTTATGACAATTCACTAGCAATCTATTTCCAATGTCATTAAACAAAAATATATAAAATAATGCAATTTGTCGAACACTTGGTGTGCGGTCGAATTTTCATATTTTTTTTAAGTTTTGTTTATATGAAAAACACTTATAATCAAAATGATTATAAACTGATCAATAAATCAATTTAAACCAAAAACAACCACAATAAAATATTTACGAGTCGATCAATCAATCAATAAAATTCAATAAATTATGTAATAAAAAAATAAAAGCGAGTAGAGAGAGCAACACGAGAGTTTGTTTAGGAAGTTCACCGATCTTCATTCTATGACTACTTGTTGGTTGGCATGGATGTGAACCATAATCTTAAAGGCGACAAGTATTCTCACTTAAGAATTCATCATCTTTAAAGGCAAAAAAGATTTCTACATAAAGATTTTAACATATTTAATAGTTTTAAAGGTGTCAAGGATTCTCATGTAGGGATCAAGCATGTTTAATAGACTTAAAGGCTGCAAAAATTCCCATGTAAAGATCTAATATATTTAATACTTTGATCTTTTTTATAAGAAATAATTAGAAAAAATGACACACATAAAAAAACTAATTATTTTATTAATAATTTTAAAATTGATTGATTTATTACAAAACTAACCTTGAAATATTAATCTTAATCATTATTATTCTTGTCTCTTGTAATTATCAATAAATCATTATGCTTAATTCCAATAGTATATTTTCCTCTTCACAATAAAAGTCATGTTAATTACCACAAATATTAATCTACATCAGTGCTACTCTTTCACGTTGGATTGAGATTTTAGAAAAACAAAATGTTTGCAAATTTAGTTTTCCGCCATTTTATATCAGTAATTTACCACCAAATTTAGAGCAAATAAACTTTTGAAATTTCAAAGGGTTAAAATTTGAATCATTAACACAAAAAACTAACACATTCAATCATTCTTTATATAAAGAGGTTGAGCCTTTCATCTTTACTTTCATTCATTCTAAAAAATGACATAGACATAAATATAGAAACACATCAATTTGAGTTTGAGATAAATAATCCATCACATCTCATTGTTGAAAATAATATAAACCAATTTATACTATCCAATATAAAAGTGTCTGAATTTGAGTTTAAGTTAACTCATTTTCCATATCTCAATGTTGAAGGTAGCAGTAACATGAATCAAAAAAATTCTCTTCAAGAAGAAACAAATAACAACGATTCTTTCTCAAATAAAAACAGAGAGTAAATATTTCAAATAATAGTAGTGACACTATCATTTTATTTTCTTTTCTGATTATTAATTTTCTTCTTTGTTTGAATTACACGTGTATTTTGTTTGAACTCCCTGTCTAAATTTTATGTCCATTTCCTAAATGATAAAGTATACACAAGGAGTTTGTAAAACATGGAGTTTACTTATCTTACTATAGTCACCTTCTATTTATATTAAACCATATCATGAAGTAAATTTACCATTGTTTAAGGTGAATTGGTGAAATATATGCTTGCATTGGTATTATATTATCAGCGACATGAAATTATATATAATAACATGAAATTATATTAGTAACATGAAATACATATATGGATTCAAAGTTAAGCCATTGTATGAATATTATCATGTTTATAGATGTAAATACATGCATGAAATTATATTATGTGACAAAAGCACATAATGTTACACGGTTCTCTACGCTCCAGCTTGAAATTTTTGTCGGCAAAGTTATCACCATAAATTGATTTTCCAACTCTTACTTCACATTTTTACTATTTATGCAGATTTATTGACAAGTGAAATCAATTAAATAGCTTCTTTTTTTTATAATGTTAAAACACAAACGTACTCCTATTTAAAATAAAAATTTATAGTTTTGTCGTTAATTATTTTAATTCTATACTTACCAAACAAATCTTAATTTTTCAATAATTAAAATACTCTTTTTCTTTAAACTTTTTACGGTTCTAAAACCCTTCTTCTCCAACAAAATACTTTCTTCATCAAACAACCCATTTCCATCTTTCACCTGTCGTCTTCTGTTTTAACAACCGCAATTTACTTCAGTAATACAAGTTCTCCATCTTACATCTAACAACTTGTTACTTCTTGATTGAGTAAGATTTTATTTGTTTGCTGTAATGCTTTTGAAAAAATAAATCTATCCTTTAGGTTTGGCTTGTGATTATGATGAAATAATATTGGTTTGATTTATTTTATTACTAACTAACTTACTAAGTTGTGTAAGATTGGATTGTGTTATGATTTTAATTTGGGATTTTGATGGGTTAGGGTTATGATTTTGAGTTAGAATTGATTTGGGATTTTGATGGGTTAGGGTTATGATTTTGAGTTAGAATTGATTTCGGATTTTGATGGGTTAGGGTTATGATTTTGAGTTAGAATTGATTTGGAATTTTGATGTGTTAGAATTGATTTGAGAAATAGGATTGATTTTCACTACTTTTCTCACTAAGTTTTTGTTGTATTATGATTTTGATTTGGTGTTGATTCTCACTAAGGTTCTTACCAAGATTGATTTTGGATTTTGTTGTGTTGTGTTAATTTATTTAATTAATTATGCAGCACAAAGGTGATAATGAAGAGTAGAAAAATTAATTCTTTTTCCAACAGGAAAGAAAGAGATGAAGAGAGTTTAACACCTATGTCTGAACCTCAAAGAGTTCTTGAGAATCCAAGAATTGAAGAAAACGTTAATAGAGTTTGTTCGGATGACATTGAGAATTCTTTAGAATGTGATCCTGGAAAACGTCCTTCAATGTGGGAATATAATGTAAATCAAATGGATGAAATATGAAGAGCTTATTTAAAATGGGGTACATATCAAATGAAATTAGAGCAATATCCATTGTTTGGTAATGAAGACCATCAAAGACGCCTTCAGCGCACTTGATTTAGCCTTTTCCTTCATGGTTAGAATATTCACCTTCAAAAGATGTTGCTTATTGCTTACCTTGTTATCTTTTTAGCAAATGACCAAGTGGGCGTCCTGGCTCCGATGTTTTCATTTCTACAGGTTTTAGAGGTTGGAAGAAAGTTAGAAATGAAAGAATTGTGCATTTCTTAAACACATAGGGAAAGATCTGTGTTCTCAAGACTTGTTGAATCAAGATGGTCACATTAGAAATATTGTTCAAGCTCAAAGTTCAATTGAAATTATGAAGAATCGACTACGTCTCAAGACTTCAATTGACATTTTTCGTTGGTTAACTTTTCAAGCGTGTGCTTTTAGAGGTCATGATGAAAGTACAACATCATCAAACCAAGGTAATTTTCTTGAATTGATAAAACTCTTAGCATGTTACAATGATGAAGTTGCAAAAGCAGTGTTGGAAAATGCTTCATCTAATAGCAAGTATATTTCACATCTAATTCAAAAAGACATCTTGCACATTCTTTCAAGTAGGGTGAAAAAGTATATCCGTGAAGAAATTGGTGATTCCAAATTTTGTATAATTGTAGATGAAGCGCATCCAAAAAAGAGCAAATGTCTCTTGTTTTGAGATTTGTTGATAAATATGGTTTTATACAAGAGGGGTTTTTTGGCCTTACACGTGTTAGTGACACTACATCTTTAACTCTTAAGCAAAAAGTTTGTGATATACTTTCTTTGCATAACTTTGATGTCTCTAACATTCGTGGTCAAGGGTATGATGGTGCTAGTAATATTGAGAGGAGAATGGAATGGTTTACAAGCACTCTTTATGAAGGATTATCCTTATGCATATTATGTTCATTGTTTTACTCATCGATTGCAACTTGCTTTGGTTACTACATCAAGAGAAGTTACACCTATTCATCAATTCTTTGAGAAGCTAACTTTAATTTTTAATGTTGTTTGTTCTTCTACAAAGCGCCATGATGAGTTACAAGCTTCCCAATTAGATGAAATTGAACATTTATTAGAGATTGGTGAGATTGTAACTAGTAAAGGTGAAAATCAAATTGGTATTTTGAAGCGAGCAGGGGATACTCGTTGGGGATCACATTTCTCTTCTATTTCTAGCTTGATAATTATGTATAAAGCAACTTGTTTTGTTTCCAAAAAATTTGCTAAGGAAGGATTAAGTTATGCTTCACGTGGAGATGCTCATAGTGCTTTCAATTATTTGAAGTCATCTGATTTCATATTTATATTGCATTTGATGAGATAAATTATGGGGATGACAAATATGCTTTGTCAAGCTTTACAACAACAATCTCAGGATGTAGTTAATGCTATGAATTTGGTTTGTTCAACAAAAACTCTTATTCAAGAATTAAGAGAAATTGGTTGGGGTGAATTGTTTGCTACTGTGAAGTATTTTTGTGAAAAACATAATATTGAGATTCCTGATCTTAATGATGTTCATTCAACAACAAAATTTGGTCGTTCTCGTCTTGAAGAAAACCAAGTAACCATTGAGCATTTTTTTAGAGTTGAAATATTTTTCGCTACCATTGACAAACAATTGCAAGAGTTGAATAACAGATTTAGCGAACAAGCGATTGACTTGTTAACTCTAAGTTGTGCTTTGTCTCCCAAAGATAATTACAAGGCTTTTAACCTTGATATCATTTGTGTAACACCCCTTCTAAAATACCCCGCGAATATATTATTTAAGGTAATATTAAAATCAGATTTAATTAGAGTCAACACGGAAATCAAGGGATGCCACAATTATGAAATAAATAAAAGTCTAATTAACTCAGTAGCCATGCTACACTGAGGACCACCATCAAAATAATCAATTAAGTTAAGACCATGTCTTACACAGCGGAAACAATACCATCAAAACAAAACGGAATAAACCAAGTCTTAATTATTCCTAACGTAATTCCAAATACAACTGAAACATGAATAAATCCTCAACTAAACGTTCCCCAGTGTTACAACCTATCAGAGCATGACACTGACACGCGGACTTAAATATCTTAGCTCTAGAGCCATCCTCACCAACTCCTGAGTTGCTACTTTAATCTGAAATCATTAAAGTAAGGGTGAGATTTCTCATAATTACAATGCATTATAAGCTCCTCAATCAACATATATCACAAGCATATTATTTCACCCATTTTAGCATAATTCAAATTCCAATACGCAGTACAACCATACAAATCATTATGCACAACAAATAACAATAAGAGAATTGTAACACTGGAAGACATCCTAACATGTTACAATATTATGCAAATACAATGCAGACTCAATGCATGTGGTACCAACACGTGACCAAGTCACCCAACACTGATCCATCATCAACCGGATACAGTAACCATCGATTCGTCCATAAACACTCGGACACGAATCCAGCCTAACCACCCATCATCACCCGGGTATCGGTTAACGGCAATACAAGTCAAATTCCACACAATTGGAATTAACTTCATCAAAAATGCATATGCACACACATCACCAGCATGCAACATCAAATCAGTCTATGAAATACACCAAATTATCATAACTGAACCAAATCCCAAACATGATATTCTCAACAAACATGCACACAATCAACAGCATAAACATGTCTTTCATTCACACCATTCAGATATCTCAATGTCACAGGTACACTACCTCTTATACACCAAACACACCTCGAATCAATAATCACTTATTTCGAAATTCGACTCATTTTCAAAATAATTTCAAGTTTTAGGAAATATTTTCATTTTATAAGATAGAGCATTAAATTTAAAAACAACGTCCAAAGCGGCTCAAAGCGGACTTACGGTTTGAAAGTTATGAATTTTCAAAGTTTTAGAATTTTTCAAAAGTTTCTGGAACCGGTTCCTCCCTATCAGGAACCGGTTCTGCAATCTGAAAACATGCCCCTGGAAAATGTATGGAACCGGTTCCTACCCCTGGGAACCGTTCCTGCAAAATTGCCGATTTTGAAAGTTTACTGGAACTCGGTTCCTCCCCAGAAAACCGGTTCCCACGACTCAGATCAAAATCGCTATTTTGACACATTACCCATTCCAAATCAATTCCAAACATCCCCATACGAATTGCAACATGAGAAACACCAAAATACATCCATTTTACACCATTATAACATCAAACAACATTATTTCATCATTCCTATTTATTATTTGACACACTAATGGTTTCCGACCTACAATCCGACACAATAGAGACAATTCTATGGAAACCTAGAATTTCTAAACCGGGATTTCCTAACATGCTATGATCCATACGGTCAAATTCAAAACCGATAATACATAATAATTAATCGAAATCACCCCTTACCTTGTGGGTTCTTCGACTTCCGACGCGAAATGGCTTTTCTCCTTCCTTTCCTCTTCTCAATTTCACGTACTGTGAGTTTCTCCAAAAGTGATTCCTTTTTCTATTATTTCCTTCTTTTATTCCTTTTATTATTCTAATAAAATAAAATAAAGTAATTAATGTGAGTAGAGCCTTTTACTCCTCACACCCTCACTTTACCCTTCACACCACCAATAATTCCACTTCCATATAATTTAATTGATTTTCAATAATCCAAAATATTAAATATTACATTCCTAATTAAATTAATAATTAAAAATCATAATTATTTAATGATCGAATTATTTGGGGTGCCACAACTCTCCCCAACTAAAAGAGTTTTCGTCCTCGAAAACATACCTTAGACGAACAGTTCGGGATACGAGTCCTTCATCTGACTCTCCAGCTCCCAAGTGACATTCCCATCTGCTGGTCCTCCCCAAGCCACTCTTATCAATGCGATCTCTTTGCCTCGCAACTGTTTCAACTTCCAATCCTCAATTCTTGCAGGTACCGCTTCAACAGTCAAATTCTCTCGTACCTGTATATCATCTACTTGAATCTCATGTGACGGATCAGTAATGTACTTCCTCAGCTGAGATACATGGAAAACGTCATGCAAATTTGCAAGTGACGGCGGTAAAGCAATCTGATACGCCACCTTCCCAATTCTCTTGGTAATCTGAAACGGACCAATAAAACACGGAGTCAACTTCTTTGACTTCAAGGCTCGACCAATACCAGTCATCGGATTAACTCGCATAAACACATGTTCTCCTTCGCTAAACTCAAGATCTTTCCTCCTCTTATCATGATAACTTTTCTGACGACTCTGAGAAGCTCTCATCTTCTCCTGAATCATTTTGATCTTATCTGAAGTCTGTTGGACAATTTTCGGTCCAATTACAGCACTCTCTCCAGATTCATACCAACACAGCGGTGTCCCGGCACCTCCTACCATACAATGCTTCAAACGGAGCCATACCAATGCTCGAGTGAAAGCTATTGTTGTAGGTAAACTCAATCAACGGTAGATAACTATCCCAAGCTCCACCCTTCTCTAACACACAAGCCCTCAGCAAATCTTCTAACGACTGAATCGTTCTTTCCGTCTGACCATCTGTCTGAGGATGATAAGCAGAACTCAATCGCAACTTAGTACCCAAAGCTTCCTGCAATCCCGTCCAGAACTTAGCTGTAAACCTTGGATCTCGATTCGACACAATACTAGAAGGAATACCGTGCAAACTTACAATCTTTTCGACATACAATTCGGCCAACCTCTCCATCGGGTAATCCATTCTCATTGGAATAAAATGAGCAGATTTCGTCAATCGGTCAACAATAACCCAGATAGAATCACAATTCTTCGCCGTCCGTGGTAAACCAGACACAAAATCCATAGAAATGCCATCCCATTTCCATTCTGGAACAAATAACGGTTCCATCAATCCTGACGGTTTCTGATGTTCAATTTTCGATTTCTGACAAACCAAACATGCATACACAAACTCGGTAATTTCCTTTTTCATTCCAGGCCACCAAAATAACTTTTTCAAGTCATGATACATTGTAGTAGCACCGGGATGAATACTCAACCCGCTACGATGTCCTTCTTCCAAAATACTCTTCCTAATCTCGGCAACATCTGGAACACATACCTTAATCCCATCAGTGACGCATCACAATACACAACAAAGGGCTTCGCCGGATTCGGCAAAATCAAGATCGGAGCACTAGTCAACCTCCTCTTCAGCTCTTGAAATCCTTTCTCACATTCAACATCCCAAAACAAACATCTGACCCTTCCTGGTCAACTTAGTCAACGGCAACGCTAGTTTGGAAAATCCTTCTATAAACTTCCTGTAATAGCCTGCAAGACCCAGAAAACTACGGATCTCAGAAGCATTCTTCGGCACTTCCCACTGAGATACTGCTTCTACCTTCGTAGGATCCACAGCAATTCCATTCTTGGAAATTACATGGCCAAGAAAACTCACTTCACTTAACCAGAATTCACATTTGGACAACTTCGCATAAAGCTTCTTCTCTTTCAACAATTCCAATACAACTCTGAGATGTTCTGCATGTTCTTCATCGCTCTTCGAATAAATTAAAATATCATCAATGAATACTACCACAAACTTGTCAAGATACGGATGAAATATCCTGTTCATATACTCCATGAAAACACCAGGTGCATTAGTAACTCCAAACGGCATAACAGAATATTCATAATGCCCATACCTCGTTCTAAATGCAGTTTTTTGAATATCCTCTGTCTTCACACGAATCTGATGATATCCAGATCTCAGATCAATCTTACTAAATACACAAGCTCCAACTAGTTGATCCATCAAATCATCAATCCTCGGCAATGGATACCGATTCTCAATTGTCACTTTATTCAACTGTCTGTAATCAACACATAATCTTATTGAACCTTCTTTCTTCTTAACCAACAACACCGGAGCTCCCCACGACAAAACACTGGGACGAATAAACTTCTTCTCAAGCAACTCCTCCAACTGTTTCTTTAACTCCGCTAATTCAGATGCCGACATACGGTAAGGCACCATCGACACCGGACTAGTTCTAGGAATCAAATTTATAGTAAATTCTACCTCTCTCTCAGGTGGCAATTCACAAACGTCTTCCGGAAACACCTCTGGAAATTCATTCACCACTGGCAATCCATCACTCTTTGCTTTTCCCTCCGCTTCTATTGTAGAATACAACATAAACACCACCGCACCATCTTTCACAGCTAGGTTCATCTGTTTAACCGACATAGTCACATCTTCGACACCAACCTCTTGGGAAAAATAGCCGTCTTAAAAGCGTTAATATGAACTGGTTGAATTCCAACCGTTCATTCCAGGATGATATCAAGTTGTTCTAACGGTAGGCACACTAGATCCATCGAAACCCCTAAAAATCACAATAGGACAATTCCTACAAACATACGAGTAGTCAATGAACCCGAGCGAGTGTCAATAACCATACTTCCATCCATATTAGAAATTTCCAAATTCAATCTCTTAGCACAATCCAAAGCAATAAAAGAGTGTGTGGCTCCAGTATCAATAATCGCAATTAAAGGAATGCCATTAATAAAACATGTACCTTTAATCAACCGATCATCTGGCTTAGTATCTGACCCAGACAATGAGAACATTTTACCCCCATCTTGCTCCTTCTTGGGCTTTGTGCACTGAGGACGAGTGTGACCCTCTTCACCACAGTTGTAACAAGTCACCACTCTCACTCTGCAATCATTGGCCACATGGCCGAGCTTACCACACTTGAAACACTTCTTATCGTTACTCTTGCAGTCCACCATACGATGTCCTGTCTCACCACAGTTGTAGCACTTGATGGAAGAACCAGAATCTCCTCCACCAGACTTCTTCCAACCATCGGATCTCGATTACTCTAGCATAAGGCTTACCACGATCCATCATTGCTTACCCTTCCTATCAACATATCCTCGAGCATTCGACTTAGTGCTAGCAAGATCCTCCTCTAAAATCCTACTACGTCAACTGATCGGAAAACCGGATGCGGCCGATACCTGCTTGATCTCATCACGCGGACCATTCTCAAACTTGATACATTTGGAAAATTCCCCATCCGCATCGTTAGTGTAATGAGCATAATACGCCAACTCGGTAATCTTGAAGCATACTCAGCGGACTTGTTGCCTTGCTTGAGCTCGAAATCTCTTCACCTCAAATGTCTTGGGAAAGTACCTCCTCGGAAAAGCCCTCGAACAAGTCAATGCAATACCATCTTCTTCCATTTCGGTTCTAGTAGCAACCCACGGTCGTCGACTTCCTCTAACATGTGAGTTCCGTATCTCACCTTGGTCCTTGACGTCAATCACTGAAGATCCTCTCGATCTCCTTCAACCACTTTTGAGCACCTTCGGGATCATGTGCACCCTTGAACAATGAAGGATTATTCCTCTGAAAATTCCCTAATTGTCGGTCAGCACCAATAACAGCTCCCTGCTGGTTCCCTCCGAGCACTCCAGCCAACATTCCCAATGCTTCAGCAATAGCATCGTCGTTTCTTCCGTTACCTCTTCCGGCCATTGTTCTGTAACATTACAAAACAACCTCATCAGCATACAAGTATCGACAGTGTCATCTTGCACTAGTCGCATACCAAAGGGATAACGATACAAGACAAGACCGACTATGCTCTGATACCACTATTGTAACACCCCTTCTAAAATACCCCTCGAATATATTATTTAAGGTAATATTAAAATCAGATTTAATCAGAGTCAACACGGAAATCAAGGGATGCCACAATTATGAAATAAATAAAAGTCTAATTAACTCAGTAGCCATGCTACACTAAGGACCACCATCAAAATAATCAATTAAGTTAAGACCATGTCTTACACAGCGGAAACAATACCATCAAAACAAAACGGAATAAACCAAGTCTTAATTATTCCTAACGTAATTCCAAATACAACTGAAACATGAATAACTCCTCAACTAAACGTTCCCCAGTGTTACAACCTATCAGAGCATGACACTGACACGCGGACTTAAATATCTTAGCTCTAGAGTCATCCTCACCAACTCCTGAGTTGCCACTTTAATCTGAAATCATTAAAGTAAGGGTGAGATTTCTCATAATTACAATGCATTATAAGCTCCTCAATCAACATATATCACAAGCATATTATTTCACCCATTTTAGCATAATTGATTCCATACGCATTCAACCATACAAATCATTATGCCAACAAATAACAATAAGAGAATTGTAACAACGGAAGACATCCTAACATGTTACAATTCCATGCAAATCAATCGGACTCAATGCATGTGGTACCAACACGTGACCAAGTCACCCAACACTGATCCATCATCAACCGGATACAGTAACCATCGATTCGTCCATAAACACCCGGACACGAATCGATGCCTTATACACCAAACACACCTCGAATCAATAATCACTTATTTCGAAATTCGACTCATTTTCAAAATAATTTCAAGTTTTAGGAAATCTTTTCATTTTATAAGATACAACATTAAATTTAAGAAACAACGTCTAAAACGGCGCTCAAAACGGACTTACGGTTTGAAAGTTATGAATTTTCAAAGTTTTAGAATTTTTCAAAAAGTTTTAGTGGAACCCGGTTCCTCCCTATTCAGGAACCGGTTCCTGCGAAGTCTGAAAACATGCCCCCTGGAAAAATGTATGGGAACCCGGTTCCTACCCCACTGGGAACCGGTTCCTGCGTACAAAATTGCCAATTTTTGAAAGTTTACACTGGGAACTCGGTTCCTCCCCACTGAGAACCGGTTCCCACGACCTGCAGAGTCAAAATCTGCTATTTTGACAGCATTTACCCATTCCAAATCAATTCCAAACATCCCGTACAATTGCAACATGAGAAACACCAAAATACATCCATTTTACACCATTATAACATCAAACAACATTATTTCATCATTCCTATTTATTATTTGACACACTAATGGTTTCCAACCTACAATCCGACACAATAGAGACAATTCTATGGAAACCTAGAATTTCTAAACCGGGATTTCCTAACATGCTATGATCCATACGGTCAAATTCAAAACCGATAATACATAATAATTAATCGAAATCACCCCTTACCTTGTGGGTTCTTCGACTTCCGACGCGAAATGGTTTTTCTCCTTCCTTTCCTCTTCTCAATTTCACGTACTGTGAGTTTCTCCAAAAGTGATTCATTTTTCTCTTTTTTCCTTCTTTTATTCCTTTTATTATTCTAATAAAATAAAATAAAGTAATTAATGTGAGTAGAGCCTTTTACTCCTCACACCCTCACTTTACCCTTCACACCACCAATAATTTCACTTCCATATAATTTAATTGATTTCCAATAATCTAAAATATTAAATATTACATTCCTAATTAAAATAATAATTAAAAATCATAATTATTTAATAATCGTATTATTTAGGGTGTCACAATTTGCACTCTAGTTCAAAAATATTATCCTATGGACTTCAATGAGCAAGAGAAGACTAATTTGAAATTTCAACTTCGGCATTTTATTATTGACGCTCGTCAAGCATCGAGTTTGAATAATTTGTCTACCATTCAAGAATTATGTTCATCTTTGGTTGCAACGGAAAAGAAGGAAATTTATTATTTGATTGATAGAATGCTCTGCCTTATCATAACTCTCCCTGTATCTACAGCTACTACATAAAGATCTTTTTCGGCAATGAAAATTATCAAGATAAGATTAAGAAACAAAATGGAAGCTGATTTTCTAAGAGATAGCATGACGATTAACATTGAAAGAGAAATTGCTGCAAGTATTGATTCTGAGATTATTATTGATGATTTCAAACTAATCAAAAACTGTAGGGCATTACTGTAAGGTGTTTTTGTGTAATACTCTTTAATCATTTCATAGTCAACTTTTTATTTATTATAATTTGGATGTTTTATATACATTATAGTATTAAATTTTTATTTATAAATTACATTTAATTTTATAGTCACCCCAACTTTTATAGTCTGGTTCTGCCACTGTGAACAGGGGAACCACTACGTCAAAAATGAAAAAAGACAACGCATTTTAGGCAGCATTTTTTCTTGAAAAAACGTTGTCTAAGGGGGGAAGGGGCTCTAGCATCGTTTTCTTAAATATCCTTAGGCATCGCTTTTTGAAAAGCACTTTCTAAAAGCACTTTCACAAAGCGGTGTTTAAAGTGTATCTTAGACAACGCTTCTAAGAAGCGTTGTCTAAAACTAACCCTTAAGGCAACGCTTTTATTGAAATTATTTCAAAAAAAATTGTGTTTATTAAAACGATGCCTAAGGTCTTTAATTTTTTTTAAAAATAAAACAGTACCCTATTTTATGCATACTCCCTTCGTGTGGCATACTCCCTCGTGTCTTCCCGTAATCGCATCTCCCTTTGTTCACGACTTCTTCTCTGAGCCTACACCTCTATTCCAACCTCCGTTGGACAACCACAACTCCTTCACAACTCTCAACCTCTTTCATCCACAATCCTCCGTCCACTCCCTCCGTCTTCAAACTTGTTCAACCATACTGCTACCTCCGCTGCTCACCTCACCACCATTTCATATGGCTGAGAATACAATTTGTCTAAGTGAGGCACATCGCCCTAATAATCATCTCGTGATAACATATCATTTTCTAAAACCTTTGTGTGTTTCTCCTTTAGGCTGGTCAAGCCTTCCTTGATGAGAGGTTACTTTCCCTAGTGGATTTCCATGTCTCTATACCCACGATATTCACACCTATTATTTTTACCCTCTTTAACTTCAAGCTTTTCATATAGCTTTCTTTTTAAATCTCATGGTTCCTTGGATAACACTTACTCGTCCATATGAGGAGCAAGTACTTCATGTATAAATATATAAAGTCGATGTATAAATATATAAAGTGGATAAGGCGGCCTCTAATTGCTTATTTAGCCTTTCACTTGTGTTGGTTCGTATGAAAAATCCACCAACGATCCCTCGAAGATGTTTGTAGAGCTCCCTTGATCAAGTAAGACTCTTTGATCTCCCAAACCCTCGAAGATGTTTGTAGAACTCCCTTGATCAAGTAAGACTCTTTGATCTCCCAAACGACTATATAACCATGATAGCCATAAGGCCATTCTTATAATATCACCCCAAAAAAATATAATTTTGACATTCTTGTAATTTTGACATTTAAACTTCTAACTTTCCTACCTTAGGGTCAATGAACACTCCTTCAACAATCAATATCTATCAACATGTCTTGCAAATGAAACGAGTCTCCCCGCCTCCAACAATTCCTCTTGCGATGATGTTGAGGGCATGACAAACAAATTTGTCCTCACCTTCCCACCCTCTAACATATTTCTTCAAATGGCCTTTGATGAGGCAAATTATCGTCTAATCCTCTAACAATCTTATATTTGATGTCCATTAATTTATGGACATTATACCAACTATAACGGTTACTTCATGCGAGATACTGCATCAAATTATACGAATATTATAATTTAAATTTTTTCAAATTTAAAAAAATTCATTTAACTTAAATTTAAAATTGAATTAATATATTATAATTACTTTAAATTTGAAAACTCTATCAAATTGAACAATTAATTTCTATTTTATCTAAATTATTTTTCACTTTAAATTTGAAACCTCCTTCAAATAGAAGGATGAATTACCCTATTTTATCTTAAATATTTTTCACTTTACTTAATGATCTCCAATTAAATAATCATCAATCATTTTAAATATTTTTCACTTTACTTGATCTCCAATTAAATAATTATCAATCTTGATGGTCTGTACTATTAAATTTGATGACGTTGAAAATTGAGATAAATTTTTTTTTTAATAAATATATAAAAATTGTTAATTAATTTCTATTAAACACAACCTTCCATCGCTCTATCTATTCCTTGCTGAAATTTCATCGTCTTAAAAACACACATTATAAAATAGTATGAGGACGAGATTATTTGTTAATTTTAACAATGATGTTTTATCTGAAACAAGATAAATCTAATGATTAAAAACATGCTGAAATATGTGTGTAGATAAAGCTTATTAAAAAAAATTGATAGTAAGCATAAAAATGTAACCATAAATTTGTATCTTGAGACAATTGAGATTTGTTTCAAGGATCTTCATCTGGTAATTTAATTTAGGCTCTAAGCGGCAGTCAGGTGGCTATTAAGTAAAACCCCCGCTGTTGACTCGTAAAAATAGAGCCTTTCTATTTCATAAATCATAATCCTAATAACAGATTAACTCAGAAAAACAAATTTAACAACAAAAGAAATTGATTACAGTGTGAAGAAGAGACCGACACAAACAAAAGAAATGAAATTTCGCAACAAAACCAGAAAAACTGCAAATCAAATACGAGAATATTGACGGAGGCTTTAACAAAGGGGCTGTGGTAGAGAGTAACTATTACGGATGGGTCAATTTATAGTTGTGGAAAGAAACCCTAATCTTTGTTTTTGGTTATTGAATTACCGAAAATACCCTTTTGGGCCAATTTCAAAACGATCCAATTGAGATTGAGCCTTATGACGTGTAGATAAGACCGTTGGGATATATTTTGTACTTGTCTCATTTCTTTTTACTCATAAAAATGTTAACTGTTTTTCAAAGTTTTTTTCTATGTCTTATTTTAAAAATATCATCAGTAGCTTTGATTAGAAATCATATTTGTATACAGTTTTTTTAAAGGGTTTAAAGAGTTCATTTTAAAATATTTTTCAAGATAATATAAAACTATTTTATAATGTCCGTGTATTTTTATTTTTATTTTTTTAAATATAGTAAAAGTGACCTCTAGATAATTATCATAAACGTCAAATAAATGGTATATATTTTTATTCTGGATTGGATCTAGGGTTGGCCCAATCAACTTGGGTTCAGGACGGCCCAAAAACGATGGCTCAATCCATTAAAATCAGCGAAAAACACATTTCATGTGTGCCCCTCTTTTGGGGACACGTGGACGACATGTGTCGTCCATCTCGCATAGTTGGCACATACATCTTTGTCCGTGATAATGGCTAGTTTGCACTCTGTCTGCAAGAAGCAGGGAAAAATTTTAGGATGGCGGGCACGAGATGCTCGTCCCCTGTTTTTGCGCATGAATCTTGATAGTTACACATTTTTGGCCTAAATATTCGACTCATAATATGAAATAATGGTCAAGCGTCGGGGGCAATACAAATACTCTCACACATGTGAGGATTAGGTATTAAACTCTCAAACCTATTTCCCTCTCATCTATCTCTTCACAAATGCAAGCAAAAGTCATAGGAAATATTATGCACCAATCACTTGACCTTCCCTAGAATATCCAACATCATAAAGAGTTTAAGGTTTGTAAGAGTGTTTGTCATAAATAGTTTTCTACCATGGATTGAAAGAGCATAAAATTATTTGGGTTTAAGGTTTGTCTTCTTAACTATTGATTTGTGTAGAAAATTATTTATTTATGTAACTCTTTTTTGTCTAGCCCTTTTTTATCTAACCATTTTTTTTGTCTAACACTTTTTTGTTCATATCAGAAACGAATACAAACAACAACCATAGAGAATAACCATTTTTTGGTTGGGAGATTAGAGCTTCACATGCATTTGATCTTCCATGTAATGTCAAGGAATTGAAGATCCAACACATGATCTTCTAGGACAATTAATTTGTTTTCTTGTAAAAATATAATATTGTAGGTAAACCCTATAGTTTGTAAACAAATTATTTTATTAATGTTGGTGTAACAAATGTAACGAGTTTTATTTTTAAAAAAAAAAACTAATAACCACTCAGTTACTTTGATAAACTGAAATAAAAGATATGCTAGTTTTGAAAATAATAAAAGTTGTTTAACTCAATATTTTAAACACCGAGGTAATTTGTCTTTACTTTTTATGACGACCTTATTCACCTCGCATCTATTGCCAAGGTAAAACACATTTCACATCTGACGTTAGAAGCGTTATTTGTAGTAGTAAAGCCAATGCGACCTTCCAGCTCGAAGAAGCCTAAGCCATTGTCTCGCATGGACTTAATCGACCTCGTTAGTCGTGTTACCAAGGATGACTTGAAGAAGCGGAACAAAAAAGAAGGGGAAGTCAGACTAACAACATAAAGCTCTTTGTCGCCGATTCATGTCGAGGGACCTACCCATCCCAAGTGCCCCATTATGAATAGCGAGTTTGAAATCATTCTCCTCGGCAGCGATCTTGACAAAAGAGTTAAGTTTGGCACTACTCTCCCCGACCTCGCGAGGAAGCAACTAAAAGCATGTTTAATGGAAAACGTTGACCTGTTCGCATGCAGTGCAGTCGAGATTCCCTGATTGGACCCTAAAATAGTCTGTCACTAGTTGACCATAAATCTGGTCATTAAGGTCATAGCTCAACGTAGGCGCAAGCAGTCCCCCGAGAAAATGGAGGTTGTTGAAAAAATTGTAAAAGGCCTCATGGAGGCTAATTTTATTTAGAAAGCCCAATACACAACATGGCTTTCAAATATTGTATTTGTTAAAAGATCTAATAGAAAATGAAGAATGTGGGGTTATTATACTGATCTCAATACGGCATTGCCCTAAAGATGTTATCCTTCACCCAACATCGATAAACTAGTTGTTAATTCTGTTGGATTTAAATTACTATCTTTTATCGATGCTTACTCAGGATTCAATCAAATCTAGGCATGGCAAATAAACCCGCCCCCACTAGGGCCCGTTCGCCCCGACCCCGAAATTAGCGGGAAAAACCCAGGTTAACCGGGGGCGGGGGCGGAAAAAACCCGTTTATTATTCACGAGTGCGGGGCGGGTGATGATAATACCCGTCCCACACCTTCACCCGCCCCGTACCCGCCAACTAAATTTAATTTCTTTTATTTATTTTTAATAGTTTTATTACTCATTTACATTTTTTTAATACTTTTTAATGTTATAATATCATGTTTATTAGAATTATCATTTATTTTTTTGAAAATAAAATTTAAATAAAACTATCGAACTTGAAAAATAATTTTAAAATAATTAATTATTTAGTTTAATTATTTATTTTTAACTTTATTGAAAAAAATAAAAAATTTATTCGGGCGGGTGCGGGGAAACCCGTTTCTTGTTGGGGGTAGGGGCGGGTGAACAAATTTTAACCCCGAAGTGGTTTGGGGGCGGGTGCGGGTTTGGATCTAGGTGGCGGGTGCGGGTCTGGGTGTGCTTAAACCCGCCCCGAACCCGCCCCGTTGCCATCCCTAATCAAATCCCCATGGTGAAAGAGGACATAAAATATATGGCCTTCATGATCGAATCGGGAAACTAGTATTATAACATGATGTGTTTCGGCTTGAAAAATATTGGCACTACTTACCAAAGAATGATGAACAAAGTTTTTTATAAGAGTTTGGAGACATGCTTGAAGTCTACATGGATGACATGATCGTGAAATTCCAAGAGGAATTCTACCACACTCTCCATTAAAGAGAGTCTTTGACCACGCGAGGAAGTGCAGAATGTTGTTTAATCCTGGGATGTGCGTCTTTGGAGGACGAGTTGGAAAGTTCCTCAGATTCTTCCTGACATAACGAGGAACCAAAGCCAACTCCGACAAATGCAGAGCCTTATCAGAAATTTTGAGGCCAAACTTGGAAAAATCCATTGAGTCCTTAAATAGGATGCTCAAATCGTTGTTCGGCTTCGTAGTGAAATATGCCCAGCACGCACTTCCCTTTTTCAAACTTCTTCGCAGAAAAGCGAAATTCAGGTGAACTGAGGAGTGCAAACAAGCCTCTTCCACCTCAAATGAGCTCTTCGTAACCTCGTGTCCTCTCCACAACCGACGACATGATAAAATATTTGCTCGAATGTGGAATGCGTCCCTGCAGCAATTTCGTCGAGGCAATTGGCATCGAGACGCCAGCTACATAGATGCCCTCATCCTCAAAGACCAAGCCTACATCCAATACGAGGAGAAGAAGAACTCCAATGATGACCAGGACTCGCGATAGTAAGGGAGTGTCACGACCTCGAAGCATGATGACTCTGCAGCGCCTCATCAAGGAGCAAACAAGAGAAAGGAAGATAGATGTCACAACTCTTCGAAATACAAAGGACATGTTAGTTGTTCCCACGAGTAGATATCGTTAATCGTTTCTCGCGAGCGCATCCTCTCTGAATGCATAAACTCAAAGTTTTGCCATACGGGATCTATTTTTCTGTTCAATTCAAATCATTAGTCTCTTTTATTTGAATCAAGTGTTTCACAAAATCTCATGTGTTACTTTATTTTGATCATCTCATTAATACATTTCCTTATTATATTTTTTTCTTTTTTCTGTTTCATGTCCTTTTTTAAACTCTATAAACCTTAACATTTGAGTTCCGAACTTCAAACTTCATTTGAATATGATGTTATATAATGTTCATCTGGTTTATATAATGATAAAAAAACATATTTAACTCAACATCGTTACCATACGAAAACATCATTTCTCTCATTCTTGAGAAAATAGTCCCCTCATTTGATAAGTCGTTTGTGAGTATGCTTGCGTTGTTTTAACTTTTTCCTATAAAATATCGTATTCACGCAGTAACGTAAATTACGTAGTCTAACTAACCACCAACTTCACATTCTTGTGTTCAAGGTGTATGTTAAGTTCTTGTGTTCCAGGGTGTATGTTTGACAACAAAAAAGTCACTACCACCTAACATTCTTACTTCTTTTTAATGTATTTTTATAAAACTAAAAAGATACTAGTGCGTCTACACGAACGAATAAATTTTTATTTAATATGGTATAAAATATTTTTAGATACACAAGTAAATTTGAAACGAAAAAATAACAAAGAAAAATAAAAGAAAAATTTATATTTAAAAATAAATAATTTATCCCTCAAATAAAGACACTTGTTGATTAAATTAAAATAGATTTGTCCTGATAATGACACGTGAGATAAAGAATTAGTGGTGCGCACAATTATTGAACATCTAATTTGATACAGTATAAAATGTATTTAGATACACATGTCAATTTAAAATGTGTTATTTAATTGCAAAATGAACAATAATAATATAAAATTAATTGTATTAAACAATCATACAAAAAAGATAAAATAGATTTAAGAGAGAAGAATAAAATAACATTAAAAAAATAAAGAATTTGTATCTTAAATAAAATTATTAACTATGATAAAATAGATATTGTCCTGATAGTGACCCTCAACGTGAAAAGTTAGTCGTGTGCACCATTATTGAGTGTTATCAAGTTTAATACAATATAAAATATATTTAGATGCACATGTCAATTTAAAATGTGTTACTTAATCGTAAAATGAACAATGATCATATAAATTTTATTGTATCAAATAACCATACAGAAAAATAGGAACGACCATTTGTCAGTGCAACAAGTGCTACAGATCATGGCCCCCAAATTTTGGAACTATTTTTTTAAATATTAAAACAATACATTTTACACCTAGTTTTTAAACATAGGTGTTAAAACTATTTGTTAAGACAAGTGTATAATCATAATATGTTTTTAAAAACATTGTTTTTACAAATTTGGTATAAATTCATATTTTTTAGGCATATTTTTCAAATTAGTACATAATCTCTAAATTGATTGGGTCGGCCCTAAAAAAAGACACGTGAGATGGAGAAAAAACAAAAAGAAAATTTTCACATTTAAAAATAAAGATTTTGTCTCTCAAAAAAAGATATTGTTGATTAAAATGATATAGATGTTTTCATGATAGTGACCCGTAAAATAAAAAATTAATTTTGTGGGCCGTTATTAAATATTATTTAATTTGACACGGTATAAAACGTATTTAGATACACGTTAATGTCAGATTAATTACTTAATTATAAAATGAACAATAATCATATAAATTTAGTCATATTAAATAATCATAAAAGAAAAATTACATTTGAAAATAAAACTTATAACTTTCAAATTAAAATAGTTGTTGGTTAAAAAAGTATTATAATGATGACGACATGTTAGTTGTCTGAATAATTGATAAAATAATTTATTGATTTAGTAATGGAATTATTTTTTAATAAAAATGAATTAGTCTTTTAATAATTATTAAATAATTCAGTTTTTCATTTGAATCTAAATTTTGTTTTGAAAATGTAATATTTTTCTGTTTTTTCTTTATTAAATTAAATTTAAAAGGAAAAAGGAAAAAGAAAATAGAAGGAGAAATAATTTAAATAAAAGTAAGAAAGTGTGAGAAGAAGAAATGTGGGAATATTTTGAAATTTTAATTAGAAGAAGAAAATGAAAAGCGAAAAATTTAAGGTGAAAAGTGAGAAATGAATGAATTGGTAAATTGAGATAGTTTCAATTCCTTTAGGCTTTAGCATTTGTTGATTATAAATATGGGTTTTGGGTAATACAATTTTTTTTAAGAAAATAATATATTAGAAAGTCTGATGATAGTTAATTTTAATAGATAGATAATTGATTGCGAAGTGAGTTTATTTAAATTTATATAAAAGAGACTTTAATAACAAATTTTGAGATAAAGGTCATTTTTAAACTTAAATATTACAAATTATTATTTCAAACTAAAATTAATTCTAAAAGCAAATCAAATTTACTATAAAATAAACAGACATTTAATCAATTCAAAACCAATCTTACTACTCTAAAATCGTTTTTGACCCTGGAAACCAATCATCCATTACAATTTACAACTATTAGCTTTTACTACACTTCGGAATGATTTGTAATGACACGGTTAGCACTTGATTGAGAGTAGTGACTTAGAATCGATATTCAAGTTTTGGAAAGAAAAACCAGTAATGAAGTAGAAGGCTGAACTGAATTTTATAGTAATATACCTTATTAAGATCTAAACAAAAAAACTAGTCTTTTCGTTCACAATCATCACATCACAATACGTTTTAAGATACGATTTAGTTTCTTAGTTCACATTCTTACTAATCAGAAAACAGTCATCTATTCAGTTAGTTGCAGTTATGAATACTTACCTATTTTGAATCTTTTAATAAAAGAACTTATTGAGACACGCTAAATATAATTTACCAAGTCATTTATACTACGAATTGAAATTACATCTTTCTAAGTTTAATGCACCAAAACAGGATAATATTGATCTCTCTGTACTGAAATACAGTTTGTGTCCGGCTCCAAAAAACAACTACGAGAACCAGGGAGTGGTTATTTTGGAAACGCACGATCCCATACAACCAAGAGAATAATAAGCTCCTTGGAACTATAACAGTTTTCCATTGTTTGCTTTTGAAGTAGTAGCTCCAATACTTAAGAAGTGTACATGAAAACTCAATTAAAAAAATATAACTACTTTAAACACAGGAATGCTTCAATATCATTGTTGAAAAAGCTAGGTAGACATATCATAAAAACATTGGAAAATAGAGTAATCCATAATGAACAAACTAAGATATCAGCTCTGAGGTGACTTGGCAACACTAGCCTGCTGAGCTGCCTGAGCAGGGGCTCCTTCATAGCTACCACCACGAGCATTTCCACCAGCATTACCATCAGCAGAATATGCAGGTGCGGGAGGATAACCAGTGCCATAGGAGCCACTGCTATAAGAAGGTGGTGCCTGACCATAACCAGGTTGGCTACCTGCTGGAGGACCATAACCTGGTTGAACAGCACCGCCATAGCCAGATGAAGGTGCTCTTTGAGAGCCTGTTTCAGGTTGGGAATATGCAGGTGGGGGCTGTGAAGGGGGATACCCTGGTTGACCATAACCTCCAGTTGCATTAGGTGACTGTGATTGCCCATATGCAGGCGGAGTGCTACTTGGCTTCTGAGGTTGAGGAGGTCCATAACCAGACTGTGCTTGAGCCTGATTGCCATAAGCTGCTTGGGAGGTTGGTGGCACCCCATAAGCTGGCTGAGCAGCACCTTGTTGCGGATAGTTTGCAGCATTTGGGCTAGGCTGTTGGTTGCTACCATAACCTTGCTGGGAAGGTTGGACAGGAGGAACTTGGGATGAATCTCCTTGAGAACCATAGTTGGCAGTTTGGCCCTCTTGTGCTGAACCATAGCTTGGGACTGAGCCATAACCTTGCTGCTGGTCATATGGTGGCTGACCATACCCTGTTTGTGGTGGTTGTTGATATGCACCATAACCATCCTGAGCATAGCCCTGTCCAGATTGGTTATAACCAGAGGAAGGTGGTTGACTGTAATTGTAAGCAGTCCCATCAGCTGGAGCTGCAGGACCCCCAGGATTCTGCTGTTGAGACTGTTGATTATAATAATCATAACCAGGATGAGACGGCTGCTGGGTAGCTGCATTGGACTGATCCCAGTTGGTAGAATATCCACCAGATGGATAGCCTGCATATGGTTGCTGAGGCATATTGTACTGGGGAGATGGACCAGAGTATGCTCCAGGCTGCACATAGCCATAACCAGATTGTTGCAGAGGAGCAGCAGGGGGAGCCCAGCTAGAGGGTGGCCGTGCTTGGTAACCTTGCTGAGAGTAACCACCAGACATTGATGGATTTCTAAGACGGTTCTGCAAAAGTAAAAATTGTAACAGCAAATAAAAACAAGTGCACTCACCCAAGGTATGGTATTAAATACAACAATGGATTAGATGGTATTAAATACATGTGCACAAACATAAGACAAGCAAAACATACATCACTTATAAGTCAACATAACATATAAATAACAAAATATGAAGGGTATGCTACATTATCAGATACCATATTGGATTAGAGAGGGGGTATAAAGGCCAACATACCGTACCAGTTCGAGACACAACTGAGTTACTCCAGCAGAAGCACACCCTTTCCCTATTCGAAATGAATGGGTACAAAAGGAAAGCACAAACCACAGAAGTAGACAAGCATATGATATTCATTGCCTCAAGGCAAACACTTATATTGTATCTCAACAACAATATTATAATCATTCTCATTAACTCAACAATCTATATATGGGGACTTACATATATACTGCATAAGTTGCGGCAACAATGACTCCAAAATATAAAATGTCAAGATAATTAACTTCACAAATCTTTGGTACAAGTTAATAGAAAATGCTCCTTTCCCAAACTTGGCTCAATCGAATAGAACAAACCTTTACTGGAACCATCAGGCAAAAGCCAGCGTAACCAACAACAATTTGAGTTAAGGGGGAATATCAACGTATAAAAACAGTTGGAGAAGAATAAAAAGTGTGGATTTAAGCTCAAAAAATATTAGAGATAATGTCAGACAGATTAAGCAAAGAGGCTAGGAAAGATATAACAGAACGCCGTAAATAACGAGGAGGGCAGGGGTAAAGTTGCACATCCTATCACAAAATAATAGTGCATTGAAAATTCGTACGGCTTAAACAGTAGCCAACGATAGTAGTAGTTAAACAGCTACAAACTGAAAATATGGATATAATGAATGGATAAAACGAAGAGATTCACTGTGGAACTTTCAATTTGTCGGGCCAAACGTAAGTCTAGTATACGACACAAGGACAAAATATTATTGAAATTTATATTAAATATCTTTCCAGCAATGAACTAATCAGCACGATAAGCAGTGTGTAAAACAATGACAATTATGTAATTGTTAGTTGAAAAAATCAAGAGTGAAAAAAGAACACTAACAATATGTGGGAGGAAAAGTTAAAATTACACAATAGACAAAGTTAAGGCTATTATGCCAAATGCAACTAGGGTATAAAACACTAGGAAAAACACTACTTTTGAAAACTGACATGAAAAATGACACCATGTATAGACATTAATATAAATTATTAATAAATATACAGTTCATTATTCAATCATGGTATTATATTGGCATCTATTATTTTCTACTCAAATAAATATTGAAACAAGATTTAGAACCATACCATCGCATGAGGAAGAAACACCAACAAAGGGATTCCATGTTGGTGTCACTAATGGTCCAATACAAACTAACCCTACAATTTTCTCAATAAAAAAATCAGTAATAGATACAGCAGTTAATAAACGAGCATCCTTTTCGGCCAAAATAATATGGGAAACCTAGACATCCCTAAAAATCTAAAGTTCAGAACAGGGCCAGGGCAAAACATCTCAACAGTAAAAAAACTGTGCAAAAGATTGGTATCACTAGACAACAAAATTGATTAACCCATTTCTGAATGAATACAAAACATGACTGAAGTATAAAGATGTAATAATGTACATCATAGGAGACTAGACACAGAAGGGAGTTAGGAAGAACGGAGATTTGAAACAATTTTGATAAAATTAAGACCAAGTCAAAATACTATATCACTAGATAAATATAACATATACTTGTTTCCCTAAATCAGATTTAGAAAAATCTAACCAAGGATATGTGAGTACACATAGTCATCTGAATCTATTACAAATATAAATATAAACTCAACAGTGATAGACAATACATAGGCCCTGAAGTAATCGCTTCTTTTATACCATCTAAAAGGTCAGCTAAGCTTAATGCACACGGAAAACAAGTCCATAATAATATAAATGATATGACCAGAAATAAGGAGTAAAATTTAACAATTACAATGTAAAGGCAACCATTTTATAGGTCAAGTTATGTCAAAATCATATTCAACTTTTCCCTACTTAAGAAAATTTGAGATTTAATAACTACTGTAGTGCATGAAAAATAACAAATACCACAAAGAAATATACCTACAAATATAATTATAGCAAGAAATAGTTGAGTTCTATTAAGATTTTTTTATTAGCATACAGAAATCTCAAGAGAATAGCATCTATCTATGGCATCAATAAGAAGTGGCATTATTCTAAAAAGAAATATATCTAGTTTATCTATTTCAACCATATAACATACTGATTATACACATAAAATAACCACACAGTGCACATGAGAATTAAATTTTAGAGCAAAATTAGACTTGGCACATGGCAGGCAAAACAAGCTATAACCAAGGCCAAATCCAACAAAGGCAAAGGGTAAAAACCATACCTCGCCACTGAGGATTGAATCAACCAATTGTTTTGCAGAATCAATTTGTTCAGAGGTCCCTTCAATTTTTAGTGTTCTTTCGGTGGATGGGTCACCTGGGGGAAGATGAAGAGGAATCACCTGAAAGAACATAAAGAGCAACACATTATGAACAACAGTGACATAAAGGAATTCCACATCTCCAAATATTAGAAGTAATCATGAAGTTATAGAAAGCTACAACACCAATAATGGTAATATCAATAGCGACAGGAAGCAAAACAAACTTAAAACATGGCTTAAGAGGGAAAACCTGAATTCTAGCTCCAGTTGAAGCTTGCATACTCTTTATTGTTTCTCCACCTTTACCAATGATAAGACCAACCTACAGTGGCGAGAAAATAATACCCCAGCCAAAATTGCATAACTAAATTAAGTCCAAAAGACACAACACATGACCAATGAAGTGTTTCTACATAACTCATATGCCAACCTTGTTATTAGGGATCTTCATTGAAAATTCATCAGCCCCACCTTGTCCAGTCATTCGCCGGGTAACAAGGCCATTACCTCCAGATTCAGCCTGTTAAAAACACCACAAACCCCAAAAGAAACTTCATTACATGAAATCATGTTTTATCAGATGACTAATGATGCAGTGAAATGACATGAAATAACAACCTAACAACATCATCCATAACTGGACAAGAGCGTGGATAGAAAAGAGTACCTCAGCAAGAACTTCATTGATTAGTTTCTCAGCAGTAGCAATAGCATCAGAAGAACCCGTAAGCTCGACCAATCTATTTGGAGAATTAGGATCAGCATCCATATCACGAGTGACTTGAATTTTAGCACCAGATTGTAACTGAAGATACTTGATGGTTTCTCCCCCTTTTCCAATGATGACACCAACCCTCCCATTAGGGATTTCAATCTTTTTGCTTGAACCTTGATGCGTATAAGAAGGTATACTCGAAGGAGCTGAATATTGACTCTTAAAATCTAGATCGAAGAAAACCATAGAAACAACAAGGTTAATAAAATATAATTAAATTGAAAGAAAAAAACTAATTGAGAAATTGGCGAAACCCTAACCGGAGGAATCGTAAGAGGTGGGAGTAACGACATCGAATTTGGTACGCTTAGCGATATCGGAGCCGCTGAGGAGACGAGCGGCGACTTCTTGAGCGCGTTGTTTGATGAGTTCGAACTCGGTGGTGGCGGGGGGAGGGACGTTGTTGTAGGAAGGAGGAGGAGGTCCGTCGGAGAAACCGGTGGGTCTGGAGTGAGGAGGTTGTTCGTCGTACTTGCGTTTGAGGGAGGGTGGAGTGGCGTCGTATTGGGATTCGTCGGCCATTGGAATTGGATTGAAGAAACCCTAGCTGGAGATGGAGTAGGTTCGATAAGATGCGTCTGGGTCACGTGTGTTGTTTGCTTTTATAGTGGAGTCAGAATCGGGATTAATAGTTTGTGTTTTGGTGGCATAAGCATCGCCAAAATATCTCATTCTTTTATATTGATATATATTTTCTATTATTTTTAAAAAAATAGACTTGTTAAGGGGTTGTTAGTCGGAAAAATGTTTGGGTTTGAAAGTCAGATTCAATTAGGGATTTTTCAGTTGATTTTGCTTAACTAAATATTGAATTATTGTATGGTGTTAGGGGAGATAGGTTGAATAAAGTAGTGATAGAGTTGTTTTGGGGTTTGTAAAAGTTGAGGGTCTTCTAAAGTAATCATGTTCTCTTGGAATTTGATTCAAAATAGGTTGTCGACTACGTAGAATCTTACGAGGCGATATATTGTGTCAGGATCTAATAATGGTGAATGTGCAATGTGTGTTAGGCAGACAGATTTGAAAAATCGTCTTTTACATTTTGTGTGAGGTTGCTTCCGCTAAATTTCTGTGTGTTAAAAGGTCATTGCCTCTGCCCACTCGAACATAGCGTTTTTAGTTGTTTCACGATTTTTGTCATGAAAAACAAGTGTCTTTATACTTGATCTCGATTTGACATTTTGAGGTTTGGAATATTTGTCAAATGCTTATATTTTGATTTGGAAAACTTGTTGGTTAATCATTGGATTCCTAAAAATATTAGTTTTACTTGGACGTAGGTTCATGTTCATGCTTCGGGTTTTACCATTTCTTTGGTTGACGGAAAGCAGGACCCGATTAACTAGTTGGAATGTGAGGGGTGTGTTGGGTGGTCACCTACCATCCTTTTTGTTTATTATGTGATTATGCCTAACCTCTTGTAGCTTGCTTCTTTCTAATGTTTTTTTTTTTTGCTTGAAGACTAAGGATAGCCCTTACAAATTATAGGATTGGGTTTTTGTTCTTCATATTTGTTGGTTTGGTAATTTTATTTTTCTGTCTATTTTTTCCATTATTGTTTGTAGCCAGCGTGGGTTTTGGTGTTCTCTGAGCACTTTTGGCGCTTTAAGATATTGTTGATTATTTGTAACTTTCTTTTCTATTGTTTTTAATATATGATTCACCATTTGTTATTCAATTTTTTAAACAAACATATGAATTGAAATTGCACATTACTTCAACAGTGACGCGAAAGGTGAAAAATTCTTATTAAAAATATTTTCGTCATAGTTTTTATGTGAGGGAACCATAAATGAGTAATGGTGTCTTGATGCGCTAGAGTAAGTTTTTAGCAAGGCAAAAAGGGGGTTGGCTTGTGAAGTTAGAATTTAAATACTCAGATCAATTATTGAGTGAAAGGTCGTGTTGAAGTGAATTATGGTTACAACATATCTCGAGAATTGTCTGTGATATCATGCATATGAGGGGCAACTAAATATCTCATTTCTTTTAAAAATGGTATACTTGGAGTGCTTAGGTAGCATCCAACGATGAACAAGTGTTAAACAAAATGTTCAAAATTTCAACTTGATAGCAGCATAATACTTTTATCCATCAACACTTTCTAACAAATAAACATGATCTAAAAAAATAAGAAATAGAATATCAATTAGTGATGTAAGTAAAATTCATCATAGCATGGTGAGATATAACAAACATGTATAAACAAACCCTTTAGACTAAGCATGGCGAGTTTGATGTCATTCATAATGACGTTTGTTACACGGGTTTGATGGGTGAAGATTATGAGACATGTTCAGAGTTATAATGATAGGATTAGAGAATAGAACTCATGGATTAAAGACATGTTACATATTTATAATAATGGATGTCTATTATGAGAAGATAAGGGTTTAGTAGGATCGAATGTGTTAGTATTCGTTTGTTGTGTATGGACTTTAATAGAAGAGAATACATAGGTGATAAAGCAAGTGGAATTGAAGAGAGAGAAAAATTAGATTTAGGGTTAGTCATCTTAATAAGATTTATATATAAAGTATAAGGGATTAATATTATGATACGTTTAGTTACATTTGCAAAAACTTTTATTGTCATTGAAGTTATATTGCATCATTTGCATAAACTTTTATTATCGTTGAAATTTTTTTATTATCTTGGTTATATTGCATCATTTGCAGACATTTTCATTATCATTTTCAGTGATACACTTTTGTTGTTTCATTTTAATTATTTGCATTTGCGGAACCATTGGAGTTATAGTCCCTTTATAATTGTGGATTTCTTAACCACCCCATAACATTTTCACGCACCACGTGAATTTTCAAAAATGCCCCTAGAAACCAGAAATATATTTCCAGTTCGCACCTATATCATGCAAATCACGTTGAAAATGGTTGGATGTAAACCGGAAGTATACTTTCGGTTTTAAACTATATGTAATTTTTAAATAAAGCATGCATGTGAGACCAAATTTAGAATAAATTCTTAATATTATATTATTTAGTTTGAAACCATAAATATATTTCCGGTTTTCACCCAAATATTTCAAAATATGGTGCGTACCAGAAGTATATTTCTGGTTTCCATGGGCATTTTAGGGTTTTCATGGGGTGGCTTAAGATATTCACTTATAACTTAGCACGAGAAAGGAAAATGTACACCAAGCAACAATATAGAGATTAAATCATTTTTTAGTTCCACAATAAGAAGTAAACAAGTTCAGAAACAACATTAGCAATTTCTGAAAAAATCATATGATATTTGATTAAGTGGATCTTCTTTCATAAATTACAAAAGTATAGGTTAGAAAAGAATGTAAGAGATTGAACAAAGAAAAAGGGAAAAGAAACATAGTAATAGATTGGAATAAAGATCATTACTTGCTATAGTTAACTCCTGAACCACATTGGGTGTATTCGTAAACAAAAGGCTTTTAAACCCTATTAGTAAAACCTATAAGTCAAATATACATCATATTAACAAAATCCCACCAATAAATCAGAGTGGCGCAGCGGAAGCGTGGTGGGCCCATAACCCACAGGTCCCTGGATCGAAATCAGGCTCTGATATGTTAAGTTTTTTTGCTCTTTTTTGTGGCTTTGAAACTCACATCTTTAATCCACATTGAAGCAACTCGTTTTTTTCAAAAAAATCATTTAATTAATTTAAAAAAAAAAACAGTGAAATCGCCACCTAATTTTATTTGTTCTAAAAAAGAACGGGGAAATATAGATAAAACCCACAAAGAAAAGGATAAGACGGTCTACGAGAATAAGAGATATAGGTTCGGGAGTTGGTTATGCAAGGGGAAGGTATTAGCACCCCTCACATCCATCGTACTCGATGGTACCCATTTAGTTCAAAGTGTGGTTGTGTATTAGTGTGAAAAATTTTACGATCTTCTAAGGTTTGAAATGAGAAAGAAAGAGAGGAGATATGTTTTTATTATTTTTGAGTTTGACACGGTTTTGAAACCGCGTGCCTACGTACTCCCTCGTGCAATGGGAAAGTCAAAACTCCGTAGTTCTTCTAGAAAATAATTGTTTGTTGATTGATTTTAAATGAAAAGACAAGTCGTCATTTTTAAAGGAGAAGACTCATCTAACGTCCACAAGGTGTGATAAAGAATAAAGGACTACGCACCAACATGAGGGAGGGTTTGAGAACACCTCTAGTACTCAAGTGGAGAAGTCGAAAACCTTGGGAATAGAGGAAGAAGTATCTCAATTATAAATGAATCATGTCTAATCTTGAAAAGGGGTTGAAGGGTAAAAGGTGCTTGAACGCACAAAAGAAGTTTGAATGAGTTGAAATTGATTTTAAATTGGGGATGACAAGTACCAAAACGTTGGGCTATCCTCTAACGATTCAATACTCGAGATTGGTGATTGAGGTCAACCGATCATCTCTCATCAAAAATCTTTATTATGAAAAGAGTGAGGTGAAACAAAGTTCACTTTTATTAAGTGTATGGAATAAAGTATTTAAGTCATTGGGTTACCCTCTAATGGCCCAAATACTTTACATTTTAATTAAATCGTCGGGATATCCTCTAACGATTTACTTAAATACCATAGCACCATGTTTTTTGTTTTAGAACATGGATTTGAAGTTTCTCAATTTATTGGGTTACCCTCTAATCAATTAGAAACTTCGATTTGTTTTAATCGTTGGGCTAACCTCTAACCATTAAAACAAATCTTATCCAAGTGTTTTTTTTTTGTAGAAATTCATTTTTTGAAAATAACTCGACGTTGGATCGAGGTTTGAGAAGAAGACTCGACGTTGGGTCGAATTTTATTGAAAGTGTTTTAAATGCTTGGTGAATGGAGAAAGAATAGGATCGAGATAATTGTAAATCACAAGTAAAATCGACAAAGCCCATACAAGGTGGCCAACCTAAGTATAAAATAATTAAATTACATGTGTACTAGCAAAGTGGGCTAGTCTACTAAGACGACCAATTGGGACAATTGATCGAAATAGGCTCACTGTAAGAAGGCCCAGGATCAAGCGTACATGTGTGCATGTGTGGTCATCGCGACGCTTCGTAGCTTTGTCGACTTACGGGTTTAAAAATGATTTACAATTATTAGTTTAAAAATGATATTTTTTTGGTTTTGTGTAAGTGACACAGTTAAATTAAAATAAAATAAATGTGCACTAGATAATTATTACACGATTTGTTCTTTGGGAGAGGGATACAAGAATTATAAATGGGGATTAAACGGTAAAATAAAATAGAAAGCGGTAAATTATTTACAATGCATCAAGGGGATTGGGATACAATTTTTCAAATGGGGATAAATATAAATTAAAGAGAAACGGTAAAGTAATTGTATCTTAACAGAATAATAACAAAAGTTAAATGCGAAGAAGCTTAAACGCAGATTATTGTATTTTATTATATTAGAACTGATTATAAAAATTAAATCTAAGAAATTAAATACTATACTTGTGTTCATACATATTCAAAAACTAAATTGAATTAAAAATTTAAAATTGCAACACAAAGATTAATATAATTAAATTCGGACTTATTTACGAATTAATAGATAAGGTATAATAATAATAATAGTATGTATATAATATATATTTACAATACTAAGCATAAAAAATATAATATGTATAAGTATATTTACAGTATAAAATATAAAATAAAATGAAAAGGCAAGTATATTGTATGTACATTACTAAATATTATATATTGAATAAAAACAGTAATATGAATAACAGTATATGATATGCTAATCAAAGGCGGATGCTTGAACAACCCATGATATCTTCACAAGTAGCAAAATGTTAGGAGCATAAGTGGGATAAAAGAAATAAGATGAAAAGAAAATGCAATAGTTTAGAATATGCGTTAGTAACAAAGGAGTAAAAATCGAGTGAAACTTGAATTACCTACATAAACGAATCAAAAGGAAATGTTTGTTTATTCATGTATTTCAATCCGCAAATGGAAAACAAAGACTCAACATTCATGTTATGGCTCCATTTAAATTCGAAACATGAAAAATCGTGTTCTAAACACATTTAAATCCGACGAACCAAAACCGGGCAGCAGCTATATGGACTTGATAAATGCTCAAAAGTTCATCCCACAAAGTGTTCAAAACAAATTAAAAATGACGATAGAAACAAACGGCTGCCCCATAGTTTCTCGGTTAGATGTACACGCGAATAAACACGGTTAATCAATAAACCATCATCGAAACCAACCCTAAACATCATTCAACCATAAATTCTACTTGAAATTAAAAAGAGAAAAAACTAAATACACGGTGTTTCAACATGTTTCTCGGCTAAATCGTACGCGGATAAACACGACATCGATAACAAGCCATCATCGAAACTAAACAAATACGTCTTTACCCACAAACTTCAAGCGAAATAAAAATGAGAGAAATGCAATATCTTAATGGTTTCTCGGCTAAATTGTACACGGATAAACGAGACATCAATAACAAGCCATCATCGAAACCGATACGTAATCTTCGTATCCATTACTCGTCATAAACCAAACCGAATACTCCAAATGTATGTGTCCATACGGTTTTCGAAACCAAATTGAATTCAAGCTTCGCGGAACGCAACACAATAAGAAATGTAACAATTTACACTCATAGTTTCTCGGTTAAATCGGACGCGATTAACGCGGCATCAATACCAAACCGTCATCGAAACCATCATTATGTAAGGCTCATTATAATTTTAACGAAAATATGATACAATAACAACATCATACGGCCTTGACACAACTTTGAACACGAACAACTACAATAGTGCCGAATTATCACAGAATTTAGTAACAACCAAACATCACAAGTAGAAACAAAACAGAAACAAGCGATTAGAAATCCACAGGACTTGACATATCGTTTCAACTTGTAACCTGACGAAACGTTTCCTCCAAACTCAACACCAATTTGGCATACGTTTCAACTGTCCATCGTTTAAATGGTTTAGAATTTGATACTAAATCATTATTCAATTTGAAACAAGCAAAAGAAAACAGTAGAATCAGAATAATCTCATATCCATATTAAGCTTAAAACACACACAATAACATCACCATAAAATTATTAATTAAGAAACACAACTTAAATAAAAAAAGAAATTATTGATGGTCACTTACCCAGGAAGAAGTGAGGTAGTGTTGTTGGAGTTGTATTTGAAACGACACTGCTACTGTTGTTTGGAAGAAGGTGACGGAAACAGAGTGCAGGGCAACTGTGTTGATGCTGTTGGGAGAAAACAGAGGAGCTGTTGAGGGTTTACGGCGAAGAGACAGGGGGGTTGTGTCGCCGGTGAGGGTTTGTGAAGGTTGGAAACGAAGTTGCGACAAAGGGAGCGACAGCGGGATGTTTGGGTAGTGAGGATACGGTGTGAACAGAGGAAACACGGAGGGGTCGGTGAAAATGGAGTGAGAGAAACAGGGAGTATGAGTGTGGATACGAATGGAAGAAGGGAAATGAGGTCACGGTGGAAGGAGGTAAAGAAGAGGGACTGCGGCTGTGGGTACGGTGACAACGGCTGAGGGCGAAACAGATGTGATTTTTTGTCGAGGCAAGTGAAAATGGTGAAGGAAACGGCGATAGATGAAGACTGGGGTTTAGAAGATGATGAGATACAGCTGGGAGGTGGGTGGAGACGGAGGCTGGAATGGAGTAGATGGAAACAGGGGGATGAAACGCGGCGGTTCTGTTTGAAGGCTGACGGCGAGTTGAAGGAAGAAAGAGGGAGTGAACGGTGGAAGGAGTAACAGGGAGTGTGGACCAGGAGAGAGTGACGAAGAAGAGAGGATTTTTTTTATAATTTTGTTTTTTTTGTCAGCCTCCGCGTTTCAATTTTTAAATTGGCTTTCTGTTCTATTTTTTTAATCCGCCTCCTTGTGTTGTTTTCCAATTGGTCCCCCCCAACAGTGGCCTTATAACACATATATATATATTAGGAAATTAGGTTTAACAATTTTTTAATAATGCCTAAAATGCCCCTCATGACTAAATGGGCCACAAAATGGGTTGGGTAAAAAATGACAAGCCCAAAAATATTTTTGTTTTGATTTTTTTGAGATAAAAAATAGACACCTAAAATTGTCAAAAATGGTCAAAGTTCGGACAATAAATTATCCGAAAAAATAAAAATAAGTAAATTAAAATAAATTACGAGTCTTGTAAATTAAAGAAAAATTATTGAAATTGTTAAAATCGAAATAAAATGATGATAAAGAATACCCGATTTTAAAACGTTTACGGTTAGAAACGAGACTCAAAATGTATCGAAAAATTAGGGAGAGCACATTTTCATGATCTACGCGACACGTAGATTTATAAAACAGTGAGTAAAAAATGAAAACTTGAAATATTTTTTCCGCTAATTTTCGCACAGTATCGAATTGGTTTTAACAGTCTGTTTATAAAATCGAAATATCGATATCACCGACATATAAATAATTTAAAAATCAATGCAATAAACAGAGAGAGAGGTAAAAATGCATGAAGTAACATAACAGGTATTTTACAATTATAAAACGATGCAAATATCGATTTAAACTGATTTTTGGTCAATTTAAATACGACGTAATGATGCACATGCAATGAGTGAATGACTCTTTTATTTTATTTTATTTTAAATATAATGCAAGTAGAAAAATAGCAGGGTAAAATTTGGGGTGCAACAGTTGCCCCTATTTAAATATCTTCAACCAGATGATATGAAGATGATTAAGCTTCATATTATCGCAGTGGGAGATAGTTAAATATCAAAAACCAAAATTTTGCCCTGAGATGCAATGAGCATGATGAATGACATATGAAGAGAATGCGATGAATGCAATATTTTTTGATATATATATTTTTTTAAATGATGTATGATACGAGACAGACACTGCGGGGAACACATCAAAGACATTCGGAAAAATCATTGAATGAACTTCGAAAAAAAGATTCGAGTATATTCAGAAACGCATTGAATATACGAGAAATAAGACATCAGAGATATTCAGAAAAATCATTGAACGGACTCTGGAACACATCATCGAAGACATTCAGAAAAACCATTGAATGAATTTCGGAAAGAAGGTTCGAGCATATTCAAAAATGCATTGAATATACGGGAAACAAAACATCAGAGATATTCAGAAAGACATTGAACGGACTCTGGAACACATCATCAAAGACATTCAGAAAAATCATTGAATGAATTTCGGAAAAAAGATTCGAGTATATTCAGAAATGCATTGGATATACAGGAAACGAAACATCAGAGACATTCAGAAGGACATTGAACGGACTCTGGAACACATCATCGAAGACATTCAGAAAAATCATTGAATGGACTTTGGAAAAAAGATTCGAGTATATTCAGAAATGCATTGAATATACAGGAAACAAAACATCAGAGACATTCAGAAGGACATTGAACGGACTCTGGAACACATCATCGAAGACATTCAAAAAAATCATTGAATGAACTTCGGAAAAAAGATTCAGGTATATTCAGAAATGCATTGAATATACGAGAAACAAAACATCTATTTTGGTAGGTACCAAGTACGTTGGATTTTGACTGCAAGGTAAGACATTGATTGTAACAAGACCTCGGGAAAATGCAAATGAGGATAAAACACTCTTGCCATGCATGATATATGAATTTTGTGATGCATGATATATGAATGATTTATGCATGTAATATGTAATGCAGACGTTTATGACAACGGAGATTGACTCTTTTGTGGAGGTAAAATGGAAACTCTGATTCCTCAACATGGAGAACACTGCCCACTCTGCTTGGAGAGAGAATGTCTTGAGAAGCACTTATGCACACTTGCGAATTGTATTGAAATGATGATCCTTGGAGGAAGGACTGCAACGCTGCTAAGGGATTGCCCCAGATTAGTTGATTGTTGAGGATAAACCGATCATGGCTTCAACTCTTGAAATGACTGATGGGAAAGGAGTGCCCCGGTATAAGTCTTGAAAGTGATCTTATGATTAAAATAATCCTGAGCATGATTTGCGTTGAGCAACAAATCTTGAACTAATTCACAGTAGGATCTGGAAGATACTTGCCCCCTGATTAGGATCACTGACCAAGTTTCCTAACAGTTTGGACTTCCTTGATGAGGAAAACTTGTTTGCAAGCAAAAAATGTTTATTCAAACATGGTAAATTTAATGCAAAGTTCATACAAAAGTTTTGAAATAAAAATTATTTTTTGAAATGATGTAATTGCTGTATAGAAAATGGATCACTGGTTAAAACACAGCGATTTAAAAAAATTTAAAAGGTGAAAGAGAAAACCAATGTATGGATATACCAAGACAGTTGATTTGCAAAAAATCTTAGGAGTCATATTACGCAACCTTGTTGTAGTATACTTTCAAAAGAAACTTGGCTTCAATTAGGTCTTTATAGGGTTGTAACATGGTCTGGTTCACGGTTTAAGAAATAAAGGATAAAGGCTCAAAATTTATTTGTACCCAACCCAATCTTCGTGATGTTCTTCAGCCCTACGCTCAGTTAAGTTAGATTGTGCATTCAGGTTCCAATAGATTTTGGACCGTACAGTAATAGGAATGATGGCTCAGAAGTTGACAGATATTCTTGAGATTGCAGTCACTTCTTTTTTTGCAACACTTTACTGTTTGAGGACTTTTGTCAACTCTTGTTTTGAATTTCGTCATCCCTAAATTTTTCCTGAATTGGTTGCCTAAGTTGCCTTTTAATTTTAACTTGGCGGCTTTTTTTCTTTTGATATATATTTTTTGAAAGACAGTGACTGCTTGACTTAAAGATTACGGGGAACCATCATCATCACTTTTTGACTTGGATGACATCTTCGACACTTCTTTGATGTGTGTGAATGAAGCTTGATTGAATACAACCTTTGTTGAAAGGCGTCTTGAATAAATGCACATCTGAATTAACTAAGAACTACCCTGCCCCAAGTTAAAATTACGGTTTTTTTCGTATGAAAAGAAACTCCAACTTCTAGGCTCGAAGGGGTTGACAAAGGTTTAACTACCTTATTTCTCCGGTGTTTGGGAATTGAAACAATGCCTGTATATCATCAGCAAAGTTTTATTCGAAAGCATACCAACAACAATTATGGGTATCTTGTTTTTATCATCCTCCCTCCAATCTTTGCAAAAACAAGAGTTTGGTAAAGAAATTAAATAGGGAAAATATATATTTGGAAAGAAAGCAGTAAATAAAAATTATTTGAATCAAAACACTGCAATGCTCATTTCATTAAAATTACCATGGAATTACAAATAAAGATTTGAAAGCAACGGTTTAACATAAACAAAGGAAAATGCAAACAGAAAAGAAACATGGCCTAGTGACTAATCAGTTACAAGGATGAGCTGTCCTGTCTGAAACACTGGCTTTAGGAAGTAACTTGTAATATGTTGGCCCAATCTTCAGCCACTTTTTCCTGGCAACGGGTTATTGATAACATTTGGCGGAGGATCCCCGAAATTTATCTCCTGTCTTCTGATTAGATCTCGAACTCTAGCCTTTAGTGCATAGCAACTTTCCAGATCATGGCCGGCAGCTCCTTGATGGAACTCACAATGAAGATCAGACCTGAATCCGACTGGGAGAGGATCTGGAGGAGTTAGAGGTCTAGTTGTGATTAGACCTAGCTCAACCAAATGAGGATACAATGCAGTGTAAGTCATTGGAATAGGGTCAAATTGAGTCCTACTCCTTGCATTGCGGTTCTGATTTTGTCCACCAGCCTGATGTTGGGGGATCTGGATTGGTTGAGCCTTGACTGCAGGAGTGACAGCATCTACCTGTGGTCGGTCATAATATTGAGGCCTACGGCGAGGTCCTCCTCTTTCAATCGAGACAACATTAGTTTCAACTTCTTTCTTCTTTTGGAAGTTTCCGAAGGATTTCTTGGCACCACTAGAGGATTCGCCAGCAACAGACACTTTTCCTCTCTTGATTCCCTCTTCTAGCCTTTGGCCAATAGTCACCAAATCTGTGAAGCGGGAGGACACACTACCAATCATTTTCTCCCAATAGAAAGGAGACAAGGTATCCATAAACAAACCAGTGAGCTCCTTCTCAGATAAAGGTGGTTCAACTTGTGAAGCCAGCTCTCTCCACCGTTGAGCGTATTCCTTAAAAGATTCCTTATCACTCTGAGACATATTTTGCAATTGACGGCGATCAGGAGCCATGTCAAGATTGTAATGGTATTGTTTCATGAAAGCATTAATCAGATCCTGGAAGCATTGAATATGGTCTTTCTCAAGTCCCGTATACCATTTCAATGAAGCTCCACTCAGGCTGTCTTGGAAACAGTGGATAAGAAGCTTGTCATTCCTCGTATAAGCAGACATTTTTCTGAAGTACATCAGCAAATGACTTTTTGGACAAGTGTGCCCCTTGTATTTCTCGAAATCCGGAGTCTTGAATTTATGAGGCATAACCAGATCAGAAACCAAACACATGTTCTCTGCAGCAATACCAAAGACATCGTTGCCTTCCATAGCTCTCATCCTTCTTTCCAGAGTCTGATATTGCTCGCGGACTTCTTCAAGTTCATCAAAATCTTCTCGACTCACACTTCGGGGAGCGTCACTACGGTAATCAAAGAGAGGATTCTCATAAGCAACTTGTGCAGTAGGTTGATGCACAAAAGGTCGAAGAGGAGCAGTATGCATGATCGGTTGAGGCTCAGTGAAAACTGGAGCCTGGAAAACTGGTCGGGAAGACTCGCCAACCATTGGAGTAGTTGCAGTAGGTGGAACGTAATTTCGGGGTAACCCAAATTCTGGCCAAGTAGTAACTGGCATCTGAGAAGACTGAGGATCAACAACAGCAGCTGAGACTTCAGAAATTACAGTCCTTTGAGGTTGTTCACCTCTGGCGATTAGAACTTGCATCATTTCGGTAAGTCTAGTCATGCCTGACTTCAACTCATCGATTTCCATTTGGACTTCTGCATTGTGTTGTTCTTGGTATTCCATTCTTCTCTTGACGTTGGCTCTAGTTCCGTGCTTGTGCAGAGGAATCAGCTTGACAGTAAATCAACAACTGAAGATGGAGACAGACGAAATGAGTCTTTTGACAACTTGGATGTATGCATGAAATATGCAGATGGATGCAATGAAATGTAATGTCATCAATGAAAAAGATGTGATGAAATGCAATGTTACATATATAAAATGGAATGCAACATAATAACAGTAACAGGTTCACAGGGATGTGAAACAAGGATGGTACAGGTAATCAAACAACTTAATTAGGTGGGATCCTATGGTAGGATGGCTTTAAGTTTTCTACCCAATAATTCCCCATGGGATGGTTCTAGGGTTTTCTGCTAAGTGTTTCTTGGAGTCTCAGATCCCCTTTTAACAAACACTATAATCACACGAGAGGCCTACGTGGTAATAGTATTTGGAAAAGTATACCCCAAGAAACGGCTCTTAACGGGATACTCAAAATCTTGAGTGGTCGGTCCAGGTTTGGATATCATAAACAAACTTAAAGTTATAGGTCATTTGTCCAAAGATTGATGTCCTGCGCTATCGCGGGCCAACAACCTCCTTAAAACAACCAACTCTAAGCCGGAGTCTTCGCTTCGGGCCAACAAGACAATGGAGTCAGGTGGACCTAGGCTACGCAACCCTCTATTCCTAAAAAGGTGACCTAGAAGCCTGGGTAGTGGGCTTATCTATGTATCAATAATCCCATGAAGGATTCCCACACAATGGATATGATAATAAATAAAGCATAGAAAAATAAATAACTGAAACATAAACATAATATAAAGTACAAAGAAGAAAGTAAAATAAAACGATAAACACACAACCACACAAAGAACTAAACTAGGGTTAACTCGCTTGAGAAAAATCCCCAGTGAAGTCGCCAACTGAATGTGATACGGTGAACTGACTTTGTAGGATTTTTGTATCCAAATGTGCGGATAGCAAGAGTCACCACCGACTTTTATTTTTATCCAATTAAGGGAAGGTAAAAGTACAGAAAAAGACCTTCGTTAGATTCTGAGTTCGGGAGAATGGTTATGAAAAGGGAAGGTATTAGCACCCCTTTCCATCCGTAGTTATCTACGGGCTCTTAGTTGCTCTAGATCACTTTTTTAAATTGCTTTCTGTGTGTTTGACAAAAATGTTTTGAAAAGGCATTTCGCTTTGACTTTGTAATGACTCATGTAGGAGTGTATACAAGGTGTTCGGAAATGTTTCGTTTTGAAAAGAATTTGAACTTTGAAAAAAGTGTGTGGTGTGGAAAGCATTTGGTAGAGCGAGCAACTAAAAGACTTATTTACCCACTCAGAATTGGTCGTTTTGTTGTACTCCTACATTCCTTTAGAATAGCGCTAGCCATACCATTAGTTAGTAGGTAGCTCCATTCGTTGGATGTAAGCGGGACATTCGAAGGGACATCGGATGGTCATAGAAAGCAACTTGTAGGAAGTATCCTAGCACATTCGAAGGGACTATCATCATTTTTTGTAGGCGACAATCGAGGGTCAAGATCATGTATTCGGAGGCGACATCGTGGGTCTTATGATCTTTGTATCGAAGGGACTATGATGATTTGTTTGGAAGGCAACGGTGCTAGAATACCTCTACGTTCGAGGGACATGACCATTGTTTGAATTCGTAAGGCAACGAGAGAGAATTACCCTAAGGGGTGCATGTGTGAAGAAGTGTATTGATTTCAGAATATGTTATCTTGAAAATTAGTGGGCTATGTTCATTGTTATCTTGCCATACACGCCTAATTACTAACAATTTATAGGGTGCGGAAAGTAAAATGCGGAATGTAAAAGCGGAAATGTAAAAGTGCGGAAAGATAAACCTACGCTATTACATGGCTTTGGGGCAGATACATAATTTGAAATGCGGAAAATAAAATCCTAATTAAAACTATTACAACCCATATGCAATTACATTATTGAAAAATAAAATAAAAACGGAAGAATCGTCTGAATCGGATTAACCTGTGAAACAAACGAGAAATCGAAAAATATGATGGAATCGAAATAAGAGAAAATGTTAGAAAAAATGCAAATTTTAATATGGAAAAATTAATACATGCTGGAAATAAGATAAACATATTAAAATAATTTTTTGGGATTTTTTGAAAAAGATTTAATAATTAAAATGCAATTAAAAGTGAATTAAATGCAAAAATATAAATAAAATAAATATGCATGCAAAAATTATATTTTTAAATTTATTAAATTAAATAAACATTTTTATGAAAAGAATGTAAAAAGAAAAATATTTTTTGGTAATTTTTTAATGCAGAATAAAAATCATGAAAAGAATTAAAATAATATGAAAATATTTAAAATAAAAGAAAATATGAAAATATGTTAGAAAATATAAGTTTGTGAAAAGAGGAAAAAGAATGGTCCCTGGCTGGTTCGAACCGGTGTCTTATGAGAGCATCTCCAACAGCTAGCGCCTTAACCACTAGGCCACTTGTCATTTGGTGTTTGAAAGTTGAAACGCGATCGTTTTAAACAAACTCGATTCCTGGGAACCAAGAACACGCGCGAAGATCTTCATCTTCTCCATTTGAATTTTTGAAAAGCTAGCGTCGGCTTCCTTCGACGCTATGACCCCTGCAAATTCTAAAATCCAGCACAAGCAATATAAATTCAATTCAAAGGCATGGTTCGATTGGATTCATCATTCTAAACATGATGGTGGTATTCGTTTTGTCCAATTTGTCCTATTTCATGAGATCCCAATTCGAACCATGGAACCCTAGCTATGGTAAGTTCTGATTCCGGCCATGAAAATTCAATCAAACTATGCAGAAAGCTTGCAAACTTCCATCTAAACACAAAACAAACCACGAAACATGTTAAAAGTGCATGAATGATAGAAATCGAATTTTGAAAAAGTATGACAAACCGAAATCGTGTTCTCTCAATTCTTGATGTTTTTGAGAGTTGTAAGGGTCTGGATCGATTCTGAGAGCCTCAAGGAACACAATGGAAGGCTTGGGAATTGGCTGAATCGAAGCAAAACTAGGGTTGCCAGTTGCTTCAAGTGCACGGTTTCTTTGAGTTTGGATTAGGGTTTCTGAGCCAATTTTTTCGTCCTCTTGCAATTGAGATGCATCAAGTATATATGCTGGATGGTTTTGGCATTGTTTTTGGAAAGATTTGATCAATAATCAATGAAAATCAATTTTGATTTTTCATGAAATCAAATTTTCAAACTTTGGTCCAATTTCAATCTAATCTTCCCATATTTGATTCAATTTCGAAATTGCTGGCATTTATGGGTTAATTGGATCACAAGCAAGCAATAAAAATCAATCTTTCAATTAATTTTGATTTTATATTTTATTTTTCAAATTAATTTGTATTTAAATGAATAAATTCCAAATTAAATAGGAAAATAAAATAGAAAATCGTGGCATTGGGCTTGGACATTCCTACTTGCATGAGGAATAAGTTTGGATGAAGAAAAAGTAGGCCCATTTGCAAAAGATTTGATTTTTTTGAAGTATCTCTCTTTGTGTATTCTTTCAAAATTGCCCAACTTGTGGATGGTGTAACTTGCTCAATTTTCCACATTTTTGAGTGTTCTTGGACTTTTTGGAAAGCTATAAGAGTCCTCTAAACAATGTCTTTAGTTTCATCTCAATTGGAGTTACCATGCTCAATATATCTTCAAATCAAAAAGTTGACTTTTTGTTGACTTTGAAAATGACCTGTAATGTTTTGAGCTATACCTCTCAAATGAAGCATTTTTTGGACATTCTTGTGAGACATGAAGTTGTAGAGAATTGAATTTCCTTCAAAATGAGCTTTGGTGGGAAAATTTCTGAGAAAGTATGAGAAAGTTATGATCAGTCAAAGTTCAGTTGACTTTTCATCTAGAAACCCTAATTTAGAAAGTTTGACTTTTGAGCAAATCTTGAGTTTTCTTGATGAATCATGATCAACCCTTGATTAAATGATGAATGTAACTTCAAAATGAGGATGTTGACCAAAAATCGAAGTTTTGAGTATGTTGACCACGTTGACTTTTGTCCAATACACCGATTTTCAACCATCTGAGCAATTGCCTGAGGAAACTTGACTTGTGAGGCTTGAAACTTGACATGGAGAATCTTTGAAGCATATGAGGAAGCATGAAGACCATTGGAGATGTTGGAAATCCATCTTGACTTTGGAGATACCAAACCCTAGTTTGGGTTGATTGTCTAGGAGAGAGTTTGTCTGATCAACTCTTGAGGAATCCTTGAGCATAGATGTATGAAATCTTTTGAGAAGATGGAGGGCAAATTTTGGGGTATGACACTGAAGCAACTCATTTTTTTCAGAAAAATCATTTAATTAATTTTAAAAAAAATAGTGAAATCGCCACCTAATTTTATTTGTTCTAAAAAAGAACGGGGAAATATAGATAAAACCCACAAAGAAAAGGATAAGACGGTCTACGAGAATAAGAGATATAGGTTCGGGAGTTGGTTATGCAAGGGGAAGGTATTAGCACCCCTCACATCCATCGTACTCGATGGTACCCATTTAGTTCAAAGTGTGGTTGTGTGTTAGTGTGGAAAATTTTACGATCTTCTAAGGTTTGAAATGAGAAAGAAAGAGAGGAGATATGTTTTTATTATTTTTGAGTTTGACACGGTTTTGAAACCGCGTGCCTACGTACTCCCTCGTGCAATGGGAAAGTCAAAACTCCGTAGTTCTTCTAGAAAATAATTGTTTGTTGATTGATTTTAAATGAAAAGACAAGTCGTCATTTTTAAAGGAGAAGACTCATCTAACGTCCACAAGGTGTGATAAAGAATAAAGGACTACGCACCAACATGAGGGAGGGTTTGAGAACACCTCTAGTACTCAAGTGGAGAAGTCGAAAACCTTGGGAATAGAGGAAGAAGTATCTCAATTATAAATGAATCATGTCTAATCTTGAAAAGGGGTTGAAGGGTAAAAGGTGCTTGAACGCACAAAAGAAGTTTGAATGAGTTGAAATTGATTTTAAATTGGGGATGACAAGTACCAAAACGTTGGGCTATCCTCTAACGATTCAATACTCGAGATTGGTGATTGAGGTCAACCGATCATCTCTCATCAAAAATCTTTATTATGAAAAGAGTGAGGTGAAACAAAGTTCACTTTTATTAAGTGTATGGAATAAAGTATTTAAGTCATTGGGTTACCCTCTAATGGCCCAAATACTTTACATTTTAATTAAATCGTCGGGATATCCTCTAACGATTTACTTAAATACCATAGCACCATGTTTTTTGTTTTAGAACATGGATTTGAAGTTTCTCAATTTATTGGGTTACCCTCTAATCAATTAGAAACTTCGATTTGTTTTAATCGTTGGGCTAACCTCTAACCATTAAAACAAATCTTATCCAAGTGTTTTTTGTAGAAATTCATTTTTGAAAATAACTCGACGTTGGATCGAGGTTTGAGAAGAAGACTCGACGTTGGGTCGAATTTTATTGAAAGTGTTTTAAATGCTTGGTGAATGGAGAAAGAATAGGATCGAGATAATTGTAAATCACAAGTAAAATCGACAAAGCCCATACAAGGTGGCCAACCTAAGTATAAAATAATTAAATTACATGTGTACTAGCAAAGTGGGCTAGTCTACTAAGACGACCAATTGGGACAATTGATCGAAATAGGCTCACTGTAAGAAGGCCCAGGATCAAGCGTACATGTGTGCATGTGTGGTCATCGCGACGCTTCGTAGCTTTGTCGACTTACGGGTTTAAAATGATTTACAATTATTAGTTTAAAAATGATATTTTTTTGGTTTTGTGTAAGTGACAGTTAAATTAAAATAAAATAAATGTGCACTAGATAATTATTACACGATTTGTTCTTTGGGAGAGGGATACAAGAATTATAAATGGGGATTAAACGGTAAAATAGAAAGCGGTAAATTATTTACAATGCATCAAGGGATTGGGATACAATTTTTCAAATGGGGATAAATATAAATTAAAGAGAAACAAAGTAATTGTATCTTAACTGAATAATAACAAAAGTTAAATGCGAAGAAGCTTAAACGCAGATTATTGTATTTTATTATATTAGAACAGATTATAAAAATTAAATCTAAGAAATTAAATACTATACTTGTGTTCATACATATTCAAAAACTAAATTGAATTAAAAATTTAAAATTGCAACACAAAGATTAATATAATTAAATTCGGACTTATTTACGAATTAATAGATAAGGTATAATAATAATAATAGTATGTATATAATATATATTTACAATACTAAGCATAAAAAAATATAATATGTATAAGTATATTTACAGTATAAAATATAAAATAAAATGAAAAGGCAAGTATATTGTATGTACATTACTAAATATTATATATTGAATAAAAACAGTAATATGAATAACAGGATATGATATGCTAATCAAAGGCGGATGCTTGAACAACCCATGATATCTTCACAAGTAGCAAAATGTTAGGAGCATAAGTGGGATAAAAGAAATAAGATGAAAAGAAAATGCAATAGTTTAGAATATGCGTTAGTAACAAAGGAGTAAAAATCGAGTGAAACTTGAATTACCTACATAAACGAATCAAAAGGAAATGTTTGTTTATTCATGTATTTCAATCCGCAAATGGAAAACAAAGACTCAACATTCATGTTATGGCTCCATTTAAATTCGAAACATGAAAAATCGTGTTCTAAACACATTTAAATCGACGAACCAAAACCGGGCAGCAGCTATATGGACTTGATAAATGCTCAAAAGTTCATCCCACAAAGTGTTCAAAACAAATTAAAAATGACGATAGAAACAAACGGCTGCCCCATAGTTTCTCGGTTAGATGTACACGCGAATAAACACGGTTAATCAATAAACCATCATCGAAACCAACCCTAAACATCATTCAACCATAAATTCTACTTGAAATTAAAAAGAGAAAAAACTAAATACACGGTGTTTCAACATGTTTCTCGGCTAAATCGTACGCGGATAAACACGACATCGATAACAAGCCATCATCGAAACTAAACAAATACGTCTTTACCCACAAACTTCAAGCGAAATAAAAATGAGAGAAATGCAATATCTTAATGGTTTCTCGGCTAAATTGTACACGGATAAACGAGACATCAATAACAAGCCATCATCGAAACCGATACGTAATCTTCGTATCCATTACTCGTCATAAACCAAACCGAATACTCCAAATGTATGTGTCCATACGGTTTTCGAAACCAAATTGAATTCAAGCTTCGGAACGCAACACAATAAGAAATGTAACAATTTACACTCATAGTTTCTCGGTTAAATCGGACGCGATTAACGCGGCATCAATACCAAACCGTCATCGAAACCATCATTATGTAAGGCTCATTATAATTTTAACGAAAATATGATACAATAACAACATCATACGGCCTTGACACAACTTTGAACACGAACAACTACAATAGTGCCGAATTATCACAGAATTTAGTAACAACCAAACATCACAAGTAGAAACAAAACAGAAACAAGCGATTAGAAATCCACAGGACTTGACATATCGTTTCAACTTGTAACCTGACGAAACGTTTCCTCCAAACTCAACACCAATTTGGCATACGTTTCAACTGTCCATCGTTTAAATGGTTTAGAATTTGATACTAAATCATTATTCAATTTGAAACAAGCAAAAGAAAACAGTAGAATCAGAATAATCTCATATCCATATTAAGCTTAAAACACACACAATAACATCACCATAAAATTATTAATTAAGAAACACAACTTAAATAAAAAAAGAAATTATTGATGGTCACTTACCCAGGAAGAAGTGAGGTAGTGTTGTTGGAGTTGTATTTGAAACGACACTGCTACTGTTGTTTGGAAGAAGGTGACGGAAACAGAGTGCAGGGCAACTGTGTTGATGCTGTTGGGAGAAAACAGAGGAGCTGTTGAGGGTTTACGGCGAAGAGACAGGGGGGTTGTGTCGCCGGTGAGGGTTTGTGAAGGTTGGAAACGAAGTTGCGACAAAGGGAGCGACAGCGGGATGTTTGGGTAGTGAGGATACGGTGTGAACAGAGGAAACACGGAGGGGTCGGTGAAAATGGAGTGAGAGAAACAGGGAGTATGAGTGTGGATACGAATGGAAGAAGGGAAATGAGGTCACGGTGGAAGGAGGTAAAGAAGAGGGACTGCGGCTGTGGGTACGGTGACAACGGCTGAGGGCGAAACAGATGTGATTTTTTGTCGAGGCAAGTGAAAATGGTGAAGGAAACGGCGATAGATGAAGACTGGGGTTTAGAAGATGATGAGATACAGCTGGGAGGTGGGTGGAGACGGAGGCTGGAATAAAGTAGATGGAAACAGGGGGATGAAACGCGGCGGTTCTGTTTGAAGGCTGACGGCGAGTTGAAGGAAGAAAGAGGGAGTGAACGGTGGAAGGAGTAACAGGGAGTGTGGACCAGGAGAGAGTGACGAAGAAGAGAGGATTTTTTTTATAATTTTGATTTTTTTGTCAGCCTCCGCGTTTCAATTTTTAAATTGGCTTTCTGTTCTATTTTTTTAATCCGCCTCCTTGTGTTGTTTTCTAATTGGTCCCCCCCAACAGTGGCCTTATAACACATATATATATTAGGAAATTAGGTTTAACAATTTTTTAATAATGCCTAAAATGCCCCTCATGACTATATGGGCCACAAAATGGGTTGGGTAAAAAATGACAAGCCCAAAAATATTTTTGTTTTGATTTTTTTGAGATAAAAAATAGACACCTAAAATTGTCAAAAATGGTCAAAGTTCGGACAATAAATTATCCGAAAAAATAAAAATAAGTAAATTAAAATAAATTACGAGTCTTGTAAATTAAAGAAAAATTATTGAAATTGTTAAAATCGAAATAAAATGATGATAAAGAATACCCGATTTTAAAACGTTTACGGTTAGAAACGAGACTCAAAATGTATCGAGAAATTAGGGAGAGCACATTTTCATGATCTACGCGACATGTAGATTTATAAAACAGTGAGTAAAAAATGAAAACTTGAAATATTTTCTCCGCTAATTTTCGCACAGTATCGAATTGCTTTTAACAGTCTGTTTATAAAATCGAAATATCGATATCACCGACATATAAATAATTTAAAAATCAATGCAATAAACAGAGAGAGAGGTAAAAATGCATGAAGTAACATAACAGGTATTTTACAATTATAAAACGATGCAAATATCGATTTAAACTGATTTTTGGTCAATTTAAATACGACGTAATGATGCACATGCAATGAGTGAATGACTGTTTTATTTTATTTTATTTTAAATATAATGCAAGTAGAAAAATAGCAGGGTAAAATTTGGGGTGCAACACACATCTCTGATTCGATACATATATCATGTGCATCTTTTTTCACGCATTATTTTGTCATTTGTCCACTTATTTTTTTTTTCTTATCACATGTTTAATATGGTTACATTAGTTCTCACTAAGCTTTAATAAAATGGTTATGATTTAAACCATACTTCTTTCCTACGTTTACATAAATATTTCATCAGCTTTCATATAGAATGTGTGGTATATGTTCTTCATGAATCGGTTACTGGAGGTGTACTCGTTTGTGGTTTGGTCTGAGATGTCACTTGGCTTTATTTTCAAAACCAAACTCAAAGATCCAAATCCAAGTTAAGCCTTTAACTTTTCTCATGGATTCAAAGTTGTTACATAAATGGGAATCAACTATTTCAAGGATGAGTTACTAAATGTTTCGAAAGAAGCATATGTTGTTCTTATAGTAAACCGACATATTGGTATCAAATCTCAAATGTTATGTAAAGATGGTGATAGACTATAATGGCCTTTTGTTGGTGTTATGAAGAATAATGTATGCTTTTAAGAAATGATAGATATACTCTCCATTTTGTATTTCTTTCATTTCAAAATATAAAAGTTAAGGGAGGGGCATACCCTGATCAGTTCATATGATGAAAAGGTGTTAACATCATTTTGAGACTCAAGGTCTACTTTATTGAATCGGTTTCTCGACTCCTTTAGTGTGTGTTATCCATCTTTCTTCTAGTTCAAAAAATGAGGTGTTCCTCTTCATGCTTGGACAAATAAGATGTTATATTTCATTGGTAGTCTTTTTGGAAAATGTTCGAAGTTAACTCCACCACTTAATTATGAGAGGTGTTTACCATGGGAAGAGTGAAGATTTGTAAAAATGATTATATTTTGATTTGGAAACTTGTCATCCATTCATTGGATTCTTACAGATATTGGTTTTACTTAGAAATGGGTTCATGTTCATGCTTCAAGTTTTATCATTTCTTTGGTTGACGGGAAGCGGGACCCGATTAACTGATTGGAAGGTGATGGGTGTGTTGTGTGGTCACCTATTATCTTTTTTGTTTATTAGGTGATTATGCCTAACTTCTTATAGCTTGCCCCATTCATATGTTTTTTTGCTTGAAGATTCAAGATAGCCCTTACAAGTTGTTGGATTGCGTTTTTGTTCTTCATATTTGGTGGTTTGGTAATTTTATTTTTCTGCCTATTTTTCCATTATGGTTTGTAGCCAGGGTAGGTTTAAGGGTTATCCAAGCACTTTTGGCACTTTAAGATATTGTTGATTAGTTGTAACTCTCTTTTCTAATGTTTTTAATATATGATTCACCCTTTGTTATTCAGTTTTTTAAACAAACATATGAATTGAAATTGCGCACTACTTCAACAGTGACGCGAAAGGTGCAAAATTCTTATTAAAAACATTTTCATCGTAGTTCTTATGTGAGGGAACCATAAACGAGTAATGGCGTCTTAATGCACTTGATGCATTATAATAAGTTTTTGGCGTGACAAAAAGGGGGTTTACTTGTGAAGTTAGAATTTAAACACTCAGAGATCAATTATTGAGTGAAAAATCATGTGGAAGTAAATTATGGTTACAACATACCTCAAGTATTGTATGTGATATCATGCATATGAGGGGTAACTAAAGATATTATTTCTTTTAAAAATGGTATACATGAAGCGCTTAGGTAGCATCCAATGACGAGAAAGTGTTAAACAATATGTTCAAAATTTCAACTTGATAGCAGCATAATACTTTTATCCATCAACACTTTTTTAAAAAATAAACATGATCTAAAAAATAAGAAATAAAATATCAATTAGTGAGGTAAGTAAAATTTATCATATCATGGCGAGATATCACAAACAGGTATAAACAAACCCTCTAGACTAAGCATGGTGAGTTCGATGTCATCCATAATGATGTCTGTTACACGAGTTTGATGGGTGAAAATGATGAGACATATTCAGAGTTATAATGCTAGTATTAGAGAAGAGAAATCATGGATTAAAAACATGTTACATATTTATAATAATGGATGTCTATTATGAGAAGATATGGAGATAAGGGTTTAGTAGGATCGAATGTGCTAGTAGTCGTTTGTTGTGTAGGGACTTTAATAGAAGAGAATACATAGGTGACAAAGCAAGTGGAATTGAAGAGAGAGAATTTAGATTTAGGTTTATCCATATTAATAAGATTTATATTGTTCTTGCAGGAAAAACTATGTAATTGATTTTGAGGGATTCGAAGGCTCCAGTAGGGTGACTTAGCCTCCAAGCTATAAGTCTAGCTTACCCCGCAGTCAGGAGCCCTTAGGTATAGTGTATACAACTTCTCTTGAGCGTGTAGCTAAGAGAGGGAATGAGAGCTTGGAAGAGGGATTGTGGATATGCCTCAAGCCATTCCCTAGGGACTCCTTATATAGACAAGCCCTTGGTCTAATGGTTATTAAAACCCTTTTATAACGTCTGTAACGTCCTCATAAAATAGTGTAACGTACATAACTGCCAATAATGGTTTGTAACATTCATAACCGTTTCCAATTAAGTTATGTAACCACTCGACCTATACAACTCGGCCAGACACAACCAGGACAGGATACAACGCGGCCTATACAACTCGGCCAGGCACAACTATGCCTGGATACAACCCAGTCCATACAGCTCGGCCAGGCACAACTAGACCTGGATACAATCCGGCCTATACAACTCGGCCTGGCACAACTAGGCCTGGATAAAACCCGGCCCATACAACTCGGCCAGGTACAGCTAGGCCTGGATAAAACTCGCCTCAGACGGTAGATTTTATGTACGATCATATATATAAAGTATAAGGGATTAATATTATGATACATTTAGTTACATTTGCAAAACACTTTTATTGTCGTTGAACTTATATTGCATCATTTGCATAAACTTTTATTATCGTTGCAATTTTTTTATTATCTTGGTTATATTGCATCATTTGCAGAAACTTTCGTTATCATTTTCAGTGATACACTTTTGCTGTTTCATTTTAATTATTTGCATTTGCGGAACCATTGGAGTTATAGTCCCTTTATAATTGTGGATTTCTTAACCCACCCCATAACCTTCTCATGCACCACATGAATTTACAAAAATGCCCCTGAAAACCGAAAATATATTTCTGGTTTGCACCAATATCATGCAAATCACGTTGAAAACGGTTAGGTGTAAACCGAAAGTATACTTTCGGTTTTAGACTATATGTAATTTTTAAATAAAGCGTGCATGTGAGACCAAATTTGGAATAAATTCTTAATATTATATTATGTAGTTTGAAGCCAGAAATATATTTTCGGTTTTCACCCAAATATTTCAAAATATGATGCGTACCGAAAATATATTTCAGTTTTCCAAGGGCATTTTAAGATTTTCATGGGGTTGGTTAAGACGTTCACTTATAATTTAGCACAAGAAAGGAAAATGTACACCAAGCAACAATATATAGATTAAATCATTTTTTAGTTCTGCAGTAAGAACTAAATAAGTTCAAAAACAACATTAGCAATTTATGAAAAATCATATGATATTTGATTAAGTGGATCTTCTTTAATAGAAGAGAATACATAGGTGATAAAGCAAGTGGAATTGAAGAGTGAAAAAATAGATTTAGGGTTAGCCATATTAATAATATTTATATATAAAGTATAAGGGAATGAATATTATGATACGTTTAGTTACATTTGCAAAAACTTTTATTATCATTGAAGTTATATTGTATCATTTGAGAGGAACTTCTACTATCATTGCAATTTGTTTAATATATTGGTTATATTGCATCATTTGCAGAAACTTTCATCATTATTTTCAGTGATACACTTTTGCTGTTTCATTTTAATTATTTCATTTGCGAAACCATTGGAGTTATAGTCCCTTTATAATTAAGCACAAGAAAGGGAAAGACACACAAAAAAATAATATAGATATAAAATAATTTTTAGTTCCACAATAAGAAGTAAACAAGTTCAAAAACAACATTAGCAATTTCTAAAAAATCATATGATATTTTATTAAGTGGATCTGCCTTCATAAATTACAAAAGTATAGGTTAGAAAAGAATGCAAGAGATTGAATAAAGAAAAAGGGAAAAAGAACATAGTAATAGATTGTAATAGAAATCATTACTTGTTATAGTTAACTCTTGAACTGCATCAGGTGTATCCGCAAACAAAAGGCTTTTAAACCCTGTTAGTAAAACTTACAAGTCAAATATACATCATATTGACGAAATCCCACCAATAAATCAGAGTGGCGCAGCGGAAGCGTGGTGGGCCCATAACCCACAGGTCCCTGGATCGAAACCAGGCTCTGATATATTAAGTGTTTTTGCTCTTTTTTTGTGACTTTGAAACTCACATCTTTTATCCACGTCTCTGATCCAATACATATATCACATGCATCTCTTTTCATGCATCATTTTGTCATTTGTCCACTGAATTTTGTTCTCTTCACATGTTCAATATGGTTACATTAGTTCTCAATAAGCTTAAGTAAAATGGTTGTGATCTAAGCCATATTTCTTTACTGCATTTACATAAACATTTCATCAACTTTCATATAGAATATGTGAGGTATGTTCTTCATGAATCGGTTATTGGAGGTGCACTCATTTGTGATTTGGTCTGAGATGTCACTTGGCTTTATTTTTAAAACCAAACTCGAAGATCCAAAGGTAGGGGAGGGCATATCCTGCTCTGTTCATATGCTGAAAAGGTGTTAACATCATTTTGAGGGAATATGAAGGATGGTAAATGATCCACAATATCTGAAGCCTATACTTGATATGAAAGTATACTACTGTCTTTATTTAAATAGTATCGTGATTAATAACCATTGACAGGAAATTTAGTGAAAAGAAATTGGATTTCTCCTCACTTTAAGCCCAGGTCTTCTATCTATACCTTTCTTTTATCACATGTACTTCATTACTTCAAGTGTTATCACATTCAGCATAAACAATACAAATTCCTTTATGTGAATATGAGTTTGGTGTTTAATTTAATTAGTACCATATTTCCTTGGTTAACTTATATACCATGAGCTGCAATTATGGTTCATAATATTTAGTGTTTTCATTAACCTCTCCATAGCTAACAATACTCGTTTGAAGGGCTTCAAAAGTTCCATCACTGAAATCAACAAAACATTATAGATATTTTTGGAGGATGTCGATCGTCGTCATAATGAATACTCATAACATTGTCACTTAGATTAGGCGTGTTTGGATAATGTAGAAAATAAACTTAGCTAGTTTCAATCATCACCAAGCACCAACGACAAGAGTTATGTTTCCAAACCAACACCAACACCAACACCACATCAACCATTTTAGTCGCGTAACATAAAATTGGAATGTTCCCTTTTCGACGGTTTTGAGGTAACAAAATGGGTCTTTAAAGCAATTATTTTATTATTATGCGATATCGGTCAACCACCATCTAACCATTGTTGTTGGGCAAATGAAAAAAAAATGTTGCTACATGGTTTTAGAGGACTGTGTGCAATCACCCTTTCCAATCATGGGTCATGTTTACAAGGCCTTAGAGATGGAATTTGGGCCAACCCTATATGAATCACCATATCATCCTTATTCAAACTCACATAGACCACCACCGTTGTTGAGTATTATTCTGCAATTTCTCATTACACCCTTGTATATTAGGTACACCCTTGAAAACTCAAAAATGTCATTGGGTTTATTTAGAGATACAACTCCAAACACACCATTCATAAAACAAACAACAAATTGGTTCAAATATGCATCTCAGAATTCACCCTAAGTGAATTCGAAGATTCATATTCGAAAACTCTTTGGAACCCATTTACTACGTATTTTATTGAAATTTGCACAATTGTCGGGGACTCTCTATCGATTTAACCAATATTAGAGTCATAGAAATTGTATCCTCGTGTTCTGACTCTTGCGTTCTTGAGTTTCCGACCTTTACGCGACCTAACATATAAAATTCGATTTTCTGAAAAATCGACTCTGAATCAAAATTTTACCATGCTAATTCATCGGAATTTTATGCGACCTAACCCTAAATTTTTTATTTTTCTATTTTATTTGATTTATTTCCATTTCCGTATTTTTGAAAAATCCAAAAAATTTGTAGACACTTAATTTGATTTTAGGCTTAAATGCACTTTTGGTTCCCCTATTTTCACGTTTTAGTCCCCTCATTTTAAAAGTCAACTTTTTGGTCCCTAAACTTTATCTCACTCAAGATTTCATTAGTCCCCCTCTAGTTTTACATATGTGGCACCCTTATTAATGACATGACACTACTATAGCTTCACTATTGCTAGAACGCTCAATGGAAGTCTTGCCTGAAAGGTCAAGATGCCTTGCCCGAGGGACTTAACATTATGCAAGCCGAGCTACACGTTATTGTCCATGAAAGCCTAGACTTCCAAAGGTCAACCAAAGCCTCACAAAGGGAAGTACCACTTCTCGGGATACTCCCATTAGTTGCATATAAAAAACATATCGCCTTTTTGCCGAAGGTCTCATTCCTGAGCGGACTATGTAATGTTATATTTACAAAAGGCCATGCCTAGAGCGATGATGCGTGACCACCCTAAGAGAAGGCGACGACATAAAGTTGCTCAAAGGGAGGTATCACATTCCTTTGAGTCTTCCCCGCCCACAAAGGAAAATAAAAAGTGGGATAAGACACGCCTTTGATAATTAAAAAGTCAGAGTCTGTTGACCCTCATCTCCCTTAAAAATATGGATTCAATTGTCCACTATTTGATTAAATGGACGATGACCTTTTTTGAAGAAATCCTAGATCCTAGAGACCTATATAAATACAATATTCTTTAAAGAGACGGGTATAGACTATAAGACATATACATTCTCCACTACTCAAATATCACTAAGCTAACATATTCAACTAATCTAACCACTCACTTACTACCAACCAGTGTTGATCATCTACATGATCTCTCAACCCACGTGAGTGGATTCCTTAAATCAACCTCAAAACCACCACAAATGATTTATCGCCGTCGTGAACAAGTCCTCATTATTCAAACAAGTAATATACTTATAAGAGACTTTGAAATTTCATGCCAAAGGAGAGCACGCACCTTATACTTCTTCACCATTACAAAATATATATATATATATATATATATATATATATATATATATATATATATATATATATATATATATATATATATATATATATATAAAAATTATCTTAAAAATGATATATATATATTATTCATTTTCAATTTTTGACATTTTGAACCAATTTTACCTTATTTTTAAAAATAGTTAAAAATGATATTTTTTTTAGTCAAGTATTTTGACATTTTGAACACATTTTAACTTATTTTAAAAAATAGTCTAAAAATGATATATAATTCATTTTCAGTCAAAAATATCTTGATATTTTCAACACATTTTAACTTTTTTTTAATTTTAAATAACAACATTATTTTAAATAATTACCATGAACGATTTTAAAAAATGTTATCTTGGAAGTTTCTAAATAAAGAAATACATTGATTGAGAGAACCAAAGGTTAACTTTAGGTTAATACTAACCATTTGTAAAGTATATTATTTTAGAAATTACTATTACTAACATAGATATAGATATATGAATTAAGAAATGAAAAGGAAGAAAAAAAAAAGCAGCAAATTCAAAAAAAGTTGGCCGTTATAAAAAGTGCATATTCCTTCCCTCTCATTTCCTTGTACTTGCTCCATTCACAACCACTCCCTAAAACCTAGGGTTTCTCTCTCTCCTCCATCTTTCTCTCTCATCACCGTACGCTACTCAATTTTCCGGTGACTCTTCAACCGGAAATGAACCAAAACCAGTTGAAACAACTTCCATCTCACTACCAACCAATGCTCAAAGAGTCCATCAACCGTTTCCTAGCTGAATACCGAAAAGGCGCTACCAATTTCAGCGACTTCACTTCAATCTTTTCCCGCACGCTTCACACTACACCGGACCCTCCGATTCCAGTTGTGTGGTTCTATACAGCTCTCGAATTTCATACTTTTAGGTTGGGAGTGGGGAGAGAATGTTCTGGAGCTTCGGTGGTGGATGCGGTTAAGAGTTTGTTTCAGTTGCTGGTTTCGTGTTCCGATGGATGTGTGTCGATGAAGAGGATTGGTGTTCTCGCGCCTTTGGTTTTTGAGCTTTGGCGGTTGGGGGTTTGTGAGAAGGGTTTGAAGAGTGAGATTGAGGGTTTGGTGGAAGGGGTTGTGAGTTATTGTAGTATTTATTGTTTGAAGAGTGAGGTTGAAGTTCGAGGGGGTGACGGGGTTGGGGTTTTGGAAGAGGGGTTTGTGGATTTGATACCGGTTTGGATGATTGGGGTTGGTGATGGTTTGAAGGAGTTTTTCCCTTTTGTTAGTGATCAGATTCGAAAGGGGGTTGAGAGGGGTTGTGAGGTTGGTTATTTGGCTGGGGTTGTTATGTTTGAAGCTCTTTTGTTGAAAATGTGTTTGATTTTTGATGCCGGGATCACAAGAGGGGAGAAGGAGAAGAAGTTGCAGGCTTCTGCGGCTCAGATCATGACAGGGTTTCGCAATTTTTACTTTTTGGGTAAGCACTCTTTACTTGTTGGTCTCAACTACCGTTATTGTTGGTCTCAATTGCGGTTACCTTGTTACTGCAAATACAAAATACATAGAATAACATGATCAAAACCCTGATTACAACTACTTAGGCGTTATTCAAGCCGTTTCATTTATGTATATGATAGACTAGGTGTGTATAAGTTGGTAGAGTGTTTTGATAGATGCAAATAAAAATAAAAGCGTTTATATAGACTCTGTCTGTTTATCAAATTATTATACATTATCTATCTTTTCCTTGGCAATCTTAATAACATTTCTGGTGTCATGAATAGCATTTGCTGTTTTTAGCAAATGTTTCAATAAAGTTGTGTCTGTCATTATGGAGTTTGGAGTAATGTAGGTTCTACAACATTTTAGGAAGCTAGATCTTGATGAAATTTATTTTTCATTGTTTATTTATATTTGTGTGGACTCGGGTTGATTTTGATTTTCATGCATGAACCATACATGTGGAGTTGTCTCCCGTCTTTGTATGGGTTTATCTGATCATACTGAATTGGAAATTTTCTTAGTTCAAGTTTTACCTTTATTTCTTTATTATTTGTCAGCTTGACATTGGTCGAAACCTTTGCTTTCTGGGGTGACTTCATTACAGTTTTCATGTATGTACTACTTCCTGACTGCTTAATGGTGCATACCAGATACCCTTTTCAAGATGCTGTTGGAGCCAGTTTTACCAGTGATCTCCTTACTGGTCAGTGCAATCATACCATCTCTTTTTTTTAGCATTACTTGATTATTCTAATTTAGAAGGTATTGTAAATTTGTAGACAAAACACCTATTTTTTTCCAGGAAACTATGTTTTGGAATGCCTAATTTCAAACAGAATTGTTAAGAGTTCCACGTTAGACAATATATGACCTGAATATGTGTTTATAAGTGGGGTCAATCCTCACCTTACGATCTGGTTTTGTAGGGTCGAGTTAGGCTCAACCCACACATTCTAAGATGGTACCAGTCTACCACATTGGGCCACCCACCATTTTAGTTCCACATGGTCGAGTTAGGCCCACACATTCTTATGGTCGAGTTAGGCCCAACCCACACATTCTAAGAAGAATGAATGAATTAGATCGACCTGTTTTGCTCCCTTTTAGATAGAACAAACTTATCACTTATCTACCCAACACTTTCTCAGGTTAGCTAGTTATAAGTTTCAAAGATAATTTTTGATGGCTTGTAAAACCTATTTTACATAATAGAGTACAATAGATATGATCCAAGCTTATCAACACTTACTGTTTTAAACCAGCGGATTATTGGATCCCACATTTGTGTTGTTCATACTTATTGAATGCTATTTTATAGGTAATTTTCCTCTCTGTTGGTTTTGATACATCTGATGTGGGACTATTGAAATGTTAAACTACAGGGTTGTCCTAATGTTAAATATGGGACTTTTTTTTCTTCTTATTATCCTGTTATTACTATTACTATTGTTAGCTATTGCCTTAGTTTATCTATTATTGATGTTATTTTATGTTTTTCGTTATGTACTTCATTGTTTTTAAGCAGACTATAAAATATCAATTATAGCATACCAGTTAAAATATTTTAACATACTATGAACTAAAACAACATATCGATCGTGTATACACCTAATACTTCAAAAGTTGCGTACCGCATGCCCGAACCCGTACCACATACCGCATCCCAAACCCGTACCACGTACCATAGCGAATTGGGAACCAGCCCCAGGTGACTGTAGTTGGGTCTACTCATATGAAGTTCAATAAGTTAATACTGAAATTGTATTCTTCATATGATACTTGAGGTAAGACGAGAAGTTTAAATATTGATTCTGTTTATCGATGTTGGTAATTATTATTTAGATTTTGGAATTTTAAAACTTATCTGAACCTTTCCAGAGAAATTGTTCAACAATTATTCATGTATAGTTCCCGTAGATTGTCTTTGAAAAGGGCTTAGACTTGGTTTAGCTGCATTGATTATTCATTGCCATAATCTTCTCAACATTAACTCCATTACTGCCTTCTTCCGTTGGTAATTTAAGCTCTTTAGTTTATGAAATGACCTATTTCATTTCTCTTCGAGAAGCGTATGATGCGTTTTATTGCTCATGTCTAATTTGCTGTTATATTCAGCAATTTACTGGTTGTTTTTTGTTCTAGGGTTCTGAAAATGAAATTCTTTTAAAAGAAGTCCTGTACAATTCTGTGATGATGATGGATTATTCATTCATAAATCGCCAAGCTGGAGTTTCACTGTATGCCAACGGCCTGAAAGATTTTGCAATTAATTGGCTGTTTGTTGCTGAGTTAGCCATACAGTCTGCTAGGTATGAAAAACCCTATTATAGCTGGGAAGGATGAATTCAGAACGGGTTTCTTGAATGCCTCAGCTAATAAGTCTTATAATCTGCTTGGTCACACAGGGAAAATGGTTATCATGGGAAAGCTACTTCTTATACCCTTTCCTTCTGTAGATCCTGCATTCCCATTCAATTGATCAACTGGGTTATTAGTCAAAGTGGCATAGACAGGAAGATTGGCAGACCAAGTGTTTCCACTCCCATAGATATTATAAGTGAGTTCTCTAATTACCCCTTCAACTTTTAAGATATTCTTTTTACCTCTCTTTGATCGGGACATGGCTTTTATATTTTCAAAATGTTCTGCAAGCTGTATAGTTTTTTTGAGATAGTGCAAATGCATCATTGCTCAAAACCAGTGATCACAACTAGATTGGCACAAAGGCAGAACCATTCACTTGCAGTACCCCCACAAAAGTTTATTAAAATAGGAAGAAAGAAAATACAGAAAAAACTAGAGGGGGCCAAGTGGTAAAAAAAATCTCATTAGTACAAGTTGATAAAAATTTCACTAAATAAAAGAAGTCCTCGCTAAACCAACACTAGTTAACCTATCGTCACAAACATTTCCTTCCTTAAGCATATGAGAAACTCTAAAGTTGGTAAGCTTGCTAAGATAGAATGCAGAGCATGCTGTATAGTTGAATGTGCCTGCACCCATTTTGCTTTAGTCTCTTTCCTTTTGACTGCCAGTTTTTTTTGTTTTGTTTTGTTGCTTAACTAATGATCAGTGATTTCATTTGATATTCAGAATGGCTTCTAGTTGTTGAGGAACAAGGATTAGCGATATTTGGTTGTGGAATTGCCAAGCATCGTGCAAAGGCTGTCCTTTACACTTCAAGAACTGAGCGTATTCTTCCAGTGGTCAAACATCCCTTTTTAAATTTGATACATGGAGGGTCGGTGTTCGATAGAGTTGGTGGAGGTGATGTAGAGATGCATGATACTGTGGACGCCATGAGTTTGTCTGGTGATGATAAAATGAACACAACCACCATTGATGGAACTAGAAAACGCAAAGAAGGAATTGAGGATGACACAAAAGGACAGCTAAAGTATATGAGATGTCAGTTTCATGAGAATTCTGTGAAAGAAAACTCCCTTATATTCAGGCAACAATGATAGTTTGACTATATAGTGGGAGTGCGGCGAGGTATTTTGGTTTCTCAAAGCTTAGGAATTAATGGCACAATATTGTTGATGAAAACTTATGATAGGAGGCAGAGGTAGCAACTTTTTATGGATGTCATTTTGGTTACTTCTGCTGCTAGTTGTTAATATAGCAAACATTTAGCACATAATCTTCTGGCATAGGGTGCATATTTGGAAATTCATTCAACCTGGGTTTTCAATATTATTTTAGTCGGCATAATGCCATATGACAGTTAACATGATGTACTTTGATTTGAAGCTTCATATTGCCAAACTGTGCTCCTTAGGCACTTGTCTTGTTCATGAAGCAAAATTTAGTATTATATGTAAGAAAAATTTAACTGCATGCATTCATGGCGGAGCTTGACTATTTTTATTGAGAGAACTAATATGCATTACATTGAAATCTATATTAACAGTTCCATTCAAATTCGTAAATTGTGTGATGATATGTATAGTGGTAAATTTTGTGAGAATTTTTGCCAAAAATCTGGATAAATATCCTGTATTTTTCGGAATTTTGTAGATTTTTTGAAAATACAGTAGTTCATTTTTTATAGACAGGATAAAATTGAAATTAATTTTATCGGAATTTAAAAAAAAAAAGGTAAAATCTGATAGTCTCTTTGAAAATTTTGAATGACCGGTGCGTTCCCACGAGTTGCGTCGTTATTATAGGAATTTTTATTTATTTTAAAGTAAATATAGGGCCAATATAATCAAAATGAGAAAGAAAAAAATATAATTGTTGAATAGATTGAAAATTTTTAAAAGCTCGATGTTCAAACATTAATTAGAATAGTTTTAGACAAAAAATAGTAGATGTTAAAGTTTGTGTTATATGGTCTTTTAATAAATTGTATAAGCATACTAAATTTTATGTTGAAATTAGAAGACATTCATAATCGAAGCCCATATGAAACTTTTTTGGGCCTAAGAAAAATTAACAAAAATTATAGGCCCAACCTGATACATTACATAACTGAACAGACATAACTTATATGTCTTCCTTTTAGTTACTGTCGCTTTCTAAAACGAAACACAAAAGCATTAAGAGAACACACACTCTGTCATGATTTTACAGTAACTGCATGTCTCAGAAAATGACCAGAGCTCGTAAACTTTGCCATGGATGGATTTCGGACGATGAAATCCTTGATATGACGTACGTTTTGAAATGTAGGTTAATTTCAATGTGTTTTGTTATTTCATTCTTAACATGATCTTTTGCAGAATGAATAGCCATTTTTAATGACAAAACAACATTAGATTTTATTTATAATATATGTTTAAATTTTCTGACACTTGTTTCAATCACAATAATTCATAATTTTTTTGTTTGTTAAAGTTCTAAGTTTTGATTCAGTGTTTGATGGAGCAACTAAACATTGTTTTTCACTCCTTCAAGCAATTGGGTTTCAAAAAAATAAGGTATAATAGCATGAAGCCAGCCTTATGTCGCTCACTAAACTTGCATAATCAACGTAAGTATAAATTTTTGTTGTAAATGTGCCTTAAAACCTTTGTCGATGAATTGAAAGAAAATATATTTTGGAGATTACAATTACCGTAAAAATTGGAAGTTTTAGAAAGTCGAACGAAAAGTAAAAAAATAAAATGAAAAAAAATCCGGGCGGTGAATAGGGCCATCCGTACGGATAAATAGAAATGTACGTATGAATGAATAATGTTTCCCGTATGGTGAATAATGTTGCCCATACGGTGAATATTGATTTCAGGTTTTTCAGACTTTTTCGATAGTTTCTTGTTTTGTCCATGAATAATTGTGATCTTGGGCTTTGTTTGTTGTTTGTTATTATAAATATCTATCTCTTATATGTTTGCAAGTGTGACGATCTTAGAGCTTACACTAAAAGAGAGAATAAGGGTTTGAAGACATAGTATATGGTTTTGGCTATTCTCAAGGGAAATCTTAGAAGGCAAAGGTTTTGGAAACCTTTGGGTTATCTAAGGTTATTGGGTGGGAAACACTTGTTTACACATTGGATTTGAGTTATTCATATATTGAAGGTTGAAGGGGTTGAGAAACACTTGGGTAGAAAATAGGGTAATTCTTACTCACTTTCAGGGTTTTGGAAACCATGGAGTTATCTAAATTTATTGGGAAACACTTGTTTACACACCTTTATGGTTGTTCTTAGGAACCTGAATGACGTGTTAGAGGGAGTTAATAGTACTTAGGAACCTGAATGGCGTGTTAGAGGGAGTTAATAGTAGGAGCATTGATATAAAGGTGAGGAACAAACACCCTTTGTGAGAGACACACTACTTGTCAACCTAAAACCTTAAGGTGATAGGTGAATGAGTTCTCCCACTTATATATGCTTAAGTCTCCACATTCCTATCCAATGTGAGACTACTTAATCACACTTGCTATATATTTCATCAGATCCAAAGGCTCTGGATACCATGTTAGAGGGAGTTAATAGTAGGAGTATTGATATAAAGTTGAGGAACAAACACCCTTTGTGAGAGAAACACCACTTGTCCACCTAAGACCTTTAGGTGATAGATGAGTGGGTTCTCCCATATATATATATATATATATATATATATATATATATATATATATATATATATATATATATATATGCTTAAGTCTCCACATTCCTACCCAATATGGGACTACTTACTCACATTTGCTATATATTCCAACATGACGAATACTATTTTCTTGTAACTCATTTGTAATCTCTTGTAACAACTTTCTGAGTATAGTGAATTGGAGGGTTGCTCTCTCCCCCAGAGGTAAACAAACCTTCATCTTTTTCTTGTCTTATTCTGTTATATTTTCTGTGTAAGAATTATTATTGCTGAAGATTATTTATTTTGGTTGCAACTATTCTTTGCCCCACAAATCGATATTGAATTTTGTCGTAATTAACAACAAGATTCACAACAGTTTCAATAGTTAAACTTTCTCATATTTTAAATAAGGGTTGTCTTCTTGAGTGACTGTGAAATATTGTAGAACATGTTTTACAACTTGCAAGTGTCTCTTTTTTAAATCACGCGTAGATTGGTTGACCACACTTACTGCATATGTCAAATCAGATCTAATATGTGCTAGATAATTCAACATTCCCAATAACCTTTAATACTAACCTTTGTCAATTTTGAGAGTTTTCCCGAAGACTTATCTCATGATTTTGGTCAACAGGAACACTTGTTAGTTTGCATCTAAGTTTTCCCATTTCCTGCAAAAGATCAAACACATATTTTTTCTAAGAGACGAATGTCTATTGTTTTGATTAGGTTACCTAGATTCCCAATAAATCTTGAGTTGTCCAAAGTCTTTCATCTCAAACTTTACTTGTAAATTTTTTGAATAGTCATCTCTCAATCAAATCATCTATAATACTTGTTAGTTTGCATTCAAGTTTTTACGTTTCTTGCAAAAAAATCAAACACACATTTTCTCTTAGAGTTAAAGATGTCTAGTTTGAGTAGGCTATCTCCAAGAAATTCTAAGTTGTTTAAGGTCATTCATCCTAAACTCTACTAATAATTTGTTTGTGAGTAGTTGTCTTTCATAAAATCATTAACATAAATAAAAAATATAATTAGTTTTTCTCCTCGCGAATGTTTGAAGAATAAATTGACTTTTTTTATAACCCAGCCACATCATGACTTTAGTAAATATTCAAGTCACCATATTTCTACTCAATATGAGATCATTTTTATATTTACTCACACTTGAATTATTATTCTGTAACAAATTCTTGGAGACTCTAATATACTACTTAGGTTAATGTCAAACTTATATAAAATAGGGTTAAATATGTTTCCCTATAAATATGCGACCCTGCAATTTTGGTCCCTCTAAAATTTTCCTTCAAATAATGGTCCTCACAAAATTATTATGCACGTAGTTTTAGTCTTTGCTGTTAAACCAATGTGTATTTTTGAATGATGATTTTACAGACGTGTGTAAAACGTTATAAAAAGTTCCTCGAAAAAAAAGTAACTCAAAATTTGATTTTTAAATCTAGATTTTCATTGCTTTTATCAATATCTTTTGAAATTTAAAAAATTCATATTTAATTCTTCTCATTTTAAAAAATTCAAAAATTTAGTAAGTAAATATTGTATAATATTTTGAACACATATGGAAAAAAATTATTCAAAAATTTAAAAATCTAAGGGTAATTAAACCATTTTAAAAATTTTAAAAAATAAAGAACGACTAAAACTGCAAGAAAAAAAGTTTGCGAGGACCATTATTCGAAGGAATATTTTAGAGAGACCAAAATTGCAGGGCCACATATTTATAGGAACTAAAAACATATTTAACCCTATAAAATATGATATTTACTTTCGTAACTCTTTTCTTTTACTTTCTTCCGATTTATCTTTACACATAAATTTATGATTAATTTATATTCTTAAAATTGATCAAATTAAAATAATAAATTTTTAAAAAATGATAGTAAAACAAAATCCAAAATTTATAATGGTCATATAGTAGATAAATTAAGTCTCATAATAGATTTATTAGTATAGTAAATATAACATATTTTATTTTATAATGGTTGATTCAAACCAATTTACATAAAACTTTCAAATACTAATAATGTTTTTTTCTAGATTTAAATAATCTTGATTTCGGTATGTTAACATGTTTTTAATTTTTGTCTTCATATTTTTTTTTAAATAAAATTTTTAAATATTAAAATTGATTTGATTTTAATCTGTAAAAAAGTCTATCAGAAATATTTTAAAAAATTCACAGAAAACCTGCAAGAAAATTTGCAAATTCTCTTTTACATTTTTCTTTTGTGAATTTTAATATAAGGGTTAAAACTAAAAAGGGTTAAAACTAAAATAATTTTAATATTTACAGATTATTTAAAAAAAAAATACGCCAACTTATATGACAAAAGGACTATTTTACCTCGATTTTTTAATATAATTTTCCAGTTGGTATTTTTGTCTTATAGGAAGCTAGGTTGTAAACTTGCAATACTAAGATTTGATTGAATTTATGTTCAGAATTCATACAAGGCAAGGCAGTGTTACCATACTCTTTTATTAAAGTTTTTGTGGTCAACTTTGAAGATGTATTTCAAAGTCATTCTCTTCCCTAGGATAATTATTGAAGGGACCCTCCACCTACATCATTATAGTGTGAACTACGTGAAATTGGTCTTATATTAGCGGACATATCCATTCCATTTCAAATTTTCTTATAAGAAAACTAGTAAAAAAATAGTAACGAGTATGAGTGTGTGAACCTAAAATATTAGTCAATCTCAAAAAATAAGGTCGGATAATACTATGTAGATTGTGTACTCTATATTTTAAATTTAAAAATACAAAAATTTATGTTAATATTTATATTAACAAAAGTATGCATAAAAGCGAAACGGGCACCCGTAGGTATTACATAATTTAAATTAAAAAATATAATGTATTAATATTAATATGAGCAATTAATTTTTTTTGCAAAAGTACATGAGACGAGGTGAACAAATTAAAAGATATAAGTATAAAATTTTGATTTATTAAAAAATTTAAAATAAACAAATATCTGATTAATAAATATATTTTTATCACAGACTATAAAGTTTTGATCCTTAATTAGTACTAGTACGTAGATATAATTCTTTGTCTTTCCAAACAAATATATAAATAAAATATATTTTCTTTCCTCATCTTCACACTCATTTAAACAAGCAAATGAATTTTAATCAAAAATAAATAATATAAAAGGTTCATGTAAATTACTACATATACATAAAATGCTAATAATTTTCCTTTGTATAACTTAACTCCCGTATCTTAGATCTCTTCCTTATGTTTTGTTTTTAGTCTTTACTTCTTGCATTGCATGTTAAAACAAGAGGGTTTTGATCTTTTCTCTTTTTCTTGGAAACAATAAAGTTTGGTGGTGGATTCTTAAGTCATTGTGAGTCAAATTCTTCAATAGCTTGGTATTCTCGATTTTTCACCGTGACACATACCAAGGTAACCAAATAGGTGGTATTACAAATAAAGGAAGAGGTGGTGGTCGAAAGCCTGACAAAAGTCACATTCAGTGTTACAATTGTCAAAAGTATAATCATTATTATAGTGATTGTCCAAAAAAGCGAAAAAATCAAGAAAGTAATGCAAATTTTGCAAAGTACGAAGAAGAAAAATAGATGTTACTAATGGTCACAATAAGAGATGGAGAAAAATTTAAGGATCAATGGTACTTGAATTCATGATGCTTATCACACATGTCTGGAAGGAAAGATTGGTTTATTAACCTAAAACCCTCAATGAAGAACATGGTAAAATTTGCAAATGACAATACTCTAGCAGCTGAAGGTATTAGAGATGTGCTGATTATGAGGAAAGATGGCAAAGGGTCAGTAATTTTCAATGTGTTGTACATTTCAGGCATGAAGAGTGACTTGCTCAACATAGGGCAGTTGGTCGAAAAGAATTACAGAGTTACGATCGAAGACAAGACAATGAGAGTCACTGACGCCAACGGAAGATTAATCTTGAAGGCTCATATGTCTCATAATAGAACCTTCAAGATCAAATTTAATATGATGGAGAACTAGTGTCTTTTGACCACAGGTAGCAAATACGAATGAATATGGCATTATCGACTAGGTCATCCCAACTTCAGAGACACCAGAGATTTAAAGAGGAAAAATATGGTTTTAGGATTGCTAGAAATTGACATTCCAAACGAAATGTGTGAGGAATGTGTGAAAGCAAAGCAACACAAGAATAACTTCAGCAAAGATGCAGGAAACAAGTTGAAGGTTATTCTCGAACTCATATACTCTGATGTGTGTGGACCAATCCAGGTGGATTCGTATGGAGGTAATAAATACTTTGTCACATTCATAGACGATTTTAGTCAAAAATTGTGGACTTACCTGATCAAAAGGAAAAGTGAAGTAATAGAGATATTTACCAAGTTTAACTCTATGGTCGAAAGACAAAACGGTAGAAAGCTCAAAGTTTTGAGAACTGATCATGGTGAAGAATATGTGTCGAAAGACTTCGACAAGTTATGTGAAAGAGAAGGGATTATACATGAGGTGGTGTCACCCTACATTCTGCAACATAATAGAACTGTAGAATGGAAAAAGCGAACCATCATGAATATGGTGAAAAATATGTTGAAAGACAATAATTTACCTAAAGATTTTTGGGATGAAGTTATGTCGACTGCAATATATGTTTTGAACAGATGTCTAACGAAGAAGTTAGAAGGAATAACTCTAGAAGAATACTGGTAAAATGTGAAGCCTAGTTTGATTCATCTGAAGGTATTTGGATCTATTGCCCATAGACATGTGTCATATCAGTTGAGAAGAAAACTTAATGATAAGTTGAGTCAAATGGTTCTAGTTGGATATCATTCGACATGAAGTTACAAGTTATTCGACCCAATGAACAAGCAAATTGTGATCAACAGGGACATGCTCATAAATTAGCTTAAAGAATGGATTTTGGTTGAAAATGTCAAGAAAGATTTAGTGAGAATCTTACTTGAAGAACCAGAAACTCAAGTTGAAAGAGAAGCTCGACAAGAGGAAGTTAAATAAGAGGAAGTTAGAGATCAACCAAGTACAAGCAGACCTAAAAGAATAAGATACATGCCATTAAGGTTGTAAGATTGTGTGATTACATCAAATGATGTAGTTAATAATGAAGGTGAGCTAGTACACTATACTTTCTATGCATGTGTTGAACCTGTAAATGCATGTGAAGCATTGAAGGATTCAAAGTGGGAGAAAGCAATGAATGAAAAAGTGAAATCCATCAAAGACAATACCACTTGGTCACTTGTCGAATTGCCTCGAGGCGATAAGGAAATTGATGTCAAGTGGGTATACAAAGTAAATATGAATCCCAAAGGGTAAATAACTCGACACAAAGCAAGGATCGTGACGAAAGAATTTCTCCATAAAGAAAGAATTGACTTTGGTGAGGTTTTTACATGTGTGGCCAAAATCAAAACAATTAGGTTGGTTGTTGGTCTAGTAGAAATAAATAGTTGCCACACATGTCAGATGGACGTAAAGTATGTATTTCTAAATGGAACCTTAGACGAATAATTTTCTGTTAAACAACCAGTTGGGTTTGGGAAGCAAGACGAAGAGAGAAAGGTGTACAGGTTTCATAAAGCCCTGTATGGATTGAAACAAGCTCCAAGAGCTTGGAATAAGAAGATTGATAGTTTTCTTAGGGAGAAGGAATTTGTGAAGTGCATAACTGAACACGAAGTATATGTAAGAAGAAGCAATAACGAATTACTTATATTATGTCTCTATATCGATGACTTGTTAATAACAAGTAGCTGCAAGAAAGAGATCGAAGACTTCAAAGATGATCTCAACAAGGAATTTGAAATGTCTGATCTCGGTGACATTTCATATTTACTTGGCATCAAAATCAAAAAGATTAATAGAGGTTTGATAATGCATCAAAGGAGATATACAGGAGAAATTCTCAAGAGATTTGAGATGGAAGAATGCAACTCGACTTCGACATCTGCAGAACCAAGACTGCAACTGTCGAAAGACTCATATGAAGATGATATCGACCCAACCCAATATAGAAGACTTATTGGGTCATTGAGATACCTTTGTCACACGGGATGCGACTTAGCATACATTGTAGGTATGGTAAGTAGATTCATGCAGAAGCCAAATGTATCACACCTAGCAACAAAGAAAAGGATACTAAGGTATCTTAAAGCAACTTCTGACTATGGAATCTTATTTCCTGCAACTGATAAAGGAAAATACTGCAAGTTAGTGGGATACACTGATTCGAGTTGGTGTAGTGATGTTGAGGATCGAAAATTCACAGTAGGATATATATTTATGTTAGGTGGTGCACTAGTTACTTGGAGTTCGAGAAAAGAACTATCAGTGACATCATCATCATGCGAAGCAGAGTACATAGTTGCTTCTCTTTGTGCATGTCAAGCAACATGGATGGTGAATTTGTTCGAAGAAATCACAAGGAAAAATCATGGAGCAATTACCATGAAGATCGACAGCATGTCAACTATCAACCCGATGAAAAACCAAGACAACACACGGTCGAAGCAAGCACATTGAAATGAGGTTCCACTATCTTCGAGAGCAGGTAGCAGATGAGAAGATGAACTTGGAACACTGCAAAACTAAGAATCGGATTGCATATATCATGACAAAGGGTGTGCTGGTCAAAATATTCGTGAGACTAAGAGTCATGATTAATATAGATAGTTTAGACACAATGAATTAGGTTATGTGTTAAATTATAATTCTTGTGTCGAAACTATGTGTGTGCCCAAGTGTTTGAAGTGTCGAAGTGTGGAAACAATTTGTTACACACAAATTTATTTTAGATCTAAAATAGATAAAGTTTGATTTAGGTCTAAAATAGATAGATTTGATTTCGTTCCAAAATATGCAAGTGAATAAGAAAGTTTTCTACAGTTTGTGGACAGAGAGAAACTTTACAGAAAAATCACTGTCTTTTTTTCTTTCTTTTATAATTTTCATCGTTATTGTGTGGTGATAACAATCTTGTTTATCAAGATTAATAGAACTTCATCATAGATTTTGGTAAATTTCCAACCGTAATCACATAAAAAAATGAATGTCAATTTGGTATGTGAATTTTTTAATTCACTCCATACTCTTCTAGCGCACCACGTGAAATTCCAATATTGCCCCTAGAAACCGGAAATATACTTCTGGTTCGCACCCTATATCATACAAATCAGGTTGAAAAATGTTGGGTGTAAATCAGAGTTATACTTCCGGTTTTAAACCATGTGTAATTTTTAAATAAAGTGTGTATTTCTGACTGAATTGAGAATAATTTTTCAATATTTTATTATTTAGTTTGGAACTGAAAATATACTTTCGATTTTAATTCAAATATTTTAAAATATAGTGCATACTGGAAGTATATTTCCAATATTAAAAAGTATTTTGAAAAATACATAGAGTTTAATTTCACTCTACAGAGTGGATTAAGAAATTCATATTTAGTAATTCTAATCATATTTAAAATAATTTTTAAATGGATAAAACGTGAGGTATATCTATGAGATAACATTCTTATAGAAAATGCAAAGGATTTCTCAATATTTTTTCATTAATTTTATTTTGTACCAGTATGTTGTGAGTTTTATTTTAAATTGGAATCAGCACTTCAAATTTACAGTGAACTTCTAGCATTCATTGTCACTTTATCAATCTTGAAAAATGCTAGTTCTTACAGATGCAACATTCATTGAACCTCATGGAGTAATAATAGTTTTTCATTAAAATGCCACCTTATAAACTGAATAGATGTAAAACACCTGCATTCCTATCTCCTTATCTCACTCATAAATTTATTGCAATTAAACTCATAAATGATCTCTTTGAAGTAGTTGTGAATCATCGTAAGTAGCTATCTTTCAATGTTTGTGGTCACCACTCACCACACACAGTACAAGAATCATAATTCATTTGCACATAATACTACTTACTAGTTTGTGTAAAATTTTACACGTTTTGGCTAAGCTATTATTAGTGGGGTAACTCATCTAGTGAATTATTGTTTTATTTATTTATTTTGATTATATTATTATTTTTATTGCATGGATAGTGAGTGAATTACTGTTTTTATTATTATACGTAAAATTGCAGGGGACAAGAAATTCTAATTTTTATTGAAAGTGATATTTGTGCCCAATGCATAAAGTAAATGGAGCCCATATTTATTTGTTAAGGTACACACGTCTCAAAGTGCAATATTGCATGGTTGGTAGAGTGTTGACTTTATAATAACTTTTTTTTATATATAAATGTTTAAAATGTTTAATAATACATAAGATGCTTGAGAATAATATCTTTCCAAAATACCATTCAAAGAGAAAAAATCTAATAAATTTGTCAATAAAGGTTATATGATGAATTCATGGCGTCATTTACGATCAAATATAATAGGAAAAAAAAGGCTACACGTTTGGATGATTAGCAAATACTATTTGTTATATGGAAAGAAAAGAAAATTAGCAAATATTGGAAAATTAAGATCTTGAAGTTTTTCTTCCTTTGATGGCTCCATCTGTTTTTGGTATTTTAGTTAGATTTGTGTGATTTTTTAGTTGGACAAGAAATAAAGGTTAGTTAAATTTGTATTTTTTGATTTTATAAAAAAAATTCAAGATATCTTTGGAGGTATAATTCAAAAATTATTTTTTTAAAGAAAATAATGTGTTAAACAAAAAACAAAAATAAGAAAATATACTATTAATAAAGAAAAAAACTCAACAAATATTTTTCTATATAAATTGAACGTGAATGAGTTGTATTAAAATATATTTACATACAAAAAAATTCAATGGTCAAAAGCTTTATAATATACATTTTTTTCTTCAAAAATATTCATTAAAGAAATCCTCGTATCGAATTAAGAGTTGAACTTGTGACTTTTCGAATGAGACAATTTTTTATCAAATGAAATAATATTTATTGGTAATTAGTATATGATTTGATGAATTTTTAATTTTATATTTAGTTCATAATTTTTTATCATGATATATTTGGAGAATTGAAAATTCAATTTTAAGTAAGGAATGAAATAGTTAAAAAGTTTAAATTGAGAAAAAAAACTCAAGAATGTTTCTTTTGATATTTTTCTATGTAATATAAATTAAAGGTAATAGAGTTAATTTCAAAATATTAGTAAAGGATATTTCAATTATCAAAATCTCTCATATTTGATTTTTATAAATTTTTAACTAAAATGACGAGATTGCCCTCACTTATAGCATGTGTTTGGATGTAATTTGTACATTGCAATCTTTAATCCAACTCTTATACCATATTAAATGGGCTTGAATCGTATTTTTAAAGTTAACTTAAAAGATAAAGTTTTTCAAACATTTTTATACATTAAACATCCCAAAAATTTAACTAATGTGGGACTCCAAATAACACGAATACAACTTCAATAGACTAACAAATAAATTGGTCTTCATGAATCAGAATACAATATCTCTCTCTTTTACCGAGTAACCAACACCACGATGTGGAGTCCATTTAAGAATGTCATTAACATTATCCTACAAAAGTGTTTCCAAGAGCACTTCTCCATCAACTCATCATCCCAATCAAAAAGTCTCCACCTCTAAATGACCATCTAGTCATTGATCCCTAATAGATTCATAAATTTATATAACGTGAATCTGTTTTTGATTGATTTTTAAATGGAGCATGATGCTCTGTTTATACAAGAAAAGTTGAACAATTCTACATTTAAGGATGACCTTTCTTATTTTATTAAATTAAAACTAACATTACTTATTCTAATAAAACTCAGGGTATTTCAAAGGCCAACCTCTACCAGTGGAAGTTTAGTGCAAAATGTGACTCAGGGTATTTCAAAGGTCAACCTCCACCAGTGAAAGTTTAGTGCAAAACGTGATTCAGAGATGAAACATTATTTTAAGCTAGTGTTGATATTTCATATCCTAAGATATAACTGAAAATTAAGTCTAGACTATTAATGTGAAGTAGGACTCATCATCATATTCTATATTACTCCCCCACAAACTCAGTGGTGTTTGACACTTTGAGTTTGTCTCGAAGGAAACAAAATTGAGGACGAGCCAAATATTTTGTGAGAATATCTGCAATTTGAAACTGTGCTGGAACATGTTCAACTATCAGCGAATTGTTGAGTATTTTTTCTCTAACAAAGAATATGTCTAACTCCAAATGCTTTTTCCTTGAATGCAACACATGATTGTGGCTAAGATCAACTATACTTTGATTATCATAATAGATAACAAAAGTAGGAATAGGAAAACATAATTCTTGAAGCAACGATTGAACCCAAAGAATTCCAGAGATAGTAAGAGCAAGACTACAATATTATACTTCACCAAAAGACTTTACAACAAGAGTTTGCTTTTTAGACCATCAAGAGACGAGGTTAGGTCCCAAAATACATAAGCACAAGAAGTTAAGTGTCTGTCATCCATATATGATGCCCAATCAACACCACAGTTGGCCATGAGATGAATAGGAGCAACAAAACTAGCTGGTTTGAATATCAATCCATAATCATTTGTACCTTTAAGATACCTTAAGATTCTCTTTAGTGCAGACCAATGATAAACCATAGGTTGAGACATAAATTGACACACCTTATTCATAGAGTAACTGAGCTCAGGTATGGTGATTGTAACATATTGTAGAGCACCTACAATGCCCCTATAAAGTGTTGGATCTACAAAGAAATCAGTGCCAGCTCTAGAGAGTTTAACTGCAACATGAAGAAGTATAGTAATACTTTTGCATCCATTCATCTCTACTCTCTGCAAGAGATCTGTCACATAGTTTCCTTGAGACAATAGTAAATTACCATTGAAAGTGCGCTTAACCTCAAATCCAAGAAATAGTCTAGATTGTCCAATTGTTTGAGAGAGAACACATTGTCTAGTTTGGTAATGAGTTGTTGAATCATAGTAGGTGGGGAACCGTTTAGGATAATATCATTAACATAGATAAGAATGTAGACACAACAATCATTGTTGTTGAATATGAGCAAAGAAGGATCACTTGCATTGATGAAATCCAAAATTAATTAATGTTTTTGTGAGTCGATCATACCATGCTCTTGGGGCTTATGTTAACCCATAAATTGATTTGTCAAGTTTACAAACCAGAGATGCATCATTGGAGACAAAACCAGAAGGTTGAGTTATGTATACATCCTCATCAAGACATCCATTAAGAAAATCATTGTTTACATCAACTTACTTGAGAGGCCAATTCTTTGTGAGGGCAATGGTTATAACAATTCGAACAATGACAGGCTTGGCAACCGGTGGAAATTTTTATGTGTAGTCATGACCATACTTTTGAAGGTAACCCTTATCTACAAGTATTTCCTTGTATTTGTTCATAGAGCCATCAGTGTTCTCTTTGACACGAAAAACCTATTTACATCCTACAATAATCTTTCTGGTGGGTAGCGAAGTTAGAGTCCAAGTGTTGTTTGTCATAAAAGCATTGTACTCATTGTCCATTGTTTGAGTCCATTGACGTGAGGTAAGGGATTGTTTCATAGTGGTAGGTTCTGTGGTGGTTAAGATCAGGGTAGCAAAGTGACGGGGTCTAGGATTTCTAGTTTTGGAACGAGTCATCTAAAGATTGTGATTAATGAGAGCGAGTTGCAAGGGGCTTGGGGTAGGGGAATTGAGATCGATTGTGTTGGAGGCTGTAGATGGTAGAGAGGTGGAGTTATGACTATCAGTGAGGTGAATAGGGCTTTGGTGAGATGGAACATGTGAGTATAGTCGAGGTGTGGTAGCTGGGGTAGAGGAATTAGGGTCAATGGTGTTGGAGGATGTATATATTAGAGAGGTGAAATTGTGGCTATCAGTGAGGGTGAATAGGGCTCTGGTGAGATGAAGTAGGTGAGTATATTTGAGGTGTGGCATCTGGAATTGTGTTTGGACTAATGGGTTGAATAGATGATATAGGAACATGCGACACAACTCCAAGAAGAGAGGCAGGGGAGTATATAAGAGGGTACATTGTTGGACTGTGAAGGTAATTTGAGATAGTTAAAGAAAAATACAAAATCATTGAACAATACATCTTTAGATATAAATATCCTTCCATATGCATCAAGACATTTGTAGCTTTTATGCGATGGTGAATAGCCAAGAAAAGTTCACTCTGAGGACCTGAAATGCAGTTTATGATTGTTGTAGGGTCTAAGTAATGGAAAACAGGCACAACCAAATACTTTGAGAAAAACGTATTTTGACGATGTTTTAAACAAAACTTGTACATGAATCTGATTAGTGTGTAAGGCAGACAACTTATTAATTATATAAACCTCAATATAGAATGGATGATCCCAAAAATGATATGGAATAGAAGCTTGAGACAACAAGGACAAACATTTCTCAACAATATATCTATGTTTTCTTTCAACACCCTCGTTCTGATGGAGAATGTGAGAGCAAATAAGTCGATGGACAATGTCTAACTCAACAAATAACTGTTTGTCTAAATTCACCCCTCAATCTGTTTGTATGGCCTTTAATTTAGTATTAACCTCGACTCACCCTACCCCCTTTTTAACTATAGATAAATTCTTCTACTATTTATTTTTTATTTTACATATAACACTTTGTACCACAAACCATTTTAATTAACATGCAATTTTCATCACCACTTATCTATCAAAGCGGAATTAAATTCTCCCACTCAACGAATCCTTAAGCCATCTACTTTCTTATATGGACATATTTTATCCCACTTTATCGAGTGAATCTTACGAGTTTTCTTATTTCTCTTATAAAAAGCTTTAAATAAAGATCAATAGCAAAAATAGTACCTACAAAAGACAAAGATAAAGACATACAAAGACCAAAGAAATATATCAACATTTAAGTTTATATAAAGTTTGTTTAATGTGTTCAACGTTTAAACTCACACCAAATAAGTTGTATTGTCGCTAATAAAAATATATTGTAATTTTAAATTAATTTAGAAAACTTAATGTAAAATCAAATATACTTCTATTCTAATAATTACAAAAATATTTATTATTTTATATAAGATCGAATAACAACAATTTTTCTTTTACAAATTAGGGATGGTAAAATTGATAAATCAATTGGATTAGTTTGTTTAACCTATCATTTTAGACGAGACGAACTGGGATTTTCAACTTATTCTTCTTAGTTAATCCACCATACATAACTAACTAAATAAACATGGCTATAACTTGATCCACCAGATTGATTGGTTTGATTAAAATAAAACTTTTAAAAATGATTCTTATAAGTCACAATTTATTTTTTAAATTTTCCTTCAAGGAGTAGATAAAAAAGTCAATTAATGTAATCACTTTAATTTCATAAATTTAGTTCTATTTTTTTTTTATAATTTGTCAATTTGTGAACTCATTTATTTTTTACTTTAAATCAATGACTTATTATAAAATTTTAAATTATTAAATATGTATGATAATTTTTATATTTTAATGGAGTTATTAGTCAATACTTTAAAATACTTTTATATTTATTTTTAAAAATATTTTTTATATCATTTAATAGATATTTTAGTCAATACTTTCGATATTATAAATTAACCCGTGAATCTATCACAAAAAGATGTGAGAATATTTTGAATTATTTCCCAAAATTATTTCGCTCACCTACATTCGATACAAATTTATAATACAGTGGATCTTAATAGACTTGATTGATTTTTTTAATCATTTTTATTATAAATTGAAGAACTTTTACATATAATTGAAAAGATTATGATGACAAAATTTCCTCAAAATCTCTACCAAGGGTTAATGAGTTGAATGGAACATATACCCACAATTTACAATACTAAAATATAGTACTACATAGTCTTTTTTACCAAAAAAAAAAAAAAATTCATTTTAGTCTTAAAAATATATATTCTTTAAATGGCACATCCTAATTTCCAAAATTAACCACGAATAATCTTCGGAATATTCAATTTATTTAAATAAATCTCAACAAAAAGATGAGTTTATTATCATTTTTCCATAAAATTAAAAAATTACAATATTTTCTTTTGATTAAAAAAAAAAAGAGAGAAAAAAAGAAAAATGTCGGCCTACCCAAGTGTGGTTAATTTAACCAGAGTCTCAGGTTCCAACTGTTGATGCGGACCGCTCGTGAGAGAATCGTCGGTGACTCGGTTTTGACTCGTTCGAGTTAATTACCAGTAACAACGACTCACCTCCATTCTTTTGTTTTTTCTTCTTTATTCCCATTGCCATATATATATATAACCAACTGCATTCCCAAACGCAAACGCATAAGCGATTTCTATAATCACTTTTTCAACATGGCTGATTCTACACCTACCGATTCAGTCTCGCTGGATATCGATTCCATTACTCTTTCTCCTAAGGTTTCTCCCTTTCTACCTATCTGCATTCTCCTTTATCATCATCATCATCATCATTATCATCATCATTTTCTTCTATTGTTCTCTCTTATTATCATCTATAACTTTTGATTATTTTGTTATATTGATTTTTGTTTTGCTTCAATTTGTGTTTGTGTGATGGTTGATGTGATATTGGATTATGAATGAAGCTTGATGTGAAAAGTTAGGAATAATGTGAACTTGTGATGATTCTGTGAAAAACTTACTTGATATAGATATAGCTACTAGTTCAGTTATGGATATGAGTTTAAAGCTTTGAAGATATTTGAGTTTGTGTTTATTTGTTTTTTAATGGATTGAAGAAATTGGATTGTGTTTGGAAAAATTTTCTGTTGTGATTTTCTTTTTCCAATGACAGTGTTTGTGGTGGTTATGTAAGGTTTTCGATCGAGGTTTAGTTAATGGTGAGCGGTTTTTAAGTGATTTGTAATAATAATAGTTGCAGGTGGTTAGTATTTGCTTTTGCACTTGAGAAATGGTTTGTAATATTGAGAGAAAATTGTGGTTGAATGGAGTTGATGTTGCTTCAATAGTAGCCATGTTGCAGCGACGAAGACATCAAAAGATTTGGTGTTGTGGACTAGAACGTGGTCGCTGGTTGTTTAATAAAACCCTATACCCTAGTGAAAAGATTTTGATTAAAAATGTACTTCTTAAGATATTAGAGAGAATCAGAGTTGCGTTAAAGATCGCAGTTGGAAAGTGATTATCGATATTGCTGAGAATTGTGGTCGAATGAGGTAGCTGCTGCCTTGATAGTAGATGCGTTATGGCTGCAAAGACATAAAAAAAAGTTGTTGTTGTAGCTTGGGACGTGGTCAAAAATCTTTTATTGAAACTCTAGACCCTAGTAAAATAATTGATTCTAAAGGCACTTCTTTTGATGATATATCTTCATTGATGTCTTGAAAAGGTTTGAACTTTCATGTTATGAATTGCTTCTTTACATGTAACTTCCATTTTGTGTGTTGAATGAACCCTCAAAGCATTTTTCCTGTTTTGTTGCACATGCAAATCCATAGACATGATTTAGACGCGTTTTAGTTTTCAGCATCCGAATTTTTTTTGGTTGCTCCCTTTAAACTTTTGTGACGAAGCTTGAATGGAGCTGGAGCTTCAAATATGATTTTCTTCCTTGCCAAGATAAATTTGAGCTTCTATAAAACATCTATTGCTCCCTGACCCGATCCACTCGTCTTTCGTTTAGTATCTTTTGTTATTAAATGCGTTAGTATTATCGGAAGCAATTTATTGTCTTATTGGGTTAACCTGATTGGCTGTTACTGATTGATATGCTAATGGTATACCTCTGCAGGAACATATTATCAGAACATGCCATGGTTCTGTCTCTGTTTCTGTGTATGGAGATCGGGACAAGCCAGCTCTAATCACATACCCGGATTTGGGTTTAAATTGTAAGTTTTAAATGGGTTTTGGGTTTTATATAACCCTTGACTTTTTTGTTATTTTTTTAACTGCATGGCTTACTATATCTCTGGATCTTTTTCTTGTTTTTATATGAGAGTGTTGTGTGAAAATTATATCCCAGTAGGTTTAGTTTTGACAATCTGTTAGCTTCTGCTTTTAATAAACGTAGCACAATTTTCATAAAAAACATTCGCCCTTTTACCACCTCAATAATATGTTTTGTTTCCTTATTAAAGTTTTTTCAGCAGTCAAGGTTCCTAAAATGACTTTTTGTAGATTTTACCTGAAATGATTACTTTCTTGACATTGTTTCTTTTGTTTATATACTGACAGTCTCATTTTTTTTTTCTTTCCGTGCGCGTGGTATTGCGGTTTCATCAGACGTCTCCTGCTTTCAGGGGTTATTATTTTGTCCTGAAGCATATTACTTGCTGCTCCACAATTTTTGCATATATCACATTAGTCCACCTGGGCATGAGGTCTGTAGCTTTATATCTTGAAACTTTACTATGGTATTGTTTGATTGATATGTCTGCAGTCCTCACTGTTATGAATATTTATATTGTTGAATGTTTGTAATTTACCTGGTTGCTTATCATTCTGTGCTTTCTTCAAGAGCTATTGCAGTTGGGAGCAGCTAAAGTTGATCCAGATTACCCTGTTCTATCTGTAGATGACTTAGCCGATCAAATAGCCGAGGTGCTTAACTTTTTTGGGTGAGTGTGTTCAAGTTTAATCAACAATTGCTTTACATTTAGTGGCGTGATGTAATTGCTTTAAAGCTATCTCCATTTGGCTTTAAACATTGGCAGTTATGTTTTTTATTTACTATGTTGACAATTTCAAAATCTCTGTAATGGACAGATTGACTTGAAAGTAATGGATTAGTAACATGTGTAACTTATTCTAGCAGATGATATTTTTCTTCCTTGCACCATGGGATCTAACCCTGCTGCTCCTTTTTTTTTCTTCTTTTTTTTTTTTTCAGTCTTAATGCAGTTATGTGTATGGGAGTAACTGCCGGGGCTTACATTCTTACCTTATTTGCTGTAAGTTTTCATGTTTTGTCCCCTCCCTCCCTCTCGTAAATGATTTTAAATTACTTAACTGATTTTTCTAACTCTTGACAACAGATGAAGTATAGGCAACGAGTTCTTGGTTTGATACTTGTTTCTCCTCTATGTAAAGAACCGTCTTGGTCTGAATGGCTTTACAACAAGGTTGCTTTTCTATGCTGAAAGATCATGTCTTGTAAAATTTCATCTCACATTTTGCTAAAGAATTTGTAATTTTTGCAGGTCATGGCAAATTTACTATACTTTTATGGCACGTGTGGGGTGGTAAAGGAATTATTGCTGAAGCGGTACTTCAGCAAGGTATATTTATGTCCAAAAGCAACCCTTGTTCTAATTCCAGTGTTAGGCTGATACATTTAATTTTATTTGTGGTGATAGGAAATTCGTGGGGGTACTCATATACCAGAATCAGATATAGTGAAAACATGCCGAAGGGTTAGTCAAATATATTTATTTTTATGTAGGGACTGGTTTTAAGTGGCATTTAACATGTGCCAACAAATAAATTTTCCTACCATGGTCAAATGCACATATGACATTATGCCCCACCCCAGTAATTCTTTGATATATTATTTTTGTTTCGAAGTATCAACATTACATCATTTTGGCCCAAAGCAATTGACTTTTGGTCATTATGGTAATTTCCTCACTTTACCCCTTTTCTGGCAACTGAAAAAACATGTCTGCATTGCCTTTTATTATTATTATTTTTTTCACTCCTTTCTACTTCACAAATGTTTCCTTATTATATGAGCATCACTTGGCTCTTTAATTTGCATTAACAACACCTTGATAATAATAGGAAATTTCAGCAACAAATAAACACGACATATATATCAGTTTCTAATTAGTTATTAACAATTATTTTCAAATGAGCAAAAGTTAAACTGCAAAACTTCATTTCAATCTTCAACTCCTGTAAAATGGCATAACATTTGACAAGCATTGTTAAAAATTAGTTAATACGAACGATAGATCTCAAACAATTTTAAAAAGCAAAATGTATCTGTTCCGTAAATAAGTATTCAAATTTCAACTCATTTTACAATTAGGTTGCCCTTCGAATATCATGTCGGTTGTTTCAAAACTAGTATATAAATAAATGGTATAAATTATAATGTGCATTTAACTATGGTGGTTAAATCTATTCATTCTGTCATGTTAAAGCAACCCTGGTTTAACTGGTTGCTGGTTTTCTGAAGCTAAACTCTCCTTGTCTAAGCTGTTTTGATATTTTATGACAGTCCTTGGGTGAGAGGCAAAGCTTGAATGTGTGGCGGTTCCTTGAAGCTATTAATAGGTATGATATTTTCCAAGGTTGCGATTTTCATTTCTTTTTGAAGATGGGGTGTTTTTAGGAGTGGTGATTTCTTATCATCTGCAACATGTTCATTATGGCTAAGGTTGCTTGCAATTGCAACAACAACACTCAGAAATTAATCATATATAGTTGTATTCATCACTTTGATAAATCACCTGTTTTGGTGCACAGTTAACACAAACGCTTCAGTTCAATATGTTTAGGGACGGCACTGCAATGTACATGTTGCATCGGGACACATTCGATTATTATTTAATTTTGTGTTGGCATGTTACAGGAGACCTGACCTAAGTGAAGGATTGAGAAAATTACATTGCCGGTCTCTAATTTTTGTCGGGGATATGTCTCCGTTTCACTCGGAGGCACTCCATATCACTTCAAAATTAGACAGACATTATAGCGCCTTAGTTGAGGTATGTAAATAATTCAATTTCCTGTTAGTATGAGGTGAGAATGTATATATATACATTTCAAATCAGAATATCAGAATGAGCTATACTTAACATGTGTTTGTTCGGAGTTACAGGTTCAAGCATGTGGTTCAATGGTAACAGAGGAGCAACCGCATGCTATGTTAATACCGATGGAGTACTTTCTCATGGGATATGGCCTATACAGGCCATCAAGGTCAAGTGTCAGCCCAAGAAGTCCATTGAGTCCATCTTGCATTTCTCCTGAGCTTTTTTCACCAGAGAGTATGGGTTTGAAATTAAAACCTATAAAAACAAGAATTGCTGGGGAAATGTAGAAGTAGATTCCCCATCTGATCTGTTCATGGAACAAGTTCATGTTTCTATGATTAGTGTGAGATGATGAAATAGGGGATGCCATATTGTTGTATAGATAATGAGATAAGGAAATAAGAAATCAACAAAAAGGAAAGAAAGTGCAAGAGTAAGTTTAGAAGAAATGAACAGATAGTTATTCATTCTTTTATAATCATAGATTTTAGTCAACGAGTCTGAAGCATGAAGTTGACAGCTTCAGAATTGTTGTTTTTGTATTTAGTTTTGTTTTAAAAGAAGTTGTGAGTACAATTGTAAAGCAAAACATGGAGACATAAAATGTCATCTCCTGCTTTGAAAAAGTTGTCGGCAATCGACATATCTTTTTCACTGTTTATATATATGTTATATTTTATTGGCTGTTTTGTCTATGAGTTTCAATTGTTTTTGCATTTTATCATTATGGAAAAGTGTTACTACTATTGATCATGTAATATAGAATGGACTTTTTGTGATAGTTGGATTGTAAACCTTATTTTTATAACCTATATTATTCTGATTTTTCAAATTCTAGCATCTTTCTTTAACGTTTTTGCTATTGTGTATCCAAAAGTTCCTAAATATGTTTGCTCTGATTTAAGATTAAGATTTACACAGATTGATTTGAATGACTTAGTTTGCTTGAAAACTAAATTACCCTTGACCAAACCAAATCAATTATCCTAAAGATGAATGAAACATAATTAGAAATTGTTCCAATTAACATTAGAATTGGTTTCTCTTGAATGACAAGCTCAAGAGAATATAAACCATGATGATATAAGACTTGTCCTCATTTAATTTGATTTTAGATTAAAAATTCTAATAACCAAAAACCTAATGCATAATGAAGAGACAATCACCTTAATTTGACAAAAGTACAATGACATAATTCATCAATCACAAATTTTCAGACATGGAATTTTTGAGTTGGCAGTTGCTACCCTAATTAATCTCTTTATTCAAGAAGTCTATAGATATCTGCATTCATAATTATATTAGGAAAATGATTTAAACATTTCTCCAAAGACAAATTAAAGATTAAGACTTAAATTTTTCAAACTTGCAACCACTTGTCAAGATCATGTGCCCACTTTTGCTAAGGGTAGGGGACCTAATGCCTTTATAACATGATAATGATAATTTGGTTATAATAAACCACTGATTAATTTGCTACTTAAGTAGTAAATATCAGTCACTTTTGTACTTTAAAGGCATATAACAATATTTTGCCAAGCCTATATTTTTATGTTTTCATATTCATTCATTACAATTTTGATTTATTAGCTTAGGTTGCTCATGAATGAATGCATTATCACAGCTGAATATTGTATTATCTTGAAATTAAATACATTTCTATTGAGAAGGTATATTTTTTTGTCTTATGTTTGTACTAAATTTAAATATTGTTTGTTATTTAAAGAAGTTTTGATATTTTGTAGAAAGTGGCTTTGTTAGATAATGGCAAATAATGAAATGGGTTACCAAACTCAATAATTTTTGTTGATATACATGACCATCAATGAAGCTAAAGGTCAAATTTTAAAAGACTTATGAGTGGAAGTCTAAGATTCAGATAAACACTTGTTTGATCACAAGCCTAAATAAAATGTTTTAGGCACAAACACAACCAAAGACTAGTAGACACATTCGCCTACCATAACTCCACCAGCTTCTAATACGCAAATAATTGTGAACAAACGGGTGACACAAAAGCCTTTGGTTCTTCAACCTAGAAGAGGAAACTTGTGAAACAAGCAACAAATAGTACAAGACAGAAGAAGAAATTCAACTGAGTTGATACTATATCATGACCTTAGGAGGATCAAGAGTGTTGGAATAGAGCGAGTAATAATGGCCCATTTGAGGAGTCCTCTATTATGAGTTCTAACATGAGTTTCATAATGTTGAATATTAATCACAAACATGTTTTTCAAGAGAATTGTAACTCTTCATATATAATAGTAATGCTTTCACTAAATAGAGAGCATTATGCACAATTCATGTTGTGTTCTTACATGATCCAAAATTAACAATAGATACTGCTACATATTTTACTCTCAACACCTTCAATTGATATTAAACATTTGATTGTTTATGCTTATCCTGCTTCTTTCACTGCTCTCATTTTCTCCTTCATTTCTACAAGCTTTTCTTCTATTCATTTCAGCATACATTTCCTCAATCAAAGGTTTCCATAGCCGAACTCGCGCATTTATAAACCAGTTAGATACCTAGTCAACCAACAACAAGGAACAACAAAATGTTTCACAAGACTTCTATAAAAATATCAAATAATGAATGCATGCGATAATAGTATTCAGTACCTGGCTTCTCGTCAATCCACTTTTTATCGCAAGTAAATGCTTCTCCGCATCTTTAGGATACCTGAAATTCATCAGATCATAGTTAAAACCTCGAACATTGTGACCGCAATTGCAGTTGAAGATCTTTAATGTAAAACTTCGATTAATTGTTCGATTATAGATACTTACGGATGGAGGAAATTTTGAAACATCCAGTCGCGTAGAACGGAAACAGATCTTTCTGGCAAGCCCCTTTGAGGTCTCCATAACTGATCCTTCCTTTTCATCTGTTGAAGCGCCCATTGCTTCTGAATGAATGAAGTTTCTAAAGACAATTCCTTATCCTCTTCTGACCGCGAGCTATTGAAATTCGATCCCATGGCAAGAATTTGATTGCTTATCCTCTCTCTCAAATCCTTATAGAGTCGAGAAACCGTTTTGACAGCAAAATGTGCATGTATATGTGGATCCAGCTCAGTAGCAGCATGAAATGCAGATACAACAGTGTGAACCTCATCCAAACATTGACTATATTGATTATCCACCTAAGTAAAAAAACAAGACTACTATCAGCATTTTAGACTCAAAAACTACAAATATTAGCTTCAAGTAGAATCACTGGAAAGCAGAATCAATTCTACTCGAGAGCAACCAAACATGTCAAAATCAATTCTATACATCTAGAATCAATTCAATTCTATACAACATGCATACATATAATGTGATGTTAAGAAGTAGCAATGTACCAGCTGTAGAAGCATCAGAAGTTGTGATTTCTTTGATTCAGCAGCCTGTCTTTGCAGCGAAGAATCAGCATATGCGTCCGACTTAGAATTCGCATCGCGGTTTATTCCTATTCTTCTCTTGGTTGCGTTCGAAGAACTTGATTTATTTCCTTGCCCTCTAACACCAGAACCTGAGTAACTTATCTCATCTAGATTCTCAAAAGAATAAGTAGCAATTTGAACAAGTATCTCCTGAATTACAGCAAGGTATCTCGATCCTAATATCGCTGGCGAGAATTTAACATGTTTATCATTACCTAAACTCATAGAAAGCTCCATACTACTACAAGAAGCTTGTTCCAAACCTGATCTTGTTCCATTCATGCTATGTGTCAAGTCGGAGCAACTAATCTCCGAACACTGACCTGAATTCGGAGATGTTGCAAGACTTAGAGAAAGTTCATTGCTACAATTAGATGAACTATAAGCAATATTTGATGATTGCCATCCATTCGGATCAATGTTCGCTATCGTTGAATATGACATGAATTCAGTTCCATCATTACCCTCTTGAGGTTTCATAAACTTGTTAGCATAGCTATTATTATGACCAAAAGGGTTTGAACTAGAATTATCATGCCAATTATTGAACATGTAAGGTACCATAGCTTCTAAATTATCTTGAAAATCATTGTTAACCATGAGATTTGAAGGATTTGAGGGATTTTCCACAATGGTTTTTCCTTGATGTGATGAAACAAATGAAGTAGAATCAGCAATAGTTTGATGATGATTCATGAAGCAGCTAGTGCTACCACCATCAACATGGTTATTACTACTTACATGTTGATGTTCTTGATTTTGTTCTCCAGAAAGTATTGGAATTCCATTGATAATGCTTTGGTTGTTAAGATCAAATGAATAGCAATGATGAATGAGTGGCTTTTGTGTCAGATGATGTGTGATATCTTCCATGACAGATGAAATTTGACCACTCATGTTCATTTGAGCATTGTACACATCATTCTCCATAGATGAAACAATTTAGAATATGCTACAAAAGAAGAAAAGAAAATAATCTTAGAAAAATGACTTTTTAGTACTTATTGATAACAACAACAATTTCAAAAGAAGAATGAATGAACCAACCTTTTCTCAATAAAGCATAGGAATAAGAAGCTATCAATGAGTTACCACCCTCCAAAATCAAGCAATGCTACTATATAAACTTCACATAAATCTTCAAAAACCTTTCAAATTCCAAACATTTGACAACTTCTTTGCAAGATTTGTAGTTGCCTTGTCCTTAGAGAACCTAGAAAACCACAAACCAACAAGAGAAACAAAAACATAAGCATTGTGATTATAGTATATCATTAAACTTGGTCTTAAAACTATGTTGAGCAAAAAGCATGGTAAAAAGGGTAACATGCATTGGTTTCAAGTTGCATGAACATTATCAATATTTTAATCCAAGTATCCCAAACCCCAAAAGCACATTTTTCATTTCACAGATCCCATCAAAATTTATTGCACACCCTTCATTTCTAAATTTCAAAACACACAAAAAAGCTCAAAACTTTACACTATCTCTCTCCTATATCCTATAAAAAAAATCACCTCAAGAAAAACAAAAGCATTCAAGAGAGTAAGAGAGAGAAGTTATGCACCTATCTATAATCTATGTATGCATATAGATGGAGATGAATGAGAGTGAAGAAGGTAGAAAAACCAGAAAGAAGTAAAAGAAGGAAAGAGAGAACACAGTGTATAGTGTTATGTGCAGTGGCACTCATTTCTGTTTCAGGCTTTAGAGGGCCCATCTTTTCACTCTCTCTCTGATAATTTATCTGAATCACTGCAAAAACACACTCTCTCTCTTCTGATATAGGCTATAGCAGCACAGGTTGAGATACAGAAAGAAACATTTTAGCTTTTTTAGCTAAATTTAAAACAAGTTGGTAAGTTGAAAAGAAACAAGAGTTACATAAAGGGGTAAAAGAGAAAAAGATTGGCGTGTGATGTGAAGAAGAAATATTAGACTTACATGCACTGTTGTCGTTGTGTTGTGTCATTGTATAGATAGATACATAGGGTTCTATAGGTGTGTGTACTTTTGTGAGATTAAAGTGTGTGATGTAAGGGATATATAAAATGACGCAATTTTGTGTATGATAAGTCATGTCTCCATAGTTCTGTAATTTAATGCAGCAAATCATGTGTTCAGTATTTATTCGGCGGGAACATTATACATTTCATATCACCACACACCAATTCACACTTTCACTTTTTTCATATTTTCATTCTTCCTCTGAGTGTAGCTTTTTTTTTTTTTAAAATTATTTTCCGTTTTAAAATAAGTGTTAGTTTAAGATTTTTGTACACCGATTAAAAAATATAATAATATTATAATAATAATATTGTATTTTTATAAAATTAACCCTATTGATGTGTTGAAAGTAGTGCTCAGACTAATAATTAAAGAGTATAATTGAAAAAAATAACAATCATTGTTACATTGAAAAGTGAGAATGACATTCATTTTGAAACAATTTTTTTTCTCTAAAACGACACTCATTTTGAAATGAAAGGAGTATATTTTAAAGTTTAAGATAATATTGATTGTAGTTTTATCAAAATTATTTTTAAAAGTTGTTGAATAAATTATTCAATAGTTGAATATTTGCAATTGAGTGTTGAATGAGGTGTTGAAAATGATATGGATTAGTTGGTGTTAAAAAGATTCAACGTGTTGAATGAGAAAAAGTGAGGTCACATAAATACTTTACAAAATCTTATTAGTTATTGTGATTATTTAGATTTTTAGTATATGTTTGGTTTCAATTTTATAAAAGCCAGAATCAATTCTAGAGGTGTAAAATTGATTCTGAATAATTTTGAGGTGTTTGTTTTTATCAAAAGTAGAATTGATTCCGGCTTCATAATTGATTCTACTTAAAGCTAGAATTTGTAGCTTCTGTGTTCAGAATTGATTCTGGATAATTTTTACACTGAAATTTATTATCCAACTCACTTTTACATAAATGTATCTAAACATAAATCAATTATATTAAAATCAATTCTATCAAACTAAATTCTACTAAAATCAATTATGTCCACCGTCAATCTAAACACACTCTTAGTATGCTATGAATGGTGGTAGAGTAGAGTGTTGAATTTCATTAAAAAAAAACTATTGTAGTGAGTAAAAATTAAATAAATATTAAATTATTAGTTAAAAGAAAAAGAAAATGATGTGGGGGATAAGAAGTAAAAAAATAAGATGTTTAATAATAAAATCATTCCCTAATAAAATAATTATTAGAGAGAGAAAGTTGAATAAACTTTTAAAAAGCTAAAGATATTATAGGAAAAATAATAATCATTAGTTATATATGTGTAAAAACTTAAAAAATAACAATAAAAAAACGAATGGAGTATTCATTATTAGTATCACACTTGAATATTGTATTATTGATACTTATATTTTGTTTTGTTTTTTTGTTTTGTTTTAAGTTTGTACTATTAGATTTAAATTTTGTTTGTTTAAAGAAACTTTGAAATTTTGTAAAAGGCGAATGGTTAGATATTTGTTCAATGGCCAATTAATTAAATGAGTTGTCAAATTTGATTATTTTTGTTGATATATGTGTCTTAATATGATTAAAGGACACTCTCAATACTCTTGTGTTGAAGTTTAAGATTCATAAGACGATTAGACAAGTCTAATCTTGTTATAGTCAAACCTTGTGATTTTGAACTCAAAACAATCCGACTTCCTAGTACAATACTATTGTGTGGAAGTTTAAGATCAATTTGATAAGTCTAACTTTATTCTTATAGTCAAATTTTATATCTTTATGTTAGATGAATCTGAATTCAAAATGGGTCGGGGTTAGAGTTGGTGTTATCATTATATACCTAGAAGGAAAGATTTGGAAATTCAAGTGTCGACTAGATTCTAAAATTTTCAATTAATTCGAACTGAAGGTTATGATCATGGGACTTAAGATTATGGTATGCATGGTCAAAGACTATAACCATATACAAGTCTTGGGGATTTTTAATAGGTGATCAAGCATGTTACAGAGGTATCAATGTTTGAGTCTAAACCTTCAAAGATGTTGAAAACGAAAACAATATACTATGTGTGTTTATCGATGCCATAGTCTCACATGCACGCCTAAAGATAATAGCTAAATTAATAATTTAACTCAACGAGCCGAACTCTAACATGAAGGTTATCTTATGGAAAAATGGTAAATGTGATTGATATGCAGATTAATAACTAGTCAATTACCAACAAAAACTCATGATTTTTGGTAGATTCGAGCAAAAAAACACCCAATTAAGTTACATTGAATGGTGAGATTTATAAGAGGAGTATCATTGATGTTATCCTAAAATGCATATGTAAGAAGGAAACTTCCAAAGACATGGGAAAATTTAATTGGAGTTTTTTGGAACCCATAGGATTGATCTAGTTATGAAATGGTTAATATATCATCATGGATAATATTCGTCTACCATAACTCTTGTTTTCAATTACGCATGACAACATAGCAGGATGAAGACGAATTTTACCTTCACCATACTCAAACCCGAACCTCATTTAAATATTCGTTTTCCTCCCCAAACTCAAATGAGGATAAATAATTAAACCCAAAATCATATCCAGATTGAGTTCAGTATCCCTGCTTTATCCCTTTTCCACGCATCAAAATTAAGAAAATAATTAAAGTTGAAATAGTACATTTCTTCAAATAAGCTTGCCATGCACTTTAACAAATGTTAATATGCATTGAGAATAATAAAATAAAATTATCATGAAATTTTTCAAATACAGGTTACAAATATTTTAAATAATAAAGTACAAACTAAAATGTTAATGTGTAACCAAACAATTAATATTTTAAATTATAAAAAATATTCTAAATTATCAATGGGACAAGTTCGTAAACGGGTTCGAGGTGGGTGATAGTATTCTCATTATCCGTTTTATTTTCATCTTTTAAAATTGGAGAAAACTCAAACTCAAACTCGAACCTAATCAAAATGGGGTTTCTCCCTCAAATACAAGACATGTTTTGGCGAGTACCCATGAGTATGATTTTTTGTTGTCATGTCTACTTCTAATACATAGATTATTGAGTCTATCTAAAAGATATCATTCGAGTACACCCTCTATATCATTTTATTTTTATGTCTTCCATTGAAATAGTCTAAAGAGTATGTCTAGAAGATATCATTCAAACACACCATTTATACCACTTTATTTTGTATGCTCGCATGGAAATAGTCTCAAGAGTGTGTTAGAAATATATCATATAGACACATCCTTAATACTATACTATTGCTTATGCCTCACATGAGAATAGTTTTAGGGATGCATTCAGAAGATATCATCTCGGAACACCCTTTATATATATATATATAAGTTTTCAACAACCAAGCAAATTTAAAACTATATACAATACAAAATAACTCATTTTATAAATAAAATATTTAAAACACACAAATAACTATATGAACTAAAAGACATTAAAATTCATGAAATCATTTAAATCTATTGGACGTCCCACATTATAATTTTTATATCTGACTCTTTTTCAATAACATTCCATGTGTCAAAAAAAGAGAATATCAAATAGTTGTTTCTGCTTTGACACAACCTCTTCATTCTATAAATGTTTGTGGTAACGAATATCGTCATTTAAAGTAAATAAATAAAATGATACATATATGAAAGTCATCCAATACAAATAACCAGACCGGCCATAAATAGTTTTTGGACAATGACTTCGTATAGAAAACATGTTTTGAAAAAACATGTCTTGTAAACTCAACAATAAAATTTGTCATATGCACTTTCTTCAATATGAATCATTTTAGGGAAACTCATTCACTTTTCATTAAGTGTTGAAAGAAATTTAAGAATCATATCTTATTGAATATCGTCATTTTTTATTCTTGTGCAACCTTATTTAATCTTCCCCCTGAGAAGTTATCTCCTTAATAAGATTATGACACACAAGTGAATGATTATCCCCTTACCAATTAAGGTTAAAACTACATGAAGTCTCTAGTTACCATCACTAGAAACATCTAAAATTTTGTCAATGTATTTGTGCAAAAAAACATGCATCTCCTTAATGTATTTCATTTTTGGTAAAGGCGGAAAGGATGACTGTTTGGTTTAACATTCTTTAGAGCACCATTCTTTTTTTTTCTTCCATTTTCGCATGTGATTTCATATCAATGGTTTTTTGATAAACTATGTTACACATATGCTATTTGATATGTAGGTTAGCCCATTTTCTCATCTTCATTCTTGATTGGTTTGTTTTCCAATATCGACTTAATTTTAGACCTCACATTTTTTCTTATGTGATACTGACACAATAAAGTATATGATTTGGAAATATTTTTGCAATAAAATTCACCAGTGAAGTATCGCGATCACTATCAATCACCTATGACATATTTTACGAGTCTTTCAACAGACTGTGACACATTTCTAGTGCCCATGTAACATCACCATCCTTTCACGTCTTAAACAACTTCAATTCTCATCTCCATTAAGTTCAACAGAAAATTCTATTTCTCATTTAAATTAAACTGATGTAGCATTAGGTTGCCCATTTTCAAGCCATTAAATTGGAACTCAAACATTGTAATATTTATATTGATGTAGTGCATAATGATCTTTGGGGGGGGTTGCATATTCCTTCTAACTCTGGTTATCCATACTACATTGGTTTTGTGGATGCATACACCAAATTCACATGGATTAATTTTCTAAAGCAAAATTATGAGGCAATATGTATTCTTTCAATATATTTTTTTGTTTTGTCCAAACTCAGTTTCATACCATAATCAAAGCAGTGCAATCAAATTATGGAGGTGAATTTCAGCCATTTACCAAGTATCTGACTAAATTAGGTATATCACACTAGCACGCTTGCCCTCACACATCTCATCAAAACAACAGAGTGGATAGAAAAACATGGAAACATCGTGGAAATGGCCTCACATTATTATCACATGCCTTTATGCCACTACAATTTTAGGATCATAACTTTGACACATTTATCCACTTGATTAATAGGCTTCCCTCTATAGGTCACTCAAACTATCAGTCTTTATATGTTGACTTGTACCACAAGCTTCCCAAATATGCTTCACTCAAGGTGTTTGGATGTGTCTGCTTCCCTCACACTAGACCTTACAACAAGCAAAAACTGGATTTCATAAGTCAATGCATTTCATCTCAACAAAAAGGTATAAATGTTTGAGCAAGACTAAAAGAGTTTTCATCTTCAAAGATGTCATATTTAATGAGCATTCATTTCTTTATCCCATGTTATTTTCACTTGATCCTGGTGCATCAAGAGCACAAGTCAGGACCTATGAGTTCCATTCATTTCCTTAGCTAGACACCTTTTACTTACATCATGCCTCTCATAGTGGTGCAACATATCATATTCTCTCTCCTTTGATGGTTGATGATAACATTTCCTTTATATACACATCTGGCCTCAATGAGAATTCAAGCTTACACTCAGTTATTGCACCTAATTCCTCTTTAAGTCAGACACACAATCCACCTCATGCGTCCTCACCAAATAGTGCATCTTCAGATAGTTAATTCAGTCCTAATAGTTTGGCTAATCCCTCATCCAACTTCACATAGTCATGTCTCAATTTATCCATAATTCATCTTTACCTTATATCCTTAATTTCAATGGACACCATATGTTAACAAGGGTCAAAACAAGTCACTCTAAACCTAAATCATTTCTTGAACATGTGAAGCCAACTTCTGTCAAATATGCTTTGTCACAATTCGTATGGTTTCAGGAAATGCATTTTAAGTATGATGCACTCTTAGCTAACCAAACCTAGTCCTTAACCTCTCTTTCACCTCATAGGAAATATATGGGTTGCAAGTGCATTTTTAAGATAAAGAAAAATCCTGATGGTATTGTCAATAAATACAAAGCATAACTCGTTTCCAAGGGCTATCATCAATAATTTAGATTTGATTTCAATGAAACATTTTTACCGGTTGTCAAATACACTAGTATCTGTGTCATGTTGACTTTGGCCCCCACAAACAAGTGGGAATTGCAACAAGTTGATGTAAATTATGTGTTTATGAATGGCTCTTTACAAGAGGCGATCTACATGACTCAATCTCATGGTTTGAGGTAGGATCTGTCGCTTGTATGCAAGATTCAAATGATGTTATATGGTCTTAAGCAGGCACCTCGTATGTGGTATAACAAACTCTCTCTGGCTCTTATTTATTTTGGCTTCACACACAGTAAATATGATGACTCTTTATTCACTTACTCATATTATGGTATAAGTCTTTATGCATTAGGTTATGTAGAGGACATTCTAATCAAGACTCTTCTTCCATGCTGGTCCCAATCTAATTTCGTGGAGTTCTAAGAAACAAATGCTTGTTGCAAGGTTGAGTATTGAAGTTGAATATCGTGCCTTAGCACACATTATGTCTGAGTTACTATGGCTAGAGTCTCTCCTCAAAGAACTTGGTGTAACATATTTTTCTCTTATACTTTTATGTGACAACTTTAGTACAATCCTTTTCTTACATAACCTTATTTTTCATGTTCGCATTAGATATATTGAACTTGATATTCACTTTGTACGTAAAAGAGTGATTGCAAAACAAACGAAGATATAACATGTTTCTATCTCATTTCAAGTGGCTGATACTCTTACCAAGCCACTTAGCATCGTGGCGTTTTAAGAGTTGCGCACTAAATTCAAAGTCGTGCTATTCAACCTTCCTTGAACTTACGGGAGGTTAATAGAATGTAGTGTAATATAGTAGAACAGAACAATTGAACCATAGTGTAGCATGCATGGAATTCATGTAAGTATGGCGTAGTGTAGTATGCATGATAGTCATGAATATGTGTAGCATTCATTATATGTATGAACAGGAATCAAACATGCAAGAGAAGTTATACATAGGAGCCATGATAATGTAAGAAGATAATTTAAATAAATAAATATGAAATGCAGTTCACAAACATTTTTCCATTAAATTTACGATAAAAAAAAACATAACTTAATTAAAACAAAAGTTAAGATGACCTAATATGTTAAGATCAAACTCTTCTCTAATAAATCTAAGTAGAAGATTCCACCCAATAAAGTTTGAGTAAAAAACTCAAAATTTATCGATTGGTTACTTATTAAAAGTCTTTTTAAGATTAAGAGTTACTTTCTATGCTTGATTGGGTGTAAACTTTCTTAGGAATAGTATAAAATAAGCTTTAATAGATAAAAATTTATTTTAATATTAATCAAGTAATTTTTTTTAATATAAATATGAAAAATTTATATTTATTAAAAAATTACACTAAAAAATTATGAAATTAAAATATTACAACAAATAATATGATTATACAAAATATAATGGTAAATTTGACAAACGATTTATTTAGATACACATGTGAATGTGAATTTAAATTACATTACGTAATGTTAAAATAAATTTAATGTATTAAATAATTTTAAAAAAACCAATAACATCAGTGTAAACTTTTTTAGGAATAATATAAAATAAACTTTTATAAATAAAAACTAGTGAGAGACTCGTGCAGGTGTTCCTGGACGAGTGAATTTATTTTAATATTAATCAAATAATTTTTTTTAATATACATATAAAAAATTATATTTATTAAAAAATTATAATAAAAAATTATAAAATTAAAATATTACAATAAATAATATGATTATACAAAATATAATAGCAAATTTGACAAATAATGTATTTAGATACACATGTGAATTTAAATTAAATTACATAATATTAAAATAAATTCAATGTACTAAATAATTAAAAAAAAAACTCTGTGAAATGGGTGTAAACTTTCTTAGGAATAGTATAAAATAAGCTTTTATAGATAAAAATTATAAATGAAAGCACATGTTATATAAAATCTCATAGTTTTTGTTACAATAAAGGGTCCCTCTTTTTTGAGAAAGGTAAGGTTTTGGTGTGTTTTGGCGAAGTTAACTGGTTGGGTAATAATGGAGTCATAGTATAGAACAAGACAAGCATATGTATGGACCCTTTAAAAACATTTTAGAAGATACAGGGCACTAACTCTGACCATGTTTGAAAGTCTCCCTATGCTTATACACGACAAAACCTGTTTCTGTTTTGTGGGCCTTAGCCTAAGTTGAGGTGGTAACATGTTGGAACATGCATCAATAAAACTTTGGTTGGTGAATAATGAGATTCATCATTCATATTAAAATTTACCAATTACTTTAGTTTAATTACTAAGCGGTTATAAAATAATTGATAAATGTTTTTCGCATTATTCTTAAAAAGTCTTTTGAAAACTTATTGAATTTTAGATTAGAACACTATATAATTGTAAACTCTTTTATTTCTCTTATCTTTAGATATATCATGCTGATTTATTTTGAACTTAAAAATCTAAAATGTCTTAAAATTTTGAATGTCTCAAACCATAAAAAAAAAAAAAAGTAGCGATGTTTTTCTTATATAATTACTATGACTTTCTCATGGACCTTCAATTTATCTAGAATGAAAATTTGATTTTAATAAGAAACATGTCTGATTACGATGTTGGAATAAGTGATTAAGTTTAATATACAAATCAATGATAATACATAGTCAATGTAAATTAATAATAGATATTAATAATTGAATTTGATAAAATTACATTTATATTTAGATTGACACTTTATTCAAGAAAGAAAATTCACTATTAATAGTCGGGGCAAGCAGGTCCACGGCCTCATAAAATTTCAAAATTGATAAAATAGATTTAAGAATATTGTGTCGCTAAAAGCGGTAAGAAACATGCTTTATTACCTTGATGGTTCAGGTTTCAAGTCCCATAGATTCTGGTTTTTCATAACTTTGTCTTCAAATAACTTCCAAAATCAATTGCATCATTACTTTGTTTTTTTTATGAAACAACACAACAATGGCACATAACTTTCAAGTGGACGTTTTCAGTTTATATAAATTATATTTATTTTATATTTAAAAGATCTATCATATAATAAATTCATTTGTTATTAAATTCTATATTTTTATTATTTTATGAACATAAACCAAACCGAATTGCAATTAACCAAACATAAATCAAAGTGATTTTATTTAGAAGGAGAAATAAAGTGGTAATTATAGTGTGCGATCAGGGTAGAGGATGTGGCAAAATGTTCATAGAGGAGGAACAATCTCTAGCAATACGGAGGATTGGAATAGCATATAGAACATCAAAACTCCTTCTAGAGTGAAACATTTGTTGTGGAGATTTGTCAAGATTGTTTCCCATCGAGAATAAGGCTTCGCCAACATCATCTAGATTGTTTGGGGGAATGTCCGCCTTGCAACAACCATATTGAGGATGTGTTTTTTTTTGGGTTTTTTTATGACTACTAAATGTTGGGAGGCAGCAGATTTAAATAATATTACTGAGCATCAAGTCATTCTTTATATGATGCAAAGTCGATTATTCTTGATATTTGTTGTAAGGAAGATAAGAACACATACGGTAGAGTTGCAATTATGTTAGAAGTCATATCGAAGAATAAAAATGATTTTATTTAGCATAATGAAAAAGAGGAAGGTATTAAGCTTGGTTGGCTTGCGTTTCACAAGTGGAAGGAGTAGTTTTCGGACCAACGGTCTCAGATTGGCGGCGAGGGGGAATCAACATGTTCTAGATGGAGCCCTTCATCTTCTGGATAGGTTAAATGTAACGTGGATGTTGGGTTTAACAAGAATTATGGATCTACAAACAAATGGTGGTGTATTCGAGATAACTCTGGTACCTTTGTTTTGGCAGGCGTGGCATGGAATGTCGGGAAACTTTCCGTCATAGAAGCGAAAGCTTTGGCTCTAAAAGAAGCTATTCAAAGTGTTATACCTTTGAATCTTTAGCGTGTGATATTCGAAAGCGACTCTCTTCGTGTGGTACATGCTTTACGCACCATTGATATTAGAAATTTCAAATTTTATACTATTGTTAGAGAGATTAAACCGTTATTATAAAATTTTGTCAACTTTAAGATTAAATTTATAAAGCTTCAAATGAATTTGGTTGCCATTCGTTAACGAATGCGACCAATTCATGGACTAGATATATCATTTTTCATATAATTTCTCCATGTATTGATCTATTGATTATTAAAGAAAGAAATTAGTTTTGCTTTGTTAAACAAAATAGTATATTTCTAATCTATTTTAAAGAATCGTGTAAAATAGTATATTAAAAAAATCATGTAAAATAAAAAATTATAAAAATGTTTAGCAACACTAAAAACAAAATTTAAAATGGTTTTTTATTTTAAAAAAAAATTCAAACTCAAGTATAACGGATCGATTACTTGACAAACGATTTGGTTTGAGAAAAATTTCTTATAATGGTTTGATATAATTTGAAATTCTGAATCGTTATACCAAACCAATAGTTTTGGTTCAATTCAGTTCTGCAAAAATGGTTTGGTTCGGTTCGAATGACCTTTTAATATGGTTCAGTTCGGTTCGGTTCAATTTTTTGATGAACTAAACCATAAACAGTTACCTATAGTGATCAACTTTAATAACAACTATATTGATTGTTAAATTTACATCTCAACTAAGACAAACCAACAACTATGTCAAGTTACTGAAATATAGAATGATGTACACAAAGATTCTATCCTAACCCTTATTTTGTCATTAGCGTGAAATACAAGTTACAAAGACTCAACCCTTGCACAATAATGCTAATCGTTGCGCACAAAATTCATGTCTCAAGAGTGAGACTTGATCCTCCTTATATAGAAATGTCTTTTGGGTTCTTCTCCTTTGGATATTTGATTTGATTGCCTCTAAAAAATAGCAGAATATATTGGATATGTTTTTCTCCACAAATATCTCCAACAAAAAGATATGATTTGTTTCTAATTCAAATTCAAATTTAAATCTCCTTTAAATCTGATTTGAACGTCTCTAGCTTTCAAACAAATCAACCAAACCATTGCTAAAATAACTGCAATAAAGCTGATCAAATTCTAATCAGAATTATGCACCAAACTACATCTATATGACCTACTATCAAGGCCAGATGTTTCACTGCTCACACGAAGCATCATGTTCAACACGTTGCACTAATACATCCAAATCAACTTTTTAGCTTGTCTGTGTAGATATGTTTTGTAGAGTGAGTGTTGGATAGACTAACTCAGAACCATAAATGAAATAACACTTGCCTGTTGAAGGAGACCATATGTTGCAGCACACATATCTGTGTGTTGAAACATACCAGATGTTGCATCACACATGTTGCAGCACTCACGAATAAGCCACATATAAATTAAAGAAAAACCCTGTTCTAAAGAAATTCAGGAAACTTGTGTATGGGGTGATAAAGCTCTATTTTAAAATATTTTTTCTTCATTTTTTTAGATTTTATAGGGGTTAAGATACTATTATAAGATCATGAGATATAATCTTCAAATAAAAGAGTGTTATCAATAACCTAGTTTTGTCCAGTATGTATCTAAGATAAGATTGATCATGTCTATATGAGTTTTATGGTTTCTCCCTTGGGTTGAAACAAATATGCATTTCAATTGATCTTGTTGTAGGTGATTTGGTAGAAAAAAGAATAAAATCAAGTTATAACAATAAAACATGTGAGAGGGCGGGAAAGTTTCAACACTATACAATGTTTGTAAAGGTTGAAAGTTATAATAGTGATAGCGCATAAATGAGGAAGAAATAGAGGGAGATAAATAAGAGAAATACTTAAAATAAAACTCTTAATGTGAATAAAAATGTATATGTGAGAAGGATTCGTGTAACAATGAAATGGACGGGTAGAAATATGAGGTGATAAAGTTATTTCGTCTTTGAACAAGAATATGCGTTTAAATGTAATCTCATAACAATGTCGTTATTTGGATCTTGAAGAAAGTATAATCTCTTCCTCCAAGTCAAATAAATATATAAAAAATGTTTGATTAATTTGCAATAGTTCAACTTAATAATAATGTGGAGTAGACATGTGCAAGCAAATGTTGCAATTTAGAAAAAAGTTGGAACTAATATTATTATTATGTTGGGTATTCAACTGGAGTATTTTGATATGGAAGAACTATTACTAAAGAAGGATGCAATGTGAGATTACTATCACTAAAAAAGGATGCCGATGATATAATTTTACAAAACCATCACTGCCTGTACAAGCCAATTTCAAACTAAATTTAACTATACAAACACCTATGAAACATTTGAAACCACTTGGATCATTGAAGTTTTGCTTGAATAATTCAATTTTCAGGGTTTATATACATTTGTCCTCCCTTAACCACCCTTACAATAAAACTATAAAACTAAACAAAAATAAAATGGAAATGAAAACTAGAAGTTCATTAGCTACATTATAAAGATTTTACACTTTTCATTATGTTAAAATTTAATATGTCTGAATATTTTTTATTAGTAATTTATCCAAATATAGTTAATATGACATATACATGGCATTAGTAGCACGACTAAATAATACACACATTGCATCAATAAACATATTAATTTTGATTATACTAATACTAATACGAATAATATGCATACTCGTGTGTTGAATGTACAAGAATTGAGAATATAAATATACGATACAATTGAGTTTCCATACATTAAGTGGGGAATTCTTGACCAATTATTTTGAATTAAAATTCCATGTAAGTTATGTACATTATGCTTCTAGATTGCTCTTGTATATGTTTTTGTTCAACATATAGAGGTTTTACTACATTGAAGTGCGCCTGATGATGTTGTCAATGATCTAACATATTTTACATCAACAACTTTAAAATGTTGTTCTTTACTGTAATTCGGCTTTGGCACACGTCCACCTTTTGTTACTGCAAAAGAGGCTCCATTTTCAAATGCATCTCTTACTGAATGAAATTCCCATTGGTTTCCATTTTTTTGACCGTTTCTCCATGTTACCTACATATATTATATAATTAGCAAAACATAAGTAAAAGTGAAATAATTTTATTTATTACAACTACACTAACTCAATCACGTGATTCACTTTTAGTTGAGAAAATGCATTTTCTCAATAACTAGTTGAAACCAATTTTCTAAAATCAAACTTATACCTCCTTACTCCCGACTTTTGGTGCTATGAAAAGATTAGCTTCACTTTTTAAACTAGGTCCCATACTTCCACCAATGGCATATTGCATCCATCCTAAATAAAGATTGTTGGCTACATGTGCATATCCGTGACGAATCCTGCACCATTTATTTTACCAATAAAATAATTTGAAATTGTATAATAAATTTAATTTGTATATTTAAACTTCAATACTATGTTCTTGTACAAAAATATCATAATTAAGTATTCAATTACCTAGGCATTCGTTGATTGCAATTAGGTCCAAAATGATTGTACACAACAGTAACCTTCATGTTTTTGTCTCTAATATATCCATCATCGTGACCAAGAAGCATAACCTTATCTTGTTCTCTAAACCAATTATTAGATATAGTCACGTCACTAGAACCTCGAGTGACATCAATAAGGCCATCTTCACAATCATAAAGTGTATTATGATCAATCCAAATTTTTGAAGCGGTAACCAGTCTTATTGCATCTCCATCAACGGGACCCAAATGAATTACCTTTCCATTAGGCCCCATCACCATCCCTGGGGCTTGAGCTTTGCAATGGTGAATTCGAATGCTATGAATGATTATATTGGTGGCCTAGAAATATAAAATTGTTACTAATGCATGGAACAAGATTTATACTAAAAATATCAAATTGATGAAGGAAATTTAAAAAGGAAAAAAAGTAAATATTCATCTCTAAATTTTGCTATGAAAGAATTAGATGGAATTACTTTTTTTTTAATAATTATTTATCGTACCAATTTTTTTTCCTATAATATTTATGTATTTGGTGATTACCTTGAATATCATCAAACATGCATTGTTAGCAATATGGATATTGACACCACGACCATCAATGGTAGTGAAACTATTAATGAGGAGGGGTTTCACAAGTCTAATATTCATGTCCTTTTGAAATGTGATCCATACTTTACCTTGAATTGCAGAGGCTCCGTATCTCAATGTACCAAATTTAGGGTTTATAGGGTCATCATTTGGATCAGTAACTTTATAATGTATGAGGTCTTTACCAATGTTATTTGTCATTTTTCCAACATAGCCTATAGAGCAAGAGGCTATTTGTTGCCTATGCCTCCTCCATTCAGGATTTGGCCTCCAGCAATTATCAATCATGTTCATATTCAAATTCATTAACTTGGATTGTTCGGCATGACTCAGATTTGGATTGGAAATGATAATAATGAAAACAACCAAAGCAAAATTCCATGGGACATAATTGATACTTTGGGATACCATGATGTGATATATTTATACTTGACAAATTCCAATTACAAAAGAAAACAAAAAGAGATATGAGAAATTAAAATGATTTTTGGTTTATATTGAAGATGTAGTAGTATTATGGTATGATTATATAGATAAATTATCTTCGAGTTGGTTAAATTTGTTTTGAGAAGTCAGTTAAATGAGTGTCCCGTACAAAAAAAGGTTATGAATAACAATAAATAACAAAATTTAGCAACTTCAAAATCTTAACCTCATGTTGTGATAATTATCTAAATATAGATAATCATTGAAAGTTAAATTATTAAATCTAACATATATCAACATTTTCTATAAGAACAAATAACAAACAACGAAAAATTTCATTCCTAGAATTTAACATAAACATATTTAAAATATTTTAAAAAGTTTAATAACTTGCGTGGCTTTTAGGTGACAAATATATAAGAATAAAGTAAAAAAAATATATTGAGTAAATTTGATATATATATTTTTTGTATAGGATAATTTTTTTTAATAAATATAGTATTTCTCACCGTTTCTGTTGTATTCTAATTTTTGACATAAGATTCAACTTCATATGCATCATTGCATCTATAACAAAATATAAAAACAATAGTTGTGTGTTTGCTCATTGTGTCAAGCAGGTTGAATCAGTAAAATTTCATCAGTGCAAGTCTATACCAAATTAGGGTTTTGATTGAAGAAAGTGAATCATTGACTTATAGCTCAATACATGACCTATTAGTTTGAAGCATGGTTCAAAGAATTCAAAAGTAGCATCTTGACCTAATTTTGTGGCTCAAGATATTTTCAAAGATACAATGGATTGATAGTGGAAATTTTGATTTAACTGATGAAAAGTCAACTGTCACACAAAGTCAAACTTGAACTTTTTGGTCAACATTGGAATCCAAAAGTCAAGAAACATCAAGGCATTCAAATTTGTTAACATTTATCATCAAGAATCAAGAAAATTTGAAAATTCAACAAAAAGTCAAAGTGGAGGATTTTCCAACATTTAGAAAAATTCAAGTGTTTTTGCCCTTAAAAAACCCTAATTGCACGAACAAGTTTCACCAATATCCAAGTTGATTAAAAGAAAACTTTTAACATGGAAGTTGTAGAGAATTAAAAGTTCTACAACTTTGTCATTGAGGGTTGATCTTCAACAAATTCTTAAAACAAGAGATATGAGCCCATGAAGTTGCGATTCTTTTTGTTCAACACTTGGAAAAAATACCAACCAGTTTTTGACCTAAAAGGTGACCCATTTTCTGGATAATTTTCACAATGACCAGGTTGATTTAATAAAAGTGTTCAACATGAAAGTTATATATATGGTTGCAAGCTTTCTAAAATGTCCAAGAGCATGAATTTATCTTACTTGAGTTAGAAGTTTCGGATTTATGAAGATAGATGATCAAAGTTGGATTACAAGTCGTTTTTGAGCTACCTTTATGAACAAATCTTCATGCCATGCTATGTGATCTGGTTGTTTAAGCCATAGTACCTCTAAAATTATCCAAGATCATAAGATTACACAAGCCTTCAAGTTATTGTCCAAGAAATACAAGCCATTATCCAAGAAACTTCCCATATTTAGAAGAAAGTTACCACTTTCATTTTCATAAAGCAAACTTTTTGTATAAAACTTGTCTTGAGCCTATACCTCTACTTGTTTCTGATTACAATCCACCATAAATCAAGGAAAACAAGGTCTCTTCACCCAATAACTCTTGTACTAAGCATTGGGACCATGATTTCTCAAATTTCTTCACAACTAAGTTACACAAGTTTTGTGCTTCAAACTAATCAGTTCCAAACCCTAATGTTTCCCTATAAATAGAGATCATATTTGCACTTAAAAACATCCAATTCACAACTCCAAGAACACCCTCAATTTGTCTCAAACTTTAGAGCTTTTGAAGTCCGTTTCTTCGAAACTCTCAAGCCTTGCAACATTTGGGCAAACTAACCATCTATACACCTCACAAACATCATATAGAAGTTGTCCAAACACAAGAATAACTTCTGTAACATCATCATTACCTTCTTCCAAACTCACAAACCGTTCCTTGAAAGTTGAGTTGGTTGGGGAGATTTAAACACTTTCAGCATAAAGTAAGGATTGTAATAGCTTCAGGGAGGTCCAACGAAGCTCATTCAATCACCACATTGCATATATAATAGCTAGAAGAAGCATTAGAATTTCTCCAATAGGTAAGGATTTTCAAAATGTGATATCCATATACATGCATCATTTATGTTTGATTTATGAATGAAATATGTAGATATCAATGCCCTAAAGTTAACCATGTAGTTATTTTTCATTAATTTTGCATTTGGAGTGAGAATCGTGTTTATGAAGTTTTAGGTTTTTATTTAGGACTGGGAAAGTTCGTGTTCATCTTTGAGTTATAACTTTTGAAAATAATACCATTAGATTCCTTGTGAAATTCTAAGCAAGATTGGTGTTTACACTTTTTAAAATGATTGAGAAATAAAGTTTTGCAAATTTGAAAAATGGTGACGAGGTTGATGGAACCCCCTCTAGTTCCCCACATAATTCTTAAACAATCAGAGTAAATATAATGCATAACAAGAGGGCGTCACATGATTTACTTTACAATTAAAACAATACATGCACATTGGTCATAATCATAACACATAGAAAGCTTAGCATACAACTTCTTCTCTTTCAACACAGATAACACAATCCTTAAATGTTCAGCATGATCTCCTTTACTCTTGGAATAAATCAGAATATCATCAATAAACACAACCAAAAATTGATCCAGATACTCGTGAAAAATCCTATTCATATATTCCATGAAAACACCAGGAGCATTAGTCACACCAAACGGCATTACAGTATACTCATAGTGACCATACCTTGTCCTAAAAGCAATCTTTTGAATATCCTCAGCTTTCACACAAATCTGATGATAACCGGACCTTAAATCAATCTTACTGAAAACACAAGCATCAACCAACAGATCCATAAGATCATCAATCCTTGGAAGTGTATACTTGTTCTTAATAGTCACCTTGTTCAGTTGTCTATAATCAACACACAACCTCATAGAACATTCCTTCTTCTTAACCAACAAAAAAGGTGCACCCCAAGGAGATACACTCGGACGAATAAACCTCTTTTCAAGCAAATCCTCAAGTTGATTCTTCAACTCCTTCAACTCAGAAGCAAACATCCGATACGGAGCCATCGAAACAGGACTAGTTCTAGGAACTAAATCAATCGAAAACTCCACCTCATGCTCTAGCGACAAATCAATTACATCTTCAAGAAATACCTCAGGAAAATCACAAACAACAGGCAATTTACCCATAGCTTGTTTCTCACCGAGATCCAACGATGCCAGCAAAGCAAACTACACAACACCATCTTTCAAAGATTCATCCACTTGCTTAGCAGACAAAAACAAATCATTCTCGACACCAGAATCAAGAAAGATAACCGACTTGTCAAAATAGTTGATAAAAACATGATTGTATTCCAACTAGTTCATACAAAGAATCACATCCAATTGATCTAATGGAAGACAAACTAAATCCATCCGAAAATATCTACCAAAAATACTCAACGGACAATTTAGACATGTAACAGAAGTACAAACAGAACCCATAGCAGGAGTACCAATGATCATATTTCCATGCATATTAGACAATTCAAGATTCAACCTCTTAACACAATCCGCAGAAATAAAAGAATGTGTTGCACCAGTATCAATGATAACAATCAAAGGTGTACCATTAATAAAGCATGTAACTTGGATAAGCCTATCCTCAATCAGAGTTTCAACACCAGACAATGCAAACACTTTCCCTTTCGCTTGTTCCTTCCCTGGCTTCTCAAACTTAGTACTAATATGACCTCGTTCACCATAATTTTAACAAGTCACATCCTCACTAAATCTACAATCAACAACTCTATGATCGGCCTTGCCACACCTATGGAATTTCATAACATCCTTTCCAGAATCCTTCCCACAATCATAAGCATGATGTCCTTCCACACCACACTTGTAACACTTAAGCGGAGCAAATGACCCTCCCCCATTTTACTTCTTGCCACCACTAGATTTCTTCTTATCCTCATAAGGTTTCCCACGGAATTGACCTTTTCCCTTCCTATCATTCACATTCTTGTAGTAAGAAGCACTCTCCTTACTATCCTCATCATAAATCCTACTCTTGTTCCCTAAATAAGCAAAACGAGTAATCTGTTGATACCCAATAACCTTCTTGATATCAGGTCTCAAACCATTCATAGACTTCAGACACTTATATCTCTCAACATTCATAGTAATGTAATGAGGACAATACTTAATCAGCTCTTGATATCTTACAGCATACTCAACCACGGTTCCATTACCTTGCTTCAACTCAAGAAATTCCACCTCTTTCTTCCCACATCAATCTTCTGGAAAATAACTCTCCAAAAATGCATCACGAAAAAGAGCCCAAGAAACTTCAACACCTTCCTCATCAAATCTCTGAACAGTGTTGCTCCACCAATCTTCAGCTTCTTTCTCTAGCATATGAGTACCAAACTGCTCCTTCTGCGCATCAGTACAATTAATAACTCTGAAGATTTTCTCAATTTCTTTAAGCCATGCTTGAGCCTTGTCAGGTTCATTCTCACCCTCAAAGATAGGAGGATTTTTCCTTTGAAACTTTCCCAAAGCACGAAAGTCATCTTCCTCAGCTCGGTGTCCAGCATTCGCCTGTGGAATCTGCCCAAGAGATCCAACCAACAATCTCAAAGCCTCAGCAATAACATCATAATTCCTTCCTGCAACCATCTTCTTAAGACATCCAACAATAGACAATAGCATTGATCGTGTCAGATACACAAATCAAATACAACATGAGTTAAATCAATTAATAACCTGGCCAAATCTGACCGACCATTGCTCTGATACCATAATGTAACACCCCCTCTAATTCCCCACATAATTATTAAACAATCAGAGTAAATAGAATGCATAACAAGAGGGCGTCACATGATTTACTTTACAATTAAAACAATACATGCACATTGGTCATAATCATAACACATATTTGAATCTCATGCTTTAAAACAAATCATGCATTTCACAGCGGATTAGTTCTTATTCATAGATACTATCAATGATGACATCCCATACTATAATCATTGGATGAAAAAGCGATGAATCCATAACATACTCAAGTCATCAGAATTCATACATCGGCACCAAGGTCACATCAGCATAGTATCTCAATCATACAAATTAAAATAGATGAGAATACATAACAAATCTCATCAAAGCAGAAATCCAGATAAATCCCGTGTTACATGACCAGAGCAATGACTAGACTGCCCAGTAAAGGATAAACTAGCTAGACTTCTCAACTAGTCTCATGCAAAGCACCGCTATCCTCAGAATCTGCACGTTACCCACGTAGAGGCAACATCATAACAGAAGGGTGAGAATTCACATCATTATTCAAAAGTATATATTGGAAATAATGAAGAAACTGTATCTATTCATGAATTCCACACACTTCAAGTGATATTTCATGATAACATGATCATACAAAAATTACAAGTATAATATGTTCATACATAGCATAATTATCACCCATTCAAATAATCCAATTAATCCATATGATTAGACATCACAATTTCATTTCACACATTGCATATTCAATAACGACTCATGTGACAACAATGAAATGTGACTCAATATGCACGTGGTACCAAGTTTTTGGGAACATTTCGTTAACCCTGGTCCCGATTCACTCATAGAATCCAGACCATTACTTCTGATCCGGACAAGACCAAAAGCCTCCGCTACTTATTCCCAATAAAATCGAGCCAAATGTGAACCCAATGTTTCACCGCTACTTAGCCATGATGGATAGAGCCAATTTGTGAACCCACAGTTTCACCGCTACTTATCCACACAAGGATCAAGCCAAATGTATGCATGTGCAACTCACCAAGACGACATATGCAAATTAAGATTATTCATAAAACCTCAATTATCCAAGCATATCATCACAATTTATCTCATGTGAATTATACATCAATTGAACAATATTATATTTCAATAACAAGATCATCACATGTATCTTATTCATATCATCACACATAACAAATAACATTATGATATATCATTCCACCAATGTTATTCAACATATTATATCAAATAAGTTTAGCACATACTATACTCAAGTAATCAAACATACATTGAAATAGTATTCAAAACCAATCTAAAACACATTCAATCACAATTGGATCAATTAATCACATATATGAAATACTAAAATAAATATAATCATATAAGATTCTATGTCAAAAGATCCTAAAAATATTATTTTTCATTCCAGGTTACACTAAGCCCGACCTATTGCGCTAAGCGCACCTTGCTGAACAAACAACCCCAAAAGTCAGAACATTTCGCGCTAAGGGGACTCCTCCTCGCGCTAAGCGCGGCCTGTGATTCTGCACTTTTTCTACTACGAACCAGCTTCATTCTCCCACGAAATTACCACATAAAGCCCATTCCAATCAACCAAATAACATCATTAAAGGGTATCCTAACATGTTTCTAGTCAGGGGTCATCATTCTAAGTTGAAAAACACAATTTCCCTTCAAACCCTAACATTCAAAGACTCTAGAAATTGAAATTAAATAACCTAGCATGTTCCTAATCATTATCCACAACATACAATCAAACAATAACATGGATTCTGCACCCTTACCTGTTGAAGATTCCTCTTCTAGGGTTTCCTCTTCACTTTTCCTCTTTCTCCTTTTCTCTTATCTTCTTTCTCTTCTTTCTCCAAATGAAAATTTTAATTATGATTCCCTTCTAATCCTTACTAACTAGTATTGTCTTAATGGGCTTAATACTTAACACCTTTCTATTACTTCCATTCTCATAAATAGGCCCAATACTAAATAACCATAATTCTACTCACAAAACACAATTATTTAAATAACACACCTATTCCACTAATTCACATTTAAATTAAAACACCTAATTACGTTAATTATCACCTAATATATTATATAATAATAATAATAATTAATAATTAGCTATTTAAAATCGGGATGTTACATGAGGAAGAAGATGAAGTTCATCTTCAAATTTTCGTAAAACGTTCTATTTTATATTTAGTGGTTATTGTTTTATAACTGGATGAAACAATCACCCCAGTGGTAGAAACGCACACACTCATGTCACATATAACTTTAAGGGCGAGGGTTTAAACCGAAGTGAACTCCCCTTTTGCACATTTTTTTATTTTGTGATTTTTAAACTTGTTTTCAAATATATTTTAATAAGGGCGTGTTTTTATTACCATGGGCGTGTGGCCTAGTGGTAAGCAATTTGAGTTGTCACTCTAAATGCGTGGGTTCAACCTCTTTGGCGAACAAAACTATTTTTTTATCACTATTTTCTCTTGTTTTTTTTTATGAAACTTCAACAAATTTTTTAACCTATCAAAACAATTTCTTTTGAGTTGGTTTTTTGTACACTACTTATTTATCTACCCTATTTTATTAATATAAGAAAATATCCTAAAAAATATTAATTATTTAAGAATTTTTTAATTAAATCAAAACTACTCCTTTTTAGTTGTTTTAAAAACCTTTTGTGGTTTCTTTGTTAAATATTTCACTTAAAACATTTTTTAAAATGATCATACCGTGTCTCTAAAAAACGTTGTTTGGTAACATAACCCTTTTACATATTAACACCATTAAAAAACTTTGGTTTAATTAGGTTTTGGACTTAACTATTTGATAAATCATAACATGTTCAAAACCCTAGAAAAGGCTTCACACACCTTAGGTTTCCTTTGGTTGCTTACCCATGTGTCTTAAGTTCACTTTTCATTGAGGATGTATTTCCTTCATAAACTCCCACTAACCCTAGGTAATACCATGTTTTTTCTTACTTGTTTATTCCACCTTTTATCATAACTTTTACTTTAATAAGCATGTTAATTTTCCCCTTTATGTTTAAATACTTGTGATGTGTATGTTTGCTACCATGTTTAGTAATTAAAGTACTTTGTTAAACTTATGCCCTAAATCCAAGGAAAAAGATAATATTATTGATTTTATAGTCATATGCATGTGCATTTCCCTTTGTATAAAACCTTGTGAATATCCACCCTACGTACCCTCATGTACTTTAGGAACCTTTTTGTATTAAAACCATAGAAATCAATTTTCAAATTATCACCTCTTTCATATAAAAACCTTGACTTTGTGTCATTTCATTTTCCAAACTTTCTTTAATCAAATGCTTCAATATACTTAAGCATATCAAAACAATTTCAAAAGACTAAAAGTCACTTATTCTCACCCAAATCTTTTTGATACTTGAATTTTTCAATTAAAAACCTTTCTCAAAGAGATTAGATGTTGAATCATCTTAATAGTTGAGATATGATTCTCCTACCCCTATAGTAATTGTTAAAGTAAATGTGATTCTTTCCACATGAAGACGTTAGTTGAAAACTTGTTGATATTTATCCAAGTTAGTAGCCCTTCATTCATGATGATGCAAGATCAATCTTCTAATACTTGTGGTGGTAATAGTTGAGCTTTCTCTCTTAAAGATGATTAAATATCTTTTTCTTCTAAAATCAATCACAACAAACCCTTTTGTTATTTTTTACGATGAACTACGAGGTTTTGATCCTTAATTGGTACGTAGGTATAAGACCATTCCTTTCCAAACGAAAATATAAATAAAATATATTTTCTCTTCCATATCCACACTCATTTAAACAAGCAAACAAATTTTAAAAAAACAAATAATATAAAAGGTTCGTGTAGAGTACTACAGATACATAGGGTGCTAATATAATTCCTTTGTATAAACTGACCCCCGTACCTTAGATATCTTCCTTATGCTTTGCTTTTAGTCTTTAATTCTTGCATTGCATGTTTAAAAAATAGGATTTTGATATTTTCCATTTTCCTAGGAAACAATAAAGTTCGGTGGTGACTTCTTAATTCATTGTGCGTTAAGTTCGCTTGGTTTCCTCAATTTTTCACCGTGACAGTTAACTATCTTTCTTTTTGAAGTTGTCAAAGGGGGAGAAGCATATGCGAGACAGAGATAGGAAGCACAACTTTAGGGGGAGCCTTCAATAGATACAAGAAATACACCGTCGCAAGTTTTAGGATCACCAAAAAGGGGGAGTTTGTGAGTACAACTTTGCTATAAGGTGTTTTGCATAATGTCAAAATTGAAAAAAGGTGATACTTCTGTACAATGGATGGTATATCTATTTCTTGTGGAACTCCTCTACATTATAGGTCTTAGGAATAATTAAAAAGCCTTTTTGATCATACCTGATCAGAAGGTGACTTGGCCCAATCTGCAACGGTGGTCCAAAGTGAAAGAGGGGGGGTACCTGCAAGATACTCCGATGCCAAAGTAAGCAAAAGGCAGAGAGAAGCAAGCAAGTGAGAAGAGAGTAGAGAATGAGAAACTTGACCCTCTCAAGTGAGAGGGTATTTATAGCCCCCAGCGTTGGGCCAAGATCCGATTAGTGGGCAAAATCCAAGCCCACTAGCGGATTGCTAGGGCTTGCGTGTGCATGGAGGCCAGCACGTGGCCTCCTCCCTAGATTGTCGCCCAGGAAATCCAGGTTTGTTCCAAAGTTCCTGGAGGACGTGTGACGGTTGAGGCGATCCAGTAAAAGGGTCCGATATTCTCGGGGGGCACGTGGCAGTCAAAGACCGTTGGCCACGCGGCCCCCGCGTGGACGCACTAAGCCATTTTCCAAGGGCAATTGGGCCCTTATTCAATTGGGCCTAGAGCATGGGCCAGTCCAGAACAGGAGCCCCCCAAGTCTTTGCTCTAATGGAGTAATGACTTTGAGCTGGACAGGTCCTCGACGGAGTCTGACGACGATAATTGTCCGGGATGACATGGTGGTCGTTTCGGCGGGCATTCTTGAGTTATTAAACTCGGGGACGTCCGCGTAAAAAGGGCAGGGCGCGAGATTATCAGATCAAGTTGCCCGGTCCTCGAGGAATGGCTCCTAGGCCAAGCGTGGTGTCAGGTTGCCTGGTACTCGAGGAATGGGACCTAGGTCGAGAGTGGTGTCAGTTGGATGCCATCTGTCGCCTTGAGATGGGGTGTTTGGCGCCTAAAAGGTGTGACCTTTTGTATGCCCAAGAAGTTTGGTTATAAAAAGGACCTTTTAGGGTTTCATTTGTTTATTCTCCTCCAATTCTCCAAATTCTGCCAGAGACTCTCGAGCGCGAAATCTTTCAAAACGTCACATCTCCAACTCTCAACATGTCTTCGACCCCAAATGCAGGTAAACATCCCTAATTCTTTGATAATCTCCTTTCAATTTTACGTTTTAGGATGAATTTAGGGTTTGATTTTCATGAATATCGCGGGGAGGAGATTAAATTTAGCAGGGAGACACTTGCACATAGCGGGGAGAGAGTTGAATATTACGGGCAGAGATTAGGATGATACGGGTAGAAACTTGAATAACACGGGCAGAAATTTGAATACCACGAGCAGGAACTTGAATACCACGAGCAGAAACTTGAACCTCGCGGGGAGATCGTTGAATATTACGGGGAATCGTATCGATATTACGGGGAGACTTCGATGATTAGTTGATAAGTTTGAGTACGTTGGAGGGAATGTAATCTGCGCGGGATCCTCGAGAGAGACCAACATCTGATCGTTGTTGCTCGTGCTTCCGGGCCCCTCGCCGTGTCACTTGAGTCGTGGTGGAGGGGTGGATTTGATATCCTGGAATTCACTTTTCTTTCGCTGCTTTTCAGGTGTCGGGGACCAGACTCGCGGCGACGAGAGTACAGGAGGACCTCGACGGATAAGATTGGCGGCGGACCTCTCCTGGGTCGCGCCCGAGCCAAGGGACTTCCGCTCAGATTTTTCCACTGAATCCTCCAGTGCGTTCAACCGAATAGAAGTCTTGGACGAGGGTTTTGAACCTTCCTGGGTCGTGCAAATCCCCGGGCCAGGCAGGAGGATATGCTCGTCGTACACTTCTACCAGGTTCCCAATGTACGAGTTTGCATTCCGGGAAGCGGGCTTCCGCATGCCCTTCACCGGGTTTCAAACGGGGGTTTTCACGTGGTTGGATCTCGCCCCATCACAACTCCATCCAAATGCCCTGGCCTTCATGCGGGCATTCGAGCTCGTGTGCCGCTATCTGGACATAGGCGCCACTCTTCCCCTCTTCTTCCGTATCTTCCATCTACAGCGGCAGATGGTCGGGGATAAGTGTGCCTGGGTGTCGTTCAAACAGTCGGGCAAGCTCTTCAGGCCGTACTTGGACTCTGTCCGAGACTTTAAGAAACGGTTCTATGTGGTAAAGCCCGTCACCAGAGAAGCCGAGGACACCCTGTTCGAGCGTACCGTGGAAGTCAACGAGGACGGAAAGGAGGTGGAAAAAATATGGGCGAAGTTTCCCCTCGAATGGGATAGGAAACACTATGAACGGGGGCCGGATTTCTATTCCGTGAAGCCCGAGAAGCTGGACAGGGACGACCAACTCTCTTACGAGAGGTTGGAAAACTTTGTGAAGAGCTTTAGGTCGGCGATCTGCGTCGACCGGGAAGGGAATGTGCTCTTTGACTCCAACCGGGAGATCGAGATTGCCCGGCGGTACATCAACACTAAGGCCATGTTAGATTGCAAGTCCGACGAGGACGCACTGAGGCTCTTAGGTATTTATTTGGAAATATAAAAGGGGAGTTGCCCGTGTATTGGCGTGTGCTAACGTGTTTTCTTCGTTTGTTTTGCAGATAAAATGGCAGCCATGGAGGAGCGCATGCTCAAGCTGCGACCTAAGGGTCCCCGTGTGACCGCCAAAGATCGAGTTGTTGATCTTCAACGGCAGGCGCGGGAAGATTCTCAGCCCGCCGTCAACACCCCTTCTCCGGCTTCATCCCCCGACCAACCACTCAAGAGGCGAAGAGTTGAACGTTTCGAGCAGGGAGCGCAGGGGACTTCGGTTTCAACCGGGGATGCTCTTGTATTGCCTCCATGCTTTGCTCAGAGGCAACTCTTTGAGGGGAAACCCCCGGTGGTCCAGGTGGGGGAGAGGGAGATGATCTTGGGGCTCGACCCGAAGGTGCGGGGAGAGGGCCTGAATGCTGATGTATTCGCGGTCATCCGGATGCTCGAGACCTCGTTGACTCTCAACGACGAGGTGGCCAACTCCCGCGCTCAAGCCTCCAAAGCCAACGATCGGGCTGCTGCCCTGAAGCTCGAGAATATGGCGCATTGAAATGAATTGTAGAAGCTCCGGGGTCTGGATGCTAGGTAAAATGCACTGGCAGCAGAGCTAAGGGAGATGACGGCAAAGCACGGGCCACTGGTCGAGGAGAAGGACAAGCTGGAGGCCGAGGTCAAATTGCTGAGGGAGTGAACGGCTCCTGCTGAGGATGAATCTGCTGAGGAGCAGACGCTTCTCTCCCAGGCAGATTTGATTGGCCGGGTGAGGATCCTTGAGGAGGACACCGTGGAGGCGCTGTCGTTTGGATTTGATCGGGCCCTTCAGCAGGTGCAGATAGTGAACCCCGGGGTGGAGCTGGTGACTTCTGGGATCGGCCCCTTCCACCGCGTGGTCGACGGGGAGATCGTGGCTCCTGATGCTTGATTTGTAATTGTTTGGGCCTGCGAGATTGTTATCTTTGGCATGCGTGCCCCTATGTTATTAATCTTCGTACACTGGGCTGGTGCCCGTCTTTTTTGGATATTTGTAATTTGGGTCTAGTGCCCGTGAATGTTTTGTTGGCCGTTGTCGGCCATGTATTTATAAATGCTTTATGATAATTGTGTTGTTTATTGTTATATATGTCCGTTTATATAGAGATGCTCGACCTTGTTGTTCCTAGCTCGTATGCTAGGCTTGGAGTCTTGAGGCCTCCGGGCGAGGATGTGGTCGTGTTAAGAGACCACATACTCGAGGCGTGGACTGTCCGTCGCGAGCCAGACATCTTGCCAAAGGTGCATGAAAAAAAACCCGCGGATCTCGATCGAGGATTCCGCATCGAACGGGGTCCTTACTCATTGTAGTCGAGTAGATCCCCCGCATATAAGCGGCTTGGGACGCGTACGAGCACTATTCCGCGACCCAAGGCTGAGCTAAATCTCCGTGGAGGGGATTGACGGCCACTAAGTGCTGATCATGTGGCCATTCTGGCTCAGCTGTAATATTGTTTGAGCTTTGTAGCATTCCAAGGTCGAGGGAGTTGTACTCCATTTAGATTTTCTAGGTAATAAGCTCCTGTGCCCGTCTTTGCTCGGACGCGATATGGTCCTTCCCAGTTGGCGGCCAACTTTCCTTCGCGAGATTCCTTTTGGTTCCTGCGGAGGACCAAGCTGCCGACTTCGAACTCGCGTTTTATGAACTTTTGGTCGTGGCGAAACGTGATCTACTGTTTTAAACGGGCTTCTCGTAATGCTGCGCCTTCGCGAATCTCGTCGACTAAATCCAGCTCCTCGCACAATGCCTCGTCGTTTGTTTCCTCCTCCAGGGGAAATTCGGCACGTCTCGATGGTTCTCGGATCTCGACGGGGATGACCGCCTCTGTTCCGTATGTTAACCGAAACGGGGATTCCCCCGTGGTTGAATGGGGAGTCGTTCGATAAGCCCATAGCACGCTGTGCAATTCTTCTACCCACCTATTCTTGGCTTCCCCAAGTCTCCGCCTGAGTCCTCGTAATAAGACCCTGTTCGCGGCTTCTGCTTGGCCGTTGGTATGGGGATGCTCGACAGACGTGAAGTGGTGCTTGGTGCCTAGCCGTGCTACAAAATTGTGGAAGCTTTGATCGGTGAACTGCGTCCCATTGTCTGTGACGAGGGCCTGTGGAATACCGAAGCGGGCAAGGACGTTTCGTTTGTAAAAATGAAGGATGTTGAAGGAGGTGATTTTGGCGAGTGCCTCGGCCTCTATCCATTTTGTGACGTAGTCTACGGCCACAATGAGGTACTTGTTTTGGTAAGAGCCTTGCGTGAAAGGGCCGAGTATATCCATCCCCCACCAGCTGAAAGGCCACGGGGATGTGAGCGTCGTGAGCTCGTGAGGTGGCGCGATGTGCATGTCGGCGTGGCGTTGACACTTGTCGCATTTTTTGACGTGTTCTTTGGCGTCCCTTTGCATGGTGGGCCAATAATAGCCGGCGCGCAATGCTTTGCGGGCAAGAGACCGGCCTCCCAGGTGTTGGGCGTTAATTCCTTCGTGGATTTCATGAAGGATGTCGGGCACCTTGGACTCCTCGACGCACTTGAGGAGGGGAATGAAGAAGCCTCGCCGATACAAACGTTGCTCGAGGACGACGTAAGAGCATGCACGATGTTTGGTGGCGGCGGCTTCCAACTTGTCAGTGGGTAACTCCCCGCGAGTGAGGTAGTTAAACACGGGGGTCATCCAGCAGTCTGCATCACCGATTGCATTTATGTCGAGTGTCGCCGTGGACCTTTCGATGCTCGGTTGGGTGAGCGTCTCTTGTATCACCGATCTGTTTCCTCCTTTTTTCTTTGTGCTCGCGAGCTTGGATAAGATGTCTGCCCGGGTGTTTTGTTCTCGGGGGACATGCTTAACCGCTATTCGGTCGAAGCCTCTCAGTTTTTCCTTTACAAGGTTAAGGTATTCGATGAGGCAGTCGTTTTTAGTCTGACACTCCCCGAGCACTTGCGATGCGACGAGTTAAGAGTCAGTGAATATTTGAACATCCCGTGCGCCTATGTCTTTGGCCAGACGCAGTCCTGCGAGCAGAGCTTCGTACTCTGCTTAATTGTTGGACGTGGGGAATGCCAAAGTTAAAGAGTGCTCGATGACTATGCCTTCCTCGTTTTCAAGGAGGACGCCGACACCACTCCTCATCGAACTGGAGGCTTCGTCGACGTGCAGGTCCACCTGTTGCCCGTATCATATACTTGTTCGTGCGCGGTCATTTCGGCGATAAAATCTGCTAGCGCTTGTGCTTTCAGGGCTTTTCGTCCCTCATATTGAATGTCGAATTCGGAAAGTTCGAGGGACTACCTGAGCATCCGTCCGGCCATGTCCGGGCGAGCGAGGAGCTGCTTAATGGGTTGCTCCGTGCGCACGACGATCACGTGGGCGAGGAAATAGTATCGCAGTCTCCTCGCGGTGATGACGAGGGCGAGTGCAACTTTTTCGATTTGCTGGTACCTTGTCTCTGGCCCTTGCAGAGCTTTGCTCGTGAAGTAGACGGGTTTTTGCCCGTCTTCTGTTTCACGTATGAGTACTGCGCTCACTGCTTCATTGGATACGGCTAAGTACAGATATAGGGTTTCCCCGACCTGTGGCCGTGAGAGCACCGGTGGTTGCGAAAGTGCTCGTTTGAGGTGCAGGAGAGCTTGCTCGCACTCCTCGTTCAACTCGAAGGTCGGCCCTTTTCTCAATAATTTGAAAAATGGGAGTGCATGTTGCGCCGACCTCGCTACGAAACGGGACAAAGAGGTTAGCATGCCGTTCAAGACTTGAATGGACTTCTTGGATCTGGGCGTGGGCAGCTCGGAGAACGCCCGACATTTGTCGGGGTTGGCTTCAATCCCTCGTTCTGTTAGATAGAACCCGAGGAACTTGCCGGCCTTGACTCCGAACGTGCACTTCTCCGGGTTGAAGCGCATTCGGTGCCTCCGAGCTTTGTCGAATACCCTCTTCAGACGCGAAGCGTGATTGTCCTCGGCTTGGGATTTCACGATCATGTCGTCCATGTATACCTCGAGCATGTCGCCGATTTCGTTCTGAAATACCTTGTTCATCATTCGCTGGTAGGTTACTCCGGCATTCTTCAGTCCGAAGGGCATTACGTTGTAGTAATAGTTCCCCGACTCCGTCATGAAGGTCGTGCACGTCCTGTCGGCCATATCCATGGGGATCTGGTTGTAACCTGAAATTGATTCAAGTCATTAAAAACCAGTTTATGCATATTTTTTACTGCATGTGTCGATACATCAATTTTTTAGGTCGACACATATAACTCATTTTTAAAGCATGTAGCTTCTATAAGTCTCGACTCATGCATCATATAGGTTGACAATTACTGAAAAAATATTATATTTACAAAAATTCTTATTTTATGTGTCGACACATAAGTGTTTCAGGTCGTCACATTTGTTATCATTTAAAAGCCTGTAGCCTCTGACTTGGTTAGGTCGACACATAACATTAGTTCAGGTCGACACATACAACTTGAAAACAACGTATGTGTCGACACAAACGTATTTTAGGTAGAAACAAACTATTTGATTTGGCCAAATCTTCAATTCTTTTTTATTTCGAATTTGTCCTTATTGCCCTAAATATCCCAAAACTATAAATACTCATTCATGCATCATTCATAACATGATGATACTATAAAATTAGCCTACATTTGCTCTTCTTCTTCAATCTCTAATTTATGCATACACATTAGCATTACATTGTGATGATGTTCCATTGGGGTTCCATCTAAACGAGGATTGAGATTTTCTAATTAGAGTTTGGGTTGAGATTTGTATGGGGTATTTATCCGGAAAAATCGCGAGTTTGTCCTCCAACATCATAGGTTGATTGGGGTTTTTTATGCAAGATTGTTCGAGAAGGAAAATTCCATGTGAATCACCTATGAGTGTTTAAAATATTTGCAAGGAACCTTAGAGTGTTTGAAATCTTTTCAAGGAAGTAGCAAGTATTAGAAGATAGAATTGAAGATCTTGTGTTGATAGAGTGCAATCAGATTTACTAGAGTGAAATCCCCTAGTTTGTTTGAAATATTTGCAAGGATCATTGGAGTGTTTGAAATATTTGCAAAGAAGTAGCTTAAGCAGCGAATAGGTTGCATCTACCGTCTTGGTCTTGATTTTGCTCAAGATCAAAGAGGAGAAAGGGTATATCAACATCAATCTTAAAGTTTGTATAGTTGCTCTGAACTCTTCTTATGTATTAACAATTTTGCATAGTACATAATCCTAATTCTTTTGGAACTAGGCGCAGACGTACCCACATGCAAGGACGATAGTGGGGAATTATGAAGACAAATTCCTCGGGTCACTTTTACTTTTCCGCTTTTACTTGCTTTGATATTCATCAATCAGTTTAAGAAATAACATTGTGTTAGCAATTGAATTGTAAGAATTTTCCTTACTAATTTTGATTTTGAATTAGGTGTGGATATAGCTTATAATCATTTTGATAATAAGTTGTCTTGTATATCAACACTGTAACACCCCAATTCTACCAAAAGTTTTATATGCAAAAATCAGAGTAAATTTAAAATTTCATAAATTAAATACTGAGGCGTTACACCATCAAAAACAACTCACTTTAAAACAGTTTATTTTAAAGTATAAATTTCGGATACATAGCATCGCAGGAAAACATAAAATGATTTATAAAAATCAAAACATCTCTTTTATTAAACTTCCTCATCAAAATCATGTTTTTATAAATTGTGGTTCTTATTCACAAAGGGAATAATAATAAAACAACAACAACAAGACGACATAAATAATTCCCCCGAGTGCTACGTATCAGAGCGACACCGACTCGACTAACAGCAGCTATAGACTCCGTCTTCAAAACCTGCACGTTACCAATATATAGGTAACGGCGAAACAGGTAAAGGGTGAGATACTCCAAAACATATAATTAAGGCATGATAAAATATATACACATATATAGTTTCGGAATTATAAAGGGTATGGATTAACAAGTGTAATTCCAACACATAAACAAAACTTACTTACTTTACTCGCCATCCTAATGTGTATAATCTACACTATCTCACCATAACCTCCTCGGCATAAAACGTCGCAACAACACATAACCCTCCGTCACCAAGAAATCGTCACGAGCTAATACATCGCTAATTAACACGGTAGCCTTAAACAACAACATCAACCAACAACATTAAATAATGCTAGTAATATAAGCAACATAGCAAATCATCATAAATTGGCTAAAGCCCATCTTCGCTTTTGGCATAAAGCCCATCTTCGCTTTTGGCACAAAGCCCATCATCACAACATCATCACATCATATATCATCGCAATTCAATATCATCCATCAATCAACAAAAAGCCAACGCCAAACAACTCAAACATAAACATAACCGACTCCATGAGACACGACTATGTTATGCATGTGGTACCCATCGCTTTGTCCGTAATTAGGGACACTTGGCATAAAGCCGATCTTCGCTCGGCATAAAAGCCATCATCGCTTGGCATAAAAGCCCTCTTCGCTTATGAAATGTATGTGACTCGACAATAAAACAACACAACACAAAAACAACATCATCGCTCAACCAAATTGGCATAAAGCCCACATCGCCATAATTTATCCAAAACAAGATAAATATATCATCGCATCATAATTGCATTATGCCAACATCATTAATAAATTCACCTAAAGTCATGCATTCACAAATCGGAAGCATTTATTAACAACATCAATTTAATCGTCACATCATCATGTACAAAACATATATCATCGCATTGCATATCAACAAGTATTCATTAATAAATACACCGTCGCAAATCTTACGTTTATTCACACCGCATTATTATTAATTAATTCACTAACTTCCAAAAATGGGAAAATAGTCAAACACCTAAAATCGTCGCGAAAGCCATTCCTAATAACCGGTATTAATCATAATCGTCGACGTCGAAATCGGATTGTCCATACGTGCCTTAAATCTACTAAAACACCGTCCGATTCAATTGTACCGTAAATTGGCCTATTTCGGGTCGTCTCGTAAAAACTCGTAATTTCCAAAAACTAATCTCACCACTACGTTCTACACGTCGAACTTAGCTAGCATGTCAATTTTCGTTGAATTCGGAGCATTTTGCTCCGTCGCCGAATTTACCGGAATCGGAAAATCGGAACATCATCGGGTTCTAAATTTAATCAGCTATCTTACCCCCTAATTATATTTTATTGGTATAAGCTATGGTAGCATGGAAAATGAAGAAAACCAAAAAGAACAGAACCATGATCTGCAGGGAAATTATGCAGGTGAAAATTTGACAGAAAAACAAAATGCTATAAGGTAGTGATATAGTGGTGCAACATTATAATCCAATCTTAAACTTATACATAAATGAAACACAAGATTCTTTTAATAAACTTCCATGCATTGGTACTGTATGTACTTCAACATAGGTCCAACTAAAAATGACGTACATAAAGAAAATAATAATGGAGCAAGTGGAAAAAAATAAGCACAATTGACATATTTGAATTTTCTTTTTTCTTTTTAAAAAATATAATACCAGTAGCACAGAACCCCTGTACCATGGAATACACAAACAATGCTCACATAAGTATCTCATTTCCACGTTACCATTTCTCTCTGCGTTTATATTGTATCACTATTTTTCTTTTTTTTTCTTTTTTTTAACTTTTACTATTTTGTTTTGTTTTCTATTTCCATTTCATTTTATATTTTCATTTCTATTTTCATTTAACCCAATAATAATCCAACCACAACAACAACTATACTTCAAAATCAACTCCTCTATTCTCTATCAAAATCACCCAACAACACTCACAAATCTTAAAGTTCAATTTATCCCAAATCAAAAATATACCAATCAAACTCTAATTATAAGAATTGGAAGATCAAACCATCAACACCCAACTCCTCTAAACATTTCAACAATCAACCAACAAAATCATAAAACTCTACTATCAAATTTTCCCCCAAATCCAACATATATCATCAAACCCTAACTATAATGAGATGGAGGAAATCAAACCCCTTACCTCTAGTTTGGTTGATCCATGATGATGCTCCAAAGCTCAACCTCAAGCTTCCTCTCTTGCTCAAGATCTCCCTCATCATCCCCTCTTGTTCTTCTTCTCCCAAAACCCTTCTTTTCCTCTCTAGTTTCTATTTTTGGTTTAGTGTTCACAATGGAAGGAAAAGGAGAAGAAAAATGGTTTTTATAACTTATTTTCTTACTAGCTTCCAAATTCTCATGTTTGGTTTTTGGTATGTTAGGTTGGAAAGAAAAACAAGGAAAGTGTTTGGATGGAAAGAAAATGAGGAAATTGGTTTTATAATAACCTTACTAATAAACTAAGGTGTAAACCCAATTAATCCTCACACTCTTAATTAATTAATATAATCAATTCAATCAATTAAAATAATTCCGATGAATTAAATATCGGATCTGAATAATATTTTACCGGACCGAACGGAACGTCGCTAGATAAATTAATAGATATATTAATTAATATAATTATTTTCGTCGCCAAATAAATATTGATCGGTAATTCGAAAATATTAATATAGTATATTATTAATTAAAACAGGGCGTTACAAACACCACACAAGGAAATATTCTGAAATTCACTTGCACGCCAAGTGTTTGATAAAACGATCATGTTAGTTGTTTGATTAGTTGGCATGAGAAATAGTATTACAAAATAATTTGTTTAAAACAATAAATAAGTTTGTTATTGTGTTGAGTAAATTAATCAAGTATCACACCTTATTCCATAGTCTACTCTATCTTTGATTTGCATATCCGAGTTTCTGATAACTTCCATTTAGACGACTTATCCAAAATATTGCTTCCGCGTAAAATGTTTCAAAAATAGTTTTAAAATCTAGATTTATGTCTAGAATTTTTTTGGGTATCTATTTACACCCCCTGTAGATACGTCTTTGTCGTCTAACAAGAATCTCTTACGTGAGTTGGAATAATGTGTGTAAATTAAAGGAAGATGGTGTATTAGGAATTAAGGAGGTGGCATGATTTTATAGGGCATTATTCTGCAAGTGGATGAGGAGATTTACGAAGAAGAGGCCATTTGGGTGAGAATTCTATAACATAAATATGGCAACCTGAAGAGAAGGGTGTCATATTTAAGCTTACAGAAAAAGGGATGGAATTTTGTGGTGGATGAATGTTATGAATGTTTGATGTTGTGATGCTATGGTTGTAGTAAGCTTTATGAACCATCTATCTTGTAGGCTAGGTACAAGTGGTGATATCCCAATTTAGGGAGAAAGATAGTTAGTCCAAAACATCTTAGTTATTTGTGGACCAAGGTGGTCAAGGAGATAGGTAGAAAAAGATACCATAGTAAATATTTCCCCTACTTTAAAGCCAGGTTCCCCAAGTCTTGATCAAGCTTTTGACACCGGGGGACGAGTGGCCTTTTTCTTTTAAAGGAACCTCGAGCTCTCGACTAATGGTTAGATTCTCCCTAGCCATGAACATTGATGAGCATGGAATGTTTTCCACTACGACCTTATTGAAAGAATCACTTACCTCCTCATGTTCTGAACCCCTAGTAGCTAATGCATTCGTAGCACCCACCATGAGAAGTATGAACCAATGAGTCTTTTTATTTGTTTAAATGTTTTGTAACATTTCATTTAGTCTTAAGTTAATTGTAGCCATATTAGAAAGTAAAACACTAAAAGGCTATTTAAGTAAAAAAAAAAAGGGTGTTGCTTACCAAAAACGGTCTACCTAGTGATCCGTAATCGCAAACAGGTCAAAAATGAGTTTACAAAACATAGTAAAAGGGAAGCGACACTCGAGTACGATATTGAAAGGAATCTTGGGTGTAATTAACCAATTGATTGTAACAAGGGGGTTTAGGTTTTGATTCATAAAAATGTGATTAAAAATAAGTGATTATGAGATAAGCTAAAACGAATTAACCTGCTATTCAGGTTCCTAACTAATCATTGGTAATTACAAATCCAAACCCCAAGTGAATTCCAATCCTTATTCAATTACAACACCAATTAACAAGTGAAATTGATACTATGTGTTTTATATTTCTATTATCCGAATTAAGCAAACGTATTCATCACTCGCGAATTACGCAAATGTGATTTGACATACATAATTTAACGATAAAGGAACACTAAATCACAAAACAGATCAAGGAAACATAGACAAATAGAATTAAATCAATACAATTTTATATAGCTCGAATTAAGCATACAATACATATAAAAGAATATTGAAAGGGAAAATAAATTGGATTCAAATTATAAAACCTCAAAGTTTTAGTGAAAACATGAACAATAGATCAATCCTTGATGATTAGTTCTCCATGAATTCGTTAAGCTCTAATGTATTATGAAAAATTCAGAATGACTACTGTAGCTGTATTTTTAGTTTTAAGTAATACAAGAGAATTCAGGCTCTAATGGAAACCGACACGAAAATTATAAAACAGGCCCAAAACTGTGTATTTTATTAAGTCTAGAACTTAAAATAATTATTCGACCCTTCTACATTTCAAATAAGCTTTTTGCTTCAACATGAAACTTATAGATCTTTCAATTAGATTTCCAAAGCATATCATAATACACAAAACAAAATTCGGTAGCTCAAATTATGGTCTACACAGTGGACAAGTATCAAATAAACGCTAAAACTGAAAATAAAATATGAAAATAGATTAAAGGCAAAAATAAACTTAAATATAAAAACAAAATAAAATATTAAAATAAATGAAACAAACTAGAGAAATGTAAGAGTAACACCGTAGAAGAACATGAGTCAAACTTCACTGATCAAATTCCTGCACACTTAAATTTTTGCACTCCGAACAAAATTATAACATTAAAATATAAATAATTCAAATAAAAAATAGAGAATGCACTTCCAAAGGTTTTCAAGATGACAAAAGTGTAAGTAAAATTTTAAGTCTAATCTTCAAGAATATGGTGTTAATGAGAAATTCTTTTGTGATAGTAAAGCAAATAGGAAAATAATTTACCAAAATGTACATCAAAAGCAGCATGATTCTCACAGGATAAAATTCACCCAACTCTCAAGTGTTTAGGTTGATTGTTTATACTCAAAGAACACCATGAAAGTTAATACTACCATAAGCTTGAAAATTGGTTTAATGCCTTCAACTTTTATTACAGGATCAAAGAATGATCTCTGATAAGTAAAAATGTTGAATCTACATGTAAAAGTTATGTCATTCCTCATAACATTAATGATAAATGGTTGAAGGTCATCCAAGATTCATCCAATTCCCTTTTTTTGTTCCTCAGCTAAATAATTAAACATGTATTCTGTAAAGGTCCAAGATCAAGATTATTATAAACAAAAGTATGCATAATATTAATGGAAGCTCCTAAGTCTAGAATTAAATTTATGAATTTACTATCCCCAATGGTATATTGAGTAGAAAAGTTTATGGATCCTTACATATCTGGGGAAACATGGACTGATTGAGGGCTAAAATGATAGCCTTTTCAGGTGTGGGTTTAGATTGAATAAGGGATGTAACATTTATTCCCATATTCACTTTCTCATATCCCTTCATTATCCTCTTGTGTGTGCACAAATATTTCGAAAGTTTTGTATATTTCGAAACCTACTGAATCACATCAAGGAGTGGAATATTCACTGTCACTTTCCTAAATACATCCAAAATATCCCTCTCTTTGTATCCCTCTTCCATATTCTTAGTTTTATCTACTCTATATGAGAAAGATATTGGTGGCACATATTCTTTTTTCAGCCTCAATAACATTAAAAGGTTCATGTTACCTCAAGAATTTTTTATTTTTTCTAGGGATGGTTCTGCAACTTTTCCGGATCTCAGGGAGATTGCACTCACATTAGGATTATGGATATTAGGATTCACTACTGTTTGGGAAGGTATTTTTTTTATATTCTTAAGCTTGTTGCATGATTATCATTAAAGTGGTAAGCTGTCTAATCTATGTTTATAAGGTATGAATGATAGAATCAACTCTTTGTTGGAACTGGAGGTTTTTTACAGCCATTTGCTTGACAAGGTCCTCTAGTGAAGGTCCAAAGGGTGCAAAGGTGGTTACTTAGGAAGGGTTATATGGATGTGGGTTCCGATATCAAAGGTTTAGATGGTTCCTCCAATTGGGACGATATTTGTTTGTGGACAGATAAAGAATGTTGCCTTGATTGTAAAGGTTTGTTGCATATGCTTGAGGAAATATAGCATCCAGATCATCTTGCAAGATACGGAATAAATCTGTTGGATGTTCAGGAGAAGTCCAGATTCCACATAACTTTGTTGGTTAAGTTTTTCATACTACCAATTGTTTGACTAATTAGGTAAGTTCATCAAGTATGGTTTCTAATTCCTTGTTGGAAGAAGTTTTGGTTTCACTCACTCCTTTTAGAACTGCAAAATCATTAACAACAAGTGCTCCACCACTAGCGACATTTAAAATGTTTTTATCCATTGGTAGCAATGCCTCATAGATATATTGGATAAGTAACTGCTCGATAATCTGGTAATGAGGGAAAATGGATACTAATTGTTTGAATATCTCCCAATACTCCGTTAATGATTCGTTTTCATATCTAATACCACTTTTTCCCCTGATTGATGCATCTCTAGAGATAGTAAAATATTTTCCAAGAAATAACTTTTTCAGGTCATTCCAGCTTCTGATGGTGCTAGGTTGAAGGTAATATAACTAATCATTTGCAGTTTCTTGAAGCGATAATGAGAAGACTCTCAACTTGATATGGTCTTTTGTTATTCCTTCAGGTCTCAAAGGTGTAGAGCAAGCAACCTGGAATTCCTTCAGATGCTTATGTAGATCCTCACCTTCAAGACCACTAAACCTTGGCAACAAGTGTATTAAACTAGATTTCAATTCAAAAGGAACAACAACATCATGATATTCGATACATTAACCATCATAATTAACATCAAGGGCAATAAGTTCTCTTAATGTTCTTTGATCAGCCATGTAATAACAAACACAAAATACCAACAATATCTCAATCAAACAGAAACAAGTGTAAGACATAAAAACGATTAAAACAAAAAAAAAATACAAAAACATGAAATTTAATCTAATGAAGCCAAAAAATATTCCCCCTAATTTTTCTAAAACTTTGAAAACGGTAAGAAAAATTCATTAAAAAAATACAATAAAGAAGAATTTGCGATTTTAAGATTTTATGGATTTTATGGATTTTCTCTGGATTTTCTAAAAAATATTTGGAGCAAATTGAAATACTAACCTTCAAACTTACCTGATAGGTTGGAATAATTCACCAATGTTCTATAACTCGTATTGTAACCCTGAAAATCAACACACAAAAAAACAAGAAAAATGCTAACAAGACTCAAAACTACGATTATATAATTGGCTAAAATCAACATATTCCCTGGCAACGACGATAATTTGATCCACTATCGCACATAGGTTGAAAATGAGTTTACAAAACATAGTAAAATGGAAATGACTCTTGAGTACCGTATCACAAGGACTCTTGGGTGTAATTAACCAATTAATTGTAATAAGGGGGTATAGGTTTTGATTCATAAAAAATGATTAAAAATAATTGATTATAAAATAAGGTAAAATAAATCAACCTACTGTTCGAGTTCCTAAATATCATTGGTAATTATAAATCTAAACCCCAAGTGAATTCCAATCTCTGTTAGGTTACATCCCCAATTAACAAGTGAAATTGAAACTACGCAGTTTATATTCCTATTATCCGGATTAAGCAAACTGATTCAACACTCACAAATTAAGCAAACATGATTCGACATACGCAATTTAACAGTAAAGCAACACTAAACCGTGAAACATATCAAGGAATCATAAACCAATAACATTCCATATAACTCAAACTAAGCATACATGGTCCTTGGTGATTAGTTTTCCATGAATTCGTTAAGCACTAATGTATTATGAAAAATTCAGAATGACTAATATAGCTAAATTTTTAGTTTTAAGTAATACAAGAGAATTTGGTCCCTAATGGCAACCAACCCGAAAATTACAAAAACAGACCCAAAATAATGTATTTTATTAAGTCTGGAACTTAAATGAATTATTCAACCCTTCTGCATTTCGAATAAGCTTTTGGATTTAACACAAAACTCATAGCTATTTCTCTTAATTTTCCAAAGCATATCAGAATGCGCAAAACAAAATCTCATTGCTCCAATTATGGTCTGAAAATAAAATACGACAATAGATTAATAGGGAAATAAACTTTGTTGGTACCATGATTTTGTGGATTGGCAACATTTTGCTAAAACGTGGTTCTGACCAGATGTCGAACACAATGTCATAACATCTTGTTCTGTTACGTAGCAGGTAGACGCTGCTAATTTTAAATCTTGACAGATTTGATTCATTTTTGTTTTATTTCCTTTGGATATATTTCAGGGATCTTCATAGGTCAAGAAGATTTGTTTTGGAATATATCTTCAGCTGTACAAAAGATATTAAATTGGGCCATGAGACAATTTAGGAAACTTTGTATCATTTGTTCCAAGATTGAGGATATTGGCGGAACAATTGGTGCATCACTCAGCTTGTGGATCAAGAAATTTCTGTATTCAGAATATAGAAGCTCATGGACTGCATAGGTGTATTTAAAGGGGAATCCTAACCTAATGTAATTCAAGTTTTCATCAATTGTAAAAATTAGGGGAAGCATAAGTCTTAGGTTTTGAGTCTCTTGTGTAGTTTGTGAGTCACCTATGTATCTTTTGATACTATGCGGTATATTGTATGTTACTTGACTGTTAGTCAAGTTATTGTTCTCACTCATAAACCTTGAGGTAATGAGATGAGTATTGCTCTTACTCGAAGCTCTTAAGAAAGAGTTTGAGTTTTTGTAATAGAAGTATGATCTTCTTCTTGAGTTGTATTTGTTGCAGTCACTGGGATTGTGACTGTTAAATATCACTAAGGTGATTTAGGAAGTGAAATAGCGATTTCTCATTTTTAGGAGGTTCCTAGGTAGAAGTTTCATTGGGTAGTGATTAGGCGAGAAGTTGTAAACAAGGGAGTTTAGCTTTGAACTAATACTGCTGATAGTGGACTTGTTTCCTGGCTTGGTAGCCCCAAAGCAGCTGAGTTTCCTCCGAACTAGGTTAACAACTCATTGTGTTATTTATCATTCTGTAGTTTTTATTTCTATATCACTTATAACTTAATTGATATGGTATGCTACCAGGTGTTGTAACATATGTCTCGACATTGTATGTTGTTAAGACAATTTTGGTAATATGTGTTGCCTGTACTAGAATTTTAAACTTAAATTTAAAAACACAATAAATAGTAAAATAAATTTACTAGAGAAATACGTAAGTACAATCGTAGAAGAACGTGCATCAAACTACATTGATCACCTAGCCTCTTTCAAGTTGGTACACCACCTGCAAGTGTGTTTATATGTACCACTTACATTGTTTCCTCATTATCGTATTAGAAGGGACAACAACATCGACATAGCCTAGATCCTTAAAGAAAGATACCCATTAACCTTTTAAGGTAAATCTCCACTTGACACAGGGGATTAAATAAGAAGTATCGATGTTTGAAATGTTTCACACTCTTTGATTAAACCTCAAACATCTTGGTACGTTGCTTGATAAATATCATAACTTGGCGTTGTCACGAATCATCAAAGTTAGGTTACGATTTAAAGAGATGTAAGAAGAGAGTTGTGGTTGACGCACCTTTATTATATTCACACCAATACTAGAATAAGGTTGGTGCACTCTTTCATTGGATGAAATTTTGAAACACCATTAAATAAATGAATAGAAATTTATGAAAAGGTGTGACACACTCGTCGTATTTGTTACATATCCCCTTGTCTTATTCATGGGGAATCACTCCCCATATTTAGAAGGTATCCTCGCTTTGAAGACATGATTTAAACCACCTTCACTAGCAAAGAAAGACACATCCAACGTCTCTTGGTTCATCCACATTGATGAGTTATCCATTGCGACCTTCTACACTCCGGATTTGAGGTCTTCCATCATAAAAGGTCTTATTAACACATGAATGAAGTGAACATAAATAAAAAGGCGGGGCAATTTTAAAGCTAAGTATGGTGTTCTTGCTAAAATACACAAGAAATAAGCCACGAATCAGCAATTATTTCACCTATCATACCATATGGCCATTTTCTCCAGAAACCTTATTAAATAAAAAAAATGAAAATAAGAGAGATCAGGGTGTTACTTAACAAAGACAAACTTGAGGACTCGTGGGCATAATAGAGTATGTAAACAAGTTAGAGATAAAGACATGTGTAAGAAAGTTGGTATATCAATAGATGAAATCGTAAACAAAGAAGAATTTCTTAAATCCACAAGTAGAGGAGCAAATTAGTACTCTAGAAAAAAATTCATATGAATTTCCACAACCGTGAATAGGGTGATCTACGACATTAAGAAGTGAAAACCCCACCACCAACGGTCGAGGTCTCATTGAAAGTTATTCAGAGTACTTAAGTATCTTAGGACAAAGATGACATCATTACCATCACATATAAGGACACGCGTCAGGACTGCCCTGCGAAACATCGTTGATCAAGATAAAGACATTTAATGCATTTTTCCCAATGCTAATGATGTCTCATCAAGATTCTTCATTTGCTTCTGTTAACATTCTAACTAAAAATGTACATGGGAAAATCCTTATTCTACCAAATTAAAACAAGGGCTTAGAGGCAACTGTTTTGAGTCGTCCACAGGACCTATAGTAAAAGAATTAAGAGCAAATATTAAGTTGAAAGGAATACAAAGAAGTTAGAACTTTGTTCTAACCATAACATATAATTAAGCTCTATAGCATATCAATCGCCGTCTAATTCATTTTGAAGAATGTCTACACAACATGTCACACAAGCAATTTCAACTGCTCTTAATATATAAGAATAAAACACTTCATTTCCGATATTTAAACACATTCTCATTCACACATTACTTCTAATTTATTAGTGACTTGATATTGAAGTATTAATATTACAGATTCACCTCTCTTCAACATCAAAAATACTACTCCACCACAACAAGACACAACTCCATCACCTCATCTTTCATTTCTAACTTCTTACCAAATATTTTCAATACATGAGATTTATTTCTTTTAAATGAACATAATTTGATCATCTCATAAGTTATAACACTAACTAAGATGTTGTTCACACATTCGAATATATTTATTTTTTATTCAATAATTTAATGGCCAAAATTTTACTCTTTAAAAATGAATAAATCAAAAGTCTAAGATTAGAATATATTGCAATCAAATATCTCTTCAATATCAACTTTGAGTTGTCCGATAAATTGATTCATTCTCTATAAACTCATTTATAAGTGTCTTTTTTTTTGTTGTCAAACTTAAATATGGAAAGGTGATGAATTGTAATTTGAAACCTGCACTCCAACTATTATCCTAGCTGTACTTTATCATATAATATAAAAGGAAAATATAATCAACCAAACTGTCAAGTTGCCTCTTGCCGCCTTTGAAATACGTTGTTGACACAAAAGAACATAACACTCATATTATGTTGTTCAAGTCCCAATATACCAGACTTCTCAACCTTTCCAGCCATATATTTTTCTCGCTCACAACTCACATGTTTCTCAACTTGTTCGTTCACAAACAAAGTCATCACGAGACTTTCTCACTTTTTTCTCCAATTGCCCTTCAATTTGTGATTTCACAGCCACACAAATACGCCTTTAATTTATCTCAACCACCATCCACCCCGCTGACACAATTTTTAACAACTAGATCCAAAATTAACCAAATTTTAATGTATATCAATTTGTAATACCTAAAATAAAGTTCCAACTTGTATATAACTTTAATACGTCACTACCAAAATCTATCATAAAATCATCATCATCATAATCTCAAACCCATCTTATTACTTAACGAAACCGAAAATAACAAATCTTATTAAATATTTTAAGACTTATATCACGTCAAGAAAATTCAGAATCTATATTCAATAATATTTTTTTTAGATTCCAACCAATTACTATCATAAAGATTAACCGCCACATAATTATTTTCAGTGAAAAAAAAAAAAGAACTCTTATATATCAATATTATTTATCTTAAATCAAACGTTTGAACTCAAATGGGAATCAAGTCTCTATAAAGTAAATTATTTGGAGAATATTGAATTTGATTATTAATAGATACAACGTGAGCCGGATTAATCAGTTTATTACGTAGGTCGGACATTGGTACGAAACGCTAAAATATTATTTATCTTTATGATGATATGAGAAGAATATTAATTAAGGAAAAAGACAATGAAACATGCATTAATGAAGATAAAACAACTAATGAACTCAAACATGAAGAGTTCATAATGGATGATCCCAATTAATCATCTAAAAACATTCATTATGGATTAATTAATTATTATTATTATTATTATTATTCTCCATGCAATCCGATGAAGATGAACTCATAGCAACAACTCCAAGCTTCTGAAGATTAAGCTTGACAACAGTATCAACAAACATCTTGGTATCTTCTCCAGTGTTTCCATGAGGAATATCAACAATATAAGATTCCACAACAATAGTATAAACCTTACCTTTATTGTCAACAAACTCATTAACCGAAGTAACCGAACGATAATTCTGAAGTCGATGTTCACCACCAACAACTCTAAAACTTAGTACATGTTTCTCATCATCCAAAATCTCTAACCTTTCGGTACTCGTGGACGCCGGTAAACCTGAAACAACGGTGACTTCTCTTATGCTACCAACGTTTCCATCACCTTGCATGTTACAACCTTTGATGAAATGTTTGTATTTTTGTGGATTCTCAAAGCTTCGTACAAATGGCCATACTATGCTTGATGGTGCTTCGATTTTGTAGGTTATGATTGATGTGCATGTGTTTGTGGTTGGTTCTAGTATGTGGTATTTTTTTATGATTGGTTCTAGTTCTTTGAATTCTTCTTGAGTTAGACCTTGGATATCATGGTGTGATAATTCTGAAGACATGTTTTCGGAGGTGTTAAAAGGAAAATAGCATGCAAGAAGAAGAAAAAGATGAAGATGGGAAGTGGACAAAAATATGATATGCAAAAACAAGACATGAAAGATGTGAACACTTGTGTATATATATTAATGTTTAGTGTTTTGTTTTTTTTTCTTTTGGACGGATTTGCCCTTGATAGTTCATTTTTATTTATTTAATATAATATAAATTTGTATATATCATTATTAATATTAACTAGTAAGGTTCATGGGTTATTTATTAATTTATTATTTATAGTTTACAATTCTCCATAGATATTTATATAATATATTTAATTTGCTTATCTATTAAGTAAGAGAGAACTCACTTTAGCTGCATGAGGAAAGGCATTGTCCCTATTTTAATATAATAATGAATACTTTCTAAATATGGCATATTTTTTTAAGCTTATTGGGTGTTACTTTTGAGAAATACTATTATATATATTAAATATATATATATATATATATATATATATATATATATATATATATATATATATATATATATATATATATATATATATATATATAGAGAGAGAGAGAGAGAGAGAGAGAGAGAGAGAGAGAGAGAGAGAGAGAGAGAGAGAGAGAGAGAGAGAGAGAGAGAGAGAGAGAGAGAGAGAGAGAGAGAGAGAGAGAGAGAGAGAGAGAGAGAGAGAGAGAGAGAGAGAGAGAGAGAGAGAGAGAGAGAGAGAGAGAGAGAGAGAGAGAGAGAGAGAGAGAGAGAGAGAGAGAGAGAGAGAGAGAGACATATAGATTTTTTAAAATCATTCAACATATCATCATATATATAAGTTTGAGATTAATCTATAAACATTTACTATATCATTCAACTACATCAAAATTAATGTTATATAAAAGTCTATTTTGATGTTAATATTTGGATATCTTGATCGTATAGTAAATGATTATAGATTAATCTCAAACTTTATAGGTATAATCTATATGATGGTATGTTTCAATCTAATGGTTGATTTTAAAAATATTAATCAAGTAACGCTTTTGAGATCATGGTGTAACTCTTCGTGTAATTTGATCTCTATATATATATATATATATATATATATATATATATATATATATATATATATATAGAAAAACTATTCCTACACTTTAAAGTGACACTACACCGTATATTTATACTGTTTTATTTTTTAATATATTTAATTATTCTTTTCATTTTATTTAGATACAAATAAATACATAAAAGATTGTATTTTGTATTTTGGTGGTGTAGGCATACGGTGTAGTCTTTTCAGTGTATCAATAGCAATGCTTATATATATATATATATATATATATATATATATATATATATATATATATATATATATATATATATATATATATATATATATATATATATATATATATATATATATATATATATATATATATTATGTGGCCTTGTTATTATAAATATTTTTTTAATAACTAGTTGTTGTGCGTCATGTTGACCATTAACTTTCCATTTATTCAGACAATTTTTTTCGTATAATATAAGTGATGAGATAGGTTTTGGATAAGTCAAAAATATGGAACTTTATTGTTATTATTCATATTTTGTTTTTTTAATGCTTAAAATTTTTATGATTTTCTACCCAAAGTCGTGTATGCCCATGCCTATTGGCTATTGATAATTGTTGATTTAAATTTGTAGTAGTTTAATAGCTTGCAATTTCAAGTTATAAAAATAATTAATACTAAATGATATGTTTTACGGCTATCAACTAAGTTGATTCAAAACATTTTGTGGAAGATATAATATATGAATGTGATTTTGATGCAAGAGTGTATAGAAGGGTAAGATTGGATATAATTATTAGGTGGAAAATAAGTTGCAATAGTTGACAAGGATAAGATGGAGATCATGAATCATGTGAAGGCTTTTTAACCAAGTGTCCGTGTGATCAAAAGCTCCACATTGCAGCAACATCGTTTTCAATCAAAGTGAAAAAAGAAAAGGAAAGAGTGCTAAAAGGAATGGATAATGGACCAACCATATTATTAATTCAAATAAAAGTAGAACATATTAGTTTTTTTAGCAAGGGTATAAGTTAAATATTAATATATAGAATGGGTCAATTTATTTGATTATAAATATTTTTATTTGAAATTGGTCAAGGCTAAGTTATGGTGGTGGGTCTAGCACTACATTGACTTTTTTCTTCTATTTTTAGTATTTATTGGTTGTCATGTGTTCCATTTTTCGTCTTAAAAATTGATTTATATATGAAAAAAAACTCAAACTGAGTATATTTTAGTATTTAATTAATTTTTAAAAAATTGTTGTACTATATTTAAAATTAATATTAGTCATTTTATATTTATGCAATAATTATAATAGTCTTTGTTAAAAAATATAATGGTAAACAACCTCTTCTTATATTGTGTTGTCTGAGAGTTTACTATATTTGATTGTGTTTAAGATTAACTCACGTAGTGTTTTTGAGAAGGTTCGTATCTATTTTTGTAGTGGGAGATTGGATTCAATTTCTATTATAAGGATGATGTAACACTCAAAGCCGACGAGGACAAGGAGTGGTTGTTGGTGCACGAGGTATGACAATGAGTGATTCTTGAAAGTTTTTAGACAAAAATCGAACACATTGAAATGAGAATGATTTTGAGGCTAGGCATGTATGGGATTGCATGGTTGAAGGAAGACTTATAAATATTAATTGGTACACTACTTATACCAACAAGATGCATCGTCTTTTTGGTGGCCTAATAAATAAGAACTTCGTAGTTAAAGAGGCTTGAATTAGAGTAGTATTTGGATGGGTGACCTTCTGAGAAGTTTTCTGGAAAACGTGTGAGTAAGGACAAAGCATGCCGAAAAGACCTGTGTTGGTTTATGGGGTCAGTTTGTAATCCTGAAAAGCATTTTTGGGCGTTACAGTTGACATATATATAGGAAACTCCATCGGGTCTAGAGCAGGGTTTAAGAGCAGCAATTTTCCCCTATTTCGGGCGAAGAGACGAGAGTAGGAAGACTAGAATCTTCTTGCAACCGTGTGAAAGACAATTGCGCTGTGACTGGTTCTACTACCCATGTACCTAGTTAGTGGAACCATCCAAAAATATGAATTTGTTAGGGCGACTGACCTAGGTCTAACACGGTGAACATTTTGGGCGCCTTGAGTGCCAATTAGGGTCAGGCAGCCCGTGGAAAGTCATTGGGCACTTGCCCATATTTTTACGATCGTCATGCATGTGTCCTTAGAACTATTCCTTAGAAAGGGTTCTTAGAAAGGGCAAAGTGATTAATAAGTAGGGTTTCATCCTTGATAAAAAAAGTGACATGGATTATTCACCTAAATGGGATGTCGATGGATCCCCCGAGCATGATTGGGAAGAGTCCCTCAAATGTCACTGTCAATAGCACATGTAACATTAAATGCCTGATGTGATTGCCTTGGAAATACAAAACAACTGAGGTCACCATTTCCTATTCCTCATATCTCACACTCGTATAAAATAGGTAGTTTCGTTATATTTTCAAGAACGTTTTCATATTCACATTCATAAGAGCAAGTTGTTCAAATGGTTACATGCCGAAGAAAACACAATGGTGACTTTAAAATAAGTAGTGCGGTGCAAATATCAATGGTTTTTGGACTCCGGGTGCTCAACGCATATGGCAGGGAGGAAATATTGATTTGTTGCAATCAGTTGTGCCTTGAAGAACAAGGTTAAGTTCATAGATGATACCACTCTAGTGAAAGAAGGGATTGGTAATGTATCAATCGAGAGAATGAATGATAGACATTCTTTGATAAAGGATGTGATGTATATTCTTGTAATCAAGTGTGATCTTCTAAGTATTGATCAATTTCTTAAGGAGGGTTACAAGATTCTTATGAAGAACAAGGAACTGTACGTTATAGATGCAAATGAGGTTTCAGTCATAAAAGATCTTATGAATCCCAATAGAACTTTCAAGGTTGCATTAAAGGTTATGGAGTATATGTGTCTTACTACAATAATTGGTCGAGAAGTGTGGATATGGGAACTATAGGCTTGGGCATCTGAAATTTATGAGATCTCAATTCCTTACAAAATAACTGAATGGTGATGGGGTTGTCATTGATCAACATACCGGCTAGAATTCGTGAAGAATGTGTGCAACAAAGCAACATAAGGGAAAATACAGCGAGGACGCATGTTGTAGAACCAAGTGTCACCTTGAGGTGGTGTATTTGGATATGTGTGGACCGATGCAAGTTGATTTGATTGGTGGCAATATATATTTTGTCATATTAATTTATGATCATAGTAGAAATCTATGGACATACCTAATCAAGAGGAAGGATAAGGTATTTGAAGTGTTTAAGAATTTCAAGTTCATGGTTGCAAGTGAAAGCGCATACAAACTCAAACTTCTCTAAACGGATGGTGGAGGCATAGTAAATGAGATAGTACCACCTTATACACAACAAAAAATGGTGTTGTTAAAAGGAAGAATCGATCAATTATGAACATAGTGAGAATCATGTTGAAGGGGAAGAACTTTCCAAAAATATTATGGGGAGAAGTGTTATCCACAACTACATATTTATTGAATAAGTGTACAATAAAGTAGAATGAGAAGATAACACCGAAAGAAGATTGGTATGGATTAAAATCGAAATTGAGTCACTTGAGAGTTTTTGTATCGACGGTGTATCGACATATGCTCGATCAACTTGAAAAGAAGCTTGATAACAAGAGAGAGAATATGATACTTGTAGGGTATCACTCTACCGGTGGTTTTAAGTTTTAGGATGCAGTAAATAGAAGAAATAAGATCAACGTCATTTTCAATGAAATTAAGCAGTTGCTAGAGAGTGCAATTGATTGTCATAATATGTCAACCAGTTACATGATAAGTGCAAATTGTAGTTATTTTTGTGTATAGGTTTTGTTGAACTTATCAATTCTTTTTGTTAATATTCGTTGAATAATCCCAACTTTGTTCATAAATACGTTTAGTTTAATATATATATATATATATATATATATATATATATATATATATATATATATATATATATATATATATATATTTTAAGTACATAGTGTATCGATTGATAGTTTTTCATTCATTTTGTAGGTATTTGACCATGATTGGAGCAATAAGGAATAAAAGCTCCAAGATGCATTGTTGGATGGAATAAGAAGAATAAGGCAAAGAAAGAACCCAAGAAAATAAGTGAAGAAGTGATGTCTGAGCACCAACGTCAGGCGATGCTGGGGTGATGACAGAGCGCTGTAAGTGCCAAGGCCGTTGCTGGGCGGTGTAGGAGCGGTGAAGATTTATGAAAATCTAGTAGCTCCTAACTTTGGCTCGCCACCATTTGTTAGGAGAAGAAGAGTTGTAGCGCTGAGCGAAGTTTCACTTAGTCAGATGAGGGTAGATATTTTCCATTCTTGTGCACGTGGCGCAGGCTGCATGGTGTAATAAAGGGTTGTCGCTGGGAGACGCTTTTGAGCGTCGGGCGATGCTTGCGGGACAAAATTTTGTGTATATATTTTATTTACATTTCATTTTGTATGTTATGGTTTTGGGGTGGTCTTTGTCTCCCAATTCCATCAACCTTATACTTTTGATAGATTAGCCTGGAAAATAACACTAGGGCTTGTATACGGATGATCCAGGGTACATTGCTCGTCGACCAACTTTGATAATCCGAAAGATTTGCGGTTTATCTCTTCTCCTCTCTATGTATTTCTATTTTGTTAGGTTTTATATGTACATTTACTCGAATATATATATATATATATATATATATATATATATATATATATATATATATATATATATATATATATATATATATATTTGTCTCATATGGCATTATATAAAACTTACTTTACAAACTTGTGTCAATTGTTGTCCTGGATTTTTACTTTGTGTTAGAGATTTGAGTAGCTATAGAGATATACTTCTTAGATTCTTATCTAGGATGATTCTCTGTTAGTTTCTATACTCTAGAGATAGATTTAGAGTTGGCATTCACTTAATGCCTCTATGTTGGTTGCACTATGCTGAGAGATCGTCAATGCTAGTAACGCAGTTGTCTTCTGTGTTGTTGAGGTGGTTGAGAGATCGCTTCCTTAGTGATACAGTCAGCTTGTCAATTTGGGTTAGAAATGACTTAGGTTGTGAGTGATACGTGATGACATAGGCGAGTATCGTAGGTTGAGTTTAACTGGTCGATAAGTTTAAGTCTGTGACGAGTGGTGTACATTAGAGCCGAATAAGTTGTCTATTTTTTTTACTTTTGTTTGCATTTATTTTTTGTTGATTCCTTTCTATACAACCCATTCAACCTCTAAACTCATTAACGAGATATTTGTCGAACGACAATTCAAAATACCAATCTCTAAGAACACGATATCACCCGATAAAATAATACTTTAATTTTTGCTTGCCGCTCTACCGCTTCAACATTACACTAGTGAAAAGATTGTTCCTATTGTGCTGAAAGGTATGGAACTAGCTCTATGGAAGATAATGTGAGGATATCAACAAGGAAAATAGGTATGTCTGTAAGACTCCAAGATTGTGATTTGATTTAAGATAACGAAATCAATGATCATGGTGATTTCGTCCATTTTTCACTTATGGCCGAATCCAAACCTGTTAACATAGATGAGGTATTGTGTGATCCAAATGAGATTTGTGCTATGAAGGAGGAGCTGGAATTAATTGAGAAGAATAATACTTGGGATTTAGTTTATCTACCAGAAGGAAATAAGCCAATTAATCTAAGACAGGTGTACAAAGTACAGAAAAATCCCAAGGGTGAAAAATTTAAGCATAAGGATCGATTAGTTGCAAAGAGATATTTTACAAAAAAAAATGCATAAACTTTGAAGAGGTATTTATACTGGTGGCTAGAATTGTAACTATTAGGCTGGTTGTTTGTATTGCATATAACAACAATTGGCTCATCTACCAAATGGATGTCAAATTTGCATTTTTTTAACTGACCGCCTCAAAAGAGGATTAAGTAGAACAACCCTTTGGTTTTGTTGTGAAAAACCAAGAGTCAAAGTTCTACAAATTGAAGAAAGTTTTGTATGATTCGAAACAAGCTCCAAGATATTTGAACGATAGGGTATATGATTTCTTAAAGGATATTGACTTCAAGAAGTGTATATCCAAACATGGTGTATATGTGAAGAATGATACAAATGAATGAGTGATAATTATTTGTCTCTACGTAGACAATTTGCTTATTAAGAGCAATAATGAAGAGTACATTTCTAAGTTCGAGAGTGAGCTTATGATGGAGTTTGAGATGACTGACCTTGGTCTCATGCCATACTTCACTGGCATAGAGTTTAACTTACAAGTTCAAGAGGGGATGCTCATGCACCAAAAAAGGTATGCACTTGAGATTTTGAATAAATTTGAAAAGAAGCATTATAATTATATGATTACTCCGACTAAACCGAAGCTACAATGGTCAAAGAATGAAGATGAGCAAGATATTAATCCAATCTAGTATCCAAGACTAATTAGATCCTTGTGTTACTTGTGAAATACACGACCGAATTTGGAATTTGGTGTCGGTTTTGTCAGCAAATTCATGGTGAGACCAAAGGTGTCTCACTTAACAACGGTCAAAAGGATTATAAGATATGTGAAATGATCCATTGGATGCAAAATTATCTTTTTCAGAATAGACAAAGACCATAAATGCAATTTATTCGGATGTACCGATTCTAATTGGTGCAAAAATGATAGAAAGTCTTCAACTAGATACATATTTATGTATTGAAACATCAATCCCATGATGTTTGAAGAAGGAACTGATAGTGACACTCTCTTCTTCTAAGGTCGAGTACATTACAACTTCGTTGTGTACGTGTCAAACCGTGTGGCTGATAAATATGTTGAAGGATATAAGCAACAAATAGGGTGAACTGTAATGCTCATGGTTAATAATATTTCCACTATAGACCTTAATAAGAACCTCATTACACATAGGAGAAGCAAACACATAGAGATGAGGTTTCACTAGTTGAGAGAACTTGTTAGTGAAGGAAGATTGAGATTGAAATATTGTGGAAGTGTATACAATTCGTGGTCGATTTGTTTAGCAAATGAGTCACAATTGAAGTATCAAGAGATTGAAAGCTAATAGACATGGAAGATTTAGAGCACATAAATTAAGACAGTGTGTTAAGAGAAAAATACAATATTTCACGTGCATGTAATCAATTACACTTTTATACTAATCGGTTACACCTCCAACCTTTTAGTTAAAAATTGAGTAAGTAGCTAAATTAAGTTGATTGACATAATATGTCAACCGATTATATGTGACAGTTTTCAATTTTACTTGTTTGATATATATATATATATATATATATATATATATATATATATATATATATATATATATATATATATATATATATATATATATATATATATATATATTTAGATATTTTGTAAATGAATTAATTCAAATATTTTTATCTTTAATTATTTTCTTAATTCTCTTTCACTCTCTCCTCTTCACATTCAATTATTTATCATCTTTGTAGTTTTAAGTTCTAATGAGAGAGCGAGAGGGAGGGTGGATGTGAGATGTTTGGTAGATTGTTGTTCAATTCTCATTGATTGTACTTTGGATTACTAAATATATATCAATGAAGTGTGTGTGTGGTCCTTGAAGGAGGGAGTTCCTTCCATACAAAGTTTGAGAAGAAATAGAAAGTGGGTGAGAGACGCATGCATGCAGCTTTTGCAATTTGCATGTGTGTGGTGTGGCTACAAAGCTAGTAGTATACTCAAATTTGAACACCACTAAAGTAAAGTGAGAGTATATATATCATCATTGCTTCAAAGTAAGAGAACGAATTAGAGAGAGTAAAGTTAATCTGCACACACTAATTGGACTTTGTTTTTGTGTGCACCGATCAAAACCGAATAAGTAAAAATGTCGTAATTTTTAAAAAAATATTATCACGTGATTTAAATCTGAATTTTAATAAATGTACAACTTTAATATGTGGGTGATGCAAATGGTATGTCGGTGAATAATAATGTAGCCGTATACGGACACAAAAATAGTCATCGCAGTCACAATATAACCAGCCCTACCTGTATAGGCATCAACTTGTACGACTTTGACATAAATAACTTTATTTCGACTAAGTCAAGTGTAAATGTCCATTTAGGCCAAACAACCAAATCTGGAAATATTTATGGTGTACTCCTACTTATTTTTAATTCCAAATCTACAAAATAAAAAATATATATTTATTGTTAGTTTGTATAATTCTTGTTCAGTCAAACTAACGAGTATATGTGTTATTCGAACTAATTTTATGTGCTAGTCGAACTGACTATTGTGTATTGGTCGAATTAATCAGTATGTCGAATTGCTCTACTATCTGTTGGAGTATGTCGAATATTTTGGATCTTTGTATGTTTTGTGCCTTAATTTAATCTACATTCTTGGGCATGCGAAATGTGTCTATATAAGAAGTATTTCTTTGTAATCACAAAATAATCAATCATACAGTTTTAGATAATCATTTTTTTTCTCTCAATTCCATTATTCTTCTTCTTTACAAAACTATCTTTCTTGAAAAATCTTTGTTCCAACATTTATCCCTTCAAAATTATATCAATAGTCATTACTCATCATTAAAGATGAGTTGGAATGTCCATGAAAAAAAAGTCTGAATGAAAATGAGATCAACAATCTACCTAATTTTGAAATTAGAAGGTTATAAAAGTTATATGCTTTTTGGGCCTCTAAATATAAATGAGTGAAAATATGTTTAGGATTTGACAAAAAGTCGTGTTGCATTCAATACAAATACTTTTAAAGTTGACAAAATATCATGTTATAAGAGTCTTTCAGTGAATAATTTATAACTTAAATATAAGTTTATAATTGAGGGTATTTTTTATTCTAGCACGATATTTTGTGTTTTGGAATGTTTTAGGACAATTTAATTCCAAATATATTATAAATGTATCATATATAAATCATCTTGTAATGTGTGATTGTATAACACCGTATTGATATTTTCTCTTTAATTTTTTTCTTTTTAATTTTTAAAATTCTCTCTAAACTTCATCTTCTCTAATTAATCATTTTTCACCATTAATTCACCAATTTAATTTTGTATATCTTCCAACACAATGTCATGAAACTAATTAACCTTCCTTGAGTTATTCAATTTCTCTATTTTCAATACTGAAGATCGTAAATATTTGACCTAATAAAGACAAAAGATTCTAGCCAATGCTAGGATGGAGGAAAAATACATTTGGTATTGGACAAATTTCGTTTTCTGCATTGCTAAGTAAAGAAATGGGTTTAGGAGGCACATATAGATCTTTGAAGTTATGAATAAAAAATTGCAAAGTACATCCATGAAAGCTAGTTATGTAATTGTGGTGTCATTTGTAATAAAAATTGCCAACCTTTGCTGCATCCAATGAAAGCTAGTTTTGTGATTGTGGTGTCATTTGTAATTCAGCAGCTATGGTGGTCGACATAAAACATCTAGAACATTTTGATTTGAATATTAGGAATATTGTGAGTACCAATTATTGTGTATGTTGAGAAACGTTACAATATTTTATTCAGCACACAACCCAATAGCATGCCAACCTCTTAAATGGTCACAAATATATTTTTTAAAATTGTGTTTTGTTAAGAAATTATTGAAAACATATTAAGAGACTACCTTCACTCCCAAATTATAAAACACTTTTGAAGAAAAAATTTATTTTAAATTATAAGTCATTTTATAATTTTAAAAAATACAATATTAAAAATATTTTTTCAAATATATCATTTATTATTTATTTTTCTTTCTTCTTTCCTCTATAATTAATGAAAAAAATAAAGTCATATAATATAAAACAAAAAGAATATTAATATTTTGTTGATATCGTGAAATAACTTATATATAATATAAAATGTTTTTTTTTTCTTTTCAAAATGATTTAATACACATCTAAGATCAACTGCTCTATCCAAAACAGAAATACAAATTGCTTAGCCTTCTTCATCGGAAACTGTCGCATTAAAATTGAGTCATTTTTCTGTTTCAAATTTGTACTTAACAATACTTAACATTTTTTCAAATTCAAATTTACATTTAAAAAACATAAGACTAAGAATATTAAAACTAAAACAAATGAATTAAATTAAGATATATAGTATACAACAAAATATATACAGCAAAGCACAATAAAAAACCAGATAGGCAGGGACGCCACGGCTGTGTCGAAGAAAAAATTTAAAGTGAAGTTATGGAATGAATATCTTCCACAGTATCAATGTTGGTCTTGCTACTTTTCTATATTCTTATATCAATCCCCTCCCCTGCTCTTTGCTTCAACGGGGTTTCGGAAAAGATGCATTGGTTAGTATTTGTGTCAGTTTGGTATGAGTATCCATCATGGAACATGTTGGGACGATGGGCTTGCATCCACACCCGAAAACAGAAACTCCTTGGTGTAGTGCAATGCCAATGATTTTAACAATCGTGAGCTTCTTTACCACTATCTGAGCGGACGAGGATATCTACCTTATATCCAATCTATGTTTAGACAACAAAACCAACAGAGTTTCAGAGTAACAGAAGAAAAGAATCTAGCAAAGGAAATTAACTAAATGACAGGTAAATTACCTCCACTGTACTGTCGGGAGAAAACCACCTCAATAGCACACCAAGATGTACTACAGCAGGAATCAGCTTGAAAAGTAAAGGAGTCGTGACCTGCATAAATGACAGATTAAAATAAACAAATTTTGTTCGATCATTCATAGTGGACTAAAACCAAGATGAAAGCTATAAAGACCATAGAGTAGAACCTAGAAACTGTTAATTCAAATATGAACAATTTCTCACCAGACTAAGAGCTGTGGTCCCAAGAAGCAGCAGATAGAGTTTACCCTGCAATTAATCAAATATCAGATCAATAAAGGCTGGTTATACTTTCAAATTGAAGCTTAACTTTCAATCTATATCATCCATTTCCCAGGTATGGCCGGAACCTGGAACTGAGCTGGACTGGGCTAGCTCAGTTCAAGCTTAGCACAGCCAAAAAAGAAAAACAAACCTATTCTTTCGTTTACCTTCAGCTCAGAGACTACTAAATCTTAGTATGCCAATATTAAGTCTTGTATTATTTGAATATTTTAGGCTCAACCAGTCATGCTCAAAATTTTAACTTATATTTAGTTCAAAAACAATTGTCAACCCAAAAACAGTTAAATCACAATGAATAATAACGTAAATGATACTTTATTTTGCAATGATTTTTTGGGAAGTATCTATATTTATAGATCAAGGCAACAAGTTATCTTTATGCAACAAGAACACTCAGAGCGGAATGGTCTTGTTTAGGTCAAGCAACTGAGCACATAATTACCATCATTACAAAAAACCCATTCTTTCACTAACCTCAACTAGATGAAGATTTGAAGCACGACTGAGAAGAACAAAAGCAAATTCTCCTATCTGTGCCATGGACATTCCCACCTATAAATATATGAATTCAGGCACCTCAATCATTAAAAGAACATAATAAACAGCACTATAACCTTCTAAATTCAAAGTATGAAATAACACTTACAAGTACTGAAGTCTTGTTATTGTAACCAAATCCTTTTACAACTGAAGCAATTATGATTGTTTTAATTACAATTACCAAAATTACCGATGCTACCAAAATATCAACATGGTTCCAGAGAAAATGTACATGAATCAGCATTCCAATGCTGGCGAGGAAAAGAGCAGCAAAAAGATTGCAAATAGGTTCAATCTACAAAAAAAATGTGAACAATTGTCAATTTTTTCCATAAACTTATCTTGTTATCAAATCAAGCATTTTAATTAAGAATACAGAAAATTGGACTGTGGAATATGCCCTGAACAATCATAAGGCGCCAGCTTGTACAGAAGGAAATTCTAAATATATGCCTTAAATCTTTTGTTATTAGAGAAGAAAGTTTAGATTTTTTACAACACCACTTATGAAGAATACATAAAAAGTGACCAGTGGAAGTGCATGGGTGGCATCTAAGTTCATCCAGAACACTACAATTTTTGCATTTTGACTCATTACCAGTCCTTCAAAAATGGTGGATAATAAAACACAGAATCTAATGCACTTTATGCAACCGATATTTAGAATTTCTATGCATTTATCTGAATAGATACAAGTCAGATCAATGCATGTCAACATTCAACAATCAATTGGTATTTGTGTTTGAAGTTCGAACCACATGCATTTTCCAATTCCGGTATAAAAACTCACTTGCTCTAGTGTATGTTGAGACAGATCAGTGGTTGCAATCATCACTCCAGCAGCAAAGGAACCCAGCTCTAGACTTAATCCCAGCTTATCGCTACACTGAAAACATACAAATGCAATTAGTTAAAAAAAAATTAGTGCTTGACAAGTAACAGTAAGGTAATCAAACAAACATATACTCTTCGAAGACAATTATGAGATACACATGTGTAACTCATGCCAAAAAAAATGGTGCGAAAGGAATTTTAAACATAAAAATAGAAAAACAAAGCACGGCAAGCTTGCACACACACAGGAGTACATAAGTTACGGCTGAGACCTTTTGAAAATAAGGTGAAGTACAGTAAAGGAACAATATATGTACATCTTTTCTGCTTTATAAGAATATATGAAAAGTAAAGCATTACAAAGAGAAATACAGAAATTCAAGCGTGTGAAAAATAAGGAAGAGAACAAACCCAGGCTACAAGCAAGCAGAATGCAACAGACGCCAGCTGATAGAGTTCATTTGTCTGCACAGACATGGTTTTTATTCAACAAAAACAGTCTGACAAAAATGAATTGCCATAAGATGGAAACAACTAAAGAACCAAAATACAAATTTCCAATTAAGAAAAAATTCTTCCATGGGTGGGATTTCTCATTAAAGAGGGATAATGATATTAACCTGTGATGATAGGCTTATCATCAATTTAAGAAACCACGGAAGGCAAGTGCGAGACAATATTGAAAGAATAAAGAGAAATGCAATCAATGTCGCCAACCTGGATTAGGAAAGGACTATCACTATCATGTTGCACATTAGATAAAAGCTCTACAGTATATGGCTATATGCTCAGTATAAAATCTTCAAACGAACACAAAATGGATAAAAGGTGCATTTGAGTATCTCAGCTAACCGCTGCTGAGCTGAAAAATATTTGCCTAGAATGCAGTTCAATGGATTAGAGTTTAGCATAACCAAAGTAATTGAAGGTTGTTGGGTCATGGCGGAGTCTGGAGGATCATCACATTGGGCCAAGAACAACAAGAAAAGTGAGTTGAATACCACATTTTAATCCTAAAACATTAAGGCATTATATTAATACGTGGTTATGTGAGAACATAAAGTCATAAAGTCATTTGTTTTTGTAAAAAATGTCAATGCATTAGAAATCACTGATTTTTATGATAAAGAGAAGATTAAGCATAATTTACTAAATATGTATCAACTTATTTTAGTACATGAGTCTCTTATATATAGAGAACTTATATTGTTGTTTATGCATCATCCTATAATCATTCAATTGTGTTTCTTCTCATTTCTATACTCTTCTCTTATATTTTAGCTGTGTTATAATTATTTCATGTTATTCTGATACCCAACAAGTTCATCTCACTTACATGTTGCTCAACAGACACTTTTTCATTCAAAATGAGACTTCTAATTCATACTTGACATACTAACAATCTTTCCATCATGTGTGACGCCACATATTAACCCCAAACTACTAAGGCGTGTATATATGGATCATTCCACTTGTATGTTGCTCAACATCTACTTCTGAGACTTCTAACTCACATTTGACATTAGGAGTGGTAATAAGAAAAGTAATGTCATTGAACACTAGTTATTATGAATTTATAATGACATGTAAGCATCTTCGTGTCATTTACATAGCTATCATGATGCTGCAGTAGAACATTTGTCTCTAAGTTCTTTTAAAGAGTGTCAATTTGTAGTCATTTTGGTTCACAAGTTATTTCACCTTTTATTCTTTTCTATTGCAACACAAACATCAAGAACTATAATTTTAAACATATAAATCAAGTATAACTTTTATGAAAATCTTATTAATAATACCATTTTTTAACAAAAAATGCATGACTTGTCTGATTTTTCATTGGGAAAGTGACCAAGTGAGAATGAGAAGAATAAACTATGAGAAAATGTTCATGGAAATAATATCAGTACAAGCCAAAGACTTGTGAGATTCTAGACTAACAGCTTTGTCATTGATATAACTCCTTGAAAACACCTGAGGTTCCACCCAAAACTGGAAGCAATGCAAAGAGCAATCCAACAGCACAATCCTTGAAGAAAAAAGTAAAAATTCACAAGTCTTAATAGAGCATTTGTTGGAGGTGTTTATTGTCCATATGAAAAAAATAAGTGAATTTCTTAACCCACCCCATGACCTTCTTGTCCACCCCGGCGAAATTCCCAAATTTCCCCTGAAAACCGGAAATATACTTCCGGTTTTGTGAAGGGCATTTTGGGGTTTTCATGGGGTGCGCCCCATCCTTATGGGGTGGGTTAAGAAATCCACAAAAATAATGAACAAAGAGTGGTTACCTGTAAAATAAGGGTCCCAATTGTGACTTGTCCATGAAGGGCATTAGTAGTGTTCTTTTCCATCAAAAACTTCAAGACCTGAACAAAAAAAAGCTATTATCGGCACGGAAGTTCAATAGACAGTGTATGTGCTTTAAAATGAATCAGAATCAGATTGCTTAGGTCGTCATGTCATACCACTGCTGTTGAAGACATCGAAAGGAAAGCACCAACAAAAATCCCTTCTGAAGCTTTACCACCACATAACTGCAAAATTGCATGCAATCAGAACTGCAGCATTCAAAGCATCATATGGAAAAGTCCACTAGTGCACAAGATATTTAAAATAAAACACTGCCTCCATAAGTATCCATTAAAACTGCAATACACTTAACAATCAAATTATATAGGACATGGCATGAAAATTTAAAAGATGAAACTTATTCTTTGGGTAGTAAAATCAGTATTTCTTCGTGTGTAGACAGAACGACGAAGGAGCCAGATCTTGCAAACAATAGATAAGATAGAAACAAAGTCTTTCATACACGGAAATGGCATGAATGTCTGCAGAGGACAGGACAACGACATGCATGTTTGGTCTATAGTGGCAAAAATGCAAACAGATTTTTCGACCCAAATCATTTGGATCCAAAGCAACAGTTAAGTTTCTTTGGGGTATACACACTTGGAGCCAAACATACATTTGCAAGGGGAATTCATACATACACGATTTCTTGTTTGGCTTGTTTGTGATTTGCATTTCCCGTTAACTTTAAGTCATAAAACAAAATAAGAAGAATAACAAACAAAAGCTCAGAATTAAGGTGAATCAAAATTCTCAACATACCGATACAGTAAAACCACACATGCACATAAATAGGAAAATCTGAAGTAAGCCCCCAAGAACTGCAACAGACCGAACAACTCGAAGCTTCAAGCAGAAAGTAAGGTAATCAAAGTTAAAGTGCAGCATAAACCAAAAAAAAAAAAAAAGAGAAGAAAACTGAAAATAAGCTAACCTTTGTCATGGAAAACTCCAGGCCCATTGCAAAGAGAATAAATATTACGCCAAATTGAGCCACTGTTTCTACCTACATATTTGAAGTGATTATTAGGATAAATAAGCTTTGTGCCCTTTCAAACCCCAACAGGTCTTGCAAAGTCCGAATAACTTAATTTTAAATTACATTGCCACTCCCATCAAGATATTGAAGAATAAATTAATTTTAAATTACAAAGCCACTCCCATCAAGATAATGCAGAATAATAAGTAACTCACTTTTAAATTACATGTTCTGGTTGTGACAGTGTATTGAAATCCCACGACAAAAATAGTATGTATAAGTCTTAGGAAATCTTTACATCTGAACTAGATTTTGGGGTTGAAATAGGTCTAGCCTAAAATTTAGGAATTATAGCCATTTTCTATTTGTCGTTATTTTCTTTCAATTGAGTAGCTTTCCTTTTTTAACTATGACCTCTTTTTTTAAACAGTCAAAGAAAAAACTTTCAAAAAATGCGGCTAAGTGTTAGATTTCATTTCAGAGATAGAGATTACAAAAATGAAATCCCAACTGAGTTGAACTCTAAAACTACACCAAAAAAAGACCAGCAATCTGTTTTAGATAAAAGATTACAAGAGCAATTGATTGCTGTATCCAGATACCTGCACCATTTCATTGATGAAGTTAAAGCCTCCAGGTCCAACAATGGAGCCAGCTAGAAGATATCCAGTAATGACCTGCCATATAATACTTTCAGGTAATTCTACATCTACTCAACAGAAGCTATAATGAAATAGATCATAAGATTACATTTTTCAACAATGAAGCTTAGAACAAGAATATTCATACCGGTTGTCCAGCAAAAGCAAATGCAACACCGCCACAAGTTGCCGAAACAATAGCAACTACCAAGTCTGAAATCAATCTATAAGGCAACAATAAAAGAAGTTCTATTTGTCATTTTTATATAACCCATCTTATGCTTAAAACATATCAAGCAATAGAAGAGTACCGTAAATCTAGCTGTAGCACCGGATACTTGGATTTAAAGTTAGAAATGATAAATACATTATCCTGAAAGATGCACAATTTACACATTTGAAATTTGCAAAACATAACTGAATATCAGCAAAAAGAACAAACCAAATATTGAACTGTATCACCTTTCGATCTATTAATATCGGGGTGTCCTCGCCTCTATTGAATACATGATGGAGTTGAAATGACCTGGAAGTTTAGAAAAACACATTCAACTAGTATATTAAAAAAAATGTATCAAATGCTCAGACAACCATTTCAAGTTGTAGACAAATGTAAAAATAACTACTTTTCATCTTTAGTGTCATTCTTGTTTGGCGTGACTCTGGCCACAGTCTCCAGAACAGCCTGATCCACAGACAAGTCAAGAGGAGTAACTCAGCATAATACCACCCTCAGAGAAAATTATGTAATTCAATGTACAAGTACTATGCATGCATATTGATAGAGGATCATAACCAGATTCCCAACTAACTAAAAGCTTTAAAGTAGAAACTTCTAATAAGGTGAAGTAAATATGTAAATGATACATTTCTTTAAAAAAAATATAAGTTGCCTCATTTATGCCTTTAAAGTGTATAATCCTCATTAATACCTAAAGATTAGCTTCTAATTATAAAAGAACTACTTTATTCAAATAAGTTATTGTTCTTCATTTGCTAAAAAGTCCTTATAAGCTTGTTACCACGGTTTTAAAAAAAATGTCAGCGACCACGATTATGGCCGCGACAAAAAGTCCTTATAAGCAAATACCAATATCGACACTATTATAACTGTTTTTATGTTAAAGAACAAATTGTGATTAATTCACGCCGCGACGACACAATTAGTGTCGTGACACCTGTAATGACTGAAATCGCGAAAGTCTTTATGCGATCGCGACCTTTTTTCAAACCCTGCTTATTACCATAAATAGAAACTAAATTAGAGAGCTTCTAAATAACTTGAGATGTTTCAATTTATACCAAAAACTATTATAAAAGCTAATGTTATTGCAAGATTATTTCTTAAAATTATTTGTATAAAAATTGATGATAGTCAAAATGGAAATAGTATGCCATTGCCATAAGTTCAAATCATGGATCAGTTGAAATGAAAGACTAACCTGCTGTTCTGCTACACTGTTATTGAAACCTCCAGAATCAGGCACTGTTAATTAATTAAGCTAAACATTAAAAACAGATTTCGAAATTCTTGAACTGAACTTCACTACAGCACAAAACCGCAAACATTGAACAGAATGAATCGAGATCTTATGAAGCTGAAATAGTTGGAATTGAAATCTAGAATGAAAGCAAAGAGAATTATTATTATTATTATTATTACCTTCGTTTTGATCATCGTTGTCGGTGAACTCATGCTGAAGAGCACGATCAATGATATCAGCGAATGAGCCTTGTCGAGGAGTGGAGAGGGAGATATTAGAGTCGGTGGAGTTGGCGAGTTCGAAATCCAAGCGATCGGAGTGAGTAGGACGGATGGCGAGAGAGGAATGAGGAAGAGAGTGGAAAATGAGAAGAAAAACTGGCATCGTTAACAACAAGTGGTGGTGATAAGAGAGTGAGTGTGATCTTGGTGTTGACATTGCCACGGCGCCGGAGATAAGCGGTTAGCGGTGACGGTTAGCCGGCGGGTGGGGACCGGTGAGGTGTAGTAGAAGTGAGTAACGTGAAATGGTGAGGGGTCAAGTTGAAGTCGTTCATTAATTACTATCATTTGTACTCCTCATTATTACCATTATTATTTTTAATTCACTAACACTTCTTCCTGTCGTTATGACCACTCTACCCTTGTCCCCTCTTTTTTTGGAACTATGTTGACTATTGATAGATTATAACATAAATTTGATGATTTTTTTCAAACTTTACATGGAACTCCTTAATTTTCACTTCTTTCATGTAAATATAAAGTCGTTTTGTTTCAGTTTTTTTTAAATGATTTTTATACATTTATATATTTATAAACAAATTTTAAAAAGTCGTTTTGTTTTCACACTTTCTTGTAAATTTATAAAGTCGTTTTGTTTGACAGTTTTGAAAGTGTAGTGGGGCATCTACCGCAACAACACAACGATAAGTCATAGATACGTCTCTGACTATAAATGACATATCAATTACATGTCACCTATAAAAGTATGGAATATATATTTTTGTTTTTTCATGTTTAATTATTTTATTTAAAAATGTTTTGAAAGATATTTGTCTCACAATAAAATCACCTATCTTCAATTCTAGTAGACAAACTTCAGTCAAGTTTGAGAAATTAGTTATTCGTTCTAAAATATTTGTGTAAAAATATATACATTGCCATCCCAACATATTTCTTGTTGATATTAATGTGAGACTCACACGAGATATTCTCAATATTCCACGTCTCATTTATGATTAAAAATAAAATTGTCCTGGACAATGATAATTATAGGGAATTTCTTGACCTACCTAGTGATTTTCTCTTACATCCCTGAAAAATTAAAAATACTCTTCGCAAATTAACATGCGAATTCGCTTTGCCGGGTGAATTCGCAAGTTAATCTGCGAAGTGACCTTTCTGGGTGAATTCGCGGGTTAACTTGCGAATTCACCTTATTTTTTTAAAGTCGTGGATTATTTTGTAAGTTAACCTGCGAAATATTCTCTGTGTTGTTTATTTTATAAAAATAATCAAGCATAATTCGCAACTTAACTTACGAATTCACCTGATTTAGTGCATTTCGCAAGTTAACCTGCAAATTATGCATAAACAAAACCAAAACTCAATTTTGGTTGAAACTGAATTTTGTTTTGTGGTGTTTTTGACAGTCAAAAAGTAATACATATAGATAAAATAGAATATACATAAAACTTATATATACGCAAACCATGTAAATAATAATATGTTATAAATAATAAAGAGAAAAAATGTCAGAAATATTATTACATAAATTATTCCGAACAAAATGCGATCATACAAAATCAAATAAAAAAACATAAAGGCTATTGGGCCTAATCTTAACCCCCTGCGTCCTCCTCTGCTGGTGGTAACGCGCAGCACGCTCTGCCTCAACGACCATCCTCTCCACCACGACAACTGCATCGGGTCCGCCCCCATCGATAATTTTGTCATCCAACGCCTCCTGTCCAATCTGGCGGATACTTTGACAAATGGGCAGTAGATTTGTGGCATGATCATCCTCGGCCTGTTTGTTTTCTAAGAGCTCCTCATGTGCTGGCCTTGGCGGACGTCCCTCAGCCTCCGGTGTCATGTAAAGGTGTGACACCAAATGGAACCATGTTTTGTACCCCTCCACAGAGTGCCACATACGGGATGCCTGCATCAACAGAAACTCCTCTGACACGACATGATTCTCCCAGTCCTGGAAGATATCGTCTAGAGCCCTCTGTGTGATGGTGTCGGGAGCAGACTGGAAAGGAGAACGGGGTATGCTCTGCACATAGCCAAATTGGCGCATACACCTCTCGGGCATATACCAGACCATCATGTTAGCCCCACAGGCTAGCCACCTAGAGTCCGCATAGTCGGGATCCACGTAGTAACCATGGATGTGGTGAAAGTACGATAAAATTCAACTCTGCATCGAAAATAAATAAATAATGTTAACATAATTAAAATTAATTAAAATTAATTAAAATTAATTAAAACTAATTAAAATTAATTAAAACTACTTAAAATAAATTAAAATTAATTGTTAAAATAAAAATGTACCGTGAAGAGTGTGCACGAGCCGGTAAGCGTCCTAGCCCTCCACCTGGAAGCTTCATTCAGCTTCTGGTAGAGGTAGGTAAGAACAGCGACACCCCAGTTCCAGTCCTGAACTATAGAAAGGTCCGTAAAATATCTCAAGTAGGTCACGTCGGTGTAGCGGCCACTCGTGTCCACAAAGATGGACGTGCCTATTAGGTACATCAAAAACACCAGATGGCACAACCCGGGTGATCCTGAACAAAAATATCCTCCGCAACAGGCTGTCCAGCTGCCTGTGCATCTCTTTTTGCACGAGCTGCTTGACAGAGGTGCTCCTCATATAACTCCTTCAGATAGGAGAATGTCACGTCGCCCCGTTTGTGGAGTCGCAGTCCTGAGCAGCCTTGTACGAATCAGCTCTCAGGTGCTCAACCATCCACTCAACCGCCTCAGCTCTGGTTATCTTAGAATGGTTGAGCAACCTACCTCTGATGGGTAGTCGGAGCAAGCATGCAACATCGTCGAGGGTGATCGTCAACTCCCCAACTGAAAAGTAGAAAAATGACGTCTCCCTGTGCCATCTCTCAGCAAAAGCACCCTGCATGCTAGTGCTAATGGTCCCGTAACCAGTATTGTATAATTCGGCAAGACCGGATGCGACGATAGTAGTCAAGAACCACTGATTCTTCGGAGTATACAGCTCAAAGATCTTACGGGAGTGGTTAGAATGTTTCAACGCCTTTCTTTCCTGAAACATAAGAATCAGACGAATAAATAAATAATTCGAACAGTCAGTATACGAAAATAAATAAATAATACAAAATAAAACGAAAATAAAATAAATAATACGAAAATAAAATAAATAATACGAAATAAAAATTATAATACCTCTCTGCCCCAGACATAACGGGCAACATGGTCCCCATAATAAATCAGGAGGGATTTGTCATATGGTCATCTTGGATAGCCAGCATCCTCCGCCTCTGCAGGCTTCTCAACATCGTCGTCCTGGGCATCTTGAGCCTCTGCAGGCGGAGACTCGACCTCTGGTTCCTCCATCTCTGGTACCTCCTCCTCATGTGCACGAGAGGCAGACGCCTCATGGAGACGACTTCTCCGTCGCAGTACGAAAGGTGATGATATAGATAGTTGTTCCTTTTCTTCCCTTTATTCCTCGCGCTCTCGACGAGTCGACGCTGTTTGGCTTTGTTTTCCCTGTCTCAAACGTGTCATCTGGTTATCATGATCGGCCATTTTCCTGAAATAAAATACAGTCAAAATTAATTCTAAAACAATACAGCCAAAATTTGCAGGTTAACTTCAGAATTTTCCCATTCAGACAAAAATTCGCAAGTTAACCTGCGAAGTCTCTTTTGCTACACTTCGCAAGTTAACTTGCGAAATCCCCTTCGTCCAGATTTTTCAAAAACCAGATTTTCATACCCAAAACTCTCAAAATCTTTTTTTTCCTACTACATTATCCTACTATAACATCATACACTACTACATTTCTACAACCTAAACCTTATCATCTAATAAAAAAACAAAAATTTAACTAGAAATTGTTTAAGAAAACATACCTAAAATGGAGGTTGTAATGAGTTGAACTTGATGTTGGAGGAGTTGCAATGAGTTGAACTTGATGTTTGAGGAGTTGAAATGAGTAGAAATTGCAAAGAATTGGTGGAAAGTAAGGGTTAGGAGTATAGAGGAAAAGTTTGTGTGTTTTGAAATGAATGGGAAATGGGAGAAAATCTGTGTTTTCTAAAATTATACGCAGACTTCGCAAGTTAACTTGCGAATTCCCCAAATAAAGTGAATTCGCAAGTTAACTTCAGAATTCACCTTATTTAAAAAAAAAGGTGAATACGCAAATTAACTTGCGAATTCACCTTAATTTTAGAAAAATATAGATTATTTCGTAAGTTAACTTACGAATTCACCTGATTTGGAGAATTCGCAAGTTAACTTACGAAACATAGAGGTATTTTTGTATTTTTCCCTGGAGTAAAGGAGAACCCCAGTAAGTGGGAAAAAAATTCCCTAATAATAAAGGAAGATGGACCTCTTAAATTGCAAGGGAAAGTTAGTTACTGACCAACTTGAACTAACCTAAACCTACAACAAACTAACTCACAAGAAACAATAAAAAAACAATAAATGAACCTTAGCAGGTGAGTCTAATAGTTGACCTTTGTCGCATCAATTGATTTCCACTTTATTTAAAAGTAGAAAAATCATCTTTGTGGCTATGAGTATCATTTGCCACATGTAGATAGAAAACTTCACATGAAAATACAACCCATTTATCATATAATAAACTCACTTTTACAGACATGTTACAACTCATACAACTAAAACACATTTTCATCTTTCCTTCTTTTTTTATCAAAAACTATATACATTGAAGTTTCAACTTATATATAAACATTTTACAACGGACCATTTTTCAGGATCAGTAAATCACACAAAAACCTCATAATGTGTAAGTGCAGGATCACTGTTATGCAGCCTTTGGACTTCCACTCGTTTCTATCAAGCGTTTGTTCTCGAGATTCACTATTGAGTCTGCAATGACTCTAGCACTGGACTTCATGTATCCGCCTTAAACATAAATGAAAAATTAACAAAACCTCATAAACATCTCAAATGGACTGAGAAAATAATTGAAGAAAGTTTGCTAAAAACATATTAGTTTAGAACCCATTATGCTTATCAAATAGAGAATTAAATCAGACATATTATCCTAATTGTAAATCAAATCTTCTTATGAATCGTGAGATACTTATCAATAAAAATATGATTTTTTAAATTAAAAAAACAAGTGACATAACGAAATTAAAAGCTTATATATCGTAAACAAACATTAAAAATAATTTATGTTTCAAGTTTTAAATCAAATGACAAGAAATCTCCATTGCAACATCTTATATTAGCACAGAACTTGGAAAAAATAAAAGCTTAGAGAAATAAGATTCCATTTAACCCAAATGTTAAAAATTTCCAAAAGATAACTGATTAGTCATATTTAATACTTTAATTGATCACATTTAATTACCATATATTTTCAATACATTTTATTTTTCTACTATCCAGGATGAAAATGGGGCCTTTGTTATGAAATTTCCTGTACATACATCATGGCACACTTATGGTAAGGAAGGAGAAAAAAGAAAACCTGAAGTGAGCATGACAATAGGAATGTTCTTTTCACGAGCAAACCGAAAGACTTTCTCGTCTCTAAGAGCAATTCCGTCAGGACTAATCTGCATGCACAAAAATAATACAAGTAATACTTACGATATGTGGTAATGAAATTACTATAACAGTAGGGGACTATTTTTATCTTGCAGAAACTATAGAATTAGACAAGAGGAAACAGCAAACCGATTTGATTTAATACAAGGTTACATTTTACTGCAATAAATTGAATCCGAGAATGACATTACCTTCAACCTTCCTAATGGATCACCTTCTAGTATGTCAGTTCCAGCATTATAAACTAACAACTCGGGGTTAAACCTTCGCCCAGCAATCTTGAATCACATTGGCATGAATAACAAAAATAAGTGTTCTTCAACTGATTAACATATACATAACTACAATATTTAATGGGCAAGTTTGGGAGTTATGAGTGGGGGAAGGGAAGAAATTAAAGAGAAAACAATTGAAATGCGAAGGGAAGAGACTGTGGGGTTAAGTGATAACTTTACTGTTCCTCATTTTGACTTTTAAAATTTAGATGGTAAAGGTAAGAGAAACTGCATTACTGAATCAAATGATCCCTTAATATAGTTGGATAATTGGATAGAACGAAGCAAAGAAAAAATATTGGTGTATATATAGAAAAGTTACTCAAGCCAAAAAACAATAGAAAAGTTATATTGTATCATACCTCAAGTGCGTCATCTAATTTTAGCAGGTACTCTTCTGTACGAGTCCCGCTCTGAAAGTTCAAGGTGAACAAAGAGAGAATTAAATGTTACAGAGAAAAATAAAAAATAAAAAAATGACTCAGGTTTTAACTGCTATAGTGAATATACCTTCACTTCAACTTTCTGATTTATGTAGTTTCTTGCCTCATAATCCTAATATAGAACACAGAAAGCAATAGTAAGATGTGTCACTCTTAAGATGATAAATTGAGCTTAGACTGAGAAGAAAAAAAGGTTTATGTATGTTAGCCCAATAAACAAAGATATAGAGAGACTAGAGGAAAATCCCAGATTAATCATTCAAAAAGTCTAGGATCTAAATGTACTTTCTGAAATTTCAGCTTCTTAGCACTAACACTGTTAGATCCATATAACTAATCCACCTTAGAGAAAAAGGACATTGTTGTTGTTTATTTAAAGTGCAGCGCCTAGAAAATGCGGCTTCCTCTATCGTTGGGGTTTAGAGAGGCTCAAACCCATATGCAAACTTAGCTATGTGAGTGGAGATAATGTTTATCCCATAAGAAAGCAATGTCTCTGTTGTACCACGGCTCACTCATTTCACAAGTGGAATTTAAAAAAACAATTACAATTTCATTTTATGATCACAGTGGGATTCACATGGAAGATGATTCATATTTCATATCAAGACTGAGGATATGATGATCTAGATGGATGATAGAATGATAGAACCGCAGGACACAGGCAGCATGTCAAATGTCGGCCGACAAAGTCGAATAAACTAGGAAAGTATGAATAAACAGAAATGGAGAAATACTCCATTCATAAGAAAAAAGAGGTATAAAATATCTAGGAGCAGAGAGCTTTACCAAAGGATATATCCCAGGGTTATACATATCGAGAATGTAGACTCGGTCTGCCATTACAAAGGTTCTATCAGTGAAAAATCCCTACGAGATATGATGGCAAGCAAACACAAGAGGGAGAAATTATTTTGGTCATACTATCATCGGCGAAGTCCATTTCATGACCATTTCCTTGATGTGCATCAAGATCAATAATCATCACCCTGAAGATTTTATGAACAAGTTTTCCAGAACTATTAATAGAATAACTTAACCGGCAATTTTAAAGACTAAATCTGATAGTACCTTGATATATTCAACTGAACAAAAGCAAAGCGGATGCATAGAGAAATATCTGCATAAGCACAAAATCCACCTCCATTTTCTGCAGAACAGTGATGAAAACCTCCTCCCACATTAATAGCCCACCCTCTCTCCTTTGCAAGTTTTGCAGCCAATATAGTTCCTCCAACCTGCCATTAGTATAGACGTTGTATCATATAACTCGAGACGTTAAACAGACTACATGAAAAAAGAAAGTTAATTTACCTGTTTCCTAAATGGAAAAAGAACTTTATGTTGCACCAGACAATTGGGAAAAAATGCCACAGGAGGAACCTATATTTTATTTACTCTATGTCAGTAAATAATCTTCAATATGTCAACTTAATAAACCAAGAAAAAGTAAATAACTGCCTCGGGCTTACTCCCTCTGGCCTGATTTATAAGCAAAGATTCTCTTGTCTTTTACGTAGAAAGTACCTCAATTATTTTGGCAACATTGGAACTTTGGTTGAGACTATTCAAGTATGATTTTGAGTGTACCTTTAGATTGTAAAAAGGAAAGAAAGAACAAATTCATAAACAATCTGCAAATAAAATGAAAAGAGTGTGATTATTATATTACCACTAGAAGATCATCTTGAGAAGCTTCAAGAGGCTCAACAATGAGATTTTTATCCAAAACACCGAAAGAGATAAGGAAATTACAAATTCGTCCCCATTTGGATGAATCAAAAGGGTGCCTGAAACAAATTAAACAATTATTCACACAGTTCCAAATTGCAGAACCGTTGGAAGCATAATGGTTAATCGATTATTACAGTTTCTCTATGCCGAGAAATGAAATGTCGTAAGAGTCGGAGTAGATGAACGGAACCTGGATGGTGAAAAGTAAAAATAGTAAGAAATTGAACAAGAGGTTAGTAGAATGGGAGTTGGTGAGTTTGATTACCTTGGAGGGAGATACGTCGAAGTAGAGTTTGGTAGAGAGGATGCGGTTGGCGGCGGAAGAAGAAGAAGATGAAGAAGACATTGGTGTTGATCTGTGCTCCGAACCGAGCCACCGTTACACCTGGTTGAATTCTGTTAACTTTATTTGATTTGATGGGAATCTTTGGAAATTTGAGAAATGAGTGTTAAATATGGGAAAATTTTACTTGTTGCCATGCTTTTCAAAGAAATATCCCATTATACCATTCAACTTCCCTATAATTTCCAATGTACCATATTTTCAAAAAAAAAAAACGAAAAAGTGGAACCTCCGCCCAAGCAATGGGCGGTCGCTTTAAAAATCAGAACACCACCGCCCATCCAATTGGCTGGCATGTGTGTTTGTCTTTTTTTTTTTTTTTTAATTTAAAGTATAAAGAAATTATATATTTATATATATATATATATATATATATATATATATATATATATATATATATATATATATATATTTATATAATTACTATATATTTAATATATATTTCTTTTTAACAAATAAATAATTTATTTAAATAAATAATTTAGTAAATCTTATTATTATTTAAGTATATTAAATTATTATAATAAATAATTAATATAATTTTTAATATAATAATTAAATAATAAATATTATAATTATAAAATTTAATAGTAAGTACTATAAAAAAATTAATATTTATTTTTTTATATTATAATGAAATATTAATTTATTTATATTATAAAAGTAAAACAATTAAAAATAAAAAAAGTATTTCATTAATTATTGAACCAACATTTACAAAAAAGAAAAGAAAAAGTACATGAAAACAATTGAAATTGGGGATCTTGACCCGGACGTGTTAAGCGTTGGTGGGTTCCACAACGAGGAGCTTGTTGTTCTGCATCTTGTGGTTGAGTAGAAGGTCCAGCGTCATTGTCATTCATCAAAAATGTAGTTATCATGTCATCATTGGTGAAAGTCGGTTCAGCGGCACTTCCATAACTTAATCTTGTACCCTCGAAATTCCAATTAGGTAGGTTACCGGCCGGTGTTTGGCTATGCATTGCGGGTTGGTAACATTCGGGTGTGGTAAAATATTGGGGTTGGAAAAAATGCATTTGTTGTTGGAGTGGTTGTTGGGGTGTTTGGTAGGTGCGGTATTGTGGGGTTTGTAGAGTGTGGTATTGTGGGGTTTGTTGAGTGGGGTATTGTGGGGTTGGTTGAGTGGGGTATTGTGGTACGTTATGTGATGTAGATGGAAAAAAATTTGAAAATTGTTGTTGATGGGATTGTTGGGTTTGGGTAAAAGATGGTTGCGTTGGGAAGAATGGTAGTTGGGTGTTAGTGAATTGTTGTTGGTTGGTCATGAATGAGGGTTGGGGGGTAGGTGTTTGATGATGGTCTGGTGTGTTGGACGTTTGAAGATGATGGTTGGTTACGAGGGTCAAATAAATAGTTATTTGGTGACAAATATAAATATGAAACAGACTTATACCAATTCATGTAACCTTGACTCGGTTTACATTCATGTGACATGATTTCTCCTTGTAAGACTCTATTTGCGCGGTCTCTCCAATGACGACGCTCTTCCTTCTGAAAATTTTTCCACGAATCAGATGACCATTGATCGGACAAGCTGATTGTGTGATAGTTCTCCATGCAGATTGGAGCATCAGGTATGCCTTGAAGAATTCCAAATTGGAGTTTGACCCTATCTGTATGATGCATTTCTACAGTAGTAAAACAGATAAGATATATTTTTGAACTCCACACATGGCTATCAGTTGGATCTAAATCTTCAAGTTTTAGGTAGGGTCTCCAAGTAAACTATTATAAAATATTAACAACTATATTAATTTATAAAAGTATATAAAATAAAAGTAAGCGTTAATTTGGTTGAGAAAAAAAGTACATCATTTTCTTGTAGATGATCGATGAAACTGCGATAACCCGGTGCACAATGATGAGGAGTCTTCTCGTAATCCATCCCATAGGCAGATCACCTAAAGAAAATAATTAAATCAGTTTAACAAGTAAATTAATTTAAGTAGTAAAAAAACTTTTAGAAAATATATAAGTTTCAACTTACTTGGTTGCGTATGGAAAGTGAAATGGGTTATGGTTCCTAGGCGCAAGACTCCTCATCCTTGACCACCCCCAAGCTTGTAGTAGTGTTGCAGAACCGGCAAAGGTATGAGTGTTCACTTTAGCGCATCTACACAAATTTCGGTATAGATGCGCTAAAACTGCAGATCCCCAACTGTATTGTGCTATTTTATTAAAGTCAGATAATAATGGTAAAAACATGAAAGCGCTTACAACAATCCTGAAAATGGTTGGCATAATCCTCCATCTTTCCATGTTTATTGCATCAGACATATCGCGCAAAATTTTGTTAAAGAAATCAAGGACCGAAGCCTCCGGAAAACAATGATCAACATGGGTAAGTCTATTTTATTCACGTTTTATGTAACATTATTATTACACCTTAATATTAACACCTTTTTTCTTAAACCATATAGGGTATGCGTTGAACCAACCGACATTTAGGTATTATCGCCAAAAGATTGGCATGGCTAACCCCGATGCTTTGGCGTGGATAGACAAAATTCCTGTTGAAAAATGGACGAGGGCATTTGATGAAGGTCGTCGATGGGGCACATGACAACGAACCTTGTCGAGTCACTAAATTACGTATTCAAAGGAACTCGTAATCGCCCATCACGCAGTTATACAAACAACGTACTATAGAATGGGTACACTCTTTGCTAAAAGGGTGCAATGTGGAATGCGTCTTGAATTACGCCAATCATTTACATAGCAATGCGTGAAGGTCATGAAACACGAAACATCAAAATCCTCCACGCATCGGGTTAACGTTTTGACTACAATAATAACACTTTTAGTGTGAAGGAAACCATTGACCACGGTGAGGAAGCCTATGGGACGTTACAAGGTCAACTTGAGCGATTATTGGTGTGGTGGAAAGTTTCAAGCATACCGTCGCCTTGTTCACATGTTATCGCTGCATGTTACGTGGTGCGTGCGCATATCTTCTATGGTGGCGTTTACAAGGTGCCTAACCTTTTGGAGTTTACACAAGTTTTCCCGTTCTACCGTTAGATGCGTATTGGCTACTTATGAGGGAGACCAAATTTGCCACAACCCAACCATGAGGCGCAATAAAAAGGTCGTCCTGTAGCACCCGTATTACAACAGAAATGGACAATTTTAATAAATTGGAGAGAAAATGTGCATTGTGTCGTCTCCCGGGGCACAACCGAAAACGATGCCCTAATGTAGGAACTAGTAACAATTAGTTTTTGTTTTCATGCTTCTAAGTTGTATTATATAATGACATCAAAAAAATTAGTGTTTCATCCACTACTACTTTTGCATTTAATATAAATTTTACATCACATTAATTACCTACTTGCACAAAAATTAATAAGTAACAACAACATTTAACCTAAACAACATCAACAAGTTCAAAACACACACACAAATTAAATACTTAAACAAACATAAATCTTTGACACCAAAATATCTCTAGGATATCACAATCAACAACACGATCTCGGTTGATCCCATCGTCATCATAAGGACACTTGCATCGTTGTGAACAAGTCTCCAAGAACGATTTGGTCCGTTTAAGCCGGGTTCCACAACTAGCCTCTCAATCTTTTGGATCTTCTCACCTTCCCCATTTCTTCCCCAACCATCCACCAAGTGCCTATGGAGCTGCTCCAATCTCTGTGTTAAGCGGTTTGATTTTCATCGGAGGCTTCACAGGAGAAAAATCAAAGTGGCATCTCTTTTCATGTATGGAAACTCGGGAACTCTCTCATTGAAGACATTTTATGAGAGAAGTGAAGAGTTATGTGTAAGTGTGGTGATCCAACATCAATGGTATTTATAGCCCACAATAAAATTAATAAAATAATAAAATAATGAGACTCTCCCCATCACGTGGCGGAACCGTATAAAATAAAATAAACAATGTCTCCGCCATCACATGAACCGTATAAAAATAAAATAAACAATGTTTTCGCCCATTACAATGGAACCGAATTTAAATAATAAATTAATAAAATTTATATTTAATATATATTAAATATATAGTAAATATATAAAATATATAATAAATATATAAAATATATATAGAAATATATATTAAATATATATATATATATATAATTACTTTTATAATAAAAAAATAAATATTAATTTTTTATAGTACTTACTATTAAATTTTATAATTATAATATTTATTATTTAATTATTATATTAAAAATTATATTAATTATTTATTATAATAATTTAATATACTTAAATAATAATAAGATTTACTAAATTATTTATTTAAATAAATTATTTATTTGTTAAAAGAAATATATATTAAATATATAGTAATTATATAAATATATATATATATATATATATATATATATATATATATATATATATAAATATATAATTTCTTTATACTTTAAATTAAAAAAAAAAAAAAAAAGACAAACGCACATGCCAGCCAATTGGATGGGCGGTGGTTCTCTGATTTATAAAGCAACCGCCCATTGCTTGGGCGGAGGTTCCACTTTTTCGTTTTTTTTTTTTAAAACATGGTACATTGGGAATTATAGGGGAGTTGAATGGTATAATGAGATATTTCTTTGAAAAGCATGGCAAAACAGTAAAATTTTCTAAATATGGACTACAAGTTAAAATGTTTAGTTTAATATTCTATTCATAACATTTTATATGAGTGGATTTATGAATTTAGGTATCCTAATGGTATGGTTTAGAGAACTGCTATCTTTACACTGAAATTCAACACTCTATTTTTACACCCACACAAATATTTTGCCTAAAAATATGTATTATTTATATGAGAAAGAAGAAAAAATAATTAATTCTAAAGAAAAAATCATTATTAATTATGATAAAATAACAAAATAAAACATTTTAAAAGAAAAAATGTTCACCGTATAAACAGTGTAATAAACATTTTACACCAAATGTTACATCGTATGCATTGTTCATCGTATTTATATGGTGAATAATATTTTTTATAATAAAATATTATTATTTTAAAAAAATATTTAAAATATATATAGAAACTATATATATATATATATATATATATATATATATATATATATATATATATATATTAAAATTGATTTTATAACACAAATATATAGTTGTATTATTGTATTAACCACAAAAATATATGTCGTTAACCAATTATTTTATTTATAATTCATTAACCACTTTTAGTATTTTATTAACCAATGAAATGCATAAAATTAACCATCTTTTTACACTAAATTATAAATGTATTAACTAATTTACATATTCTATTAATCAACTTTATTTTATTATTTAATATTTCTTTTTATGTTTGAAAACTCATTAACCAAGTTATAAACTATATTAACCAATTAAATATAAATTATTAACCAAAATCTGAATGATATATATATTACATTTTTATGTCAAAATATGTATTAACCAAACTTTAAGTTGTATAAGTTTTATTATTTCATTAACCAAAATAATTTGAAAAAAAGAATTAGAAAAATATATAATAAAATTAAAATAATAATAAAAATACTATTCACGTATTTGTGAACAGTGTTTTGGTGTAAGTGTACAACTTGTTGTCAAGATAGCATTTTTGAAATATCAATTCTCTATGGTTTAAGCTGAAAATTGAACGAAATTGGATAGATTATTGCAAAAATTTACTCGATTTGAATGTTTCAATTTATTCAGAATCAAACCGACTGAATATTATTACTTTGACATATTATTTCAAAATTTTGAACTGTACCGAATTATTAAAAGATAAATTTTTTCAAACCGAACCATTTTGAACCAAATCATTACTATTTTTCAATTAAAAAAAATAATAATAAAACTTAATTTTAGAATTTTTATTTTCAGTTTTGGTTCGCTTCGATTTCAGTTATGATTCGATTCTAGAATTGTTTGTGTGATATGGTTTAATTCACTAATCAAACATAACGATTTGTTTATTTTAATCTCAGCTCAGTTTGATTCGATTCGGTTCGGCAGTCCAGTTCAAAAAAAATTTGAACTGCCATATTATGATCAACTTGGATATTAGAATGCAATGTGAATGGATGAATAAATGACTTTTTAAAATATATATTATTTATGAGTGTTTTTAGTAAATAAATCACGAATTTTAATTTACTTGCACGATTAAATTTAAAAGACATTTTTATGTGGAAAGTGTCAAAAGTGTATTGGTGTATGAGAGTTCAATATTTGAATTTAGAGTAATACGATGGAAGTTCAAAGTAGTAAATGCAAGAATATTCAAAAAGATAAAATAAATGAAAAAAATTGGTAAATAATTTGGATAAAATGCTTCAATTAAAAGGAGATACAAATTCATACCGTTCTCACAAATTTTATATATTCTTATGACTTGGATGTGGAAATTCTAAGAAGAGTAGAATAAAAATCCGAACCCTATTTCATAAAATGAAATCTAATTATATTATAAGTATATTAGTAACTGTCAACAATAGTTACTTCTTCAATTTTTGAGGTGTATCTTGTTACATGTATTTTTGTCTTTTATTTGTTTTCAAATGTCTTTAGCACTTAAAACTATTTCGAATCGCTACACATGCTCCAAACTATCATTGATGTCAAAAACTATGGAAGTTGCTCAACTATGGATTGTTCTCCACTATTCGAAATGAATAGAGTTGTTATTTCAGACACAACCTATGAGTCAAAGACTTGGTTAAATACAATGAATCAAGTTTTATCCATATAGCAACCAAAATTTACTTATTGTCAACTTCTCTTAGAATTTTATTTTTGAGACACAAGATAATAGAACTACTGGCCTTATCCACCATCCTCGGTCTTCTGTACATGGGTAACTCATGTCGACATCAATGTTTTATTCTTCAAAGCATCGATACACTTCTCTTGAATTAAAATTGCTTGCATCTTAATTTGCCACAACCCGAAATCGTTGTTACCTGGAAAAATTTCGATCTCCCATTTGTCCATGGTGTTCACTTGTAAACAATACTCAATTGACCCACAATGGGCGCCACTTATTCTGAATTCCGACAAACTTAAATATCAATTTGAGAGGCAAAGTATAAAAGCAACTAAAATAAACGACGTAAAACAATAATAATTTGTACACTGATAATATAACAAACTAAGGCGAGAAAAAGACGAAGGTTTGTTTACCTAGTTCGATCAAACGATCTACTTTGGGAAAGAGGACAGTTATCCAATTCATTATACTCAGAAAGTTATTACAAGAGATTACAAAAAGATTACAAATGAGTTACAAGAAAATAGCTTTCGCCTTCAGGTTCACAAGAACAACTCTAAAGGCGCCTAAGAACAACCTTATTTTCTACACAAATGTTCACAACCTCTCTAACTTTCAATATATGAATACCTCAAACCTAAGATGCAGTCGTTGTTTCACAATGACCTTAAACAACTCCAAATGTCACTAAACCTTTGTCATTCTAAGGTTTCCCTTTACTTGACCTTGAACCCTTGATTTCCCTTGTTTTTGTGAACTTTAGGATTGTCACACATGCAAGTATATGAGAGATATATTTATAAGATCAAATACCCAACAAAAAATCCCAAAAACACAATAATCACACATGTATCTATGGACCGAATCGAAGGAGCCCAAAACACGCAAAACAAGAAATTGTTGAAAAAGTCCAAAAAATTTGAAATCGACTGTGCATCGTACGAACATACAGACATCAATATTCACCGTACGGACAATATTATTCACCGTACAAACAATACTATTTAACTTACATGCAACACTATTTATCGTACGGACAACACTACTTACCGATTGATTTTCCCAATTTCTATTTTTCTGACTATATGAAACTTCTGATTTTTACGTTATATACCGTCTCTAAAATATATTTTCTTTCTCTTCATCAACAAAAGTTTTAAGACACACTACAACATCAACAATAAAGTAAACTTGCTTTATAGTCTATTTTGTCATCTTCCTCATAAAATATAGCAAAATCACGAGTCTTTCAACCTCTAAGAAGAAATGTAATGCCCCATATTTTAATTCAAAACATTATTTTAGAAAAAAATATTTACCTTTAAAATGTTATTTTATTTTTTAGGGTTAAATATGTCAGAGGTTCCTATAAACAATTCATCATTCAATTTTAGTTCTTATAAAAATTTTCTTCAAATAATAGTCCTTTTAAATTTTTTTTCGTTTGCAATTTTAGTCTTTGTCGTCAACTTCTACCAACAGAAGCTGATGTCGCACGCCTCGTTGCTCATCACGTCATTTAAAGTTAATATTAAAATATTTATCCTTCAATTTTAGTCTCTATAAATTCTTTTTTCAAATAATAGTCCTCTTAAATTTTTTCGTTTACAATTTTAGTCTCTGTCGTCAACTTCTACCAACAAAAGCGGATGTGGCACGTCTCGTTGCTCGTCACATCATTTAAAGTTAATATTAAAATAAACATGTTATATAGGGGGTTTTCAAATCCCCCTTAATTCCTTGGTGTCAAGTTATCTTGAAGAAGCACTTTCAATTGCTTACTGTCACTCTTCTCTATCCCACAAGACTATGCATTTCAGTGTGTTCCTTATTTGTGCTAAAAATTGAATCCAACAAGGCATGACATTGCACCTTTATATATTTAACAAACATTTTACCATTTAAAATGATTTTTTTCTCATTAATAACATATTGGACATGCAGTGCAAGTGTGACCATTTAGATTATAAACCATCTATTTGATCAAATGCCAAAAAGAAATTTTCCCACCTAAAACTAGCAATTAAAAAAGATAGGATTAATGAAAGTTCCATATCTAGCATGTTCATTGCATAAAGTAATAATGTCCCTAGAGTTTGAATTTTCAAGTTAAATATTTTATTCACTTTTTTTTTTGTCGGATACAAAAATCGACATCATCAAATTAATATTGATTACTTTTTGTTTATATTATACAATGGTGATATAGATGGAAGGATTCATGTTACTTCAACTAAGTATTTGATTAAGAAGATGAACCTTCATATTAAATTTGTTTGGCACCCTTGGTTAGTCTATGGAGAAGTTGGTGGCTATACTGTGTTGGTGATTTTATCATCACCAATGTATTTTAGTAGTAATGTGATTTACTAAAGGTCAATGCAATTATACGTTAAGTTCGGAAACGAGTTAGGGAAGTGCGGAGTGCACGCTCGTTGAGCCAATGTATAATCGAATACGAATAACTGAAACGGGGTTCCAAGGGGCGGAGCCCCTGGCGGGCGGAGTGCGGGGCAGCGTTTTCCGAAATGGTGTGTCCTTTCGTTTCAGTTTTGGTCTCCTATATAAGGAGTCCTTTGGCCTTATTTTCGGACACAGAAAAACCGATCATTAATCTCTACATTCAAAATCAGTATTTCATTGCCAGAAAACCGATTGTCCTTCGATAATTATCCCCGCAAAGATTTCGTGAATCCAGACAAAATAGGGTCGAAATACTTTGTTTGGAAAGTGAACAAACACGATTTTCGAAGTAATCCAGGATTATCTTACCCTAATATCTAACATACTTAAGTGTACAAGGTAGGCCTAACATTTGTTACAGTGAGAGAAGTAGGACATTAACTACCAAGTTACCAACCAGCAAGAACTAAAAATATATTTAACAGTACAAAAATAACATAGTGGACATCAATACATACAGAATATAACTATGTTACCCCACTATTTAATGTCTAAGACTAAACTTTTGATTATAATATTATTTCTCATGTTCCTTTATAGTTATCTGGACCCATCGATCAACTATGAAGATTTAGCTGTCTCAAATTGAACAGTAACTGTTGTGCTCATTAGAAATTATAAAGGAAGAGCAATGGCAATATTTTATTTTAATTTTTCAGAAACATGCTATTCAGTTTCGTCCTTATATACCAATTATTGGATTATGACCACTAACGGATGTGTATTGTGTACAGACATTTTCATGGTAAAAGGAAAAATGGTAGATAAAGTTTGCTATGTTAAGGAATCTACCAACTGTAAATTGAAATGTCCAAATGCGAAATGATAATTACAAACAAACAGCAATCAGCGTATATGGGAAAACAGATCCACTGAAGACACTTTTTAGACGCATTCACATATGGAACATTCAGATCTATCTGTCCGTACTTGAATGAAGATAAGAATAATACTAATGAATACAGAAACGGATACGATTGTCCTTCTGCTTCATGGTCAATGAATATAAAAGGATCACTTCAATGCCTTTGAAATTTGAACCAAAATTTATATCAGGTTCAAAATTTATATCATTAGAGTGTATTAGAGTGTGTTTGAATGAGATTATTGAAAATTTGTATGAAATTTATATTTTTTAGCAATTCAAATAACTCAATTGAAATTGATTTATTATTAAATTCTTTTCTTTGGATAGAATATTAAAATAATTTGTTGTTTAATTTTTGAGATATTTTCATAAATTTTAAAATTTTGAGTCAAATTTAAAATATGAAAAATAGAGTGTAACCGATTATTCAATGATTTTATTTCTACTATAACCAATTAAATATAAGGTGTAACCGATTATGCCAATATTTTGATTCTTTTTTAAAGGAGATGATATCGGTTACAACCCTACAATAACCAGCTACAGGCATGTGAAATATATTTTTTTTTTCACTTAACACACCATTTTAATTCATGCGCTCAAAATATATGCTCATATGATTATTCAATTGCTTGAATACTTCAATCGAGTCTAGGGATGTCAATTTGCATCCGTTAGTGGGGATCTCCGTGGGGATTCTCCATTTGGGACCCTAAAGATGGAGAATCTCCCTCCTCGCGGGAACGAGGATAGGGAATAAAGTTCACATGAAACACTTTAGGGATGGGAATGACGAACATATCCCTGCCCCATGGAGTCTCCGTCACGCACTAGAATTTCATAATATCGTTAATTAATATATAGTTTAACATTTCTATGTAGGTTTATTTATCATTTCAAATAACTCATTAGTAAAAGAGAGAGAGATCTAAATGACTATTTTAATTTTTTTATGTTTAAAAATTTTGTGTTCATGAATCTCAAGATAAAATATTGTTAAAATAATATATTTATAATAGATGATTAGTTTACTAATTTATTTTCGTTAGTTTTTAAAATTTTCATATTAAATTAGTTAAAAATAATAAATAAAAATTTATGTTTATATATATATATATATATATATATATATATATATATATATATATATATATATATATATATATATCCGTAGAAATTGTGGGGATCCATGAGAATGGGGATGAGGGACAAAATCTTCCCGTGGCGAGGATCCAATACAAGGATGGAGAATAAATTCGAGGGCGGAGATTGAGATGAGAATGTATCTCCTGCCCCCACTCCGCTTCATTGACATCCCTAATCGAGCCTTATTTAGTCAATAAATCGACCACTTGATTTTCACTTCTACAATACCCAAACATCAATCTTCCTTCACTAACAAACTCTCAAGTAGTGAAACATCATCTCAATATGTATGTTTCTCCCATGTAAATTAAATATAAAAAGGGGTTCGAGTTTTAAGGTGAAAAATATTAAAATGTTCGATGCATTAGATAATTATATTGTTGTTATTATTCCTCGACGTATTAACAAGACCGCTGTACCTAATCCCTTGTTGTATAACTCAATAATTTATACTCAGAGCTTTATATCCCTAGTCAACCAGGGTAAACATATTAGGTAATGTATTTGAACTTAATCCTAAAGCCACTACTCGAGGTCTTTTATTGCTATTTTACAGGCATAAGCACAACAATTGGCCTAGATCCAATGCTTAAACTAATGATCAGTATTCCCTATGCGTTCAAAATCATATTAAAATAATATCTCACACAAAAACATTAAGAACAATGTAGAATTGAATAAAATAATAACTTCAATAAATTATGTAATATCAAATTAAACATGTGTTTTAACACTAATGAAAATGTTGATCAAAACAAAACCTAATCTATGAGAATTTAACTAGTCATAAATATAATTACAATACCACCAATAAATTATAGGATGTTTGCATAAAAGATTTCTTGAAGAAGTGACGTTCAATGACGTTATGATGAATGATGTTAACGTTAAAATACAAAATTGAATTGATTAATTAAGTTATAAAAGAGTGAGTAAGTGTCGATGAGAGCATTTGACGTCATGTGAGAACAAATGAAGCAATAGAAGTAGAGCGGGTGGCCAAGTTGTAACACCCCAATATTACCCAAGGTTTATTATGAAAAAATCAGAGTAAATTAAAATTTCATAAATTCAATATTGAGGCATCACACCTTCAAAATCAAATCACTTTAAACAGTTTGCTTTAAAGCATAAATCTCGGATACATAGCATCGTTGGAAATCATAAATTGATTCATAAAAAGCAAAACATCTTCTTAATTGAACTTCCTTATCAAATCATGTTTTCATAAAGTATGATTCATTTTTACAAAAGGAAAACAACCAAAGAACAACAACAAAGACAATATAAATATCCCCCCCGAGTGCTACGTATTAGAGCGACACCGACTCGACTAATAATAGTTAATATCTCCATCTTCATAACCTGCACGTTACCAATATAAAGGTAACGGCGAAACAAGTAAAGGGTGAGATACTCCAAAACATATAATTAAAGGCCTGATAAAGTATATATATAGTTTCGGAATTATAAAGGGTATAGATTAATAAGTGTAATTCCAACACCTAATCAAAACTCACTTACTTTAATCGTCATACTAATGTGTATAATCAACTCTTTATCGTCATAACCTCATCGGCATAAATCATCACAACAACACATAAAATATAAACAAGTTATATTCATTTCATGTTCATCATAAAGATCATCACCAAACAAAGCATCATATATCATCACAATTTAACATCATCCATCTATTAAAACCCAACGCCAAACAACTCAAACATAAACATAACCGACTCCATGAGGCACGACTATGTTATGCATGTGGTACCCGTCGCTTTGTCCATTATTAGGAACACTTGGCATAAAAGCCTCGTCGTTTGTCATAAAAGCCTCGTCGCTTGGCATAAAAGCCCTCGTCGCCAATGCAATGTATGTGACTCGATAATAAAACAACACAACACAAAAACATCATCATCGCTCATCAAAATTGGCATAAAGCCCACATCGCCATAATTTATCCAAATCAAGATAAATATATCATCGCATCATATTTGCATTATGCAATACATCACCAATAATTCATCATCATCAAAAATCATGCATTTACAATTCGGAAGCATTTATTAACAACATCAATATAATCATCACATCATCATGTACAAAGACATATATCATCGCATCACATCTCAACAAGTATTCATTAATAAATACACCGTCGCAAACATCATGTTTATTCACACCGCATCATTATCAATTAATTCACCAAATTCCAAAAACGGAAAAATAGTCAAAACATCAATAATCGTCGCGAAAGCCATTCCTAATAACCGACATTAATCATAATCGTCAACATCGCAATCGATTGTCCCTACGTGCCTTAAATCTACTAAAACGCAATCCGATTCGATTTAACCGTAAATTGGCCTATTTCGGGTCATCTCGTAAAAACTCGTAATTTCTAAAAACTAACCTCACCACTACGTTCTACACGTCGAACTTAGCTAGCTCGTCAATTTTCGTTGAATTCGGAGCACCTTGCTCCATCGTCGAATTTACCGAAATCGGAAAATCGGAACATAATCGGGTTCTAAATTTAATCGGCTAACTTATGCTCTAGTTATATTTTATTAATACCAACTAGTAGTATATGGAATTAAGAGAATTGAAAGAAACAAAAGCTATTGAAAAATTATGCAGGAAACTTAAAATTATGCAGAAACACTGACTTATAGAAAACATAACAAAACAACAAAATGCCATTTTTCATTGCTCTTGCCTACTCCTACAGGGACGAACGTCCCATGACGATTAAAGGAAGGGGGTGGGCGCCTCAAGGGCTTGGGACGACCGCCCTTGAGCTGTGGTGGGCGCCTCCCAAGTCCATCTTCCTCCTCGTTCCACCATTTTCCCCGTTATACTGTCTGTGCTATTTTTTTCTGGTTTTTCTTTTACAGTTTCCTTCGTTTCCATTTTAGTACTTCTAATTTCTACAAGCTAGCACCTAAAACACCCACAATCCATACTCCTAACTTAAACTTTCTAAGTCATTTCAACAATCACACATACAACTCATAAACCCCAACATCAATTTCTATCCCAAATTCACAATATACCTATCAAACCCTAATTATAGGAAGTGGAAAATCAAACCCCTTACCTCAAGAGATTGGATGATCCAAGATGATTCCACAACTCCAACCTCAAGCTTCCTCTCTTGCTCTTGTTCTTGCTCTTCTCCTTCCAAAACCCTCTCTTTTTCTCTCAAACTCTAAGTTTGGCTTTGTGAGGAAAATGGAAAGAAAAGGAGGAAGAAATGGTTTTATATTTATGTTTTCTTACTAGCTAGGGCTGTAAAACCCAATCTAACAAAATGTTCCTCACACCCCTATCTAATTATATCATTAATTCAATTAATTCATTTAATTCTAGGGAATTAAATATCGGATCCGAATAATATTTTACCGAACCAAACAGAATAAAATCGGACCGAACTAAACGTCGCCAAATATATTAATTGATATATCGATTAATATAAATAGTCTCGTCGCAAAATAAATATCGATCGGTAATTCGAAAATATTAATATAATATAATATTAATTAAAACGGGCGTTACAACTCTCCCCCACTTATAAACTTTTCGTCCTCGAAATTACGACCAAAACGAATTAATCGGAACATGCCTACGCATTCGTCCACTCAATTCTCGCGTCAATTAAACAACACACAAAAGACACTAAAAATAAGGGTATCTCCCTAACCACAACGTCCAGTCAAAAACAACCATGCCGAGACGCAAAGCCCATACAATGCACTCGACAACCAACTAACACCCAACAACTAAACAAGTCGCAGACACACCGGTTCACTCAAGAACCAAACAAACAAGATCGATACTATCCTAACGTCTCAACCATAGAATTAGTCGCACTCTCGAACCGACACCTTGGAAATGAGTCACCAAAGATAGGAACATAAAGTCCTACGACATAACACCGACACCATCGCTAAAACGAAAACAACAAAATGGTTATACAAACCAAAACCGAAACAATCAGAATAGGATAGTACTACGCGTGCTACGCAACCACGAAAAAGATGCCTTCATTCACACATAAGTACGAACTCAAGAATTACACTTGCAGTTATCGCTTTCATTCTAGAAAATCACAAGGTCACATCGTCCTTGTAGATTACTAACATACGATCCTTGAACAACAACAAGTTACTCAAACATAACAGAACTGCGATACACCACTTTTTCTAGGGCTTATACAGACGACTTGCGACTATAACTCACTAGTCCAAATCCAACAATCTCGCATACTCGCTAAAATTCAATGCTCGATATCTAAACCATGTTGCGTCACTTTTATGCATAAGATGCCAACCGTAAAACAACTTGGTTAATCCTCAATTTCACAATTACTCAGAATGGATACGTTCGAAGCGTACACCCCTCGAGATATCTCGCAACATCAGTCTCATCAACTTGAAAAATCATCCATTCATTCTTGATTGATCAACGTCCATTGATCCCCTAAAATACACGACATAGTTTGACCTTCTCGAACATTGTCCATATATTGACTTTCGAACTTCGACGTATACACTTGACTTCAACGAAGTCTCCCCTTATAACAATCCAATTCCCAAAATATGTATCAAGTAATCACCCTTCTCGCACCGTCGCAATGATCAATACACAGGTTTCTAAATCGAAACACCTTTCATAACTTTCAATCTTCCAAAGTGGTAATTCAAACCAAAACACTCTCTCAAGAACTCTACCCATCAACGTCGTCTCATACTACTGAAATTACAACCTAGGTTGGACTTAGAACCACAACATAAATTTTAGGGAATCCAACATGAACACCGTCACAACCGACTTCAGTCACAAATAGAACATCTTCCTTTATAAAACATCAATCATCTTAAGGTACCTGTGGTTACCAAACCATCACAAAATTCTTTACCGTCAAGACTTATCTTAGTCGTAATCTAATAATCCACCGCGACCATTAGTATCCGACGAAATCCATATGTTAGCAGTGAACAAATCCTTAATAACCTTCTGAGCTTAATCTCAATCAGTGTCCCAAAACAAACATGCAACATTCTTCAAAATAACAAATCCCAAATCAAACATTCTTGGGTTATCCGCGATACCAACTTACTAAGCTCAACAACAGACGAAGTATCTTTATAGATTGCACTCAAACTTGAATTGTCTTCAATAATTCCAATCTCCTCGTCGTTAACATCTGCACCTTTAAGATTTAAATGAGCACAACCGCATCAAACACTAACTCACACGTCCGACAATTTTTCCTTATGAAAATCAAATCGTTCCAAGGTAGTAATACACTTTTCCAACTCTTCGTCGAAATACATCTCAAGTCCAAAATAAAATATCATAATACACCGCACAAGGTTCTTCAGTACAGAACAAAACCAAAATCAAAGCATTCGCTAAACTTTTCCCTGGCTCAAACAAATTCGCTTCTCATTGCGAAGTCCAAATAGCGACTCAACCATCTCGAGTCAAAATACCCACGATCAATACCAACTTGTAAAAAGATCTTCCATCAAACTCACAAAGTTAACCATCCAAAACAAAGGAACTTCTAAGCTCTGAAATAACCCCCTTGAAGTCTTCTACAAGACACAAAATAAATCTTTGCGGAATTGTCCATAATATCACCGTCTAAGTTGCTTACTCAAGGCACTCACGTACAACAGTTCAAACTCCTTCTTTAGAATACTCGACATGCACCGATCTAACTTCACTACCGATAACGCAACGCTCGGATGCTTGCCACAATTTCCTTAACTTGATGTGAACCAAATAATATCCATGAACACGAAGTAACTCTTACAGCCACTCATGAGAGTATTGTCTGAACATTCCAAAATCATACCTGACGCATTAGTCACGCTAATGACATCAACAAATACTCGCCAGGACCATACACTATCTTGAAAATCATTGCCTAAACATCTTCAACTCACACACAATCCCGTAGACAGCCAGACATTTCCAAGGATATTCCGAATCATAACTAGTTCCAGAAACTAAATCCATCAAAACTTCACCTCGCACTACGGCGGTAATTCAATCACATCTTCACAATATGCTTTAGAAGAATCACAACAAGAAGCTCGCTTGCCAAAATCTTGTTTCTCACCAAAATCTAAATTCGCCCACAACTCAAGTAACCATGCACCACCTCGTGCTAACTCATCTGCTTCATACACTATTAAGCTGGCAAGACAAGTCCATCCCAACCAACATAATTCCCGACTACTATCAACAAGAGATTAAGGGTGATCAGTTCCTCAATTTGTCAATAGACAGTCGACAATCACGATGGCGACATAAAGCATCTCCACCAAACTACAACAACGTCTTCAACTTACACCTCAAGTTACCAAAGCGTAACACTGCTTGAGGCCCCATCTCTAAGCCACAAGCGCCACCAAGAAGTAAAACTTCTCCCACACTTGTTTCAAACTCATCTCTGCAGACAAACAAATAGAAACAAGCAAGTACCGATAGTGTTTCACACACATGTCGCATACAATAGGATTAAACACATTAATAACCTGGCCGACAAACCGACCTGCTCTGATACCACTAATGTAACACCCCAATATTACTCAAGGTTTATTATGCAAAAATCAGAGTAAATTAAAATTTCATAAATTCAATACTGAGGCATCACACCTTCAAAATCAAATCACTTTAAACAGTTTGCTTTAAAGCATAAATCTCGGATACATAGCATCGTTGGAAATCATAAATTGATTCATAAAATGCAAAACATCTTCTTAATTGAACTTCCTTATCAAATCATATTTTCATAAAGTATGATTCATTTTTACAAAAGGAAAACAAACAAAGAACAACAACAAAGAAAACATAAATATTCCCCCCGAGTGCTACGTATTAGAGCGACACCGACTCGACTAATAGTAGCTAATATCTCCATCTTCATAACCTGCATGTTACCAATATAAAGGTAACGACGAAACAAGTAAAGGGTGAGATACTCCAAAACATAGAATTAAAGGCATGATAAAGTATAGTTTCGGAATTATAAAGGGTATAGATTAATAAGTGTAATTCCAACACCTAATCAAAACTCACTTACTTTAATCGTCATACTAATGTGTATAATCGACACTTTATCGCCATAACCTCATCGGCATAAATCATCACAACAACACATAAAATATAAACAACAACATCAAACAACAACGCTAAACAATACTAATAACATAAACAACATAAATAAAATCATCACAAATTGGCTAAAGCTCATCGTCGCTTTTGGCATAAAAGCCCATCGTCACAAACATCATCACAAAACTCATCAGTTATAGTCATCGCCTAGTTATCATGAAATTATCAAGTTATATTCATTTCATGTTCATCATAAAGATCATCACCAAACAAAGCATCATATATCATCGCAATTTAACATCATCCATCAATTAAAACCCAACGCCAAACAACTCAAACATAAACATAACCGACTCCATAAGACACGACTATGTTATGTGTAACACCCCTTCTAAATAACCCGCGAATGCATTAATTAAATTGATATCAAACTAGATTTTATCAGAGTAACATGAAAACATGGATGTCACAATTAAAATAAAATACAAAATTCTCGATCTCAACGGTAATCATGCTCAACTGAAGGAATAAATAAAATAGATTATTCAAAAATCAACTTCATGTTCTACACAGCGGAAAACACCTCAAACCGGAATAACTTCAATTCATAAGTATTCCCAACATAATTTAAAACAATAGAGTATTAAATAAAAATCATCAAACAAGCGTTTCCCCCAGTGTTACAACTATCAGAGCATGACACTGACACACGCGGATAAAACACGACACAACTCTATAAGCCATCCTCACCGACTCGAAATGCTAACTTTAATCAAATCATTAAAGTAAGGGTGAGATCTCTATCCAATATAAAATGCATTATCGTTCTTTAAATACAACGAACAATTCAAGATATTAGTCCACTATCATTAACATAATCATCGTTCAGTTCACAATTGCATTTCACACAATGATTTATGCAAATATAATAATCAATGGAAATTGCAACACTGGAAACCATCCTAGCATGTTACAATCCCATATGCAATGCAGACTCTATGCATGTGGTACCAAACGTGAACCAAGTCACACACATTGATCCATCATCACCCGGATACAATAATCATCGATTCGTCCATAATCACCCGGACACGAATCCACTCACCACCCATCATCGGTGCGTTATTGGCAATACAAGTCAAATTCCACACAATGGGAATTAACTTCACCAGAATGCATATGCATGCACAACACTAGCATGCAACATTCAACACAGGTTATGACCACATCAGACATCATAAACCATCATCAACCACAACATGATATCATCACAAACATAAATATGCCAAACGCTTACCCTTCAATTGGTAAGACTATCACCAGTATGTACAACAATAACAATTGAGATCAACAACCATCATGAATATACAACATCGACAACAACACATGATATCAATACAATCACGAATAAACAACAAGGAAAACAACACATAAGCGTCAATCTTCATTCAACTTGTCAAAATAATCTAACCAATATATCACATGATCACATCTCAATCATAATGGATAGCAGGCACAACACATAAGTAACAGTCCTCATTCACTAAGTCGGAACGATTCACAACCAATTCTACACCATTCTCAAAATACTAAAATTTACAAAATCGGATTTCGACTATTTTAAAATAGTTTTCATAAAATAATATTTTTCTTATTTTATAAGATAGTATTTTTAATTTAAGAAATCTAAAACGACACTCAAATCGAGCTACGGTTTGGAAAATATGAATTTTGAAGTTTTAAACATTTTGAAATTCAACATTGGTAACGGTTCCTCCACGGAGAACCCGTTCCCACATTTAAAAATATCACGCTCCGGAATTTTGTATGGGAACCCGGTCCTCCATCTTGGGACGTTGAAAAGTCTCAATTTTGCAAATTTGAATTGGGAACCTTACTCGAAAAGGTTCCCACGATCTACCAAAATCTCGCTTTTGACAAAGAACTTGTGTCCCAATTCATTCTTACTCATTCCCATACGAATTATAGCATTAGAAACACCAAAATGCAACCAATACACATCAACACAACATCATAAATCATGTTTCCATCATTCCTATTAATTATTTATCCCATTAATGGTTCCAATTCCTATAATCCGACACAATTAGAGATAATCCTACAAACCTAGAATTATCTAATTCAAGTTTTTCTAACATACCCAATCATTCAATTGTATCCCAAAACCCATAAGACATATTAACTGAATGAAATCACCCCTTACCTCGCGATGATCCTTCGAATTTACGGCGTTTGGCTTTTTCCTCTCTTCTCTACTCTTCTCCAATTACACGTATAATGACTTTTTCAAATAACCTTCTTTTTCTTTTTATCCTCCTTTATTTATTCCTTTTTATTTGTCAAATAATAGAAATAAATTAATTAGGATTAAGTAGAGTTTTTTACTCTCAATTCTCTTTTTCCTCTTTTTATTCCTTTTATTATTATTCTATAACAATAATAATAATAAAATAAATTATTAGAGGCTTTTACTCCATACACCCCTCCTTCTACTCTTTACACCATAAATTCAAATTCTCTCCACTTATTTATTTTCTAAAAATTCTAATATTCCAATAATTCCCAAAAAAAATCAAATTTTAATTAATTAAATAATTACAATTCCAATTTAATAATAATTGAAAATATGGGGTGTTACATTATGCATGTGGTACCCGTCGCTTTGTTCATTATTAGGAACACTTGGCATAAAAGCCTCGTCGCTTGGCATAAAAGCCCTCGTCGCCAATGCAATGTATGTGACTCGATAATAAAACAACACAAAACAAAAACATCATCATCGCTCATCAAAATTGGCATAAAGCCCACATCGCCATAATTTATCCAAATCAAGATAAATATATCATCGCATCATATTTGCATTATGCAATACATCACCAATAATTCATCATCATCAAAAATCATGCATTTACAATTCGGAAGCATTTATTAACAACATCAATATAATCATCACATCATCATGTACAAAGACATATATCATCGCATCGCATCTCAACGAGTATTCATTAATAAATACACCGTCGCAAACATCATGTTTATTCACACCGCATCATTATCAATTAATTCATCAAATTCCAAAAACGGAAAAATAGTCAAAACATCAATAATCGTCGCGAAAGCCATTCCTAATAATCAGCATTAATCATAATCATCAACATCGCAATCGGATTGTCCCTACGTGCCTTAAATCTACTAAAACGCATCCGATTCGATTTAACAGTAAATTGGCCTATTTCGGGTCATCTCGTAAAAACTCGTAATTTCTAAAAGCTAACCTCACCACTACGTTCTACACGTCGAACTTAGCTAGCTCGTCAATTTTCGTTGAATTCGGAGCAACTTACTCCGTCGTCGAATTTACCAAAATCAGAAAATCGGAACATAATCGGGTTCTAAATTTAATCGGCTAACTTATACTCTAGTTATATTTTATTAATACCAACTAGTAGTATATGAAATTAAGGGAATTGAAAGAAACATAAGTTATTGAAAAATTAAGCAGGAAACTTAAAATTATGCAGAAACACAGACTTACAGAAAACATAACAAAACAACAAAATGCCATTTTTCATTGCTCCAGCCTACTCCTACAGGGACGAACGTCCCATGATGATTAAAGGAAGGGGGTGGACGCCTCAAGGGCTTGGGACGACCGCACTAACTCATGAATAGGGATGGCAACGGGGCGGGTCGGGGCGAGTTTAAGCACACCCATACCCGCATCCGCACCCGCCATCCAGACCCAGACCCGCACCCGCACTCTCACCCGTTCGGGACTAAAATTTGTTCACCCGCATCCACCCCCAACAAGAAACGGGTTTCCCCGCATCCGCCCGAATAAAAATTTTATTTTTATTTTAAATTTATATTTTTTTCAATAAAGTTAAAAATAAATAATTAAACTAAATAATTAATTATTTTAAAAGTATTTTTTAAGTTTGATATTTTTATTTAAATATTATTTTCAAAAAAATAAATAATAATTCTAATAAACATGATATTATAATATTAAAAAGTATTAAAAAGTGTAAACGAGTAATAAAACTATTAAAAATAAAGAAAATAAAATAAATTTAGTTAGTGGGTGCGGGGCGGGTATTACCATCACCCACTCCCACACCCGTAAATAAAAAATAGGTTTTCCCGCACCCGCTCCCGGTTAAACTGGGTTTTTCCCGCTAATTTCAGGGCGGGGGCGGGCGGACCCCGACGGGGCATGTTTATTTGTCATGCCTAATCATGAAATCAACCAACAATGCAGCTTGACTTTCCACAATCATAAACGTTTTTCTTTTCACTTCACATCAATCCTGCATAACCAACATGCCTACAGATTCCCCCGTAAGTTCTTCTTCATTTCACTAATTTTACATTTCTCCATTTTTGTGAATTAATTGTAGTTTTTTTCTTTCTTGTTGACGGTAACAGACTGCGTCTGGGTCTAGAACAATCGGGGGATGTGTTTATGCGGCGTTGATGCCGCTCATAGCCGCCGTTGCAGCTTGTTTCAACTCTAATTCTTCACTCTCCGTTTTTCTCTCTCACAAATCTTCTTATACTGCCAAGGATTTCATTCGCCTTGCCCAAGAAACTAGATGTAAGTCGTTACTCGTCATTCCAATCCCTCTTTCAATTTTTCAATTACCATTTACTTAAATGCTCTTACCAAGTTGACGATTAAGGTTTTAATTAAAATAGCATATACATCATCGTGGTAGGTTCTCTTTCACGTGACAAACAAGTATACTAGTATAATTTAATTACATCTCACTTTCAATACTCTTTTATATTTATTATTCTTCGAAAAGTTTGTACAACTTTAGGCAAGTGGGGTCTCATGCCACCTTTCATGTGGTCCTAAGGTCTATTCAATTATTCTAACAAGTCTCTAAACAACCATCGCATAAATGCTTTTGCAATTTCGGCCGATTCAGGTGTTGCAATACTAATTACAGTAGTCGGTCACTGAATTATGTTTTTATTACCTTTCTCCATGTTCAATTATTTTCCCTCTCCTAATTATAGTATCTTAGTTCTTCTTAAAGTTTCAATCATATCTAATTATGCTCTATTTTTATGATACACAATTTCTAACTATATAATTTAGTGATCTCTTTTGAATAATTAATTTGTATAAAATGTTTCATAACTCTCACTTAATGTATCCCTTCAAGGACCTTCATTTATAATGATTTGCTAATTTGAATTTGAACTTTGAAGAGCAATAGGTTTGAGTAATCAGCTATTCTGCTGTTAATAATGTAGTTACTGTTAATGAAGTGGAGGCATTGCATGAACTCTTTAAAAAGATAAGTAGCTCCGTAATTGATGATGGCTTGATTCACAAGGTAAGATCAATATGTTAACTGGTTTCGCATGTTTGGTTTCCATGATTGAATGCAAGTTTTCACATTGAGGGTTTCACTTTATTCACCGATGCAGTGATCAACGATCATGATGCTTGTTTGTTTGTTTTTTCAATTGTAGGCGGATCTTCAATTGGCACTATTTCAAACCCCAAATGGAGAAAATCTTTTTCTGGATCGTGTAAGCACTCCTTATATATTTTTAGCCATGGCATGTTTCCTCATAAAAATTACTACTGCTAGTATATTGGAAATGTAGTTGAACTATAATAGACCTACTTTATAGTAAAATGACTACGTGAACGTAACAAGGTTAAATGGATATAGCAAAATTGTTGGTTGATTTTGAGGAACTAACATAGCGAAGTGACACTATGATGTAATTTGATTGGATGTATGTATAATTTTTGTTAGTGTTAGTAATACCTAACACCTTTGCGAATGATGCCATGCATATACTAACACGTTAAACTCTATTTCTTCTTTAGGTTTTTGATCTTTTTGATGAAAAGAGAAACGGTGTTGTCGATTTTGAAGAATTTGTCCATTCGCTGAGTGTTTTCCATCCTTACGCTCCTATGGATGAAAAAATAGATTGTATGTTCAAATTGAAGACAATCTTCTGGTTTCATGCAAAGAAATTCAATTTTTGTTCAAATCTGATCTCTGTCCAATGATGATAATTTTGCAGTTGCATTTAAGCTCTATGACCTGAGACAAACAGGGTTCATTGAGCCAGAGGAAGTGAGTATACTCTATGCTAGTTCAATTATGCAACATCACATTTTGTATTGTAAGCTTATTTAGCATTAAGTGTTCGGTTTATTTTGTTTAAGGTCAAGCAAATGGTTATAGCTATTTTAAATGAATCTGAAATGAATCTTTCCGATGATCTTCTTGAAGCTATTGTTGACAAGGTCAGCTTTTAGTGGTGAAACATGAAACTTTAGCTTTGGTGCAGCATATGGATTACAGTAATTTTGCTTTTTCTGCAGACAATTGCTGATGTTGATCAAGACAATGATGGTAAAATCAGTAAAGAAGATTGGAAAGCTTTTGTGAGTCGAAATCCGTCACTATTGAAGAACATGACACTTCCTTATTTGAAGTATGCAAAATTTCCTTTCTTTCTTACTTTGGTTCAACTTTCTGAAGGGAACAATCCACATAAAATTCTTGTCACGATAAACAATTTAATTAAATACTTATTGAAATTTCAAAGGCTGATTGTCTCAATTTATTCACTTTGTCATCTTGCAGGGATATCACCACTGTGTTTCCTAATTTTATCTTCAAATCAGAGGCTGAAATTTGAGGAAGAAAGTGTATTACTTTGGCATCAAGATTAGATGCTGTCTGTTTGAGGCAAATTATTGGATTCTTCATTACTGTAAATGGTAACGTCCGAGGTAATTTGTAGCCAGACAATCGCCGGTGGTCAAAACTGCACAATTTGTGCACAACCATATCGAGAAGCCACCAAGTTTTTATGTTTTGTAGGCTTAAAAGAAAATTTTCTTAACCAACAAAACATCATATTTGTAGCATAGTCCTAGGTTTATTACCTGTATATTCATATAACCAATGTTTGTCTAAATTTGGTTCCATTGTATATAAAGAGTGAATGCAGTGACATCGTCAAGTGAAAACATCATGAGTTATTCAAGGAAGGATGTCTTCAGGGCGAGGGTAACCATTTAGTATATTGACTTAATTTAAAGAAGGGTTAAATACGTTTTATCCTTGCAATAATAGCGAGATTTTTTTATTTATTTTGATTTCACTGAAATTAAAATGTTGGATTATTATTTATTTCAAAGATCAATGTGATTAGTAACAAATCCGTACGTTCGCACGGGTGACGCGCATATGTTTTTGATATATATATTTTAATAGAAAAATATCTTGTGCCCGTGAAAAAATTAATAATTGAATGTACTTAATTAATAAAAAAATATTTTGATCATTAAGTTCATATTTTCGTAAATAATTAATATTTTCATTAATAACTCCATGTTCCAGTGTACAAATATGATTTTTGTTTAGATATCGTTATAAAAAATATTTTGATCAATAAGTTTATGTTCTTGTTAAGATTAAATATTTTGACCAGTAACTTCAAATTCCTATTAATATTCAATATTTTGATCAATAACATCATATTCTCGTTAATATTCAATAATTTGACTTGAACCATAGCAATCATTGGACACATATAATTAATAACTTATATATAATTTTATAGTAGTTTTGTTCTCGTTAATATTCAATAATTTGACTTGACCCATAACAATCATTTGACACATATAATTAATAACTTATATATAATTATATAGTAGTTTTGTTTTTGTGATACAAAATAATTATAAATTAGTCATATATAATACAATTTTCATTAAAAAAAATTAAACTAAAAGTAACTATTTGCTATATTTGTTTAAAATTAATTAAATAATTTAATGTTTCTATTAGTGAAATACGTAAAATAATTTATAATTCGATCAAATTATTAATGATCCTTCATACTCTTTTTTAATGACTTTTCATTCTCCTTTAATATCTCAAATAATCATTTGCGTATACTTATCAATTTTAAATTTTTCAAAATTTCTTATCAATATCAATAATTAAAATTTAATTTATTTCTATTTCTCATAATTTTACATCAATATCAATATTTAAAATTATTTTTTATGAGACTCTATTTTATATCAATATCAATATCAAATTTTAAAATTTGTTTTTTTTTTTCCAGAATTTTTATCAATGTCAATAATTAAAATTTAATTCATATTTATTTATCATTAACACCTGATGCAATAAAATGATGTCACAAAATCTTCATTAAATATCCATTAATCTCAAATTTTCAATAATATTATCCAAGATAATTAAAATCGAACTGGATATTAAACCGGTATCAGTCAGAGTTTAAGATTTTAAGGTTCAACCGGAGTCGAACCGAAATACAATCGAAAATGAATATATATATATATATATATATATATATATATATATATATATATATATATATATATATATATATATATATATATATATATATATATATATAAAGAAGAAAAATATGAGTTAAAATCTTCTTTATTTTTGAAAAGAAATAGAGAGTTTCATTATTATAATTTTAGTGTATAATATATATAAGTTTTTGAAATGTGTGACATATATTTATATAATTTAATTTTTTATACCATGAAAACTATATCAACGAGGCTCTCCATTTTAAAAAGGTTAAAATCAAATATTTGATAGATTTTTTTCAACGTACTACTATACTATCTAATAATTTAAGTTGAAGTACAATGCATAGTATTACTAACCTTTTACTCTATTTTTTAATGTAGCCGATTTGACAAATATTTAAGAACTGATGTACTTTTCTTTTCTACAATTTGTTTGAGTGACTTTCTCTATCTATTTTTTGTTCTCATATCTCTCTAAAGAGTAACACAGCTTGTTCTTTGGTGTAAAATGACGGTCGTTCACTACTTCACTCAACTTCTGGGATTTTTTAAAAGGAAAAAAGTGAAGGAGTATGCATGATTTTTATTTAGAGTTTCAGAAAACGGTCGAACCTCTTAAACATTTCCAATCGTCAGTTTTGACTGGTTTTAACGATTTTTATCCGATTTACACTCCGGTTTTGGTACATTGAAGAAAAATTAATATTATAGATTCATATAGTCTTATAATATCCTTAATAGTAATAAGGAATATAGTTAATATGAAATGAGAAAAACACTAAATAAAATATACTCATTCCAGTATACCACAATTGAGAATATTGTGATGAACAAAAAAATGAGAATACCACAATTGATTATTTTCCACATTTAAAATTAAACTTTAGTGCCTGAATTTATATCCATCATTTTTAGAACTATTGTATAGAATATGAATTTTATATTAAACTTTAATTCCTTTATTCATATGCATAGTTTTTTTAAAACTATACCCCAAATATTTTCATATTTTAAAAATATACATTAAATAATATTATAATAATTTTTTCTATGACTCATGCAATTTAAACTGATTTATTTTATTAAATGTAAAATATTTGTTAATGTTGTAAAAAGATTTTAGAAAGAATTACATAAAGTCAGATTTTATCATTAATTTAAATTTTAATATTATAAATTATATTTAATGTGTAATGAAAATATTTATAATTATAATTAATATATTATATTTTTAAAATCATTTTAACAAATATCAATAAATTGGTCCATTTATAAAGCTTAATCAAAAATCTAAATATCAAAAAAGAAATAAAATTAAATATTTTTTTTTAATAAGGCTAGAAATATATAAATGAAAAGGAGGATCCCAAAAAGGAGGGGGACTATACCAAAACCCTCTCAGGAATTAACAAATCTATAAAAATTCATCCACAATATATTTTTTACAAAATAACATTTAAAACTATGGGGATGAAGTCAAAAAAAAGTAATGGAAGGAGCATTCTGCCCTAAGTTTGCAAAAATAATCAGCGCAGGAATTTGCATTCCGAAAAATATGAGAGATAACAAAAGTCATATTTTCCAAGATAGATTTACAATTTAACCACGTATGCTTAAGTTGCCACGAGACCAACTTCTCTTTAAAAAAACTTGGACAACAATAGAGGAATTCGTTTCAATCCACAGCTTGAACCATGCTCTATCTCTAGCAATCTCAATAGCTCGAAAAATCGCAGAGAATTTCGCATGTAAGGAACTAGGGCCCGAAGTGAACTCCGCAAAAGCTAAAAGAAAGTTCTCTATGGAGTTTCTAAAAATTCCACCACAACCACTAAACAAAAGATCCACCGCAATTACCTTTGATCCAATCCAAGATAGGCGTGTGCCAAATGACCTCAACAATGTTTGGAGCATTTGGGAAATTAAGATTTATCTTGAAAGCTTTAAGAATATGGAAATCAGCCATGGAAGAGGAGGCACGAAGAGAGGAGTTGTTACCAACTAAACGCACATGAGCAATAATGCATCGTGCTGAAGAGACGAGTTGGGGAAAAGTAATAATGATTACAATGACATCAATGCACTATCTTGAACAGTGTCAAAAGTTTTCCCTAAAAACATCATTTTATTCTGAGTACCAAAGGGTCGGTCGAACATGGCCTTTTTTAGGGGGTAATTTTTTAGCTGATATTTTCAACAATAAAGGGGGGGGGGGGGATTTTTGAATTTAAAGACCATTTTGTAATGAAAAAGAAATATGGCAGTCGAAGTCAAGCAAGTGTTTTGTCTCACTCTTAAGGACTTAGTATATTTTGGTGATGATTTACACATAACAATTGCAATTTTGACTACGAGCGATTACTTCACTTACGAAAGGATAAGATCAAATAACTGACACACGCATGAGTTTGGATATTAGAAGCACATGGAAGCAAGCCATCGGCCTCGAAGTCACGTAACAAGGATACGTGTCGAGCATGCACATAACAACTATAGAAGACAATTACAAATCTAGTAATATATATAGGTAATCCTAGTGTAAGGATTAAAGGTCACAAAACTTATATACAACACTCCAAAACTTAAAGTATCTTCATTCAGAGAGAAACAAGTATGTGAGAGAATATATGATCTTGTGTACCATTTATACACTTTTTAGGCATTTTATTAAAGCAATTTCCTATATTTAACTTGTCTCCTTACTATTTTTCCTATATTTTTTTACTTTACATTGCTTTCAATCCGACTTAGTCGATAATTTTCTTATAACTTCTTTTTTACTTTACACTAGAAATAATGGACACTTTAAACAAGTCTAAGAAATTATTATACACAAATATATCTTTAAGATTTACTAGTCGATCCCACAAGTAAATCATCTTTATACACTAACTATTGTTTATGAAAATTAACGGTAAACAACTTTCCACACTCATATGGATCCTTGAACTTAATTTGAGGTTACGTTGATTTTAAGTTAGATCCTAAAATTATTATGGACAATGTCTTTTTTTTCAAAAATAGAGATATTAATTCCAAATGAAATTGTTGATAAGTTTATTTAAGATTCCCTCATCTTTAACTAATAAAAATGCAATATTATATTGGTCACCTTTAATTAATAAAATGTTAGTATAAGTTTTCGGTTTTTTATTTTTTGGGTTTTCCGGAACATTGTTGTTTGTTTGTCCAAAATCTATGTCCTTTGGCATCTGTGTTTCAAAGAGCATAAGCAATGGCAGACAAACCTAGTCGATCGCTGGTTCTCTACGGTGACGGTTTAGCTCGTTTCATCGACCCATCTTCTTCACACAATCACAATCTCCACTCTCTCGCTTCTCTTTCTTCATGCGGTTTACTGTCTCTCTACCATTCTCCTCACCCAGGTTCTCTTCCCTTCTCTTCCATAACCAATAATTCATCATATTCTCAAATTCACTTACTTGATTATATGTAGTTTTCAGAAACCGAGGATCAAAGAATTGTCGCAGAATTCGCACTGCTTCTCGATGCATCATCCCAACTTGATGATCCACCGAAACAAACCTTACCTCATAGGTATGTTCTCTCTGTTTTTCATTTTTAAGTAAAAACATAATTGTTTTTTAGTTTATAGAAAATTCTGTGTTTACCTACTATAGTATGATGATAATCAAATATGGATCGGTGAAATTTAATGTATATAGTGAGTTATTAAACTAGGTAACAAGGTTTTAAATAAAAGTCGAGTTAAGGCTTTAGCGATTTCGGTAGGAACAGATGTTGCAACACTGATTGCAGTGTAAATTAACCACAATTTATTCTTTATCAAGAAAATAGTATCGGTATTGGCATCTTCCAATACCGTTCTGTGGCATCTGTTTTTGTGGTTAAATGTAACATTTGGTCTCATTGTTTAAAAGTGTATAAACATTTTACCATGATGATTTTTGAAGGGCTCACAATCATTGTTTTTTCCAATTAGATTTGTTGCTGGTTGGTAGGAATACGATGTTACATTAAACTTTTGCATTTGCTTCTTTGAATATAGGTTTATGGGATTGAAAGCAGCTATATTCACCAACCATTCAGGGTTGAAATCTTTTAGTTCCAACCTTGGGTTAAGTGTTGTTCAGTTAGATGAGTTGGTGAAACAACACACTGATGCTGTGGCTGTTGAGCTTCTCAAGTTGCTTGGCTTTCAAGAAGGGAAGGTTCAGGACAATAGCCAATTTGATATTGTGTTCCTACACATTGGAGCCGGTGAAAAGGTCGATGGAAGTGAAGGAAATGCTGATGTGGAATGGGTGGATGCATTTGTTGGTGCAATAATGAGACAAGCGCAGCCGGGATCTGACGTTGGTTCTCGGTTGCACTTGTCTGTTGTTATGAGCTATGGCAAGGTTTTGGAGGAGGATGAATCGAGGTATTCAGTGTTAAAGAAGGTTGATGAGAAGGACTCTTGTTTCTCAATGATCTATCCTCTGCAAAGTTATGCTATGAAAGGAGGAGTTCCTCGCAAGGATGTGAGGTAATTTAAGGAAGCATTTGGTAATTTAAAAATCCATGTTTGCTTAGGTTTCACTCTAAATGTGAATACCGAACAAAACATAGGTCGAATTTTGCTTAACTTCTAGTTTATGGAAGCTTTTCAATTAAGAAAAGCTAATAGTTCTTCGCATACTACAATGTTAGCTTTTAGATGTTAATGGAGAAGTTAAATGTTACAAAAGTTGATAATATCATTATCAGGAGTCTTTGTTTTCTTTTTGGATTGTCTTGCATAATTACCGCCATACCAAATGATGCAGGCACCATTCACCAATGTTAATTGCTCAACTGCAATATGGTGTGACTCGAAAGGATAATGCACACAAGTTTTCCTTCCAAGATTTCACAGAGGTTTGTTTCGAGACTTGACTTCGGGTTTCATTCACAAGTTTGAAATTATGAAAATGAGACTGTAATGATTCATTACTCTTAACTGCTTCACTTTATGTGTTTCTTTTGTCACGCAGAATGGTGGAAATCTTACAATACCGGCAGATAGGTTCATACATGAGACAGCTTTTAAGATGTGGAAAGCTCCAAAATATGGAGCTTGATTCCCATGTCCCTCTTTTTTTCAACTCCTTGTAAGCCTCTTACAATAGCAGCAGGGGTGTATGAATGTGTCCAACATGGTGCACCAATGTTCCTTAACATGTTTATTTCGTAATCTAAACTATGTTACCTCATGTAATAACCAAGATTTGGATGATTTGATAGTACATCTACCACCTCTTTTTGCTTTATGTTTGTAAAAAATAATTGAAAGTAACACATAACTCGACTCTTTTCAATACCATAGCTTTTTTTGTGTAAAAAATAGATGCATTTTAGATTGATCGGAATATACACTTAATCAAAAACACAATATACACTTAATCAAAAACACGAAATTGGATTGGTTGTAATCCACACTAAATCAAAAACACAAAATATAAGCGATAGATGAAAATGCTAAATCAGCGGGTGTTTCAATTAGACTAAAAAATTGGTTTACGTGAGGTGTGTAAATCGAAACTTTTTTAATTGAATAAGAGATCTAATATTATAGTTTTTAGAGTTTAATCAAAAGAGAATATGTAGGATCTCAATCTAACACAGACCTTAACTTTACACACAAAATCAATACGAATTTGGTAAAGCCTAATATCATTCTATTTTAAGAAAACTTTGAATTTAAACATGCAATCCTTAATCAAAATGTAAAAGAGATAAGATAGTAGTTAGATCTATAGTGGTTTAACACTTTGTTTTCGCTTGTGTTATAGAGTCTTTTGAACTATATAGTGTCTGACGCTGTTCTTGCAAAATGTTTACTCGATCTTGACTTCAATCTTCCAATTTCAAAAATTTGGTTCCGAGCTTTTGTTATGTGGCGATCGACCTTTACTTAGCCATAACAGCCTAACAATTCCTTGAGTCTTGAACTCTCTGAGAAAAATTTCAGTTCCTTGAGTCTTGAACTCTCTGAAGATGAGAAAAATTTCAACTCTGTTTGTAGCAGTTCCCACGTAGTTTTACCAAATCAATCTTGGAGAGAAAAATCTCATTTTTTTCCGTTGAATTGTCGATCCCAACCACAATCATACAAAGATGTCGACCTCAAATTTTTTTTTAAATCTTCACAACAATAATCACAAAACAAACATCCTCACGTGAATCTAACACCCTAGGTTGAGAATATAATCTAAACAACAATGGAAAATACAAGAGAAGAGGGATTTCAATTGCTAACTCAAAACAAAACTCAAAATACTTTTATAAAGTTTGAGAGAAAAAAGTGTGTTATGTGTTCTTAATCATAGAATGTTATGAGAAAGATTTGGAAAAATAAGTTATATGTGTGTTGGAGATAAGACACAAAAAGGAGAGAAAATATTCATTTGATTCAATTAAAGGAAAATGGTATGACTCAAATCAAGAGAGTGAATAATTTGAATCAAGACTTAAAAACCCATTAAATTTATTAGTATGATCCGAATCAAACTTTTTATGATTCAAGTAATTTGATTCGAGTCACACAATTCTATTATTTGAATCTACTTGACAGAACCAAGATCCAGAATTTGCATGCATGATTTGACTCGAGTCAAGTCTTTTCATGTTTCGAATCAAAATTTGTATGAGTTGAGTTGAGTTTTCCTGTGACTCGAAACAAACGCACATAAGCAAAACCTATTTTTCAAAATTATGTTTGATTCAAGTCAAATTATGCCATGATTCAAATCAAGTGGACATAATCAAATTCTTGATTTTTCACATTTAGTTTGATTCAAGTCATTCACTTTCATGATTCGAATCACAATTCAAATATTTCAAATTTTAACAAAAATGAAGTGTTATTCTAAATCAAGACTTGACATGATTTGAATCAAACTATAATGTATTTCTTGATTCAAATCTTCAACTAATTGACCAGAAACATATTGCGTTGACTTTAACCAAATAATTTGATATATGCATGTGTAAAAACGATTTAACATGCAACCCTAAAATACTCAACTATGTGAGAAGATTCAATTACGACAAATAAACTAGACTACTAAGTCAACAAACAACAAAGCATAAACGGGTAAATCTAAGCAACTTCAGTTTCCAACCTCCCATATCATGAAGATGGTTTTTCAGTATAGCCAATTTTCATATTATTTTCATTAGGCTGACTCACTTTAATTGAATTCATATCAAGTCATGGAAATATAAACATTTCCCATAATAAAATTTCACAATGAAAAGGCATGCTATAAAATGATTTTACAAAAAATATAACCGTTGAATATGATTGATGCAAGGCAAATGAGTAGATGCAAAATAACTTTTGTATTATCAAATCATTTTATACTCATCTTCACATCAATATTGGCGCATTATATTGCATTGCTCTCATATATTCATCTTCCAATTTTCATTTCACTTTCCTACTTAATAATAAACATGAAAACATGCAACTTTATTCACAAACGCTTGAATGAGTTGGTTCAAATTCATTTATTTCTTGTTCCAATAACAATATTGACATTTGAATCAATCATTATTTGGTTGAATCAAAAACATAATTCATGAGCATCCTTCAATTCAAGAGTACATTTAACACTCTAATAGGCTTTTGATTAGGTAAGTACCCAATAGAAACCACCCAATCAAGAGTAAAGAGAAGGATAGTAACCCAAGTAAGAAGGGCCAACCAACCATGAAAACACCTATGCAAACAACCACAACAAAAGGCAAGAAAGACCTTACAATAGACCAGAAATCAACCCAATGCCCCTTGAATAGTATCAAGATTCCTATATTTACCATGTTCCAACTCATTGATCCACCATAACAAAGCCTATTCAGACAATTAGCAACAAATGAGTGACAGTTGCATGTGAAAAGGTTGTAAGTTTTACTCTCAAAATGTCGTAGACTTGTCGATAGGGCATCATCCCAAGTGATTGAGGTTCCATACTCAGCATGCCGGTAGCCATGTTTGCATGTATGCGCAGATAGGTTAGGAGGCAAGCAACACTGCAAATTATCAATATTGCAGTTAGTTACTGTGAATCATGAACACTGGACACAGATACTCTAACACGTATTTAAGGTGTGTTTGAAGATGTGTCGGATACGATACTCTAGAGAGGCGTTTATACTTCATGGATGTATCATGAACAATCTGAACAAACAGAGGGCGAGAAGAGAAAGATAAGGTAAATTTGAGAGAAAATTACCTGTCTACGATCGAGTTTCATGTATCTTGCTACTGGACCAAATGCAAAATTATCCACACCCACGTGATATGATCCTGAAAAATCTAAAACAGCTCCATCCTCCCTGCAAATGCCAACATGACCAATGAAGGGTGCCAACCATGAGACAACTGGAAGTGGATTCCAAACCAAGCAGCACGGAAACTTTGCGTTCTTCGGATCAATTGGATCTAAAGGCCACAACTCATGCTCCAACATTTTTTGCGTAGAATGTGGTTTCTCGATGTCATAACTTTCCTTTAACTCCATGAAAGTTTACAGCACAAGATATATCTTTGCTCAAATTTTTACGGAGACAGATGCATCACTGTATCAAACTACTATTCCAGACACTTCAACTCTGCTTACAATACAACATAAAGATCATGTGAGAATTTTTATCCGTCATCAATTCGATAAAACTAAGTCATCAATAACAATATTCTTAGAAACCGAAATGCATAACTTAGAAACCGAAATCAAAGAATCAATAACCAAAGCATAGCATAATTGTTATATATTTAAGAAAATTGCGATTAATAACATTCAAAATCACGGTTCATTGTGTTCAATGGATGGTGATACAATATCTAGTTATATTCATTAACCACCCACCGAAAGCTGCATTATCCATCCAAATATCGTTGAAATTCAAATGAGGAACAACAAAGTAACCACCATACCTAATGTCAAACAACTTATTGATGCAGAAAGCCAATTACAATCTATGAAGCACAAACACAGACACCAAACACAACACTGACACCATACACAACCTTTTTTTCCGAGCTGTCGGTGCTACGGAGATTACAATACTAATAGAGAACAACACACAGAAGTGAAATGAAATCAAGTATACACCAAACTAGGTTTTAAATTGATAACAACAAACCAAATACTATAACTATGCAAGCAAATCAACAAACTCCAAGACCCAAAAGCACATAAAAACAAGAACAATAAGCAACAGAATAAAAATTCATACTTTCAGCTAAAGGGTATGTATGATAAGAATAGCTATATTTCTCAACCCAAACACATTGCATATACATAAAAAAAACACAACAACGTCAATGTTTATAACATTCTTAAACCCAAAATTAAGATTAAAAACAATTGCACAAAGTGCACTAATTTGTTGTGGAAAATAATTACCTGAAGCAAAGGGTATAAGAAAAATCTGAGTGTGAGGTAAGTTTGAGAGAAACAGAAGAGGTTGGTGTGTTCATTTTGCTACACCCAAGATTGGTAAAATTTATTGTGAGGATGAAACAAGTTGGAAAAATAAAATAAAAAACGGAAAAATATAAAAGTTAGAATTTTGATAATAATTTATTAGGGATTTAATGGTTACTACTTTATTTGGGTTGGTTTGAAACAGAAGCAAGAGACAGGAAGTTGGAGGTGCATGAACCTTTGCACTTGCACATATTTCATGTTTTTCTTTCGGTGGACCCCTTCTACCATGTCCCTTTCTTTTCTTTTTTTTTTTTTTTTTTTTTACATTTTAATATTTGTAGTAATTTTTAAAACAAACTGTATTTTCATATGGTGTAAATTTTCGATTTTTTTTTTGAATAATCAAATTTTAAAAAAATAATCCGTATTTCAAAAATATTACAGATATGGCCACTTTTTAGATAGAATTACACTATGTCGCCACTTCCAGTGACGACTACCCTTAATTTAATTGTGTTTAATTTTTTTTATTTTTTAAATTTAATTATTTAATTATTAAATAAAGAAAAAAATAAACACATATTATATTATTTAATTATTGAACAACAAAAAAAATAAACACATTAAATTATTTAATTATTGAATAAACAAAAAAAATACTACAATTTAAAATCAACAAGATATGTTACATATTTGGGAGTCTTGGAGGCCTCTGGTACGATCCGCAAGGCGGAGGTTTAACTACTCGTGTAGATGACTCACGAGGTGGTAGTGCTACCCTAGTCCTACGACGTCCCCTTATTTGTTCTTGTTGTGTCTGTGTTGACGTCTCTTCAATGCACTCTGGATCTACAAAATCTGTCAACCGACCTTGACCTCTAGAATTCCCGCTGTAGGATAGGCGGGTGCCCTCTACGCCCTCAAAGCTTTGTCTTGGTGGGACAAAGTGGTTCATGTTCGGTGCGCCCTCGAAATGTGGTCTTTGGTAGTTGGAGGTTGAATCAGGTTGGTTAAAAAAATAATGTTTGTTGTGGTGTGTTGAAGTATGGCTGGTCATCTTCAGGTATGCCGGTGTCGGGACTAAGTGGTAATCTGGACGAGTCCGCCCCACCAGTGTCTTGGCTGTGTTGGAATTGTTGGATTGTTCTTGGTATTGGGGTTGAATTTGTGATTGGTAGTGTTGGTATGGTTGAGGGGTGGACATGTGTTGGTATGGTCGGGGTTGGACATGTGTTAGGGGGTGGACATGTGTTGATATGGTTAGGGGTGGACATGTGTTGGGGGTGGACATGTGTTGGTATGATTGGGGGTGTTGTTCTTGGTAATATTGTGGTTCTTGTTGTTGTTCGTAATGTTGTTGTTGTGGTGATGGATAATTTGGTGGTTGGTGTTGTTGGAAATATGATTGTTGTTGTCGGGGGTCATCCAAATAGAACGGGTCAGACACAATCATTTCTGGATTCGTATTTGATATGTACCAATCCATATATTCCCTTGCCGGTTTCATTTCGTTGGGTGCAACCGGGAATTGTAGGACATAGTGGGCACGCTCTTTCCACATTCTACGGAACTCAGGGGCGTAAGCCTTCCAATTCTTTTGATACCACTTGTGGCTGAATTTTTTAAGATGATAGGGATCCAAACACATCGGGGGACTTGGGATTTCTTGATGCATGTCGAATTACAATTTCACACGGTCACTGTGGTGCATCTCCACAATGGTGAACCGTATGATAGGCGCTTTTGCTATCCAAACAGCTGCATCTTCGGGGTTGGGTACATGTTCCAATCCCAAATATGGTCTCCAAATAAACTGTAGAGGAAAAGATAAATATATTATTTAGAGAGAATGCTTTATAATAAAAATTTAGTTAGAAGAAGAATAGTTTAGTGCTAATACATCTTCTGCTCAAAGAAGATTCAAGAGTTGGCGATAAAAGATTATATTGTTTATTGGAGTTTCACTGTAATCCAGTCCAGTTGCACTGAACCTAAACACAAAAATAAGAAATAATATTATTTATTATTATTTAAAGAATAAATATACTTCATGAAATTGCTTTATAAACTTACTTAGCCGCGTAGGGGAAGAAGTAGACGTACGGGTTCTTGGGAGCTATCCTCGGCAATTTCCACCATGCCCAAGCTTGGAGTAAAAATGAACATCTATAAAATGTACAAGTATCGTCTTCAGCATTTTTACACAACGAGCTGTAAAGGTATGCCAAGACTGCAGATCCCAACTATACTTGCTAATGTTATCTATGTCCTCAAGCAAAGTCAAGTACATAAAATTGATGTTATTTCATGTGCCTTCGGGAAATAGAATGTTTCCAAATAATAACATAATATAAAATCTAGTTTTTATCATTTTTTGTTCTTCAGAAGAATACTCGTTCAAAAGCATGATGTCATAACAGTATTTAAGGGTCGATAGCTTAATACTTTGGCCCCTCCCTTTTGCACCTTTGTTCCCTCGATTAGATTTATGCCCAACATTTGCACACATAGCTCGTTGGGTTGTTGAACATATCCATTCACGGGCCTACCATTAATTGGGAGATTGATAAGTTCCAAAATGTAGTTATTTTGTATATATGTTTTGTGGCACTTATTCGTTCTTGTTTGTTAATAATTGTTGAATAATCCCATTTTTTATTGTAAATACGTTTTATTGTGTTTTGTGTACATAATGTACCGTTTGATTAGTTTTAATGTATTTTTGTAGGTATTTGTGCATGTTGGAGCATCGAGGAATAAAGTATCGAAGACACGGCTCCGAAGACGCAATTTTGATGAATAGAAGACCTGTTTTGCTCAGGAGGGGCCTCTGAGCGCGGTGAGGCCACTGAGCACGAGTCTTGTAACACCCCTTCTAAATAACCCGCGAATATATTAATTAAATTAGAGTTAACATGGAAACAAGGGATGTCACAATTCAGAATAAAATAAAACCTCAATAAACAGTAGCCATGCTTCACTGAAAGGTTCATTAGAATAATCAATCAAATTAATATCATGTCTTACACAGCGGAAAAGTACCACAAAACCAAAACGAAATAATACTAAATCATAATTATTCCCAAAGTAACTCAAATAACAAATGAAATACTAAATAATTTTCCCAGCTAAACGTTCCCCAGTGTTACAACCTATCAGAACATGACACTGACACGCAGACACAAAATAACATAGCTCTAGAGCCATCCTCACCAACTCCTGAGCTGCTAACTTTAATATGAAACCATTAAAGTAAGGGTGAGATTTCTTCATAATTAATATGCATTATAAGTTCCTCAGACAACATAATATCACAAGTATATTAATCCACCCATTTTATGCGGGAGATCAAAGATAAATTTTTGAAGAACAAGTTTATGGACGCGGGGTATGCATTAAACCAACCAGGATTCCACTACTACCACCATGAAATATTTGAGTCAAATCCAGATGCGGGAAGGTGGATTGATAATCTTGACATAGAGAAGTGGTATAGATCGTACGATAATGGGGTAGGGTGGGGCCACATGACAGCAAATCTTGTGGAATCGATGAACAACGTCTTCAAGGACCTACGAAACTTTCCTATAACCGCTTTGGTGAACGCAACCTATTTTCAGATGGCAACGTTATTCGCGACAAGAGGTAAGCATTGGAATGCAGTGTTACAGATACAACGGGTGTACATCGATATGTGCATGAAATTTTTGCAATAGGAATCTGCCAAAGCCAACAGCCACCAGGTTACAAAATTCGACCGCCATGGCCACACTTTTAGTGTCAAAGAAACAATTGAACACAACTAGGGGTTGGCAAGGCAAGAGTATTAGGTCCTAATACTCGATCATTGTTTCGACTACGGCCGATTTCAAGCCTATTGTATGCCTTGCTCCCATGTCATTGCATCCTGTTCACATTCTCACTTTGGTGCATTCTCACTAGTATCTCTTATCTACATGGTTGCAACATTGCTCAATGCATACAACAACAACTTTCCAGTGGTAGCAATAAAGGCATATTGGCCAGAGTATGATGAGGAAATTGTTTGGCACAACGATTTGATGCGACAAAATAAAAAAGGTTGACCAAACAACAAGCGCATCAGAACCGAAATGGACGCCGCTGATAAACTGCAGAGAAAATGTAGTGTATGTCGTCAGGTCGGGCATAATAAAAACAAGTGCCCACATCGTGGCTCTAGTTCCACAACATAGATTTTAGATTCACAACTCTTTGTAATTTTTTTCATCAACTGAATGTACTTTTTTATTTCAAATATCAGATGAGTTACAACATCGCAGACGCCTACAAGACTTAAACAACAACACGAACAAGACTAAAATATAAGAACAACGAAAATACAACAACACAAATACTAAAACAACAACACAAACAACCATTAAAATCTAAGAAATTGCCCACTTTGCCACCCCTATATATATATATATATATATATATATATATATATATATATATATAATTGACATTAATTGTGGTAACTTAACTTGGCAGCAACATGTTAAACAAGATGTTTCAACTTGCAGTTTCAACATGTCGAATGTGATGTCCTAACTAAAGGAGTATGACACCTGGTCTGTTACATGGTCCTTTTATGAATTCAAGGAGTATTCTTAGTTTCTAATTATGGAGATAATTTAAGAAACTGATGATTAAAGTCCTATTTTTGAGTAGATAAATCTGCAACTTTATTTGTCTGCCCCGTTGTGTTTTCAAAGCTCAATCCAGTCTAGAAGATTGTTTAAATAGAAAGTTCAAAACCTAAATTATGTGTGGAACGTGTTGTATTACTTATCAAGTTTTAGGATTGGTGTTCCATTGTTAATTATGAGTCACTCTTGTATTATTTGATGTTTAAGTTTGGACTGTTAGTTGAGTTGCAAGTATTGTCAATCAGTCTTAAGCTTTTAAGTATTGAGTAATTGTGTGATTTTGAAGTTTGTCTTCTAATTCTTTTAAATTGTGTTCTTGTCACTGTTTGTGACTGAGGGGAAGTGAGAGGGTCTCATATCTAGGAGTTCTTAGGTAGAAGTACACATGTAGTGTGTGACACCCCAATAATTCGATTATCGAAATAGTTTGAATTTTAATTATTTATTTAATTAAAAATTTAATTATTGACATTTTCAGGATTTATGGAATTAAATAAAATAAAATAAAAGTGGGATTGTTGGTGGTGTGAAGTGGGGGTGTGAGGAGTAAAAGGTTCTACTCACACTATTTATTTTATTTTTATTATTTTAGAATAATAAAAGGAATAAAAGAAGGAAAAGAGAAGCCATTTGAGAATATTCATTCTACGTGAAAGTGAGAAGAGGAAAAGCCAAAAGTGTCAAAATCCGACGAATCCTTAAGGTAAGGGGTGATTTTGTCTGATTGTTATGTCTTATGAGTTTTGATAACCAATAAAGTTGATTAACATGTTAGAAATCCCAATTTAGGATTCTCTAGGTTTGTACGATTTGATCCAAATTTACCCAATTGCATGAAATTAGAATGAATAAATGTTATATGATTGTTGGGTGTGCTTGAATTGTGTTAAATCTCACTATGTTGCTATTGTTGGGATGATTTTTGTGATATTGGATGTGTTGATTCGTAGAGGAATGATGGATTTTGAGTTGGGAAGAAGGATGTTGTCAAACTAAGTATTTCCTGCCACAGAACGCGTGGGAACCGATTCCTAGTATGGAGGAACCAGGTTCCCTTTGTAAAACTCACTAAAATTGTCATTTTTGAACTCAGGAACCGGTTACTCCTCGGGAGGAACCGGGTTCCCAGTGCAAATTTTACACATGAAAATGACATTTTTGCAGGAACCGTTCCTGTTGGAGGAACCTGCCCATTACTTTTGAAAAATACTACTTTAAAAATTCATAACTTTCAAACTGTAAGTCCGTTTTAGTCGCCGTTTTGGATATTGTTTTTTAAATTAAATACTCTATTTTCTAAAAATGAAGAAAGTTTTATGGAATTTATTTTAAAAAGAGTTGATTCTTCCAATTTTGTAAACGTTGGTAATTCTAGAAATGGTGATGAGCCGGTTAGAGTTGTTCTGACAGATCGGGTAAGGAGTAATACTTATGTGTTGTTCCTACTGTTATTCATGGTTGTGTTATTATCATGTGATGATTGTTGGTGTTGGTTATGCATGAAATATTGTTGTGATATAATATTCCGTTATTTGAATGTTGCATGCTTTTGATGTGCATGCATATGCATTCTGGTGTGGTTAATTCCCATTGTGTGGAATTAGACTTGCAGAGCCAATACCCGTACCCAGTGGTTTAGTGGTGGTGAGGCTGGATTCGTGTCCCAGTGGTGTATGGGCGAATCGATGATTAACGTTGTGTCCGAGGTGTAAACGGAACAGGGTGTGAATTTAGTTCACGGTCAGTACCACATGCATAGAGTCTGCATCATTATTTGTTTGGATTATAACATGTTGGGATGGATTCCAGTGTTATAGTTTGTTATTTGTGTATGACGTATATTTATGACTTGTGTATGAAGCAGATCTGATTATGCTGAATAGGGTGGACTTATGTCTTATGATATTTTATTGCTTTTGATGAACTTATAATGCATTCTAATTATGATGAAGTCTCACCCTTACTTTGATGATTTCAGATTGAAGTCTTAGCTGTTTAGGAGCTGGTGAGGATGGCTCTTGAGCTATGCATTTAGTTTATCCGCGTGTCAGTGTCATGCTCTGGTAGTTGTAACACTGGGGAACGATTGAATTAAGGTGCTAATGAAACTCTGTTGATTTATTTGAGATTATTTGGATCATTGCTGTTTTTAAATTATCCTAGTTTTGATTTCATTCCGCTGTGTAAAACATGTTATTTCCTGATTATGGATGTTTATGTTCCTCGGTAATGCATGACAACTGTTTTGGTTAATTATATTTTGAAAAATAAATTGTGACATCCCTTATTACATGTTAATTCTGAAACATAATATGATAATTCGCGGGCTATTTTAGAAGGGTGTTACATAGTGATTAAGTGATAAGTTGTAAACGGGGGAGTTTAGTTTTGAATTGATACTATTTAGCGGACTTCCTTCCTGACTTAGTAGTCCCAAATGTAGGTGATGTTGCATCGAACATGATAAGTAATTCTGTGAGAACTTCATTTTTATGCACCCTTAATTGTGATGTATTTTATATTATCATTGTGTTTTAATAAGATATCAGTGTCTCAACATCTCATAAGACATCTGATATAAGTATACTAGAATTTCATATAAGGAATGTTAATTTATAATTGATATCAATCAAAATAACCATCTCTTTATGAACCACACAACTTAATTATTACATTTAATCACATATTTGGGAGAAAGTAACATTATCCAAAACTTGTTAATGAAAAGATAGATGAGCATGTCGAAAATGGCTTTACATTGCAAAGAAAGTGTCACAAACTTGTCTTTACAAATAGCGGTACTAATCAATTATTGTAAGTTCTATATCTATATAGTCACATGTTCCATGTCGTTTGAATATGTATCAAGTTCATTCATTTGTCCTTCCCAAAGTATTTGACCAAGAAAAATCTTTTAACACCGACAACATTATCCACTCTTGTGAACTCAAATTACCACGAACCTCTAATATAAATCGTGGTGTTTTAATCAAATATAAAGGGAGAGACTATTAAGTTTGTATGTGTGTTTAGTCTCATGTCAAAAACTCATCTCATAAAATAAATGCAGATTACTCAACAAGTTAAAAATATACATTTTCCTCATTTTATTTTCCAACTTCACAGTACTGTCAAATACTACTACATGTCTGGTATGAAAAGAATACATAATATATGTACAGAGAGTATATAATTTAATATTATATTGAATTAATAGAGCAGCCCTTTTCCTCCAAATTAATTTATGTACTATTCTTGAAGATCAGGCTCACCACAAAATGCATCTGGTTCAAATGATCTTGCAGATTCATCATTGTAAGCTCCAGGTATTGCTCGAACTCCAGTTTCTCTTGATGTTAGATAACTTTCATCAATGTTTACCAAGATAAGAGCACATGTCACCAAGCACGCTGCCAGACCGACTAGAGTAATTTTCAATCTACTAAGTACAGGCTTAACCTTGAACATTACAAAAGAGTTTAATGAGACGATCAGATTTCAAATTGTGAATGACATTGTCTATTGGAATCACACATAAACATAAATTATGGTTGAGTGAACATTTCTGTCAGCACTATCTTAATGTTTTACTACAAGTGAGTGCTTTGTTTATGTGAAAATAATACTCGGTTGTGAATGATATGAAGATCTTAAAGGCGTACAAAATGTTAAGACCTGGTGATCATCAGTGCTGTCAATCACCAATTCTGAAAATAGTGATCTGTTTATTCTGCCATGCGATAGCACAACTATTTGACAATACTTAATTGTTGTAAAAACACTGTCTTCTGGAATTTTAGTTAGGAACTTCCTAAATCTTGATATGGCAATTGCATGGCATGGCTGTTTCAATCACAACAGTGATTCATGTAAGGTATTAAATGTTGAAAAACTATTGTATGCAGTTTGCACAAGAGAAAAATAGAACAAACAATGTTATAGGTCCTAGTTAACAAAAGTCTATTGAGAATTAAATCAAGGAAAATCTTGAAGCTTGACTGTGACATTCTTCTCCATTACACAATTTTTCATTGGAGTATAAACTGTAGGCATTATTTTCCTAGTCTATTTTCATAGCTATTAAGATTACTTAGTAAGTAAGAGTAACCGAACTTGTTGGAAACGAAGTATGCAAAACCATTAAGAAGCTCTAATATTTTGCCTATAAAAGAACACTCATGTTTTGTAGTTGTATCAATTATGACTGAATGAATATAGTGGTTAAGTTAATTCTTCTTTGTTTTCTCTATGGTAGTGTGATCAATTTATGTCACACTTTTTTTCTTTCTAAGATGGTGCGAGTTTTGTATGATCAATTTATGTCACACTGAAATTAAATTGGTGGTATCAGAGCAGAGTAGGTCTTGCTAGTGTGAGTGTCCAAAATATTTTAAATGTGAAGAACAAAAGAGTTTTCATTGTGTCAAAAATTATTGTGTCCGATTTCAAATTTAATTTTAGTTGTTGGAAACTTTTGATGACAAGGCATCTAAAAGCTCACAATATTTGTAACTTTGAGGATCCTTACAACATGGAACTGATGAAATCGCTCGTAAAAATGATCAATTGGTACTTTCACAAATTCATTAAGGAATAGATTACTTAGTATTTGTCAAAATAGTAAATATCAAGATAGGTAAAAAAGTGTGAGACACATTAAAGTTGTCATATAAAGGAGTAGAGAAGGCTCAAAAATCCAAATTACAATCTCTGCGTAGCGAATATAGAATATGAAAGGTACCAATGTCTAATTTAGAAACTGTAAACCAATATTTTTTCGCATTACAAATCTTATCAATAAGATGAGAGTACGTGGAGAAGATGTTCCAGATAACAAAGTGGAAGTGGTAGAGAAAATTTTACTTATCATGCCAATGAAGTTTGATTATGAAGCTTTGTTACTGACAAAGTGTTGGTGTCATAGGACTCAATGATCGTAGTCACCACATGATCAAATTTCATAGGGATCAAACTTCATAGGCATGGTACGTAAAATTTTCTCCACCACTTTGTTATTCGAAATCCAGTACCACTTTGCTATCCAGAACATTTTCTCCATATACTCTCATTTTATCGACAATACAAGAAAAATAATGTTCTACGGTTTGTGAATTAGACCTTCGTATCTTTCATATTCTCTATGGAGAGATTGTAGTTTGGATCTTTGAGCCTTATCTTCTTTGACAGTCTTGGCATTTTCTATTTTGACAAATATTAAATAATCTATTCCTGATGAATTTGTAAAAGTGTCGACTGGTCCCTTCTACCAGCGACTTCAACAACTCCTTATTGTAAACCAAATCCTCAAAGTTCTAAATATTGTGAGCTTTAAATGTTTTGTCATCAAAAATTCTTAATAACTAAAATTAAATTGTAATTGTTTGTCATACCTCTCACAAAAATATTCACACTAATTTTTTGATAGAACGTGAACTTGTTTGTTCCTCACACACTAAAAGAAATGACATACCAGCACGACCTAATCTTCTCTATTACCAATTTGCTGTTAGTGCGACAAAAAATTAATCACATAAAACTCACACTACCATCAGAGAGAAGGGACAAAGATTAATTTAACTTCAAACACTATATTCATTCACTCTTAATTGATATACTAGAATGCATATGAGTTACTTTTTATAGGCAAAAATACTAGAGTTTCTTAATGGTTAAGTATTGGATTTACTCAGGACCAATTATTGATTTTCTTGGTAGCTAAGCAAAGTACTTTACTTTACTTACTTCTTAAGTCTTCTATTGATTCACTCCAGCAACATTGAAGTTACAAAATAATTAAAGTGCAGAAGTAGTTAAATTAGAAAGCTTACAGAAAATGATCCCAAGAGTCTATCACGTGTCAAAACTTCAGCAGTCTTCACCCATATCTGCAGAAAAATATGTAGCCTTAATAGCAAAAGTAAAGTTAATTTAAACTACTAAGAACTTGATCTCTCTCACTTAAATAATTCATAGAAAAACAAAAATTGATGTCACATGATACAGAACATAACAAACAAGTATGAAACAAGATTTTGCTTGAAAAAAAGTAACAAAAAGAGAAAACCAATACCTGGCCATCATACCACCCTGTCTCCTCATCTACAATATCAAGTGAAAAGTGATCAGTGATAATATATGAAGCCCGGACATAGACACGGACACAGACATGCCCTCTAAAATATATGAAGCATGGACACAGACACAGGCACACAGACACAGACATAGACACAGGACGCAGATAGATTACATTCAACGGTGGCACTGAGCAAGCGATTACCGACATAAGCCCAACCCAGATACATTCTAACAACCGCAAACGTAACCGCCAAAACTCCACTCGAAGCAGCACACACGATCCTCTTAGCAGGTTCGTATTGGGCGCCAACGGTTCCGAACCAAGCTACAGGGAGGCCAACAAAGAGAGCAAAGGAGAATCCCACAGCCAAGAGGCGGGAGCCGTATTCAACGACGTCGCCGGCGGCCCATGAAAAGGGAAACGAGGTTGATAAGGATTGGTACTCGTTTATGGGTTGTTGTTCTTGTGGAACAGGACACTCTGTTCCGTTTCTTGAACTTAGACATAGGAACAATAACTTGGTTCTGTTGGTGTTCTTGGTGATGAATTTGTTGGTGTGAATGGAAAATAGAGTGTTGGTTGATGAAGGGAAGAGTTTTAAGGTAGTTGGTGAGATGCGTATTGGTATTGTTGTTGCCATTGTTGGGATTCTACTTCTTCCTTCACTCTCTACCTGCTTTTCTTCATGTCCACATATTTTTCATTATTTTTTCTTCTTATTTTCTTAACATATTTTTCATTATTTTTTCTTCTTATTTTCTTATTCTTATATTTTTTTTAGGATTAAATAAGTTTTTGATCCCTATAAATATCTCAAATTTCGTTTTTAGTCCCTCTAAAATTTTTCTTTGAAGAATGGTCCTCCTAAAAATTTAAATTTTAACTTTTGGTCCCTCGTGGCAAAATTGTAGCTAAAATGAACTCTAATTTCGTCGTTAAATAAAAAATCGTCGTAAAAACCATCGCTAAAACTGTCGTAAAAACCGTCGTTAAATTGTAAAAATCGTCGCTAAATTGCAGGAGGGACCAAAAGTTAAAATTTAAATTTTTAGGAGGACCATTCTTTAAAGGAAAATTTTAGAGGGACTAAAAACGAAATTTGAGATATTTATATGGATCAAAAACTTATTTAACCCTATTTTCTAAATATAAATGATGAAATACATTTTCTTTTATCTCTTTATATATTGTTAGAAATATCGGTAAAGTCAAATGGATCCAGCACTGATCGTGAATGAAGTCAAAAAGTATTTCAAACACTCTCTTAATGTCTTAGAGTCGGAAAACAGGAATACTCAGGATAATCAGTCTTATACTCGAGTCTGCATAAGACTGATGAAGACTCTAATGCAAGGAAGTGTTTCTGGAATTTAAAAACTAATGACCACACTGGCGAGAGTTTGTTTAGTTGTGACAAGTGGCATAATATTAGGGACCACCACATATGTCTATGTGGCACCTTATCCTCTTTTGCTCCTTTGGTGAGTTTAATGCTACACGGGCTTTATAAATGCTTTTAAAGTTTGCTCCACTTTCTATGTGGGACTATTTACAATGCATTTATTGCCATTAACTCATTTTCTCATTTTTGTCATATTGGAACAACACTCATGGTACTTAATTGTTCACAATTTTCCAACAATCCCCCACTTGTCCTAATAATGACAAAACTCATTCCAGATAATAATATATAAAGAGTGTTAATACAGTTAGGTATCTTTCGATTTTAAACTTACCCTTAGTGAGGATAACACAAAGTTTAATCAAAATATTAGGTAGCAATGCTTTTAAACCATTAATCCATATGATTAGACCGGCGTCACCTGACACAAACTCTTTAAAGGTTCTTCCTCCACATATATCGCTTAACACTTATTTATGGCCATATGTTATCCTGTTTCATGGATTTTTCATGAGAGAAACTCCAACTCTCACTTTGAGACGACACCATCTCGAAATTCACATAGGTGAAGTTCACGTTGTATCCTTTTCATGAGATACTTTTCTCGGTTATGAACTTCATTAAGAGTTTGGAAATAAAACTCAACCCTCGTTTTAAGGTCAACATTATCATTAAATGTTTGACGGTTATCCAAATCAACGACTTGTTTTTACCCATTGAATCTTGAGGTTAATATTCTGTTAACGTAAGATTGGGTTGCCACTGTTGTCGGAACTCTTACTCAAGGAGTTTCAACCCCATGCCTCTCGAGGTTGTTTTTACTAAGTCTTTGGCCAGTGGCTTAGTAAATGGATCAGCCAAGTTATAGCTTGTTTGTATATAAGTGAGTGAAATGATTCCATCATTGATCAATTTTATCATGAACGAATGTCTAAGCCATGTATGCCTAGATTTTCCATTATATACTTCGTTGAATCCTCTTACTAACGTGGCTTGGCTATCGCAATGTATCATTACCTTTGAAAAATTGTCTTTTGCCAACGAAACTTCCAACAGAAGATCCCTCAACCACTCTAATTCTTGACCAGCGGAAGCGAGAGCCACAAACTCTGATTCCATGGTCGAAAGAGTACTATATGTTTGTTTCTTGCTCTTCCAAGAAATTTCTCCTCCAGCTAGTGTAAATATCCATCCAGTTTTGTAGATTTATGATCTCCGATATTGGATATTCAACTCGCATCAGTATATCCTTCCAGGATGGCAGGGAACCTACCATAATGAAGGCTGAGATCTTTGGTTATTAGTAGGTAACCAAAAATCCTCGTGATTGCCTTCAAATGTCCTGTACTTGGATTATTAGAAAATCCACTCATTTTATTAACTGCAAATGATATGTCGGGTGATCGCGACTTTATCGTCTATTAATCAGCAGACTGCAAGTGCACAGTCCTATCGCGTAGTTTTAAAAGATATCGAATCCACAGAGACTATAAATCAATCTATTGTTATCCTAAGTTACGGTATACAGCTAAGGCGAATAATTCTTTAAGATTTTTGGTTAAGGAAAATATAATAAATAAATAGATATCGGTATGTAATTCGCCTAACCTAAGGGATCGATTTCCACGACGTGTTACTCAAGTTGAATAAAAATCCTATTTCAAGAAACAATATTCATCTAAAAATCCTATCTCAAACTGTCGCTCTGTTGAATCGGATCATGCAATTAAATCCTAACGTATGCTCTCGCTATCCCATGAATTTAAAACACTTTTGAAAATAAATAAAGTTTAATCTCTTTTAAAACTGTCATCTTTAAAATTAATACCTAGTATCCACTATCCGGTTCTAAACCTCAAATTGTCGCTCTGTTGGTTTCTAACCTTAGTCCGTTTATTAACCTCAAACTTTCGCTGTTGGTTTCTAAACCTTTTAATAAATTAAAATAGATATCTAAGTCAGAAAGAATATTTTTAACAACGTAACATTATGCCAGTTTATTTTGGATTCCTTTGGATCGATTAATTTACATACCAATATCAGACGATTTAGCCAGACATATTAATTAATTCAGACATGCATAAATAATATGGTTTAATATATTTAAACATTTCCGAAATCAAATAAATAATATCAGGCAACAATAAATTAAATAAAATAAAATAATTAAATTAAACCTGAAATTAAGAATACTGGAAATAATCTTGTTCTTCGAAATAAACGAGCATCCACCACAGGTCGGTTGGATCTGCTCGGAGACTTCTTGAATTCGAAAGAAGAAAATAAACAAAGAATAAAAAGCACTAGATCTAACGTAAGGTTAGATCAATGAAAACTGGAATAAAATCTAAACAACGAAACTGAAAGGAAAATAAATTCAAAGTACAAACTGAAATAAAATTGCGAAATAAGAAATAACGGTTGTTCGGTAAAAATGCCGACCCCAATTCTGAAACTGGAACTTGTATTTATAGCTCACTTTGTAACTTCCATTTTCCTCAACTTCGTATGCAAGCATGTGATCGTGGAGAGAAAATATTGCCTAAAAAGGAGGAGGCGGGCGCCTCAAGAATAGGTCAAAATGGAGACGTGTGTCTCAACTGCATGGGAAAAATGGTGGACCCCACTTGCATGGGAGGCGGGCGCCTCCATGGGAAAGGGCATGCTGAGACGACCGTCTCATCCCACGTGGCAAGGGCATGTGCGTGCTGGTCCTGTTGGGCCACGCGTGTTGGGCTTGCTTGCTTCGTTCAATAATTGCTTTCTCCTTATATAACACCTCCCTTTCACTATATCACCCATTTGCTTCATTTCTTTGCTTTTTAATCCGATTTTTCCTCGATTTTACTTCGCCGATTTATCTTTATTTAATACAAATACGAAACATAGAAAATACCAACGTGTACTAAATAAAGTAATATAATTAAATAAAAATAGTAACACTGTCTATGAAAATTACGTCAAAAATGTTATATAAATTCGTGTTATCAAACTCCCCTATACTTAAACCTTTGCTTGTCCTCAAGCAAAAAGTAAAAATGAAAAATCACTTGAGCATGTGTCAAACGCAATTATATAACACAATTCAATTCGTACTAGGTTGCAATTCAATTCTTTGTTGGATAACTCGAGTTTAGACTTCGACACCAAAATCACCGTAATAACACTAGACAACCCCATTTATGCAGACCAATTTGAGTCATGTTATTATAGCTCGACCTAATACTTTTATTTTGTTTCACCCGCTTTCATTCTTGCGCAATCACATTAAGCCCTTTACCTTACGCGCACATAGTGGAGTAACCGGTTAGTGACTTTGATCTTTATAATCCAGCTAGAGTCACGGTAATCATATTTGGTACTCCTTTATCCAATTACAAATCGGGGATCGGATCGTCATCCGCCCTACCAAGTTCAACACCGGGACCAGAACCAATTCATAATGGATGTTTGCATAAATATTTTATAGTTTCATGATTTGAATTAAATGATCCGTAAGGACCATCTAACTTAATAAGTGCATCTTCTAATAAAAATTCACTTTAAAAATCTTGATCAATCACTTATATTCATCGATTCTCCACGTAGTTTGTCATTTAAGGTGCCGATCGCTTAATAAACTACTCGGGATTACTTTAAAACTAAGTTTAAAGGTGTTGGTATAATAAGTACTTAAATCAATCTAACACATTGGGGGTTTTGAAGTGTTAGGACGATAACAATTTTGCTAGGTCGCGCTCAAATTCTTATTTAAAAATAGGCAACCTTAGTATTATTTGTGTTAGCGTGTTAATATATTTGTTAAAATCTATCGTTATGGCTCAAGAAAAAGGAGAAATTCGAATAAGCACGAAATTTAAACATAAAAGACTAAAATTACATAAACATGTATTTTATTGAATGGAAATTTTGCAATACATAGAAAAAGGAAACTAAAAGGGAAAAACTAAATAGAGCAAAGAAAATAATAACGAACAAAGAAATGTTCTGACTCCCCCAAACTTAAAATAAGCATTGTTCTCAATGCGATAAAACCAGGAGAAATCAGAAAGGAGAAAGGTGATCACTCGTTGCTTTGAGAATTTTGACCTCTTGTTCTTCTACCCCTAGTACGAGGTCTTCGACGTTCATCAGAATCAGAATCATTAAGGTTAAGCGCATCCGCTATGCGAGCTTGCAATGCTTCGAAATTACGATCATTGCGAAAAGCATATTCTTGGTGTTCGCATCGCATTTCTTGGACGAGACGTATAGTCTCAGCTTGGGTTTGTTGCATGGCGTGGAACAACTGATCCTGACGATGCATGTGAGCCTGCATAGCCGCAAAATTAGCATCATAATTTTCTGGTTGTGGGGCGGCAGGTGCATCAAGAGCATAACGCCAATTAGCGCGGACTCGGACGTCGATTTGATTGGGACAGGGTAACACAACACCGGGTATTTGATGACGATTAATCATTAATGTAAACCGGTCATCTTGTCGAGGAGATATGATGTGAGAATCACGACAATAGATGACATCAAGTAGATTGGCTGGCATCATATATTGTGACAAAGAAAATAGCTTGGCGGAAAGACCTAAAGCATATGCTAAAGATGTGATGATGCCACCAAAAACAAATGGATTTGTACCTGCTGCGTTCACGCATGTGTGGATGTGGTTGAGCAAGAAGGGTGCGGTGTTGACAGCATGACCATTGAGGGCACAGAAAATGAGAAACAACTCATTTTGGTTGACCTTGTGATTATTGGTCCTACCAAAAATGGTGTTAGCAAGTATGCGGTGAAAGTACCTCAATGCGGGATTATGGATGTGGGAAGCATAGAGATCACGCCAACTTTCCGTCGGTTGATCGGTCAGATCATTCCATAGGGCGAAGCTAAGTTGATCCCAACAAAAATCGTCGTCATCGTCGAACGGTTTGTAATGGACATGCTCACCACGAGTAAAATGTAGAAGCTCGGCGGCCCTTTCTTGATCAAGAGAATACTCTTGGTTGAACATGCGGAAGTTAGCAGTTCCGGTTGTGTATGGATCGTCGGTAGGTGTTGTGTAGGAAAAAGAACTAAGAAATTCAAGCACGAGTGGTTCATAGGTTGGACATGGGTTTGTGCAGATACTGAGTAAACCGGTGTTATTGAGCATGAAGATGATGCTATCGGTCATTCCTAAGGTTTCCAAACACTCCGAACCTACATATTTTGTAGGAACGACGGAACGGGTATAGAATTTGAGATATTTTATGCGTTGTTGGCCATCGTCTCCATCTCGGAAAATAATATTGGATAGGTCGGGTGGTGGTCGGTCTGGTTTAACTTGACGTTGATTGTTTCGTGGAGCCATGATAAGAGAGAAATGAAAAAGGAATATGGAAGAAATATGGGTTGATGAGAGGAAATATAAAAGTAGTAAATAAAATGGATGTGGAATGAGAAGAAGTGAGAGTGGGTATTTATAGTGGTATGAAATTTAAAAGAAACAAATTATAATAATAATGTGTTTGAAAATGAAGAAGGAAAAATTTGAATTGAATTTATGGTGGGAAATGGAAAGAATATTATTTGAATGAAAAGTAAAGGGTGTTGAATTGGAATTGAATAGTGCTGAATGGGAAAATGAAACGGACAAGACAAGTTAATGACCAGGAGACCAGCAGCTCTGCACGAGGCAAGCATGCTTGAGGCGACCGTCTCGAAAAGAAGAGACGACTGGGAGGCGGGCGTCTCCAGAAACACGCGTGGCAGAGGGAAAAGTGAGGCGACCGTCTCACCATTGCATGGGGACTTGAGGCGTCCGTCTCCCTATGCAAAGTATGGCACGAAAAATTGGAGACCTTGAAGGCATGCGTGCACGAATAATTAAATCAGGCAGGGAATCTATGAATATCTTGGACAACGAGGAGTGAATATAGGCATAAATAGGTGACATGAATACTTTTTCATGCTACATATATTTTGTACATATATATGTATATAACATAATATAGTTAATTCAGAATTTTAATTAATTAATATATATATATAATACTAATATATATAGTGCCTTATAATTAATATAATAAATATTGGAAAGTATTGATTCGGTATATTAATAGGAGAAATGCGATAATTAAAATATTCAATTATTATATAAATATTAATGCAGATTATTTAATTGAATATAATTATCGGTATTTCGGGGAAATAGTTCAAACACATCAGATGAAAGGGTGCAACCGATAACCGAATAAAATTTAAATTTTAACATAAAATAGAAAAAATTGAATATACGAAAAAGAAAAATTAAAATTAGAAACTAGAATGATTACTCGTTGATTTTCCATGGCCACTTATCAAGTCACCTCACATATCCCTCACCTTTTCTTTTCTTATGTTTGTAGGGCGGTTTATTCTTTCGACATTTTGATAGTGGTTCTGGATTTATCCTAAGTATAAGTTTTTCAATTTTGGGCTTAGTGATTTCATCCATCGCCTCATAAGTTAACCTTACCCTTTTAACAGTAATTATATCCCTAATTTTATGGTCTTCTAACTTTCGCTTTTTAGGTAGGACTTCAAATAATGGTGTATTAGTATGGATATTTTTCAATACCGCAACGTACGTTTTAGATTGGGAGTCTACCGGAGTTTCCATAAAAATTTCCGGGAAGGGAATCAGTGGGGTGTAGTGATTCGGGATTACAATAGATGCTTCTTTTTCTACCTCTTTTACAACCTCCTCTTTGAACAGTGTTGATGGATTTTCATCAACCTCCCGTATTTTCTCGTCAGAACTTTCCTCGGCCACAATATCATTCTCCACAAACTCATCATCGCTTTCTAGATTTCCAAGTAGTTTTTCCATAATGGTTGTTTCAACATCCACATTTTCCTCAGGTAGAGGTCCTAGAAGGTTTTGTTCGAGTTGAGAGATTTGAGTCTCTAACGCCATACTGTGAGACGCGAGGGATTCAACCATATTCGTTAGTTGGCTAAGGGTTTCATTAGTTTGAAGACTTTGTTTTCGTACTTCTTCATTTTGGATAATTTGTGCTTCATTTTGGATAATTTGTGCCTCTACAAAGTGCTCAATCATAGACTCTAACCTAGAGTTAGTTATCATCTCATCTGAATCTTCCATTGATGTTTCGAGATTAAAATCTTGCGATTCTTCAGAGTCTTGAAAGTAAGTTAAAGTCTCATTTTGTGTTTCCCCGAAGCGACTTATCATCCTAGATGATTCATTAAAATCTTCCATTAATATTTCGAGATCAGATTTATATGGTTTTGGTGATTCTTCAAAATATTGGGTGTGATAATTGTAGGAAGAATTGGGTTAAGGAAAAGTTTGGTTGAAATTATAAGTTTCTTGTGGTTCCTCAAAATATGGGGATTGGAAGTTTTGGAGGTAGTTTGGGTAAGAGTAGGTTTGTGAAACATTAAAGTTTTTCATCAGTATTTCAAGGTCGGATCTATGGGATTCCCGTGGTTCCTCATAATACTGATAATGGGCATAGGAAAAATTTGGGTCATACATGGTAGTAAAGGTAAAAGTGCCTTAGTCTATACTTGTAACACCGAGTTACAATATCGACTTAAATAGTCCCGGCGCCAAAACTTGATCGCGACTTTATCGTCTATTAATCACAGATGCAAGTGCCCCTATCACGTAGTTTTAAAAGATATCGAACCCACGAGACTATAAATCGATCTATTGTTATCCTAAGTTACGATACTGACTAAGGTGAATAATTCTTTAAGATTTTTGGTTAAGGAAAATATAATAAATAAATAGATATCGGTATGTAATTGCCTAACCTAAGGGAATCAATTTCCACCGACGTGTTACTCAAGTTGAATAAAATCCTATTTCAAAAACAATATTCATCTAAAATCCTATCTCAAACTTCTGTTGAATCGGATCATGCAATTAAATCCTAACGTATGCTCGCTATCCATGAATTTAAAACACTTTTGAAAATAAATAAAGTTTAATCTCTTTTAAACGCTGATCTTTAAAATTAATACCTAGTATCCACTATCGGTTCTAAATCTCAAACTGTCGCTCTGTTGGTTTCTAACCTTAGTCCGTTTATTAACCTCAAACTTTCGCTCTGTTGGTTTCTAAACCTTTTAATAAATTAAAATAGATATCTAAGTCGAAAGAATATTTTTAACAACGTAACATTATGCCGTTTATTTTGGATTCCTTTGGATCGATTAATTTACATACCAATATCGACGATTTAGCGACATATTAATTAATTACATGCATAAATAATATGGTTTAATATATTTAAACATTTCCGAAATCAAATAAATAATATCAGGCAACAATAAATTAAATAAAATAAAATAATTAAATAAAACCTGAAATTAAGAATACTGGAAATAATCTTGTTCTTCGAAATAAACGAGCATCCACCACGGTCGGTTGGATCGCTCGAGACTTCTGAATTCGAAAGAAGAAAATAAACAAAGAATAAAAGCACTAGATCTAACGTAAGGTTAGATCAATGAAAACGGAATAAAATCTAAACAACGAAACTGAAAGGAAAATAAATTCAAAGTACAAACTGAAATAAAATTGCGAAATAAGAAATAACGGTTGTTCGGTAAAAATGCCGACCCCAATTCTGAAACTGGAACTTGTATTTATAGCTCACTTTGTAACTACCATTTTCCTCAACTTCGTATGCAAGCATGTGATCGTGGAGAAAATATTGCCTAAAAGGAGGCGGCGCCTCGAGAATAGGTCGAAATGGAGACGTGCGTCTCAACTGCATGGGAAAAATGGTGGACCCCACTTGCATGGGAGGCGGGCACCTCCATGGGAAAGGGCATGCTGAGACGACCGTCTCAGCCCACGTGGCAAGGGCATGTGCGTGCTGGTCCTGTTGGGCCACGCGTGTTGGGCTTGCTTGCTTCGTTCAATAATTGCTTTCTCCTTATATAACACCTCCCTTTCACTATATCACCCATTTGCTTCATTTCTTTGCTTTTTAATCCGATTTTTCCTCGATTTTACTTCTTTGCTCGATTTATCTTTATTTAATACAAATACCTGAAACATAGAAAATACCAACGTAATACAGAAATAAAGTAATATAATTAAATAAAAATAGTAACATTGTCTATGAAAATTACGTCAAAAATGTTATATAAATTCGTGTTATCATCGGGTCGGGTAGATTGCATTAAGTTCATAAGACACCCTATTGCACTTGCATATTCCAATTGAGCCACTGCTCTTCCATTGTTCTTTTGAAGTTTGACAACATGATCAAACAGGGTGGTTACTTCCTTAAATTTTAGATGTTTGAACTTATCAAGCATTTTCTCGATGTAATCTGTTTGATTAAGTTCATAACCCCCACTATTTTGCTTAACTTTGATCCCTAGAATGATGTCAACGAGTCTAAGATCTTTCATCTTGAAAGTGAAAGATAGAAACCTCTTTGTCTCTAAAATTCCATTTAGATCATTGCTTATTATTAGCATGTCATCAACATAGAGACAAAGGAATATTACAGTGTTTTTGCATACCTTTGTATATAAACACTTGTCATAAGAGTTAGAAATAAATCCATTTGAAAGTATTACAGAATCAAACTTTTGATGCCATTGTTTCGGTGCTTGTTTTAGGCCATATAAAGATTTGACAAGTTTACACACCTTTAATTCATGCCAGGAAGTACGAAACCTTCTGGTTGTTCCATGTAGATTTCCTCATCGAGATATCCATTTAGGAACGCTGTTTTGACATCCATCTGATGAACTATTAGGTCGTTCAAGGATGTTAAGGCAAACAACAATCTAATTATGGTTGTCCTTGCTACTGGTGCGTATGTGTCGAAGTAATATATTCCTTCCTTTTGTTTAAATCCTTTTGCCACCAATCTAGTCTTATAAGTGTTTAACGTACCATCACTATGGTATTTCTTTTTAAACACCCATTTGCATCCAATGGGCCTCAATCCCTTTGGTAAATCAACAAGTTCCCAAGTGTGGTTTGTCATAATTGAATCTATTTCATCTTGGATGGTGTCCTTCCAAAAGGAGGAATCCCTTGAAGCTATTGCTTCCTTGTAGGTTTTAGGATCATCCCCTACTTGAAGAATGACTGGAGTACTTTGAACGAAATTCTTACAATTTCCTTCAACCAGATAAAAAGAGATAAATTGAGGATCAATTTCATCTGGTCCTAAGTTCTTAGTGTTTCGGACTCTCTTGCTCATCCGAGGTTCGGGTTATAGTTCAATGATTCGAGAAGTGCCTTCAAGTTGTATTTCTACAATCCGAGAAGAATCTTCTCCACAAGATTCTTTATTTGCGGCCGACTCTGATTCTTTATCTTTTGTAATAAGATTTTCAAAGAATTCTACATCCCGGGATTCTACAATTACATTAGGCTCTAAATTTAAAAGTCTATATGCTTTACTATGTTGTGCATATCCTACAAAAGCACATATTATCCCTCGAGGACCTAACTTGGTTATTTTAGGATCCATGTTTTGTAGTAAGCCACACACACCCACACTTTAAAATAACTGATGTTTGGTTTTCTTCCTTTCCATGCCTCATATGGAGAAATACCGGTTTTCTTGACAGGAATTCTATTAATTATATGGCAAGCGGATAATAAGGCCTCACCTAGGGATGACAAGCAGACCCAAACCCCACCAGCACAGTCAGGTGAAACCCGAATGTTGGGTTTGGGTTCGGTTCGGTGCCACCGATATTTCGGTGTGGGTTTGGGATAACAAACCCGCAGAAACCACACCCGCTTATATGTTAAATTACATAACTATCCATAAATATATATATATATATATATATATATATATATATATATATATATATATATATATATATATATATATATATTAAAAATAAAATGTAGGGTTTATTTTTCAAAGAATTAAGTTACATGTTTTATATGTTTTAAGTTTCACATGTTTTATCCATAAATATACATATATATATATATATATATATATATATATATATATATATATATATATATATATATATATATATATATATATATATATATATATATATATATATATATATATAAAATAAAATGTAGGGTTTATTTTTCAAAGAATTAAGTTACATGTTTTATATGTTTTAAGTTTCACATGTTTTGATGCGGGTTTGGGTTTGGGTGAAAAACCCGAACCCAATGGTGTTATTTTGTCACCCGAGTAGCCTTTGGGTTCGGGTTCTGGTTCGGGTGATGATTTCGGGTGCGGGTGTGGGTAGTGTGAAACCCGCACCCGACCCGACCCGTTTCCATCCCTAGCCTCATCCCACAAATTTAAGGGTAACTCTGAGTGTATCAACATTGCATTCATCATCTCTTGATATGTTCGATTCTTTCTTCCATCCATGCCATTTTTCTTGTGGAGTGCGAGGAGTTGAGCATTCATGTATTATGTCGTGCTCTTCACAAAATGTATTGAATTCGGTAGAAAAATATTCACCGCCCCTATCACTTCTAAGGACCTTTATTTTTCTACTTAATTGATTTTCCACTTCTGCTTTAAAAATTTTAAAGGCATTAAAAGCATCATCTTTATGCTTTAAGAGATATACATGTGTGTATCTTGAAGAATCGTCGATGAAAGTAATGAAATATCTATTTCCCCTACGGGTTAACATGTCGTTAAATTCGCACAAATATGAATGTATAAGAAGATCAAGAAGATCTGTATTTCTTTCAACACTTTTGAAATATTTCTTAATCATTTTTGATTTAGCACATAATTCATATTTAGTGTAATCATTTATGTTGCATGAAATCATTCCAGATTTAATTAGTCTCTTCATAGAACTAATTCTGGAATATGCTAATATATTGTACCATAAAGAAACAGATTCAAGCATGTAAGCAGAACTAGAAATTTCATTAATAATATTGTCGTTAATACATAGTTTGATCATTCTTTCAACGGAATATCCTTTTCCAACAAACACACCATTACAGGTCAATATAAGTTTGCCCGATTCATAAACAAATTTAATACCCGGTTTTCCCAATAAATACATTCCTATTCATGTCGGGGACATGAAGCACATTGACAAGAGTGACTTTCCTTCCAGAAGTGAAGTTGAGTTCGATCGATCTGGTTTCAACAACTTTAGATCGTACTTCATTTCCCATTTGTACCTCTTGTCCATCATGAGTCTCATAACAGGTTTTGAATGCAGCCTTGTCATAGAAAACATGCATCATAGCACATGTATCATACCACCAACCTTGAACTTTGCCTTGGATTGCCATAACTTCGCTCACTGCAGCAATTATGTCATCTTTTGCATGAACTGCATTGATCTCAGTTTTTGACTTGTTGTGCCTGCAATCTCGAGCATAATGTACAAGTTTTCCACAAACAAAGCATCTGTTTTTCGAACCCTTTTGACCGCCAGAATTCTTGAACTTATTATGTTCCTTTTTCGGTCCAAGATGACTCTTCATGCCATCATGTTTTTTCTTTCCTTTGGTCACAACATTGGCTTTGAAAGTGCCCGCGGATTCTAATTTCTCGCTCTCCTTCGATTCCTCCTCGATTCGAAGATGTTTTTGGATTTTCTCCAAAGAGAAGTCCTCAGAACTGTGCAACAATTTCTTTCTGTAGTCTTTCCACGAAGGTGGTAACTTTGTAATAATAGCACTCACTTGAAAAGTCTCAGGAATGTCTATTTTCACTTCTTTTATTTTATTCACATGAACTTGCAATTCGTGCACTTGGGGAAGAACTGGTTTGGTGTCTACAAATTTAAAATCAAAGTATTTAGAAATTAAAAACTTCCCCGTACCTTCTTCTTCAGCCTTGAATTTAAACTCAAGAGCTTTCCAGATTTCAGTTACAAATGGATTATCCGTATACAGGTCGTAGAGACAATCAGACAAGGTATTCAGAATATGTCCACGACATATTAATTCTTCGTCCTTACGTTTCTCGCGCTCCTTCTTCAGTTCATCATAATCTTCCTCTGCTGGTTCAGGAATTAGTTCTAAGTCAGGATCGAGCACATAGTAAACCTTCAGGGTAGTCAGTAGGAACGTCATCTTGTCTTGCCATCTTGTGTAATTGTTTGAATACTTTTAAGATTGTTAGAAATATCGGTAAATTCAAATGGATCCAGGACTGATCGTGAATAAAGTCACTTTCCTTAAAAGTATTTCAAGCACTCTCTTAATGTCTTAGAGTCGGAAAGCAGGAATACTCAGGATAATCAGCCTTATACTCGAGTCTGCACAAGACCGATGAAGACTCAAATGCAAGGAAGTTTTCTGGAATTTATTGAGGATGTACGAATTTTGTGAGTGAATGATTTTCGAATTCTGAAATATGTATTTATAGGCTATGCATGTGTTGTTTCACAAGTTTGCAACTCTTGATGAAACAACACTTTTTCAAGTAATGTTGCAATGGTTCATATATGGAATACATTATACCAATTCGTGAATTGGTGTGTATTTCGAATTTGAAATTCAAACAGTAAGCAATGACCAAAAAATCTGAAGCAATAATTAAGAACTAATTCACATCATGCCTCATCAACGCCGCGAATAGCCTGATTGCTCTGATGTGTCGTGCTCAAGTGCCTGCACAAGCCGCCACTAGCGCCTCTATGTCCACGCACTCGGACCCGGAGTTGTGCCACCGGCGAAGGTTTGTTTAGTTGTGACAAGTGGCATAATTTTTGGGACCACCACATATGTCTATGTGGCACCTTATCCTCTTTTACTCCTTTGTTGAGTTTAATACTACAAGGGCTTTATAAATACTTTTAAAGTCTGCTTCACTTTCTATGTGGGACTACTTACAATGCATTTATTGTTATTAACTAAATTCCTCATTTTTATCATATTGGAACAACACTCATGATACATAATTGTTCACAATTTTCCAACATATATAAGAAGCTGGATGAATTTTTTTTTTAATCCCACTCATTCACTAAACTACATGCAAATTGTAAACTTTTTCTTCATCTATAAAGTGCCTTTGGTTTATAAAATAAAAATAGAGGATTTGATAAAATAGTATTAAATAAAATATAGAATTGTATTGTACTGTATTTGAAGATTCATACATTATACAATTGTTTTATTAATTGTTTCATTAGTTTATATATACAAAATGATATAGACATACATATAAATAGCGGAAACTATTCATAACATCATAATATCTTCATACTTCTTCGAATAACTTTGCATTTTTTATCTGCCTTGAATTACCTAAAATTCGACTGAAGACAAATTTATGATTATGTCTTAAGTGAAAACATCATTGAAGTAGTTTTTTTTTGTTGAGTGAAACCCCTAATAACTGATATTGTCTTGTATCTCTTTGAAATCAATCATTCGATTCCTTACTCCACCTTGAAAATCCACTTACCACTGATTAATTTGGCCTTTGTGGGTCTCTTAATTTGCTCCCAAGTGTTGTTATCATTAAGATATTTCATATCATTATTCATGCCTTTAAGTCATTCAAAGTTGTCTCGGCTCCTCATAACTTCTTTATAGTCTCTAGATTCTTCACCCAGAACCTTACTTGCAAAGATTAAGGCATAAGCTATGAGATCTGCATAATCAATTCTTTGAGGTGGTTTGATGATTCTTCTAGTTATGTATCTAGCTAACACATACTCATTATCAACCTCCTCATTCATTTTATCACTTTGTGTTTCTTCTTCGACTTCATATAGGTTTTACATTTCAACATCAATATGATCCACCTCAATAGGAAACTCCTCATGTTCTAGATCATCTTCGGAGATCTTTGTAATTCGATCAACATCATTAGTTTTCTTGAAATCCATCTCAGCTTCGTTGAAAATAATATATCAACTTGTGATACACCTCTTGTGATCGGGATCTAGGCACCATATCCTATAAACTTTTACTCCTTATGGGTATTTAAAGAACATACATCTAAAACTCTAAGTTCGACCTTATCTTGCCTAATGTGAGCATATGCTACACAACCAAATACTTTAAATTTGTCGAGGTCTGGTGGATGACCTGACCAAACTTCTTCAGGTGTCTACATCCCCAAGGTAGTCGAGGGACACCTATTTATCAAGTAAGCTACAATTATGATTGCCTCATCCCAAAAGACTTCTTTAACCCCCACACTAACCAGCATACGCCTCACTCTTTTCAGAATGGTTTGATTAAACCTTTTAGTTAAACCATTTTGGTGGGGAGTACATGAAGTTGTTTTATGCATTGCAATACCATACATAACACAATAGATGTCGAAATCTTCATTGCAAAAATCCAAGAACATTATCAGTCCTCAACCTCTTGAATTTCCTGACAAATTGCTTTTTGATCAGAGTCTTCCAACTTTTAAAATTTTCAAAAGATTCATCTTTAGCTTTCTAAATGAATACCACCAACTTTAATGAGTAATCATCAACTATGGATAGAAAATATCTTGCACCTGAGTGTGAGGGATTCCTAGTAGGCCGCCAAACACCACCATTGATATAGTTAATGGATTCATGTGTTCTTTATTTATCTCTGTTAAACTTCACCCTACATGACTTACCAAATACACAAGGCTCACAAAACTCCAGTTTTTCGACCATGTCATAACCTAGAAGATTTTGCTTTCCCAACTCGACCAGGCCCTATTCACTAACATGGGCAAGTCTCATGTGCCACAACTCAGTCTTCTACACATGTTTTATGGATGCTACATCTATTGAACCACTTACAACCTCATCATCAAGGGTATATAGACCTTACCTCTTGATGTCTCTCAAGACTTCCTTCGACCTCTTCATTACCCTTAGGACACCTTGATCTCGTTTGAAAACATATCCTTTCTTTTCGAATTCACCAAGAGAAATCAAATTTCTCTTAAGATCAGGTACATACCTAACACCAGTCAAAACTTTATTGACTCATCGTGAAGCTTGAATATGACATATCAAATTCCTTCAATTTTTCAAGCTTTGTTATTTTTCATAAATGTTGATCCACCATCTTGATCACATAATTCCTCAAACACATCTTTGCTTGGATGCATGTGCAAATTGCAACCTGAATCCATAAGTTATTCCTTGCTAGAATTTCTGCAAGAAACTACTAGTACACCAGATGATTCATAATCATCTTGAACAATGGTTACATTGCCATTGTCTTTGTCATTGCCATAACTCTTCAATCCATCAAGACACATTTTTCTAGTATAACCTTCCTTCTTACATTGGTAACACATAATAACATGAGCATCACCACCATAAGACGATGGCTTGTGCTCCTTTCGTTCATTCTAATCCTTCAAGTACAAAGATGGGTGAACTTCTTCAAAGGTCTGAGATTATCTTCCATATAAGAGGGTTACTTAGAAGTGAGCATGAGATCTTGATAAAGCACTCAACAACAACAATAATTGATCTTCGTCTCTGATGGCAACCTCAATATTCTCTAGATCACATCTTATGAATATCTCTCATTGATCAATCAGTCCAACTTTTATCAAACCTTTGAGAATCTTATCACTAAATCGATATCCGATTTCATTTGTCATCTCATTAGAGAATCATCCATATTTTTCAATCCTTCCAATGCTTCTAACAAACTCTATAACAATAGCCATCGACGAAATCTCAAATTTTGACATTGATGATTTAGCCATTGAAATTTGACATTGATGAGTGAATTTTTAGATGTCGCTAAATCAGTCACTAAATAAAGAGCTTCTTCTACCATAAAGAGCTTTAAGGATTGTTGACTTAATGCATCTTCTATCATAACTAGTGAACTTATTCTACTTCGGTTCTGCATGGATATTGTCAAACTATTTTTTGACCTTAGGACGTGTTAACCTAATCATATGAAGGAGATAAATATTTGGTTTGTTAAAGAGTTATGACGTACATACATCATGGTTAGTGGGTGTCCTTTTTTCGGAGACCTTCAATAGAGGAAGGTTTCTTTATCCATTAGAGTTAGAGGATTGAATTTGTACTCAAAACTAAAAGACCGGAAAATTTGGTTTAAATTTGAGGGAGGTAAAAATTGTCTTCGACTCGCCCTATTGTCATACCTAGTTCTATGACGTCTCTGATTTGATATCCACATAATTTTAAAAAGCTGGAACTTTTAGCTTTTGACCATATGCTTGTCTAGTAGCTTTCTAAATTGGAAAGTGTTATGGGATGAGCCTGCACTTGGTCCACCGTCGAGCAGGCCCAATACAACGTCTCTATTGCGTGACCCAATAACATACTATCCAAGTTAACAACCCATTGGAAGTTCCCCACGTGCCCACCAAGGGGACGTGGCCAACAGTTATTTGGAGTTACCATCGTCCTGTCCACCGAGAATAGCGGGTCCATAACTTCACTACTTATCTCAGAGCAGTTGACCAAAGAGGAGACCGCATGTTGGTCTCCGCTACTCACGTAACTCTGATAGTCTTCGTTATTGGACCTAACTATCCGGCCCAGTACGTGGATCTTGGCCCAATGCTGAGGACTATAAATATCCTCTCACAAGAGAGGGTATGATACATAATCATTACTCACTAAAACACTCTACTTGCATACTGTTCAGATACTTACTTTGGCATCAGAACACGTTGCAGATACCCCATCTCACTTTTAATTATCGTTCAATTCCAATTCATGAGTCACCGACAATCCAATCTGATCAGGTATGATCAAACACAAGACCCGAAGAGAAAGAGATGCAAAGTTTCTAATTAAAAGTTGCATTAAATTTGGATATGAAGTATACATATTGATTATATCTGTGGAAGGACTAATTTAATTTGAGACGACTTCATCTCACAATTTGTTTTTGATGTTTTGAATCGAAAAACAACATTGTTGTGATACTTGTTGATGGAGGGTCCCGATAAAATAGGTGCAAAAGAAGGAATCAGTGAAGCAAACCGAATCGGTGAAGAATGTTTGAAGATTTTGATAAATATTCAGAAAATCGTATCTATCAAATATTACAGAAGATGTAGATGATTTTACCATAACCTGATTTGATAGAGTTTTAAGACTGCTTCTATCACGTTAATGATAGTGCAAAACGGATTGAAATTATCTCAGTATTATATTATATTATGATCATGTTGGCGGTTGCTAAATCAAACATAAAAAGAGTTCATCATAAATATGCTTTTAAAATTTGTAAAATCAAAGTATATTAAATTTTCTGTTAAGAAACATTTTAACTTTATTGTCCCATTAAGACAACTTGGGTGTTATTCATCTTTAAAAGATAAAACCTCAGTTACTAGACTATTTGTAAAAAAAAACCACTTCAACACTGCTAAGTTTCTCGTGAAATATCGTGCAGATTTGGTATTGTTTTCGGTGCCGAGTTCAATTAGCTTTCCAAGAGAGAAATAATTAACAAGTATACATACTCGATCAAGAAAACTCAAGTTAAGTAGAGTAATGGGAGACACATAAATATTTTATACTTTCTTTTCTTTTTTCATTTCTGTTTCTGCTCTTTTTCTTTTTACACTTTCCCAGATAACATAAAAGATCAAATGTTTACAATTCCAAATAAGACCTCTGCAGGCAAAGAATATTTTTGTACTTTTTTTCTTCTCCTTGTTCCTACTCTAAATAAACCTCCACTGCATTTATGCAGATATTGGGGAGGGACTGTGTTCAATTATGAACCCAATGTGTCCAGTCCCAAGTTTGAATGAACCGACACTTTAATAAGTCATGATGAAAACATATACCTTCAGCTGCTCTGGTTCTTCGAACAAAGGAACAACTACTGGTATTATTACAAGAACTATATTATGGACAATAACTATTGAGTAGAGTTCGTCTTACGGGCAACTAATTGGCGAAGACGGTAAAGACGAGACATCAGCTGTGAGAAGGATGGCCGCAAGTGTGGCTCCCTGCATCAAAATCAACACAGCTAAGATCAATCCAATAGCATAATCTATTAAAAGAAAAATCAGTCCCTACAATTTTAACAAATTTGTATTCTTATCTTCATAGCCGTTTATTTTATACGATGTCATCAATCCAAATATTCACTCTTTTAGATTCCATTCCCTACTAAACATCGACTCTTGTATTTTTCACTCAATTGGGTAAAGTTCTTATGGTTTCTAATCATTAAGTTACTGACCCCTTCAAGATGAAGAAATAGTCCCTGCGATCTCAACTTATTCATCTTTTGTTCCCTTCAAGATAAAATAATATCAACAAAGTCTACAAGGATCAAAACTTTCTTTAGATTATCACACATAACTACAAGTACAACCCTGTGGTTTATCAAGAAGCATATTTAACACAACGTTATATTATTATCAAAATCATTACCAAAAAACAGGAACCTAGAAAAACTGATGGCTAAACTAGTGGAAATCTGCCTTCAATTTTCCAAAATCAAATGGATATCTAGAATATGGCTTCTTTCAAGTACCAGCTTTTCAAGAACGGTGAATCTCTAGGCCCACATTCTAACGCAGTGAAAGGATGTTTTCGATGCTAAAATAACAATCAGAAAACGTGGAAACTTAATACTTACCTTTGCCAACAGTCGCGTATTATTTGAGCTACCACTGGATCCATGTCTTCTGGAATTTCAAGACGTTTATTTTGGAATCCAACAGCTCCAACAACCTGCATTGGGTTCAAACCGTGCCATGGGATTTGCGTTGTAGTTAACTCCCACAAAATCACACCAAAACTATACACATCACACCTGCATGCAAACTTTAAACATTACATCCTAATCTCTTATATCTGGCCTTCCATGAAACATACACATGAAGAGTAGACTTACTTTTCATTGGCATCCTCATTCCGTAAAACTTCTGGCGCCATCCACTCAGGCTGTGAGAAAGAGATGGTTTAGGTTGTTTTTCATAAGCTTACAAAGACACTAGATATAATTGCAGTTTATATCAATGATTAATGATTTAATGAGTCATCACAGAATTTTCAAAATTCTTTTATCAAATGATGAATTACCGTTCCAGCACACGACTTCGATGACAAATATGTATGGTGCTTCATACGTGACAGACCAAAATCACAGACCTGTATACAACAAACAAGAGATGAAAATAACAATAACAATAGAAACAATTTGACTACTTTATAATAGAATACAAAAATCGATAAATAAAAGGTTTTTAGAAATGTCAAAATAAATAGAAACTATGTCTTGAAGAAAACAACTTTTAACTTTACAAGAAATTGAATGCACACCTTCCAATATAAAATTTCTATCTTTAGTACAATGACAAGTACCCTAAGGGCAAATGATAGCATTTGCCTAAAATAATATGCTCCAGTTTTGTACACCAATGCAATGCCACATTATGCACTAATTGAGAACATTTTATTAAGTAAATATTGCCAATAGTAGTAGGAGAAAAGTTAATTCTAAATGCATAAAGATCATGTTAGTCACATGGTTATACAATATATATAACTTGGTTATGTGAGCATAAATTCAAGAATTTCACATGATTAAATCAAACATCAGAAACTATAAATTATTCAATGTGATAAAATCATTTAACAATTAATTAGTATAGTTGTTACTGCTATAGAACAAAATATTTTTCATAAGTTGGTTGTGCGTGAAAGCCTGTACATGTGCAAACATACATTAAACGTACAAGTAAAAAGAAAACAATCAATTTCGTGTAAATTCAATAAACATAAGATAAATAACAGCAATTCTATTAGATATGAAGAAATTCTTACCAAGGTGAATATTAAAATAGAGTGCATAACAATGCATGGTGATCGTGTAAATTTTGATTTGAAAGTGTTCGGCACACCCCACCCCATTCACCCACCCCACTCACATACACTTGGTCAATCATATCTTTCCCCAAATTTTTCTTTTTTTGTAAAATAAGAACAAAAAAATTTCCAATAAAAAATTCAAATAGTAGTACAACTAGAATATCAGTAAAACTCTATCACTAATTTAGTACTCCCTCTGTAACAAATTATAAGCATATTTTGAAGGATCTACTTGTAATAAAAAATAAGCAAAAGTTTACTTAACTTCCTATTTATTGTTCTTATGCCAAAAATGTCCATTATTCAATTTTAATTTTTTACTCATAGAAGTTTGTGCATAAATAATCATACAACAGCTAGATAAAAGCACAATCACTAAAGTTATTTTGAATATGCAATGTGGAGAACCAATTGGTAATGAAAGCACCTAAGGCAGCGCTGTTAGCTCGAGGGAGTATAGTATTGCTTTGTAATGTGTAAAGAAAAACTTTCATGTTAAATGCCAATTTTGTATACTAGTCTACAAATAATAACAATAGGTAATAAAATAAATAAAAAACAGAACTTTTAATTGAAATTACCATGATTTAATGTAAGCAATAATTTTCCTTAATAAGTGTGAAATTGTGACTTTTCGTATAAGAAATGATATTTTCTTCAATTTTCTTATTTGTCAGCAGAAAAATTGTGAACAACAAGAGTAAACAAATCCACTTTTCTTTTCTTTTTTTTTTTAACTCCTTCAGAGGCAGAAATCAATGTAGATTTTCACTCTTTTAATTTTATTACTCTCTTCTAGTACTCAATTGGTTTGATATGACTTTTATTTTCAGCTTTAGTGAAGTAACTCACAGACAAAGAAGTCAAGTTTGAATATTACCTTTACAACCCAATGCCTGTCAACAAGAAGGTTTGGAGACTTCAAATCTCGATGAACAACAGGAGGATGGCTGGTGTGCAAGTAATTCATTCCCTTAGCCTAACAAGAGGGCAAGAGATTCAGATCAAATAAAGGAAAGTGACAAATTATTTATAAAATTAAAAATGAGGAAAGTGGTTGGAGTTCTTAGTGAGGAAAGAGCGGCCCTCTAAATTGAATTTTTACACGAATAAGGAGGGAGACTAAGAAGGCTATGATTTTGTGATAATATGTTGTCCATAGTTATTTGGTTGGGGAGAAATGCTCACATTTTTTAGGAAGTACCTGAACTCCAAAACCTACTTTAGGATACAATTAAATTTATGGCCTCTATTTGGTATTCATTTTGTGGTCATTACAATTTTCAAGGGACTGACAAGCACAGAACAGCCTTGCTAAATTCTTGACTTCGAATATATTTATTTCTTGTATGTAAATTTTTCTAATCTGGAGGATGCCTTGTCCCCAGTCAATATGCATTTTTCTTCTCTTCTTTCTAATAACTACCACCAAATGAAATGAAAAAACATAATTTCCAATTCATACCACGTCAAGAGCCATACGCAACCGTCTCTTCTCATCAAGTACAAGTTTGGGACGATGCAATAGCCCATATAAACTGCCTCTGTATCAAAGTAACAAATATATTTTAATGAGTAAAACTATAATATAGAGAAATTAATTAACCATTGATTTGGTGAAGGCCAAAGTTGTATGTTGGCGAAATGTTGGAAAACAACATAAACAAAACTAGATATATGGCACGGAAACAATAAAAAAGAACTTCACATCAGCATAAACAATAAGCTTATTTAAGAAAATTACAAGAAAAGGAAGTTTGTATGTAACTCAATGCATAAAAAACAAAGTAAAACTAACCTAGGAAGAAACTCGGTCAAGATAGAGAAATGTGGCGGACGAGTAATTGCTCCCATGAAGAGCACAACATTAGGATGGCGCAGCCTTAGCATAATCTCAATCTGTAGAAGGCAATATATGAGCATGAATCTTATATGTGCATATGAATGTGTTAAACATATGTATATAGTAATAGTTGCTCACTTCCGATTTGAACTGATCTAGTGCATCACCAGAAACATCTTGGTCTAGAAACTTCTTCACAGCAACTTCCTGTAATGATGTTGCCAACTCAGTCATACACCCAAAAGTATTAAAATACCAAATTAAAATAGCAGACAAAACCCAGAAGAGATAAAAATGGCTACAGCCTACATGAGCATTAGTAGAAGGAAAAAAAAGTATGCATATCATTAATAAAGGTATTTATAAAATATCTGAAGATTGCCTAACAGAATGAAAGCACAAGTACATAGACCTGCACTAAGCCTTAACCAAGTTATCTCAAGTCATATGGCTAACAGAAAAGGAATTGATTATTTGCCGGTTGATGAAACAATCAATCTGCACTTAAACTTTACACTTTTTAATCGCTTATCACGCAGACTAGGTCAAACAGAATCAATTATGAGGAACTGCAAAAACCTATGAGTTGACATATGACTATCATCATACTATGATGTGAAACAGAACGTGACAAATTGGGGAGGAAATTAACTACAAATATACTCTGTATATAAAATCCTTGCATAAATAAAACAGAGCAATGAAGTCATCTAGGAGTTAACCTAGAATTTTCAAACTAGGCAATTCTAACAACTTTTAAATAGTAAGAAAATTATACATGAAGGCAAACTGTTTAAGTAATTAAGTTGACAACATAAAAACGGATGAGCAGACTTACAGTGCCATTGCAATCAGCACGGTAAACTTCACCATAAGAACCTACAAGGACAGTTCGGCTAAGTTAGATTTGCAGGGTTACATCACAAGCAGAGAAATAGCAGGCAGCAAATTTTCAACCACCTTTTATTTAATCTCTATTTATTCAGTTCACTATATCAAATAGCAACGCCTAAATAATTCCAAATTGCTTTGAGTAACAATGATCTATACAAAATTAATAAGTTTCCAATTATCATATTGAAAGATATCTATTCAAGACCCTGAGCTTTTATATAACTTTAAATCCAAATATCATATTTAAAGCCTGGGAATATACTCACCAATACCAATGCGCTCGCCGATACGAAGATCCTCCCATTGAATTTCCCATTGCGTGTCTTCACCAAGTATTGGGTGAACTTTCTTGCTTTTACCATCATCATGTAGGATACAATCGCCATCAACTGTCTCGTTTATTTGAATGACTGAACCAGTCCCACGTTTAATGTTATTCAAAGAAGCTTCAGCCTCATTACTAGGACCACTTTCATCATTGTCACAAAAACATTCAATGCCATTGTGCCTTTTGCAAGAAAATACTGCCTTGGGCAAGGAAGACTCGGGACACTTATCTTTACATGTGTTACATGTATTAAGAGAAGCAAAGTCAACAATTAATGGATTAGATTGTTGTATATCACCATCTTTACCGGAAACAGTTGCAAAAGGATTCCTAGTACTACTAATCTGAGAAGAATCATAAAATTCATTGGCATCTGTCCGGAATTCCTTTGGCTTTTTGGCTAACTGGTCAGCCGATTTACATAACCTAGTATTACCAGCAGAGCCCACTCCTTGAGGGAGTATGAGAGACTTGTCATAACTTAATAATAACAGCTGATTTGGATCAGATTGAACAGTATCTAAACCCCTATCTCTGGAATTCATATTTGAAAAAAGATCAGAAGGAGGTGATGCACCGCTTTCTAAAAGAATGGTGTGCAGTTTTGAGGCAAACTCTGGGTTCTTTGCGGCACTGAGAACGTACTTGGAGACATTTTTTACATGCATGTTTTCAGCATGTGATGACTCTGAGTGTGATGAACATTCATATGCTTCTGTATGCTCAAATCTCCCTGCTTCAGTTACCTTAATGTGATTCATTTCATCTGGTTTTGTTTGACTGCCGAGTTCTACTAATCCTTTTGTCTGGACCCTCCCTACATTACAATCAGACAATACTCCCAGCACACCAGTTTCATTACTAAGCATTTGGTATATGTTGTTAGGCTGTTCTGCAATCTCTGTAAAATCCCTACCGGCAAAACCATAGTTTTGGATTTGACTGCTGGGCACCTCAGCAGGTATAAGAGTACCAGGAGCACCCATCATATCAATAATGTATTCACTGCATCAGCACAATTAAAAACAGAGTTTAAAATTGTTCCAACATTACCACGAGATTGGCAGTTTGTATAATTAGAAGGTTGTTTGCCAAATATGACAGGAGCACAATTTAAAACATAAAAGATAGAGTAACTAAAAGTCACAAGAGGGTCAATGTAAGTATAAGTTGCAATTAATGAACTCTCCATTAGTCTGCAATAAATTAAATGACGTCCTAAATCACATTTACCGGAAGATCCTATACTTAATTTAAGAATTTAACAATTTTATATACTTGTCAACTTCATAAAGGTAGACCAATTCTACATCTCAAACGACATGAAGAGTTTTGCGAAGCATCAGAAATACAAAATGGAAAATGTGAAATAAAATTGCTTTGGAATCTTTGCTTCTGGAATCTGGACTATCACGGCGAGAAAGTACACTAAGAAGTTTCGGACTCGGTGACAATTGTCATCATTCATCAACTAAGCAAGAGACTAATTAAAAAGGACTATTGCATTAAACACCCATAAAAGCAATATTTGAATGGGAAATCGACATTCTACCATAAGATAAATACCTTCCATCATCAGCTTTAATCAAGTTCACAGCCCCGTCATCAGTTCCTGTGTAATAGCTCCCTTTTACAAGCATGCAGGGAATATTAATCCTATCAGCAAGTACCTAACCATCAGAAGAATGAAACTAACTTCAGTTGAAATCAAACAAATTGGGTGAGCATGACCAAGTTTGAAAATTGAAATTCCAAGGTAACCTGTAAGTAAATGTGTTTTGCTGATAAAGGAATTTCATTTTAGTTATGTATATTGCTTTTTAATTTAATGTGAATTCTACCGTTGGACAAATGATAACCAACTACAAAAGATATATATACACACTCCACGACTGAAAAGAACAAATCAAATAGGCCATAAAACTCAACAAAAAATGCATTCCACATACAACAGGACAAATGTCTAAAAGTCGAACGACAGAAAATGTCTCAACTCTTGAGTGTCTGAATTTTATGTGTAAACTTCTTAAATTAATAAATTGAGAAAATCTTACCTTAAAAAGTAGGGCACGGTGACGTGAAAGTCCAACATCTAGACAGCCAAGAGGAAGGACTACAGTTCTTAAAGAATCTCGCAATTCACGACTCTTCATAGTCCACTTTTCCGTAAATTGATCAGCATTACTAACCGGTCCACCCATTCTACTAACAACAACATCAGCAAGTTTCTGAATTAAGCCACTCAAAAACAATCCTAGTTCAGAAACCGAACACTCCTCAAACAAGGCGCAGGCTTTTTTCTCAAGCTGACTTAGCTCAACATCAACAATGCGGTTCACCGAGATTACTTCATAATCAACACTTCGTGAGGTGGGCACGGTTTTCAGATCCACCAACAATGGCATCTTACCCCTTTCAATCAAACTTGAGTCAATCCCATAGACATCATAAAACCCATCCATCACTTTCTCGTCATAAGCAATGACATTGTAATTCTGCCAGAGAGAGAAACACAGTCTACTTCAAAAAACACATTCCCAATAGGATTATAACTACCAGTTTTTCACTTTTGCTAAATGAGAAACAACATTATCATCATCATCATCTATCAAGTTCAAATGTCCATAAAACATTAAACAGCATGAATGCAAACTAAATTTCACATCCAAAACATACATATATAAACAAAATCCATTTTATCAACTATAGTCTTAATTTCACATCACTCATGATGACTTCAACAGCTATACACCAACAAACACAGAAAAGTTTTACACATATGTCTAATTATATTTTATTATCTTGCATCAAGTTTCAAGAATAAATATTATGATATTATCATGTAGCAAAGACAGTATGAAAGGTTAAACTTCATCATACATCATTAATGAGTCTTATAAAGTTATAACTATGCATTAACAATGAAAAAAGCTGTACATATATCTCCGGTTAACTATATCTAACCATCTTGCCACAATTAGGACTTATGAAGAAACAAAAATATTTTTTTGTTTCGCATATGCCTTCCACGAGAGGTAATCCTATTTGAGGCAGTCAACAGCACTAAATATGGGTGTATTCCAAGCCAGTATTCGAACCTTCGTTTAATAATTATTGTATTTGGTCTATATATATATAGACCGATATCTAAAAAGCAAAATTTGCTTATAAATAGTTACTGAGTGGTATATTTATAACTTCACCATTAATGGAAGTAAGTAAGCACTGAGAATGAAAAAGCAAAAATTCCGAATTCAGAAACATTACCCTAAACAAGAAACAAACATATGGCATATATAATTTAACCACCCTAACTCAAATAGCACAAGAGATTAAAAACAATAATTGACAAAGTACCCAATAACGCAGCGATTGAAACTGAACAAGCGCGGGAGTATCCGTAAGCGCAGCAGAATATCCCAAGCTGATCTGTTTCGCCGCATCGATCTGAGCAGATTCATCAACATCATGAGGATCGGAATCCGAAGCACTAATCGCAAGCGCCAATTGAACCTGAAACTCCTCCTCCTGCAAGAGATTGAAATCCGCAACACCTCGGTCTACAACGACGTCGTTGGGAGGATTGTGCACAACGGTCGGAGACGGAGACGGTGAAGGAGAAGGAGACGGAGAGAGAGAGGAAGACGAAGAAGGAACAGGAGCCATAGTAGTGTGAGAATCAGAATGAGAAACCTGCAATGCTGCGTTTGGATTATGATTATGATTATTGATTGTGGCAGCGCCACCACCGATGTGAAGCTTTCTGAGTAGATGCTTCATTTTCGGCATGGTAGCAGTTACAGGAATAAGATCATCGAGAATCGATTAATACAAACGCGATTCTGAGATATTTTGGCTTAAATTAACCGCTTCTGAATTCATTCCCTCCAATCTTCCCCAAATTTTCTCTACACGCTTTTCTTTCCCTTTTCTAGTTTAGTTCTACTGATTCTCTTTTCCAAATTATTTCTATTTTTATTTTCTATTATTAATATTATAATTATAATTAATTCACGCGTTGCTATTTCCGCTTTGGATTAAAATTTTAGAGTGTGACTTTTTAATATTTAATCAAATTTTAACTTAGTTAGTAAGTTTCCCTAAAGTGTAAAAAATAGATTAAAATATTTAATTTTTTATGTGTGTGTATGAAAATATATGTTGTCTCCTTTTATCAAACATTGCATTAAATAAAATGAATTTGTAAAAATCTTCAACAAGTCATTGATGAGAGATTGACTGAAATAAATACGTACGCGTTGGTGGCTTTTAGTGGGCTGCTTTTGTTATTGGCCATTGGATTCATTGACTAATAGAAACTGTTCTGTCATCCTATAGATGATATTGCTTGTGTTTTAAGAAATCACTTGATCGTTATTATATCCATAGCTTAGTTTTTGTGTTTGATTTGAAGTTTTGAGAGAACAACACTTTTCCTCTCATTTCACACATTTTCTTTTGAGGTAATGTATATATTAGACATGGACATACAATCAATATCTGCTGTATATTGATAAAATTAATAAATGAGTCCAAACAAAATCATCAGACGATCGAGTTATTATTTTCGATTGAAGTGGTTAAAGATAAATCGGTCGAAATGGTTAAACATAAATAAATTTAGGTATTAATATCTAACCTATGTAATATCGAGACCATCCGACATAATTTTTTTTAATAGATAATATATCTTTGATTTTTTTAGTCTAAAAATAATACAAATGTAATACTAATAATTTCAAGTAATTATAACTTCTAGTAAAAGATTCTAGTAAAACAGAGGTACCTGCACACATGTAGTAGTGTTTGAAATTGAATTAATTCAATAGAAAATCGTTAATCAAATCAAACTAAATTGAAACTCGCAAAAAAAAGTGTTATGATTTATTTGGGTAATTTTCTAACATAAATACGCTAATCAATTTGGTTTGCGTTTTGTATTTTGCAAACCAAACCAAACTAAATTATTATGTACGGGCCAAAAGCTCAAATGACAAATGCCTAGTTCATATCAAATTCCCTATGTTTCTCCAATCTCCACTTTCACTAAATTCAACTTGAATTTTGAACTGACTTTCATGTTGGAATACTAACCATACAAATCTACTATGTGTCGTCGTGAAAGAGATCAACATCATTGTGCAAGAACATTAGTTATTCAAATATATTCATTTTAGGTTTTTGAGTGGAACACAAATCAAAATGCATTATGTTACAAAATCTTACGATCAATTATATTAAAAAAATCAACAACAACTCTATGTATATTTTATCGTATTTTTTATATAATACTTATTTTAATTTTCATATCAACAAAAAATAAAATTTTATTTAATAATAAATATTATAATTTTTATTTAAAATGAAACTGCTAAACGATTAGATAAATCAAAATTTTATACAGGGCTATCTCGACAACTCCCAATTCATCTAGCATAACTTCAAGATACTTTGGAAGATATTTTCTTGAGAGAAACCAATTTAAAAAGTGTTCTAGTGTGTGTGCTTTAGTCATGCGCAATTTACGATAAATCCCTTATGTTTTAAAAAGTGTTCACTCATTACTAATTTAAGAGGGCTTCTTAGCAATTTAGGACTTTGTCAAATGTCTTCTCTTTTGAGGACACTTGTCTTAATAGCTTGAGATAAGACTTTAGTTACATCTCATTTGATTGCTATCATCGGATAGTCAATGCCATCAGACCTTAATACTTAGGATTGCATCTTTAGTTGCTTAACTGTTTATGAATGATTTGTTAGAAGATTGTTATTGTTGTTGTTAAAATTATTTTTGAGTTGTTGATCTTATTATTGTTGTTGTTGTTTAGTTGGTCTACTATCCAAAGATATGAAATTTTATATGATGTAGTGTAGTTGTTGTTATTGAGTTTGAGATTGATATTGATATTGAGATTGTGATTTTTTTGTGATTCTATCGAGTTGAATTTATTATATCTGATGTAGATTATTTGTTTCATTAGCCCTCTTTGAACATATAACCTATTAAATTGATTTTGGAAATAATCATATAAAAAATTATGTTGTATTTAAAATTTATCTTACACTAATTAATGACTGTATAGCATTCTGAAACTCATCGTTTATCTCATGTTCTTTAACCGATAACTAGTTACATGCATGCATTTTTAGATTATAGAGAAAATGAACCGCAGAAGAGCCGCGAGTCGAATCCTAAACTGATGAAAATGTGAGAATACCAACTAGGCAAAAAAGTTTTCCTCAAAGATTCCAAGATTGGGAGATATTCCGCGACAACGAAATCAATTACGATGGTGATTTCGTCTATTTTGTACTTATGACCGAATTTGAGCCCGTTAAGACGAAAGAGGCCTTGAGTTATGCAAAGTGGATTTGTGCTATAAAGAAGGAGCTGGAATCGATTGAGAAAAATAGTACTTGAGAGTTGGTTGATCTACCGAAAGAATAAAAGTTGATTGTTGTAAAATGGGTCTATAAGGTGAAGGCAAATTGTAAAGGTGAAATAATCAAGCATAAGGCTCGATTAGTTGCAAATAGATTTTTTGCAAAGAGAAGGTACATATTTTGATGAGGTATTTGCACTGCTTGCTAGGATCAAAACATTAAGGCTAGTTGTTGGCATTGCAAATAGCAAGAATTGGTCTATTTATCAAATGAATGTGAAGTCAGCGTTTAATATTTGTATATCGATTAGATTCATGGAGAAATCAAAGGTGTATATCACCTGACAACAATCAATAATCCTAAGATACGTCAAATGATCTATTAGCTACGAAATTCTTCTTCCCGCAATGGATATGGGCAGAAAATGCAATTTGCTTGATTTTACTGATTCCAATTGGTGAAGAGATAAAGATGATCAAAAGTCTACAGTTGGATACATATTTATGTACGATGGAGCATCAATCTCATGGTGTTTGAAGAACGTATCGGTAGTTGCACTCTCGTCTTGTGAGACTGAGTATATTGTCGCTTCGTTATGTCTGTGTCAAGTCGCGTGACTAATGAATTTATTGAAAGAGTTGGGCAGCACTGAGGGTGAGGTTGTCACACTCTTGATTGATAATGTTTTAGCTAGTTAGTGAAGGCAAGTTAAGATTAAGATACTGTAAAAGACCAAGTTGTTGATTTGTTGACTAAAGGAGTCACAAATGATGTGTTCAAAAGGTTAAAGATGAGCATGTGCATGAAGGACTTGGAGCGCTTGAATTAAGGTGCTGTATTAAGAGAAAATATGTAATTCAAGTGTTGTAATCAATCAACACTGGGGTGTAATCAGCTAAAGCTTGGTTGAAAAGCACTTTTGGACAAGAAAAATAAGTTCTGGAGTTGTGTTAACCGGTTAACCAAACACATTAACCGATTAAACCTGACATTAGTTTTATGGTTTTGTTTGTTGTAACCGATTTATAGTTTGTGTTGACCAGTTACAGTCCCGAGTTTTGACTTTTTCATGTATTTTGTTGACGTGTTTTAGGTCAGGATCATTTTGTAACAATTATCATTCTCACTCTCATTTATCTCCCAAATTCTCTTCTCTCCCACGATCTCTTTCTCCAAATACTCTTTAGGTAAAGATCAAATTACTAATAATAGGGTACTTCTAGTATTTTAGTTAAAGATCTATTACTAACTTAAAAAGCTTAAAGATCTAATTTACCACTTTAGTTAAAGGGTTGAATTACAAATTAGAATTGATATACATTAAGAAAGATTTATTTATGGGAGTTAATAGTGATTTGGAGAAGCAACATAAGAATTAAAGGGATAAAGAGATAACAATTACTTAAAATGATTTTGTAATATTGCTGCATGCTTCATATAGAACATTTCATCATTGCAAAATCACACAAGTTACATTAATTATTTTCATAACATAAAATAACATGATGAATAAATATATTAACTGACCTAGCCACATTTTACCACATGTTAAGATGGTTCAAGAGTTTGAAATTGATATACACATGTTAAGATAGTTCAACAGTTTGAAATCGATATTGCTAAGTTGGACGTTATCAGAGAGTTTTTAGTGGTTATTACCTCTTTGTCTATAGACAAAAATTATATATATAGTTTTCTTCATTGTTGTAGAGATGCACAACATTTGATTTAGTTGTTCTTGCTATTTGAATGGTACAATTATTCTCTCCCAAATTACTCAAGTTATATATATACTCTCCAGTTTGTAGTATACAACAAAATCTTGCCAATCTCTCATTACCAAAATGTAATACAATCACAGACCAAATACAGAACTGGTCCAATCCAGATTGCACCTATGAATAAGGTTGGACTAGGGCTTACTGAGATGGTAAGCTATTCTCTTTATGTCTTGTTTAGTAGAGAAGCAAGATTGCGAAGTTCCTCAAACGCGTGCATTGTTTCTGCATCAAATCCTCCCGCAAACTGCATTCACAGACAAATAGATAAAGATTACGTTTTACCACATGAAAATCAATAGCTAATTAACAAGGACGGATCCTGAAATTTTAAGCTGTGAACACAATGTGGATCCTATCGTAGTAAACTAGAGAGAAAAAACATGAATTTCAATTTGGACATACCTGATGGATTCTGAAAGCAAATCTCACTCCTTGGAGAACCATGTAATCCATTGCAGGATCTTTGTCAAATGCTGACTTTGTTTGAACTTCCATGGCTACCCTTTTCATATACTTTTTGGCCAATTTAACCGACCCGAGTTTTATCTATAAAAACATGGAATAGTTAAATCCAATGTTATGACAAAATATATACAATGCTATAAAGAAGCAAAATATCAGATGGTGTACCTTGCCAATAATTCCATTATCAAGCATCCATTCTACAGGAATTTGAAACTCCTTGCAGTTTCGCATTAGTGAGTCCCTCGTGCGTAGAAGAGCATAAACCGTGCGTTCCATCCTACAGAGAAAGCCACAAATATAAGCATCTTGCAAAGTGAAACGATAGAATCATCACAGAGCACTCTCGGAGATATTTGAGTAGCTCACTTTTCTGATAAAGCTACCATTTTCTTTAGAGCAATATCACAAGGTAGCCGAGGATCGTCTTTGTAGGAGGAAACTTCATATTCCAATTTTTTCAAATCTTGGTATCCAAATGATGCTTCTCTTAACGTGTCGGCTTTTTTCTCTGGCCAATCAAAATGTTTAAGGACGGCCCTTTCGTCCACCTATCGCAAATATAATCATAAGAATATAACAAATTTTAGAAGCAACATTAATACACTTCCATGCTATATATGGAATAAGCCCACAACAACTTACAAGGAAGCAAAGTTCATCATCGAGCCACTTCACAAATGCTACAACATCATCAACGTTCTGATAAAACGCACTGTTCACCTCTCTAATCAGTGAATTTACGAATTCTCCTTGTGTTTCAATATCTTCCTTTATCTGCATATCAAAGAATAGGATATTATCATTTTAGATGTCAATCAGATTATTCGCCAAGGTAACTATAGCTATGATGTCTTCAAGCCAAATATCATCTGCTATTTTGTAAACAAACTTTGTCATAAAGAAAGCTCGAAGTTAGTAAGTTGAATACATAAGATGTATAACTACTCACAGCAAGTAAATGCGATGAACGGTTCTCAATTTCTCCAATCATGCTACTACGAACATCTGCAACATCGGGAGCATCAGAGAGTCCTCCGTTTGAAGAATCCTTTCTAGAATCTCTCTTCATGAGTGAATGGTACAATTCCACCACTTGTGGCGCTCTTTTTACCATTGCCGTGTTACTTTTTGATGCGAAACTCATAGGAGGTGGTGGAGGAGGCGGAGGTGGAGGAGGTTGAACTTGAACTTGAACTTGAACTTGAGCCGGGTTTTCTTGTTTTATTTTGCTAGAAATAGAACATGAAGAAGGTCTTGGAGGAGGATTGGGAATCCTCAGTGGCCTCTTCTCCATCACAGATTGCTGAACAAACAATGGCAATGGCAATGGTTCCTTTTCGATTTCTTTTAAACATTCAAGGGAATCAAAGCAATTAGATTGTCTTCTTTTATTCAATACAACAACATCTTCCTCTGAGCTATTGGAACCGCTAATCGAATGTCTTCTTCTATTGCTTCCCTCAGATATTGATTCAATCCAATTTTTCTCAAAGAGACTACTAGTACTACTTGTGGACTCAACTTGTGACAAATTATCACTGCTAGTTATTGGCCACTTTTTCAGCTTCTTAACCAAATTGAAGCTATTTGCGCTACCACATTGATCAGAGAGAGAAATAACAGAATCTCCACTACTACTCACAACAGATTGAGGACTAGATGGCTTATCAGAATCCAATGTTGAGCAAGTATTCTTCAACTCGGTTCGTAAACACGAATTCACCCACCTCAAGTAGGCTAGCTCCTCCACCTCATTTAATCTGCTTGTTTGTAAACCTTCTACTTGTTTACTCAGGTCTTCGTTCGTGAGCCGGAGCAATGACGCCTCGGCCTTGAATTTGGCAACAATGTCACTCTGATCATATCAAAGGGAAGAGAAAAACATGCAACCAAATCAAAACATCAATAAGAAAAAGAAATTTGGAATCTGAAATGAAAAAAAAAAAAAAAATCTTCATAGGCTTCAAAATGAATCTAGCTGCAATATGAATAATGTAGCATTGATTAAGAAACTTCAATTCACTTAATAAACAATTATACGATAAGTACTCAAGTAAGGTATTCTATACTATTCTATACACAGCAAAAGCAGCCGCGAAAAAACAGTATTGAAAGTCCAGACACTGTATTCACAATTTTTGTGATTAATTAACACGCTGATGACTGCATTCAGCGTCGCAACATCTGTGCCAACCGAAATCGCGAAAGCCGTTACACTACCTTTATTTAAAACCTTTGAAATTGAATGAGTCAAATTGCAAAAACTACCTCTGAAGAGTTTGCAGAGCTAGACAATTCAGACTCCATAGAAGATAGCCTGCAAGTGAGGTTCCTCTTCTGCATATGCAGCTCCTTATTCAACCTTCTCAACTCAACAACTTCAAGCTCAAGATTCTGCATAGAACTATCCTCATTTCCCCCTTTCACCACTTCCTCTTGTCTCCCCAATCCACAGCTCCTACTCAATACAGCCAATTGCTCAAAGAGACTAGCCTTCTCTTCTTCCAACAAAGCAACTTTCTTCACAAGCTCATCAACCTCATTCCGATTCTTCCTACACTCAGCCAACTCAGCATTCAGCTTACTCTCCCTCTCCTTAGACTCTTGCAACAAATTCCTCATATGATCCAACTCAGTGAACAAATCAGTTGATGACTGTCTCCTATGCGTCGGAAAAGCATGTGGATGAACCTGAGAACATGACAAATCACCCATTAAGGATCTTTTGGCTCTCGAATGAGGCGGAACAAAAGGGTTCTTCTGGTTAGCATTATCCGAGGTCAGTTGTTTTTTTGTCGGAAGAGAGGATTGTTGTTTGGTTTTCTTGTCAGCTGAAAAGCCTTTCACAATGTGTGCACCCCATAGCCTTGGCTTTGAGTGATTGTTGTTGGGGTTGTTAGTTTTTGAAGTTTGAAGCTTTGGTGGTTGGTTTTGATCGGAAAATTTGGAAGCTTTGGACTTGTTTTCTGATGGGTTGTTGCTGTTAATCTCTTCCCTCATTGTATGAGAAGTTGAAGATGAATCTTGTGTTGGTAGAACAGAAGAAGATTGGATTTGGGGATGATGATGATGATGTTGTAATGATAAAGAGAGTTTCTATTTGAAAGTTTGAAGTTTGAAATTTGAAAAGTTAGAAAGACAAGACATTGGAGTGTTTGAGGATTTCGAGGTATAGATGGTAGGAAGAGAGAAGTGCAACGGTCGGTTTTTTAGCTTTTTGGGGGAGAGGGACCACTTTGCCATGGAATACTCGTGTAATAGGTTGACCTTTTTTCTTAAATCAAAAAGTTTTTTTTGTTTTTGTTGAGATTGATTTAAATGAAAAAGTTTGAAATAGTTTTGTTTAGTAAGTAGTAGTTTTTTTTTCTTTTCTTTTAATAAGTAGTAGTATGAGTAACTATTTAAGACATACAAAATGAATTCTCTTTTTCCATAATTTGTTTATAGATTCAAGGTTAAAAAAAAGAGAGAAAAATATTTTTTTTAAAATTTAATTCTTATTGATCCTTCAACATTGTGTGACTCGCCACTAAAGCTTAATTAATTTTTTTTTCTTTTTTTCGCATTTTAAAATATGCAAATTCGATAGAATAAGTCGTCTTAGTAGAGGTAGCATCAACAATTTCTAATAATAAATAATGAAAGTTTGTATTTGTTGGTCTTATACGTTGAATCAATTATAAACACAGTAAAAAATTTGAACAACTTTATGGAATCAAGATGAGTTCAAAATATATCTCTAATAGTTACTCCACCCTCGCATGTTCGGTACCTAGATACTTAATTGTTATCATCTAGAATTTTTAAGAGGTGTTGCATTTCAGTTTTATCTCTCCTCAACGCTAATTTAGTATGATAGCACCTATTATATACTTGCATGATATTTGCGATATTCTCAGGTCTTTTATGCTTCATGGTTGCAAGAATGTTTTTCAATTTCACCAAATTCAATGTCACGTCAAAACCACATTTCTTCTCTTTCGGTATATGTGAGATGCAATTAGATGACCAACTAACTTTTCACACAAAGAATGATTATGTAAATCATATATCACATTAAATTTCAATTTGTTATTTGTCAACCGATAACCACTCAACTTAAAGGGATACTCATATTTTTCTTGAATCGATTTCATCTCGTTTGAAATTTTGAAGAGGAGGTATATATTTTCCACTTCTTTTGCTTGTCTCTGTCACAAATGCTCCTCTTGTATTTGAACCATTATCAGACCTTCCGATTACAACACCAAATCTTAATTTGGATGTCTCTGTACGAATCTATTAAAGCATGTGATCATGAATTCAAACTCTTATTCATTTTTACATTGGTTTCCAACATTTACCTCATTCGCAACTACACGTGAAACATCCCGAAACACAATAGATTTGAGGAAAATATTGGAATGCACCATATCTAATGAAGACAGAAACATAAAATACTCGGAAACATCTAAAACAAAAAACATAATGCTGAAAAATCAGAATAGACAACTTTCAAAAATGCATATCTGGATGAGTTCATCCATCAATTAGAGATACATTTTTTGGATACAACGTAATTTAATATGAACAATGAGGCTTGAAATGAATTAACTTTACCTTGAATTCCAACTTCTTTTGCTCCTTTTGATTTGATGAAACACAAGAAGGAAGATTTGGAGTGAAAAATCTTGATTGAATGGAAGGGATTTTCGAAAGGGTTTATGAAAAAAATAGACATGAGCATGTGGTTGTTTTTAGAAATAACACATTTGATTTTTTTAGAGATACATCTTTAGAATAATCTGACATGCAAAGGTCAGATTATTCTCTATACATTCCCGCTCTAAATGCTCGGAGATATATCTCAGTATAATTCTCTGAAATGAACAACAGAAAATATATTGGATAATATTTAACGGAGGTGTATCTCCGGAAATAAAATTGTTGGCATGTAGAGTGAAAGATTTTTCTTCGTTAGAGTAAAACAAAAAGTGTGTCAGAAAATATATTTTACGTAAATCAGAAATACATTTCCAATAAATATATTTTTTTAAATTTACGTAAAATCAAAAATACACTTTCGATATAAATTGAAAATGTATTTTGGATCTTAGTATCGCAATTTTTCATACATGTTGAAGTGGGATCGGAAAGAAGGCTCCGGAAGAAATTTGGTTGCACTTAGTTTAACCGAGCTTCTTTGTACTCTTCTTTAAGATTAGTTTTATGATTATATACTTATATTAAAGTTAATTAAGTTAATTAGATTATAAATATTTGAGATTTGCTTTTATTGTTATTATTGTTTAAGTTAGTAGTTATGGATTCATGGTTTGATTTTAGTTACTGTTTTATATTCTTTATTCTGTTTTTTAGTTTTTGTAAGTTTGATTTATGGCTTCATGAATTTTTTATTTGATTAGAAATTTGGTTGGTGAAATGTTTGGATAATAAGGAAACTGTGAAAATGAACTTTTATTTTTTTATCTATGTGTTTGTTTTAAGTTTTAGGAATTACATTTTTTTTGGAATATATGGATAAAAATGAGAGTACTCATATTTATTACAAGAGTGAAAAATATTATCCTTAGTTATAAAGATTTCAAAGAAAGAAAAAAAAATCTTATAACTTCTATTATTTTTAAAAAATTATTTTCATATTAAAGGATACAAAAGTGGATTCCCGTGAAATTTTATATAGTTTTTAAAATAAATTAATTAAAATTATAAATTTTCTATAAATAATAAAATATTTTCCAAACAAATTTTAAAAAGAATTTATTAGAATAAATTTCTCACATCTATTTTTCTGGGATAGTAATATTTGAGAATAGTTTTTGACATTGTGATTAGAAATATATTTTTGATTTATATTGAAAATGAATTTCCAAAATAAATTTTACCGTAAAATAGAATGAGTCTCAAAAAATGAATAATTTATATATGTGTGGGTGCGTACCAGAAATATATTTATGTTTTTATTAATATTTTTAAAATTTTGCATGGTGCGTTAGAAAAAGTATGAGTGCGCTTGTTTCGTGGGTACAAAAGTTATTCATGGGAATGTGACATTGGAACTCGCATATTCCTTTATTTGTTTCAAGTTTTAATAAATAATTCTCGGGTACTTTATATTCATTGGAATATAATTTCTTCATGAACTTCTCTATTTTTATTCCTATAACAAATGGTGAGAATCTTACATTCTAATAGGCCATCAAAGTAATTCTAGTTGTTATTAGAGTCACTAATGGATATCTCTATATTGAATTAGGAATAATAATATGGTAGATTTGTTTCATCCAGTGAGACAATACTAAGGTGGATAGAGATTAGCTCCTTACAAGAGATGATATATGGAAAATACAAATATCCTCGTATGAGAATATTCCCATTGACAACAAGACTCTCTCACTATTCAGCCACCAAATTCCTACTCAAAACCCGTCTGCCTCCCATCATTAGTGAAGCTTCCTTATATTCTTTCCTGCACCATGTGCTCCCTGATTCCTATAATCCCATCCCCCAATCTCTGATTGCCACATAAGCAGTTAGTTATTTTTCCTCTCATTTTCACTACAACCTCACTACTTATTCCTTTCATCCTTCCTAATTGTGTGTCATGTGCCTTTTCTCCTCCCTCCTTATTTCCTTTTCCGCCCCTTCTCTTATACACATGTGTCCAGGGTCTATCAACACTCCCTCACACCAGTTTGACCTTGTCCTCAAGGTCGAATTTAGGAAACACTTGGTCAATGACATCAACTTATTCCCATGTCTTATCTGAGTCTGGTAACCCTTCCCATACAATGAGAACCTCCTTAGTTCCATTTAAAAATCTCCGTACCACTTGAACTGCCTTTGGTTGTACCTGTAACTCCCAGTCACCCTTCAACATTTGAGGTAGTGGTTGATTCATCACCACACTGCCCACATCCTTCTTTAAGTGTGACACGTGAAAACCGGATGAATCTTTGAATACACCGGTAAAGCCAATCTGTATGCATTATGTCATATCCTCTCTAACACTTCAAAACGACCATAATATCTAGGACTTGGCTTTTCATTTAGCCTACATGCTAGTGACTTGAACTAGTATGGTTGTGCCTTCAAATAGACCTTTTCTCCCACATCAAACTCAATGTCTCTTCTCCTCTTATCTACCCATTGTTTCATGTTATTCTGAGCCTTTCCCAACTGCTCCGTTAACTCTTCTAAAACGGTATCCTACTCCCACAACAACTGATCCACTTCATGAACTCTAGACCCATATTTAGCATATTTAATTACAATGGGTGTTTCCCTACCATACATTGCCTTAAAAGGACTCATCCCAATTGACACATTAAAAGAAGAATTAAACCAAAATTCCACCCATGACAACCATTTAAGCCAACTTTTCGGATGTCCGTTCACAAGACATCTTAAATATGCTTCCAAGGTTTGATTTGTCACCTCTGATTGACCATCTGTTTAAGGGTGATATGCAGAACTATATTTCAATTTGGACCCCGACATTTTGAATAACTCCTTCCAAAACAGGCTCATAAACACCTTATCCGTATCGAAAATGATAGGAGATGGAAAATCATGTAACCGAACCACTTCAGCAATAAAAATATTCGCCACATCTTTAGTGGTGTAAGGATGCCGTAACGACATAAAATGTGCAGTCTTTGTCAATCTATCGGCCACTACTAATATCGTGTCCTTTCCCTTGGTCGTTGGAAGTCCTCCAATAAAATTCATGGTTAACTCCTCCCAAATCTGATCCAGAATAGCAATTGGTTGTAACAGTTCCGTTGACTTCAAAGCTTGATACTTATTACTTTGACACACCCCACATTTGTGCACATATTCCTCTACATCCCTCTTCATATTCTTTCAGTAAAAAACATTTTCTATCCTTTTAAATGTTCTCAACCCTCCTGAATGTCCCCCCATAATGTTGCATGGAATTCTTCTAAAATAACTGGTATTTTAGTGGATTTGGACAATAAAACCACCCTTCCCTTATGTCATAAGCACCTTTTCTTAAATTTAAACGAAGGATGAGAGTTTGGATCAACTACCAATTCCTAGATGAACTTCTGCAATTGTGCATCTTGAGTTGTTTCCTCCATAATAATACTCTAATCTACCGGGCTCACCATGGAAATCGCCTTCATATCCACAACACGTGACAATGCGTCCGCTACTCTATTCTCCTTCCCCTCCTTATAATGAATCTCAAAATCATATCCCAACAACTTCGCCATCCATTTTTGTTGTTCCTCATCTAACAACCTTTTCTCCAACAAAGATTTCAAGTTGCGTTGATCAATTCGTATAATGAAGTGGCTACCCATCAAATAATGATGTCATTTCTACATAGCCAACACAATGGCCATCAGTTCGCGTTCATATACAAATTTTAGTCTTCCTCTATCCGATAAAGCCTAACTGAGAAACGCTAAAGGTCTTCCATATTGCATCAATACTTCCCCTAACCCAATTCTGGACGCATCAGTTTCGATTTCAAAAGGAATTTGGAAATTTGGCATATTTAGCAGTGGTAATTCTGCCATTTTCCCCTTCAATGTCTCGAAAGCTTGACGAGCTTCAACACTCCATTGAAAACAGTCCTTCTTCAACATCTGTGTCAAAGGTCGAGCTATCACCCCATCCCCTTGAACAAATCTCCTATAATAACCTCTCAACCCAAGGAAACCCCTCAATCCTTTAAGGTATTTTGGTAAGGGCCATTCTTGCATAACTTTGATTTTCTCTAGATCAGCTGCAATTCCTTTTGAGGAAATAATATGGCCCAAATACTTGAATTGTGCCATTCCAAAACAATATTTCTTGGCATTCACCTTGAGAACATGTGTTCGTATTACTTCTAACACAAGCTTGAGATGGTGTAAATGAGTATGTGGATCACTACTGTACACTAAAATATCATCAAAAAAACCAACACAAACCTCCTTAAGTTTGGTTTGAAAATAGCATGCATAAGAGCTTGAAATATAGACGAAGCGTTTGACAATCCAAAAGGCATTACTAGGTACTCGTAATGTCTCTTATGGATTCTAAAAGTGGTCTTATGAGTGTCACACTCCATCCTAATTTGGTGATAGCTGGATTTTAAATCCAACTTAGATAATATAGTTGCCCCCCCCCCCACAATTCATCTAATAATTCATCAATCACTAGAATGGGAAATTTGTTAGGAGTTGTCACATTATTTAAAGCCCGATAATCTATGCAAAATCGCCAACTACCATCTTTCTTTTTCACCAAACTTAAAGGGCTAGCATATGGACTTACACTTGGTCGAATGAGACCAACAGCTAACATGTCCTTCACAAAGCTTTCAATCGCCCCATTTTGGTGATGAGGATACCTATATAGCCTGATGTTAAGTATCTGCGCTCCTTCTATAAAATCAATAGTGTTAGTGTTTTTAAGTTGGTATTATGTTTGGTAAAACTAGGCTTTAGCAATGTCATGATGGATGTCATGACATTCAGAGATTGAAGATAAATCCTACCTGCTAAGGATGTTAAAAGACATTTGGAAGCTAAAGTCTTGGAAATTCTGAGAAACAGTGATGTCATAGATGTTATGACATTCAGTGTGACATTCTGTTCTGCAGAATCTGTTTGTTCCTGAGATTTTTCAGGAAGTTTGTTGAGCTGCTAAATATTGTTTCTCTGTTATTAGAAAGCATGCTCACGTGGCTACTAGGTTAAACTTAATTAAACCTAAATTGGTTGTTGAAAAGACCATGTTTTTAGGATTAAATTAAGTGAACCCTAGCTATCTTTATGGAAGCCCAAAACTGAAGTTTCAGGACTACTTCTATAAAAGGAAAAGAACCCTTACAACTGTGATGCGCCCTTTGAATGTATTGAAGAGATAGCAGCTTATGTTTGTGTACTGTTAAGATTTGTAACAGTTGTAATTGTGTAATTCTAGTTTCTCTTGTGAGCCAAGCAACTATCAATTGATAAGTGCATTGGACTAGGATTTGCTGTAAGGGTAGTTTATCACTCAAAGCTTTAAAGCACGAGTGTTTGTCTCTTGATTGAAGCTTTGAAGCAAGATCAAGATATTTTATTGAAGTGTGTCTTCACAATTCAATTAGTCAATAGGTTGATATCACTGCTGTGATTGAGGGGGAGTGAGTAGGAACTCATATCTAAGTAGGACTTAGGTAAAAGGGTCATTGGGTAGTGATTAAGTGAGAAGGTCATCAACTGGTGTGTTAGTGGGTCTTGAATTGATGCTAATAGTGAACTTTCTCCTGGCTTGGTAGCCCCGGATGTAGGTTTGTTGAACCGAACGGGTGAACAACTTATTGTGTTATTTACTGATTTTGTGAATTGCTAACATAGTGTCAGATACTGTGTCATAACATTCTCTGTGACATCAAGTATCTGCTGCCAGGAATTTCAAATAGCATGATCACATCTCCTGTGAGGAGGTAATTCTGTCACCTCACAAAATAAATCACGAAATTGTGCCAACAAATTATCCAAGCCTACCGCTTCCCCTTTAACCTCTTGTGAGCATAAACTTAGCACATTCAGTTTTACATAAAAAGTTTCACCTCCTCGCTGAAATTCCTTGAACATAGCTTTGAAGGAAGCCATTGTCCTTGATAATTGATGGTCACCCTGTATTTCCACTCTCTTTCCCTCAATAGTCACCCACAAAACATGCTCTTTGAAATCTGCCTCCATCTTCCCCAAACCCTTCAGCCATTCATATCCCAAAACTACATCCACACCCTTTAAATAAAACAAATAAAAATTCTGCATCACATTCACATCAGACAGTGCTAATTGCAAATCACGAAACACCCCTCTCTTCCTCACCTTATGACCATCACCAGCCTCCACCACATACTCTAAACTTGACTCAGTTTTGATGCTAATCTCATCTACAATTTCGTGATAAATGAAATTGTGAGACGCCCCCGAATCCACAAGCACCATGGCAGGTTTACCTTGAATTTTGCCCCATAGCTTCAACGATTTCTTCGATGTCATACCCGTCGCACTTCCCATATGCAATTGCATAGCAAGCACCTCATCCTTCACTGCCTCATCACCTTCTCCATTATCTCCACCTCCGCAAGCAGTAACACATGGAGGTGTCGATTTTTACACAACTTTATCATATTGGATCCATGGGCCTCAGTAATGGTATTTGTTTTTTGAGGAGAGATGGATCATTGACCCATCACATCCCATCTACTCTTCAAAGCGGTCCTATTATCATCGAGCCTAATTTTCTTACTCGCTACATCCCCTCCAAGCCCAACACTCTATTTTTGTCTTCCACCTTCCTAGTCATCTTCATCGTATTCCCAAAATCAATCGAACAGTGCAAACACACCTATGCTCTAATTGACTCCTTCAACCCATTCATAAACGCACCTCGGAGCATCTCATCATCATCATGACATAACGGAGATGATACAAGTTTAAATTGCTCAATAAACTCTATCATTGAGTGCGTCTGCTTCAAACTCATCAGCACCTCTTAAAGATTTCCCGACGTAGCATCCGGAAAATGGCTCAGTAAGGCACGTCGTAACATGGGCCATAAAATTTTCTTTGTTCGAGCTTTCCACAATTGAAACCCGTTAAGAGCTTTGGCTTCAAAATAGATCGAAGCAGCCAGAACCTTCTCCTCCTCAAGAATGTGATTTATCGTGAAATAATGTTTTGCTCGATAAGTCCACCCATATGGGTCTTCTCCTAAAAAATAAGGTACCTCAAAACGTCACATCCTCTCCTCCCTTCGATCCAAACAATGTTCACGAACCGTAATGTCATCGTCGTCACAACGATTATTCTGTTGTTGTGTAATTAAAGCACACAACTCCATCATTGCTTCATCCAATATTTGTCGATTCTCCAGACACATCTCCTCCAAACTTTCGATACACTCCATTCTTGTATTTACCATACACACCCAGATCGAGCTCTGATACCAATTAATAGGTCGTCACAGTAATACTAGTTGTTATTAGAGTCACTAATGGATATCTCTATATTGAATTAGGAATAGTAATATGGTAGGTTCGTTTCATATAGTGAGACAATACTAAGGTGGATGGAGATTAACTCCTTACAAAAGATGATATATGGAAAATACTAATATCCTCGTATGAGAATATTCCCACTGACAACAAGACTCTCTCACTGTTTAGCCACCAAATTCCCACTCAAAACTCGACTGCCTCCCATCATTAATGAAGCTTCCTATTATTCTTTAATGCACCATGTGCTCCATGATTTCCACAATCTCATTCCCCAATCTCTGATTGCCACCTAAGTAATTAGTTATTTTTCCTCCCATTTCCACTACAACCTCACTACTCATTCCTTCCATCATTCCTAACTGTGTGTCACGTGCATTTTCTCTTTCCTCCTTATTTCCTTTTCTTCCTCTTCTCCTATACACATGTGTCCAGGGTCTATCACATTTCCATGGGAATATAAAATAATCACTCATAACTTTCCATACTAATATTATTTTAATACATTTATTTTTAATTTTTAAAATTGAATTAAAATAAAATTTTAAAAATATTTCTTAGAACTATATTTATTTGGTAAACACATTGATAGGAATAAAATTTCTGACAATAATATTTCTAAAAATAATATTCCCGAGAATAGAATTTTAATCCGTCAAACAAACACAGTCTGTGAGATGGAATAATAAATCCCCTTTTTAAATCACCTCATAGAAAAAACTAAGAGTGTCTTTGGATGAATCAATTTGAAATTTAAGAAATTTTGAAATTTCATGGAATTCAAATGCTTCATTTGAATTCCTTTTATTTTCAAAATTTATTGATTGAATGGAGTGTTTGAGTTGCTTCATTTTCAAAATATAAGGAACATTTTACAAAATTTAAAAAATAATTAATTAACAATTTAACTTTTAAATTATTGAGCAAACACAAATTCTTTACTTTTTGTTGTCATTTGAAATTTTAAATATTTGGCTTGAATAAAATGCTTCATAAAATTTACAAGATTTTAACAATTCTCAATTTTTTTATCCAAACAATAAATTTTGATCAAATCATTTTAAATTCCCTCAAAAAATTACTTTCTCTCATTCAAATCCTTCATCCAGACACACTCTAAGGGTGTGTTTGTTTCGAGTTAAAAATTTTTATTCCTTGAAATCCTATTCTCATCATTATTATTCATTGGAATAATATTCCTATCCAAGTGTCTTGCAAAAATTAAATTTCCTAGGAATGTTTACAATATTTATTTAACTAAAAAATTATTAAGAAAATAAATAAATGTGAGTAGTAGTGGAAAGTTGTAGTTAGTTAATCATTATTCCCATGTGAATGTTGGATTTCCACCCTTTAATCCTTGGAACAAAAATAGAAGAGTCATATATGTATATTAAGTTCATAGGAAAGTTATGTCTTGAAATATTTTAAAAAAAATTGAAACAAACATGGAAACATTGCATTTCCATGATCATACCCTTTTATGACCATCACGTTACTTTGATCTTCCTCATAAAGTTTAAGAATAAGGACTAAATTAGTAACCCACCAGAATTTGCAAGTCATTATTCCAACTGTTTGCAAATGGTTTTAAGTCTTAACAATAAGAAACCTACATATCATGTAGGTAGGCATAATCTGGACTACATCAATTTAGTATAATGATCAAGTACAATATCTCTGAAAAGAAACAATTGCTAAGATTTTTTTTATTGTTTTAGATGTTTCACATTTCTGTGACATGTAGGCATAAGATACATTCCTAAAATCCAAATAGCAACAGCAATATAACATATACTTTTTTAGCTTTTTTTCGGCATAGAAGGAATTAATTTCATCTTGCTTTCATAGGAATAACTTTTAGGCTGAAGAGAGGGATGAGTTATGGTTGAATGAAACAGTTTCATGATATGAAACTTAATAAGAGAAGTAGATGATCATCATTATCAAGGAGGAAGCAGAAGTCAATAGCAGCTGCAGTGACTGCGACTGTATGATGAATAGGAAGAGTTTATGTACAACTGGAAATTAAAATATAACAAAGGAATAACACTATTATGCAGTTGCAGCAGCTTGTTCTTCAACAGCCTGTGATGCTGGGAGAAGGGTGCAAACCAGGTTGCGGTCACCATACACATTATCAACACGTCCTGATACACAAAAACATAGAATAGCTTATTGAGTAAGCACTTAACCAAGCTATTTTACTCAAACACCCACCAAGGAGTCATATAATTACTTAAGCAACATGATTAGTTGATTACCTGTGGTAGGCCAAAACTTTGCACCACGGAGCCATGCAGCAGGGAAGGCAGCATACTCCCTGGAGTATGGTTTGGTCCATGCATCACCCATGAGCAGTGATGGTGGATGAGGGGCTCCCTGCACAACATTTTAGATAATCACTCATAAGTTGAGTTTGTTAACAAAAAATGCGGCAAACTATCTATTATTAATAACATATGAGTGTCAACTCGTTTGAGCTAAGAGTTAAAGAAATTGAAAGAACCGGGTTCAGATATTGGCTAAAGAGAAGAAGTTCTTTACCTTGAGAACATTGTTGTGAACATCAGCATTTCCTTTCTCAATCTCAGCAATTTCTTTTCTGATGGAAATAAGAGCATCACAATACCTGTCTAACTCAGCCTGCAATAATATTTAGTTGAAACAGATAAGAGGTTACACGAGAAATTGCAAAGCAAAAGAGACGCAAACAAGGATAATTCTTTCGCTTCCATTTATAACATACCTTGCTTTCACTTTCAGTAGGCTCAATCATGAGTGTACCAGCCACAGGCCATGACATAGTTGGTCCATGAAATCCATAGTCCATGAGACGTTTCGCAACATCTTCTGGCTCTATTCCAGCAGTATTCTACAAAGGAAATACCTTACAACAATTAATCACAGCTTGAATAATTATAATGATTACTTGAAAAACAATTTCAATCATCAAGTGGTCTAACCTTAAATCCTCTCAAGTCAATAATGAATTCGTGAGCAACTGTTCCGTTGACTCCGCGGAAAAGAACTGGGTAATAACTCTATAGAAGTCAAAGTATAAGCATAAGACCAAGGTTCATCATGATGAAACTAACAAGAAAACAAAACAAATTTAATTTATGACAAAGCTTAAACCTCCAATCGCTTCGCCATATAGTTTGCATTCAAAATGGCTATCTTTGACGCATCAGTGAGTCCTTGAGAACCCATCATGGCTATGTATGTGTAAGAGATTGGCAATATGAGTGCTGATCCCCAAGGTGCAGCTGAGATACTACCAAGTGGTTGAGGATTTTCAGGTGCAGGAATTCCGCCGGTTGCTATCTTCATTATAGTAAGAGATGATATAAGTATAAGAAAAACTAATCAAAGTTCTTTTTTTACTTCTTTTTTTTTTTTTGCTATTTTGTGCGCCGAGTGTGACTTGATAACCAACGAATGTCACCTTTGCATCGCACGAGTCAACGCACTAATACTATACATATTGTCTATCACTGATAACTGGAAAAAAGTACTTACCACAGGGTGTGAGGGTAAAAATGGCGCCAAGTGTTTCTTTACACCAATAGGACCCATTCCAGGGCCACCTCCTCCGTGAGGAATGCAAAATGTCTTATGGAGATTGAGATGGCAAACATCTGCTCCAATCCAACCTGGGCTTGTAAGTCCTACCTGTAAACATGAACCAAGTAATCAGCTATGTACTGTCAAGTTTTGGAAGACGATGAACCAAGTGGTTAATGAACTTGAGTTAAAGTCGAATCAATCATGAATGCCTGAGTTTGACTCCTAATATCATCCTGAGCTGATATCTACCAGAAGAAGTAAGAACTATACTTCCCAGATTCTTGGCCTAATACAAAGTACATTAACTTAGAGGTGTGCATAGAAAAACAAACCTGTGCATTCATGTTGGCACCATCCATGTACACTTGGCCACCATTATCATGGATAATCTTGCAAATATCATCAATACCTTCTTCATAAACACCATGAGTTGAAGGATATGTTACCTACAATTTAAATAAAGATCAAATTAATACCAACAGAAGTCCAAGTTTGAGAGCACTCTTAATTTAGGGGTGTACCATCTATGAAGCACTGACACACACAAACACCGAACATGATATTGACACGTAGAAACCAATATTAATTTAAGAAAAATCAAAGTGATTGAATATAACCAAATGTGTCAACGTTGAGTCAATGATAGATGCTGTAACATGGCGAACTCTCAATGCTACATAGTGTACCACCAATATTATATGTAAGATTCTATAAGAAAACATCTGTACCATAAAAGCAGATAAGTTGTCCTTATTTTTTTCAGCAGCCTTCTTCAACTCTTCAATGTTGATGTTTCCCTTAGCATCAGTCCCAATGGTAACAATTTTCATTCCAACCATAGCAGCACTAGCAGGATTTGTACCATGTGCTGATGCTGGTATAATGCAAACATTGCGGTGGTGGTCACCTCTTGACTACAGTTACACATAGCCAAAAGAAGTAAGAAACTTAACAAGAATTATAAAAATTAATCGAAGTTAGTAATGTAGGAAGATCATTGCATTTCTTCTAGATACGTAGCAAGAGAAAACAACACAACTGAGGTTAATTATTATTGGATGAAATGAAAAATATTGTGTTAAATCAAAACAAACGAAAATCTTTAATATCCTACAAGTGAATCAGAAGGAATTTAATTTTGATACACTGTCAATGTAAAATGTTTTACACTATCAACATATCATAACCAATCACATGTTTGACGATTGGTTTGACATTGTAAAAAATCTTTACACTAACGGTATATATGAATTAAATCCAATAAGAAGAACAATAGATGTGTGTTGAGTATTATTCATAAAAGTTAAACAAAGTTATTCATAATTTTCCACAAGTTATCATACCAAATGATATGCACGAATAACCATGAGTCCGGCATATTCTCCAGCAGCACCGGCATTTGGTTGCAAAGAGAAGGAGTCAAATCCAGTAATGGTACACAACAGGTCACCCAAATTGTTGAACAGTTCCTGGAACCAAATTCGCTAGTTTAGACACAGGAAACACAAAACTATCCTATATTTTAAGGCATTATTGCATTGAAAATTAGTATAGATAAACATTTTCTTAAGACATGTACATTACCTTAAAAGACAGTTACTATGAGACGAAGGAAGTACCTGATACCCTTGAGTCTGTTCAGTTGGTGCGAAAGGGTGCAAATCGGTAAAGCTAGGCCATGTCACAGGCATCATCTCAGTTGTTGCATTCAGTTTCATTGTACAAGATCCAAGTGGGATCATACTGTGGCAAAGTGAGAGATCTTTTGATTGTAACCTATGAATGTATCTCAGCAACTCATGCTCAGTTTGGTACCTATAAAGAAAAAACCAAACGAAACAAAATTGTAGTATGCTTACGAAATTCAAATACATAAATCAAATTTTTGAGAAAAGGAACAGACGTGTTAAAGATAGGGTGTGTCAAATAGGGACTCTCCCTAACTAATCCAGAAGGAATTGCATTTTGAAATTCTGGTGCAAGAGACGCCGCTGTGAATGAGACCTGTAGACAAATAAAAAATTAGATGCAACAATGATATCATGATAGTTATGAAAACAAATACGAAATGGATATATCATTAAAACGTACAGGCTTGCCACCAGCAAAAACTTTGAAAAGCTTATCAACATCCTCCAAAGTGGTTGTTTCGTCAAAAGCAGCGGTGATCTGAAAAGCAAACAAGCTCCGTCACAATTCAAAGACACGTAAATATAGTCAAACTGATTTGGTACAACAATCTATGCAAGACTTACAGTGCTTCCATCTACAACGCGCAAATTGATTTCACTTTTGATAGCAGCTTCTGAAATTGCTTTGGCATTTGAAGTCTTAACCTTCACAGTGTCGAAGAAGCCAAGATCCTGAACTTCAAACCCAAGTTTCTTTAATCCAAGAGCGAAAACACCAGCAAGACCATGAACCCTTTGTGCAATGGCTTTAAGGCCTTCTGGTCCATGATATACAGCATACATAGCAGCCATGTTTGCAAGCAGTGCCTAAACAAAACCAACCAGAATCAAATAAAATCCTCAGCCCAAATCTATACTTAAAACCTAAGATTTCTTGCTTCTTAATTAACATATAATCAATTCTGAAATTTATTAAAAGTGACAGTCATATGAGACACACAAGACTTTGCGATCCAAACATAAATTACTTCATCCAAAATCAATCTTATAAAACCAATCCAGTCAAAATTAATTTTAGTCGGAGAGCACAACGCATACTAGGTTACCTGAGCAGTGCAAATGTTGCTGGTGGCCTTGTCCCTACGGATATGCTGCTCCCTAGTTTGCATAGCCATCCTCAAAGCTTGCTTTCCCGAAGAATCAACACTAACACCGATGATTCTTCCAGGCATCATCCTCTTATACTCTTGCGAAGTAGCCAAGAAAGCAGCATGAGGACCACCATAACCCATCGGAACACCAAATCTCTGAGCCGAACCAACAACAATATCAGCTCCAAACTCACCCGGAGGTTTCAACACAGTCAATGCCAACAAATCACTCGCCATAACAACCTTAACCTCATTAGCATGAGCCTTCTTAATAAACTCACCATAATCCAAAACCTCACCTTCAGTACCAGGATACTGAACAAGAACACCACAAACATCGCCAGATTTGTAATCAATATCCTTAAGATCTTTCACCACAACCTTGAGCTCAAATCCATCAGCTCTCGTCTGACATATATCAATGGTTTGCGGATGACAATTACTAGCAATAATGAAAGTTTTCTTCTTACCCTTTTGAATATTATTACACATAGACATTGCTTCCGCAGCAGCAGTACCTTCATCAAGCAATGAAGCATTTGACATAGGCAAACCAGTGAGATCAGTAATCAAGGTCTGAAAATTCAACAAAGACTCAAGACGGCCTTGAGATATCTCAGCTTGATAAGGCGTATACTGTGTATACCAAGCAGGATTCTCCATGATGTTCCTCAAAATCACAGGAGGAACATGAGTGTTATAGTATCCCATACCAATAAAAGATTTGAAAACCTTGTTCTTGGAAGCTAAATCCTTCATGTGTTCAATCATTTGACCTTCTGTTAATCCACCATCAAACTTATTGAACTTCATTTCCTTCAACCGAATCGATTTCGGCACTGTTGCATCCACAAGTGAATCAAGGCTATCGAAACCAACAGATTCAGCCATTTTGGTTTGTTCATCCGGTGTTGCTGAGTTATGGCGTCTCGGAAATGTGTCGCTCGGTTTCAACGCTTCAACGGAGATGGATCGAGATTGTGATGGATAACCAACACCAAGAAACCCACCAACACGTCGTGAAACATTGTTGTTACTGTTGGTGGTGGATCCTCTGCCTCTGAGAACAGAGTTTGAAACAGATGAAACGTACCTCGAAGATGAACCTGAACCAGAGAGTGAAAACGGAAGAGGTGTTGTTGTTGTTGTGGTTGATTCATTCTTCCGATTCTGTTTCGCCTCTGAAAGAAGACGCTTCAGAGTTGCACGGTTTGCGAGTCTACGAGCACGTTCCATGAATGCTGTTACAGAGAAAAAACAGAACAAGAACAGAGTAATATGATGTTTTTTTTTTGTTTTGGTTTGGTTTAGGAAATTGAAGAATATGTTTTTGTTTTATGACTCCATTGAAGTGTGTGTGAGTGAAGGGTCATGAATGATGATAATATATAAATAATATTTTTTTTATATTTATTTAGTCATTTTCAGAAAAAATAGTAAATAATTAATGATATACCATAAATAGCACTCATATACTTTGAATTTAATTGAGTATTGGTACTCTAATTCAATGAACTCATATAATTAACGAATGTTATGTACTTTTAATGAATAAAATAGGATACACATTAATTATGAATTAATTTTACAATAGTATGTATTTTGTTGAATAATATCTTAATTTTTAAGTTAAGATAATTGTATGATATTATTGATTGATGAGGTTTTATTGAATGATTGTATAATTATTAAAATATTTTTAATATTATTTCATTTTTATAAATAATATATAAAAAATACTATGATTTATTTTTATTTTAGTAATTTTAAATAACAATGAATAATAATCACATATAATATGAAATATATATAATATCTTGAATTTAATTGAGTATAAATAATCTGATAGAAACAATGATATTCAATATCTTCAATATAAATATTATTATTTTATTTATTTTCATAATTTATAAAATAATAAATAATAATCATATATAGTATAAAATAAGTGTAGACTCTCAGATACTTTAAATTTAATTTGATATCGATATTTTGATCCAATGAAACATTAATATTCAATATATTAAATATAAATAATATTATTATTTATATTTATTTTAATAAATTAAAAAAGTAATAGATAATAAGCATTTATAAGTAATGAAATAACTAAGAATGAAATGACTTCAATATAACTAATGAATTTAGTTAAGTATGACTAATGAAATAACTAATGAATGAAATAATGAATTCAATATAATATTATTTTAAAAAAGATTGGTTATATTATTAAAAAGGAATTGTGATGTAATTTATTATAAGTACATGTATCCAATCAAAATTAATAAGTATATCAAAGAATTTCTTAAAAATATGTTTTTGAGAGTAAAATATATATGTGGGAGTGATAAAAAGTAGTGAAAAATGAAGATTTATTGGTGGAAAGGGGTAGGTGGTTGGTGAATATGCGTTTAACGAATGTTGGAAATGACAGATTCAAGGTTATGATAGGAAGGAAGGAATGATTGGAGGATATTGAAGATGTGAGGATTGAGATTCAGTGGAAGGCATTAAAAGGGTTTTGTTATTATATTTTTTAAGGTATGAAAAATTGTGTATGAGGTGTTGTTTTGGTGGCAGATTCTGTTTCACAATATAGGCTTATCTTTTTGTGTCTAACCAACATGAGATAACAAACAAAAGTGTGGTTTTTTAGTGGTGGGATTTTTGTGGTAAATAGTTTGTGATAGGTTTCTTTTTAGGTGCAAATAAAATTCATTCAGAAATTGTTTCCTTCAAGTTGCAGAGATGTCATAGGTATATCAATTTGCATATGTAATGGACGACACTTTATTTATTCAGTGAGATTTCGATAATTAGATTTTAAATAATAAAAAATTGATTTAGTATTTTATTTTTATTTAATTTTGATTAAAATTGATTTTATAAATTAAAATAAAAACAAAATTTTATAGATTCAGAATTGATGAGATAGTGAGAGGGGAGTGAATGGTGTGTAGGGTGACAGATATAATGGAAGTGAAGTATCACAATCGGAATGTGAGGTTTTGATTTAAGTTAAGTACACTGTTCCTTTAAGAGGATATTCTGAATTTTAAATATGAGGAGTTATTTGTGGCAATTTGTGCATTTGTACCTCACCAACACATAAATGTGCAATGTGGATTCTTGAGTACAACTATTATTCTTTATTTTGAAATAATATATATATATATATATATATATATATATATATATATATATATATATGTGTGTGTGTGAAGACATATGAGAATGAGAATGTTATATGAGAGTGTGAGAATGAATAAGAACCAACAGATTTAAAAAGGAAGGGTTGAGATTAAATTGTGATCTTCATTAAATCTCTTTTCTATTAATGTCACATAATTTAGTGAAGATTACAATTTAATCTCAGTCATTTCTTTTTAAATCTGATGGTTCTTATTCATTCTCACATTCTCATATGATATGCACACACACACACACACACACACACACACACACACACACATATATATATATATATATATATATATATATATATATATATATATATATAATTGGTGAGAGAATGCGATAAGACTCGGGTGCGGTGGAGTATGTTTTCGATACGACGAAGCGGAATGCACCCGTAAGATTAGTGCTCTAATGTAAAATTAATTAATAATTGGGAAGTTATATGAGTGTGTGAATGAGTAAAATACCTACATTGCGCTAATAAGCTAACTAACTTAGGATTAATTGTTCCAAATATTATTTGGTGGAATGATATACATGCGAATGTAATTTTGGATTTCAATAGGAACAAATTAGGGTTACCTAGTTATAGAATTAGTTAGGTTTGAGGTTCTGTTATTGTCCCCCTCATTCTATTACCTAATTTTTTTTTTATATATCATGGTTTCCTAAAAAAAATACCAGAGTCTTGGCGCATTAAGAGCCTTATATACAGAAGACGGTTAGAAATATCTTAGGTTACCTAGCGTAAAATGTGAAAGACATGCCAATTAAATCTGATGGTGACCATCCATATGAAGGCAGTGATTGAGTATTGGTTTCTTTACCGCCGGACCACTTGACCTTCAGCAAACCAGCATTCGTGCCTTTGGATTAGGCCTTCTCGTAATTCAGTCTTGATTTCTTTGGCCTAAGATAGGTCCGAAATAGTTTCCCCAATGTTTGTCATTGCGTGTGGAGACCCGAGATTATCATACCACTTTCATTATCTACTGTAACACTCCTTACAGGCTCCTGGCTGGTAGAAGTGAAGATAATGAAGAAGGGAAGTTGGGCAGAACCTTAACTTTAGGAGACATAAACATTTTCTTTTTGTTTACAGAGGGGAAAATGGTTTGAAACAACCATTAAGGCCTCGAGTTGCCTGCATATGTCGGTCAATACTATTGAGGTGGATGTAGAAGTGGTGGGACCGCTTCTATGTTTAACGATGCCTATGAAAAATGAAGAAACACCTATTAGGCTCTTCTTGCATGCATTTATCAAAAACGGGTGAAAATAACTATAATACCACAACTTAGCATGCAGAAACATGGAAAAGCATAACCACAAGAAGCAATGCTCGCTAGGCCCCATATACGGGTGCGGTATGCGCAAAGTTTGGCTAGGTGTAAGCAACAGCTACAAGCACTTCATGATGAAGAAAAAGCCAGTGTGTTAGTTGAATAGGTGGTGTACTGGGTGAGCAACAACGACCAAGAACACATGGAAGACATGCTGGTGTTGCTTGTTGAAGAAAAAAGCAAGTTAGTCAAAAGTGTCAAAGCATGGTAGGCGTGCTTGGTGTAACACCCCAATTCTATCCCTGGTAATTGTTATGAAAAATCAGAGTTATAAAATTATTTTCAACAAACAATTGAAGTATTACAATTCAACTAAAACAACAACATCACACTATCACAAATACATAACACATAAACTAGGATTAACCAAAACAACATGAATTGACTTTATTTATATTAAGCAGGGGAACTACATTAATCAACTTAGATGACATAACATCTTTTCAACTTAAAACAAGTTAAGATCAACAATTACTTTCATATAATCAACATGATTTTCAGCAACAAAATCAAAATAACAAATAAAACAACTAGCGTTCATCTCTTCGAGTGTTACGTATCAGAGAGACAACCTGACTCGAACTAACAACAACTAACTCTTCATTCTTCATTACCTGCATGTTACCCACGTAGAGGCAACATCACAACAGAAAGGGTGAGATATCAACCAATATAAGCAGACGTATGATAAACGATATATTAGGATAAAGCATATAAAGTTACCACTTCAAAAACAAAACAAATCAACATCAGTCAACACAAATCAACACCACGACAACAACTTAATTATACAACACAACAACAACTTATAAAAACAACAACTTTAACACGCGACTCAATATGCGACTCAACTATGCAAATACATGTGGCACCATTTGGAGCAAAACTCCCAACTTAAAATCTTCCAGTTTATCGAGGCATTAACAAGGCATAAGCCTTCAACTTTCAACGTGGTGCCATCAAGGCCAAGGCATAAGCATTCAACTTTCAACATGGTGTCAATCCAGGCCAACTTAATAATGCAATGTATGTCATGCAACCTCAATTTCAACAACAAATTCACAACAATGCAACAACAACTTAAAATATGCATCAATTGCATCAACTTATATCAACACTAGTCGTTCGACCTACAACTCAAACATGTCTATAAATCGGAACAATTCAACTTATTCAACATTGGCCACATGCCTACAACTTCATCAACACATTAATAGCAAGTTATTAACAACAACAATTCAAGCAAACAACTATGACAAATTCTACACAACTTAACAGTTACGAATCTACGCCTAAAATATTCCATTTACCACTGTTATTTAATTACGAAGTTTTACCTACTAAATCATTTAATTCATTCAACTACTTAATTTTTCATTACTAAGATACCTGTTATATTCGACATACTCAACACCGTCTCAATTCGCCAACCAACCATAAATAACTACACGCATATACGAGTTACTCCGACAATTTCTATTTAATTTCGGCTAACTAATGTTACCGTTTAAAGTTTCCAATACTATGATTTGGTACTAGTTTCTTCGACTACTAATTCCCGGATGGTTCCATTTATATAGTTCACTGTCATTAGAATACTCCCTGCTATACAATTTCATCACTTCATGTTAATACTAATTTTTGTGCTAATCTGACTAGTATCAACTTCTTGTTAAATTCCTTTGCTATTTATTCCCATAAACTTAGGCACAATAATTTAATTAAATCTTCATGGTAATATTTATTATTTTATGTATATATGTTCCTAGTTAATTCTCATAATCCTTACCAATATCCAATTGCTAACAGACAGAAAAATAATTAATCGTAGAATGTACAAAAAGTGACATAACAGGCAAATTATGTGGCGTTGGACAATAAAACAAAACGATAATACTCCATAGCACAAAGGGTTTCATTCGGCACCACATCCTAGTGTCTGTCTGCCGTTCGGAAGGCCTTCTCTCCACCATCACATCATGTGCCGATCGACACATGCATACAAGTCCTCCCTGTCGTTTGGCATGCCACCCGTGACGGTCGTCACTGATTTTCTCTTTAACGAAACTTCCAGTTCTAGTGATTGTATTATTAAATTCGATCCAATTTCTTGCATGCCAGAATAATTATTCTTATTTTTGCACAAACAAAATTATCACTTGATTCATCCAATGATTAAATCCACAAGTAATACAGCAGCAACAATCAACAGAGTAACAAGTTTATTTTCATCGAATCAACACACGACACAACCACAACAATTAATTCATGGCAAGAATTCATAAACCTTACCCCACATATAGTTTATCATAAACCGGTTATAGAGATTGAACCCTACCCTACCTTGGATTGACGATCTCTATAATTTTCGGTCGAATTCGATTTGGCTTTCCGGTCTGCAATTCCTCTCCCGGCGGCTAATTTCCTCCAAACCCTTGTTCCTCTTTTCTTTTCTCCTCACGTACTGGTTTTTCTTTCTCTTTTCCTTATTTTTCCGATAACTCTCACAACCTAATTCCTTCTCTTATAATTAAATCCAACTTATAATAATAATAATAATAATAATAATAATAATAATAATAATAATAATATTTTCTATTGGACCTATTATTCACACCTCCAATTTGTTATTTCTCACACCACCACTAGATCCAATTTAATTAAATAATACTCCAATATTCAATTATTATTTCTAATAATAATTTCTTCCGACTAATCCGACTAATTACTTAACTATCAACTTAACCGTTCAAACAACATATTTATCCAATAACGCCTCTTATAATAATTCTGATAATTCTCGGCTTCGATTAATTCCAATAATAATTCCTTAATAATTTAATTAAATAATTAATTAAATTTGGGGCGTTACACTTGGCGCAAGAATGGTGCACCAAGTGAGAGGCTTAGAATTTTGTCTATAAATAAAAGTTTTCAGTTCAGTGAAAAGGGAGCTTTGTTGGATCAGATGAGTACACAATTGGAGTCGGTCCGCTCTTGTTTAGAATAAGAGGATATGAAATGAAGTCTGAAGGAGGAAGCGTTGATCAGGTGACAGGGAAGATCATGTAACAACACCCTTCTAAACCAAACGAATAAGTCATGTATAATTTAACATTTAATTAAACACAGTTCACCAAAAGGGTGTCAGACCATCATACAAACATCTTAAAACAACATATTGCTCCGTAACACGGGTTCTCAAAAATTAAAACAATTATTTCTTTATAAAACATCAACACATAACTTCAAACTTCAAACTTCGCAGCGAAATTATCGCCTATAGTCTCATTATAACTCTTTAAAGAAAACTTCATCATTCTTAAAATATAATTAAAAAAACTCAACAATTAAAACATCTTAAGCGTCATGTCAACACAAGGAACATTAACATTCAATTCAAACATTTTCCAAAAAATCCCGATGTTACATAACAGAGAAAGACCCTCTTTGTTCAATATAAAGTAGCTAAATAACCTCATAAAGTTATCCTCAAGCTTCTACGACTATTCCTGATTACCTGCAAGTTACTCGTGTATCGAGGCAATATTTCCAAACAGAAGGGGTGGGCAATCACAAATTATTATAAAATATATACAATAAATATAGTAGTTACAATGACAATCGTCAAGAATTCTACACATAATCATATGTCACATATCTACTCACACTTTCACATCACCAATACACATTAAATATATCATTGTATCATCAAATTAATATATGTCGTTAAGCATCACTTAGGTCACAACATCATCAACATCACTTAATCAACAATCATGAAATGTCACAAAGAATGCAATGCAACTTCATTGACTCATGCATATGGTATTAAACTTCAATGATGACTGAGTCATCTTTCCTCCAAAGATCCCCACCTTAGGATCGATTCCCGCTTAGAACTGGAGCACTTCACAGAAATGCACTCAATCCACACCAGGGGATTGAGGTCATCACTAAACCAACTTCCGACAACATCACTGAACAAACATCCTAACATCACTGGACCAATGTCCTAATATATGCCATGAATGCATGATGCATAACAACATAAATAACATTTGACCACTGCTAGTCAAAACACATCATCATTCATGTAATCATCATAATATCATCACATAGTCACCATCGCATAAACATCATCATATAGCACGAAGGCATATAATTATCATGCACATTATCAAACATCACTGCAAGTAGCATTTAACACATCACAACATCATTAAAAACCTTCATAATTAACTTCACGATAACATTATTCCTATTATTAGCCATAAGACATCACTAATTATAAATTTCACAAGGTATTTGCGTGTAATTTAACAAAATGATATAACTTTATAGTACAAAATACCCATCCACGCGTCAAATCATTGGAATCATGGTACTAAAAATATTTTTAAGAGAAAGTACGTTAAACCAGTTTTCCAACGATCTAAACTACGCTTAAATTAGACACTCATAGCTCGAGTTATGATTTTTTAAAGTTTTTAAAATAGTCTTAGTCTGCATGCCTGAGGCTCGCCCAACGAAGTAGACCATAAAATTGACTATCACTTGGCGGCGCACATGACCTCCTAGCTCTGCCTCATCGCCTTGCGCTCGCCCGACGATGCTGAGACGCTTCACTTATTTTCCAAGAGCGTGTCATTTTCCAAGTCCCATTTCCTGAAGCTCACCCAACACTGGAGAGGCGAGGTCCTATCACCCGACACTGATATAGGCCTTCCCGATGTTGGACCCTTAATAACAACTTCTTGTTGCGATTCCTGCATCGTTCCAGCCCAAATTCCATGCAATTTCCATACCAATACTGTCCAAATTTCACCAAAAATCATCATACTACCATACCACAACATTCACACATTGGCATATATATTATGGACATGAAATCATGGGAATCATACCTCAAAATCATCATAATCATCACAAATTCATCATATTTATCAATGCATCAAAAACCCCAAATAATCTTACCTACACCTAAACCCTATATCAATCAATAAGGATCACCCTCTTACCTTAGATTCTAGCTTTGATTCATGTTACAAGCTCTACAGTTGATTCCCATCTCTTTTCTTCGTGCTCTAACTCTTCACTGTTCTCTTCCTAATTTTCACGATCGTGCAACATGAAACACTGACTTTCTGTTATCCTTTTTTTTCTCCAACTTACCCATCAGAGGTCCAATATGTTATTTCACTTTTTTCCTCACTTATTCCACATAGCATGACTAATAAGCCCTTAACATCCCTACTCCAATTATTCTATTTTATTTAATTTTAAATAATAATAATATTTCTAATTAGTAATTCTAAACAATTATACTAATTATCTAAATTATTATATTATTCTAATTTCCACCTTAATCCTCATTACTCCACCACACCACACATACATCATACATCAAATCATCAATAATTCATACACAATCACATCACGTGTCATAATTCAAAAAAACATCATATATTCACGAATATTCATCATATAATCAATTAAATAAATACTCTTAATTAATGTGCGGTGTTACATATCCCGTTTCCGAAGTCAACTTCTTTGGAAAGGCCACGTGTTATGCTAACCATGTGTAAGCGTGGCTAAAATTTCTATTGTTTGGATTATATGTAGTCATTATATTCATATACTAAATAAGTTATAATGTTATATGTAAATCTACTCATGTTGTAATATTATTGACTCTTTAATCTTAATTCTTATTTTATCTTTGCAACCTAAAACCTATTTTCATGGTGTGACCTAACATCGAAGTTTCTTTTTATTAGATCCAAGATAATCATTTATTGAGCACTCAACGTTGACATATGTATAGGCTCAATATCCACACGTATTGTAGCAGGATCATTGTGGAGTCTCATTATTTTATGACTGTTGGGACTTAATGCTCTGTGTTGGTTAATCGTAATGTATATCGTTCTATTGGGTAATACAATGAACTTACAACAGAGAGACCTAAATAAGATATGAGTGAGGGAAACACGAGATTGTATTACAAGCTGAGTAGAGAAGCATGTTACTGACTTATGTGTGTGCATGATAAATACGCAATGATAAAATTTACCTCCAATAAAGAATTCTCATTATTAACATCGACATCTCAAACTTTACTTTCTATTATTTATTTTATGTGATTTACTTTTGTGCATCACAAAATACACTAAACCCTTTTCTTACTTAGAATAATAAATCACAACTACTATGTCTTTAAAACCATCAGTCTATTTGGATATGATAATTGTAAAATATACTTTTTATGCAAACGCTACAAGGGACCATATTTTTATTTGTATTAATAGTTGCTTTAATGTTTACCATAATCATAGTGTTTGCTAGTATGGGGTTGATACATAAAGTGACAAATAGGAATAGGGCATTGAAGGAGAATAATACTCCTCACCTTCCCCTACTAACCCTACTCACTCAGGACCCTGGTGAAGTGGCATTGAAAGTAGTATTAGAAATAAATGATGCCGATAATCAAGAACAAACCAGGATGGCACAAGTCGGGCTAGAGAATAAATTGAACCAGGAACGTCCAGCCTCAGAGGGCCGTAGCAAGAAATCCCAAGACCGATGTTGTCTTCTTTGGTTGCCTTGGTATTGGGGTATTCTCTGATTCGACATATTTTCTTCGTGCTGGTTTCCTCTACCAGTCGAATTGTTGTAGCCACCTCTACCTTTGTTGTCAAACCACTTTCCTTTGCATTTTTTATCTTCTGATGATTGAGCCTGCAAAGCCACATCACTCTTTGATTTGCATCAACTCTTTCAGCCATTCTTTGTTCATGAGATTCAAGTGTCCCTTGAAGCTCTTCCTTCAACAAAGTTGACATGTCCTTCGACTCTTCTATGACAACTACCACATGGTCGAACTTCAGAGCCAGAGATCTCAAGATCTTCGAAACAATAACTCTTGTTGTTAACGTCTCTCCATAAACCTTGATTTTATTCACTAGTTTTGTAATCCCAGTGAAGAAATTAGTTATGCTTTCACTATCTTCCATCTGAAGCAATTCATATGTTCTTTTGTGAGTTTTTAACCTCACCTCCTTCACTTTCTCAATGCCTCCAAATGATTTATTCAAAATTTCCTAGGCTTCTTTTGCATATTCAACATCACTAACCTTTTCAAAACTGTTTGGGCTAACACATTGGTGAATTATAAAGAGAGCTTTATAATTCTTCTTCTTCGATTCTTTGTATTTCGCCTCATCCACTTCTGGAGCTTTTTTTATCAAGTGGTTCAAATCCATACTTAACAAGTTCATAGAGACCTTGAAAATAAAATATAACCTTCATCTGTTTATACCAATTCTCATAGTTATCACCTTTAAGAATTGGAAGATTTGATGGAAAATTTCATTCGCATAATTCATCGCCATTGATTTTCTTCTTCTTCCCTTAATCGCTTAGCTGGAGCTCTTTGATACCAGATGTTGGTGAATTATAAAGAGAGCTTTATAGTTCTTCTTCTTAGATTCTTTGTATTCCGCCTCATCCACTTCTGAAGCTTTTTTTTATCAAGTGGTTCTAATCCATATTTAACAAGTTCCCAAAGACCTTGAAAACAGAATATAACCTTCATCTATTTACACCAATTCTCATAGTTATCACCTTTAAGAATTGGAAGATTTGATGGAAAATTTCCATTCGCATAATTCACCGCCATTGATTTTCTTCTTCTTCCCTTAATCGCTTAACTAGAGCTCTTTGATACCAGATGTTGGTGAATTATAAAGAAAATTCTTCTTCTTCAATTCTTTGTATTCCGCCTCATCCACTTCTGAAGCTTTTTTATCAAGTGGTTCTAATCCATATTTAACAAGTTCCCAAAGACCTTGAAAATAAAATCTAACCTTCATTTGTTTACACCAATTCTCATAGTTATCACCTTTAAGAATTGGAAGATTTGATGGAAAATTTTTATTCGCATAATTCATCGCCATTGGTTTTCTTCTTCTTCCCTTGATCGCTTAGTTGGAGCTCTTTGATACCAAATATTGAAAATCCACCAAAACCTATGATGAATTTCTATCAATCTTGATGAACAAGATTGTTACCACCACACAATAACAATAACAATGAAAAAGAAAATAAAATAAGAAAAGAGATTAGGGTTTCCGCAGAGTAACTCTCTGCCTGAAAACTGTGAAAAACTTCTTATTCACTTGCAACTACAAATTCTGTGAATACAACTAGATTGATTACAAAAATAGGGGATACTCCTTCTATTTATAGATTTATAAAAGTCCAAAATACCTATTTTGAAACTAAATCAAATCTCTCTAACTTAAACTTAAATCAATCTATTTTATTTTAGATCTAAATCATATCTTATGTGTAACTAAATCAAATCTAATTTAATACACATTATTCGACACTATGAATAACAATTTAAGATATACTAATATTATAAAATAGTATTGTGACATAAATCTAGATGTGTTATAAATTAGGATCTTATTTCATTACCTTTCTTAAGAAAAAACATTATTTGTGTTTTATTTTCTAAAATAAAAATATCATATATATATTCTGGCTAAGGTTTACCAGATTCAAGTAACCATTCATTGGTTATCTGATTTGAATAACAAATTTTTTTGCCACGATAACACTATATTTTGACCAATTAGAAAACGAGTTAAATGCACTATACACAGACACTGGTTCATGCACACACCCAATAATTAAAGGAAAAGAAAATAAAAACTTTTAATTTTGCATTTCTACCGAAAAAGAAAACCAACTATAAAAAAAATATTAAATGCAAAGAAAAAGAAATGTCACATTTAGCTCATGGAGGTAGGTGAGGGTAAAGAACTACTAGTGCTTATTAGTAATATTATGCAAATGATTATGCTTAATTAACAATTAAGGGGTTGTTAAGTGTTGATATATACAATTGAATTAAGATTTAAGGGGTAGGTATGTATTTGTCATTGCACTCTATTCTACCAACTCAACATGGATGCCAGAAAAGCAAATCGGCTTTTTGAGAATTGAGATATTTTATTAGTTAATTAGTGGTTTTGCTTTTTCTACTTCCACTGTTTACTTAGATACATAAATGATTTATATTGATCAACTTTGTTTAAATTATGGAATTGTTTTATGCTCTCTTTGTTAAAATTAATTGGTAGTGGGTAGCGAATGACTTGTAAGTAATATTTGATAGTTGATAAGTGATAGTTTATAAGTTAGTTTGAGTGTTAAGTAAATTAAATATTATACTAGTACTACCATATAAATATAAGATAATATTTTATAAAAAATTGATAATTTTAATATATTTTTATTAAATAATAAGAGTATAAATGAAAGAAAAAATTACAAGTTAAAAATTATAAACTCAAAACCTACTTCAAATAATTTTTTTAAAAGAAAATTTAAATTAATAAAAGTTATTAATTAAAAGCTAAATAATAGTTATCAAATATGATTTTTTATTAATATGAGTTGAAAAATTAAAATCTAAAAAAAAAATTATGTTACCGAACATACCCATACACCAAAAAATGACTTTACCTTTATTATTCAAATTAGGAATTATATTCCAATTAAAATACTAAATACTTAGTTAATTTATGGTATAGTCAAATTCAAAATTCTACGTGCAACCATGTTTATAAATTATATAGTCTAATTTTGTTGGTCTCTAATACATCATATATATATATATATATATATAATATGTTTTTGTCCTTATAAATATTTTAATTTTGACTTTTAAATCTTATAAAAAGATGTCGAGTTTTAGTCCCTATAAAATTATTTTTATACGCAATTTTAGTCTTTGTAGAAAAACTAAAACTGCATGCAAAAGTAATTTTACAGAGACTAAAACTCAATTATTTTTTATAAGAACTAAAAAACCATTTTTGATAATCTTATAGAAAATAAAAACATATTTAATCCTATATTTTTTATGCTGACAAAAAGTCCAAAGCGACAAATTCAATGATGAAAATCTATTCAGAGTTCTTTCAAGTAGGTTAGATGATTAGGTGAAATCTTGTTAAAAAATTAAGCATTTTAATCATAGTCGTTCAAGCATCGTCTGCCGTTAGGTTTGATGACAGCTTCCTACATCATGCGTTGTGTGAATGACGAAACAGAAAAATTATATAGTCTGGACAAAAATTTAAAGACCACAAATTTATTATATATAACATATATAAATAGTAATTAATCGTGATAACAGAGACTATATATGGTCTGTACTCTGTGCCTCGGTGTACAATTGTTTTGCCATAGTAATGTGTTTTTGTTCCAAGGGAGAGTGTGAAGAAAACGCCAGCTAGCTGGAACTGTATGAGAACAAAATCTTTAAGGGCCGTGAGGAATTCAAATTTTGAGATGATTTTAACTTACATTCCGGCCTTTGCCAATTTGAAAGTATTCGTGGTAGGAAATACATCCCCTTCTTAGAGTACAATTAAATCCTGCAACACATAAATATCATCTAGTTATCTCAATTGTTGACAAATCTAACATATCAAATCCTACCAGCAAAAACATCTTCACTCAAATTAATTGTTTTAGATGCTTTGCTTATTCCTCCTCTTGTAATATAAAAACTCTGTCAAATACATTTGGAGTGCCATAGTGAAACCGCACCATGAGTGAGAATTCATCGATATTAGAATCAAATCTTTATGTTTATTGTTAGTATTCAATCATAGATTAGGATTTCTTATTAGCCCTCAAACACAAAATGAACATTTACTACCTGAGAGGATTTCTTTTACGACAATTTGATATTAGGCTATGACAAAGTTAGATCAAAACCATCTAGTTGTTGCTTATCATACACAAATTCTAAAATTATTTAAGCTAATCCCTAACTTACATAGGAAAAAAAAAGGTTTTTTATTAAACTCCTAAAACAACAAAAAATCTGAACTGAAATGATAAGCAAGAAGCGTAATCGAAACAAGTAAAAGAATCAACAAAATTGGTTGTGGCATTTTATCGAACACCTTATAAGTGAATATGGGATCGCCATTTTCTTCATTTTTACCGGTATGTGCTCATCCCATTTATCGCTATAATGTTATTTGCTTGCTGTTTATTTAATTCAATTTAAAATTCACACTAAAATCGACTCACAAGCAGACTATAGCACAACTCGAAACAGTGTCAAAACTATTAAAAATAACTTACAGTGAAAAACCAAAAACGCAAAAACGAAACAGAATTGCAAGCTTTGTTAGCAATCATAGAAATGCAGTAAAATAAGTTGAATATGATAAAAGGACTTTCAAAACTATAAAGTAACTTTGAATGTGATAAAAGACTTGAAAAGATAAAGAACTGAATTTATGAAATGGAACACAAAACATACATTTTCTGCACTCGTTTTTCTTAATACTTGGTACTTTTAGTATGTAGAATTTGTGTGTAAAATTCTGGACCCTAAAACTATAGACAACTAATGTTTATATACTAGTCCTAATATAACCCTCACCAACGGTCGACGCAACAAAACAAGTCACGTTTCTAACGCCATGTAATCTTCATCTTCAAAAGTCTTACACGTGTTGTCAAGTAATTGTCGGATCTTATCTACTATTGAATTTCTTCGACGGTCGGTTATACATTTTATGTTTTCTTGGACACTTGAAATTTCGTTAAGCCCCTCCTTAGTGCATATTCAACCATATTAGTATTTGTACCTCGACATGACAATCATTGAGAAACCAATGATCAAGTTTGGACCATTTTGACATGACACTGAACTATTTCTCAATACCTTCTAATTTTCCAACCTTAAGATTTGTGTCGAAAATTCGAGGTAACAGGCCTTTTATCAGCAACTTGGATGATTGTTGGAGGGTCATGGATATTTGTAGCTCTTTGCAATGCAGAGTTTTTATCATTGTTGCTATGAATAATTTTATTCAATGCATTTGGCATGCTCAGAGTTTTTATCATTGTTGCTATGAATAATTTTATTCAATGCATTTGGCATGCTCATAATCTGGCCATATTTCCGGATACCATTAAGTATTGGCCATATTTCTGGATACCATTAAGTATTAGAGGTCTTCTTATGCATACATCGTATCACATTTCTCTTTATCTAGAAATTTTACCTCTTAATTTTTAGTTATTATTATTATTATTATTATTATTATTATTATTATTATTATTATTATTATTATTATTATTATTATTATTATTATTATTATTATTATTATTATTATTATTATTATTAAAATAGCAAAATATAATTTAAAAATTTTAAAAACAAAAATAGAAATAGAAGATTTATAATGGATTGACAAAATGGTTTAATTTTTTAAACCTCTTTTACTCATTGGGCGAATGTAATTTATTTAATTTTTGACTTAAATACACTTTTGGTACCTTTAATTTTATTTTTTTTAATTTTGCAGTCCCTTTTAAAAAAATCAACTTTTATGCGGGACTTTGAGATTTTGAAGGCGTTTAAGGTCTCTGTTCGTCCTCTGAACAACCCAAAATTTTTGGAAGTCATTTGGAAGACTCCTTTGCATAACTTGATTAAATTTCATTGTGACGGCGCGTTCTCGAGTAATCCGAGTACTTCTGCTTGTGGCGGGATTTCCAGAGACTTGGATGGTCGTTTCCTTGGTGATTTTGCCTCATTCTTAGGTGTCTCCAACTCTCTCATTGTCGAACTCTCATGTGCTATGTTAACAATTGAGTTTGCTAATGAGAAGGGTTGACATAACCTTTGGTTAGAACCTGATTCTCTAGCGGTTATCCATGCTTTTAAACAACACTCTTTGGTTCTCTGACATATTCGTACAAGATGGATTAATTATGTAAATATCACTCTGACGATGACTTTTGTGGTTTCTCAAATCTTTAGAGAAGGGAACAGTTGTGCAGACTCCCTTGTTAACTTTGGTCTTACAGTTTATGACTATACTAGTTTTAGCATTTTATCGGATTTTTTGAGGACATATTTAGTAAAGAATAGGCTGCCTTTCTTTATGTTTGTCTCTTCTTGAGTGGATTTCGGCCTAGTCCCCCACCCCTTTGTTTTTTTTATGTAAGTAAGATATAATATAAGGGAGAACTAATGATTCTCCAACCTGTTTACACCATGAAAGAGGAATGCCTGACAAAAAGAGAAATTAAATACCAATTACAAATTACCAAAGGAATAACAAATGATCTTTGTTAAACTCGTAAAAACAATAATTTAAATGTGTAATTTCTATAAAAAAGACCACTTCCAAACCAAAGTTTTTATGTACCAAACTGTATTGTTAAAATTCCAAACCTCGTTCCGAAAATAAACCCCGTTCCTTAACAACCAAAATATCCATGTGGTTGCTAACCAAATAACATCCAACTTGCCCTCTTTCACCTTTTTAAACGACAAAATGAGTGTCAATCCATAAAATTCGAGAGACACTCTTCCTCAATAACATCCGATTTTCCAACCCAAAAGGCTATTTCCCTCCACACATTGTTAATCATCCTACACAAGACGAACATATGAGCTCTATTTTCCACTTCTATACCACAAAAACTACAACTTTTTAAGTTTATAGGTAAGGTAATACCTCTATACATCAAGAGATCCTTTGTTGGTAATCTATTAAGAAAAAGTCTCCAACCAAAAGTTTTAATCTTGAAAGGCACTTCTACTTTCCAAACCAATCCCAACGCCGAAATGCCTATTAGGAGGACCAAAAGGAACACAGAAACTAGCATAAAACACATAACACGAATCCACTGAAAAACCTTCCGCCGAATTAAGAGACCACTCAACCAAATCCAACCCTTCTAAGACATCACCAAAAGCCTTCAATCTCTCTTTTTTTAAAGACAAAAAATCATTCAAAAAATTCGAATTATTTACCACAATCGTATTTAGACCAAGATCTTCCCACTTGTACATATCTTCACTCCACCCCATGCCCGCCACCGACACTCTTTTCAAACAAGAAGCCAAAAATAAATCCTGATAAATCTCCTTCAAATACTTGTCCTCTAACCAAATCGCCTTCCAAAATGGAGTATTGAAACCATTACAAATAATGAACCTACTATTAGAGACTATAGGATCGTAGAAAGAAGTGTTCCCTAACATAATAATGTTTCTCCGCCAAGTAGAACATAAAGATTTAGCTTTGCAAGTTTCTCCTCCACAAAACACTTTAATAGATAAATCTCCATACCGAACTTTCAACACTTTGTATCCAAGAGAATTTTGGCCTTGAAGAATTCTTAATCTCCATTTATTAAGGAGAGATAAATGAAAATCCACCATATTTTTTATACCTACCCCCCTTTTTCAAAATATACGTTCACATCCTTCCAACTCACCCAATGAATCTTTCTTTTTTCCTCCACTCCCCGAATAAGAAATTACTTTGAATCCTCGTAAGTTCTTTAACAACCTTCACCTTCATTTTGTAAAAAGACATAGTTAAAATTGTAAGTGAACATAAAATAGACTTTAAAAGAGTTATCCTACCTTCAAGATTGAGAAAATAATTCTTCCATCCCGCTAATAGATTCTTCATCTTAGTCAAAAGAGGATTCCAATATGAAGTCGTCCTTAGGTTAAATCCAATAGGAATACTGATCCGAACAAGTGACCAGAATCAGAGATGGCCAGAACTGTTGATGATCCTTCGAGCAAGTTGATGTTGAAGAGGGGGTGGTGTACCTGCAAGGCACTCTGATGCTAAAGTAAGCAAATGTTCAAGGAAGAGGATAGAAAATATTAGGGTTTGAGTGTAAGAAAAATGATGTCTTGCCCTCAAAGATATGAGGGTTTATATAATGATGTTAGGAGGATTCTCATTGGTTTCTATATTTGGGTCAGGATATGCGGATCTGTAAATATAGTCGTTCGAGCTAACTAGGTCAAGACCGAACAATAATGCTCGTAACTAGCCGTTATATCTAGCATTTTTTTATTATCTGCTGTATATATGTGATGTTTTATGTTTCGGGAAGGGAACACTTGTTAATAATGTATGATCTTCTCTAGTGTGGGGTGACTAATCGAAGGGGTCCAGTTTATTGTTGGACTTGGTCCAGAGCTCAAGCTTTGATTGAAGGCCTGAGGTCGGTGGTGTAAATGTCCCATCGCGAGCTGGGTGTTATGCCGGGCGAGGTACTTAGACAACAGGGCTCATTTGAATCACCCGTGTCGGGGTAAAGATCCAGCTCATTAGATAAATGGAGCTGATATCTCTTTAGTTGCCATGATGTTATGCATCGCTGGTACTAGAACGAGCGTATGAGCTATATGTACCTAGGTGATTTCCCGAGGTAGATCGATCGTTAGTGTTTTAACTATAATATTGTTTAAGTTTTTCGGCGTTCCATAATCGAGTGAGTTGTTTGTGACACCCCAAAATAATGCAATAATTAAATACTTATGATTTTTAATTATTAAATTAATTGAGGTCATAATTTATTTAGTTTATTGGATTATTAAGTTGAATGATGGAATTAATTGGAGAATGAGAAATAAATAATTATTTTATTTATGTTAAAAAGGAATAAAATAAGGAAAGAGGAAAATAGAATCATTTTGGAGAAAACAAGACTACGTAAAAGTGAGAAGAGGAGAAAGAAGAAGGAAAACCTAGAAGCGTCAGAATCTCGAAGAACCCACAAGGTAAGGGGTGATTTCGATTGATTATGGCTTATTATGGGTTTTGATGTTCATAATATAGGTTATAGCATGTTAGAGAATTGTATTTGGGAATTATAGGGTTCCATGAATGTGTCCCTATAGGTGTCAGATGATGTCAGATTGTGTCAGAATGTATAGAATAATGGATCCGTATGATATAGGATCATTCTTGAAACAAAACATGATATATTGTATGTTATTGATGATGAATGAGTGATTTTATGGTGTTGGAATATATGGGTACGTTTGGAATGAATGAGGAAATGATTTTGGGAAGTAATCTTGTCAAAACCGAAATATTGGTCGAACGTCGTGAAACCGGTTCCCGTGGGAGGACCCGGGTTCCACTTTTAAAATAGTGAAAATGACATTTTGAACCGAGGAACCGTTCCTGTGGGAGGAACCGGTTCCCATTGATTTTCCGAGGGATGAAAATATATTTTCGGGAACCGGTTCCACTGGAGGAACCGGTTCCCTACATTTTCCAGGGCGCTGATTTTGAAATTGGGAACCGGTTACTCTGTGGAGGAACCGGTTCCACTGCTTATTTTGAAAATTTTAAAACTTCAAAATTCATAACTTTCAAACCGTAAGTCCTTTTTGAGCGCCGTTTTGGACGTTATTTCCTAAATTTTATGCTCTACCTTGTGAAATGAAAATATTTTAGAAAACTTGAAATTATTTTGGAAAGGGGGTTGGATTTCGAAATAAATGATTTTTAATAGACACATAAGGATGTATGTGTAGTAGAGGAACCTTGGTGATGAGGACACTGGTAATGTGTAGGTGTAATAGCATGTTTATGCTAAGGTTAGATGTATGCATGATTGGTTGATGTATCATGTTAATTGGTTTGCATGTTTATGCTGATGTTGATTGTATGCATGATTGGTCGAGATATCATGTTGGATGGTTGTTTCAGTTATGTTGAATTGATGTATTACATAGACTGATTAATGTTGCATGCTATTGATGTGCGTGCATATGCATTGTTTTGGTGAAGTTAATTCCCATTGTGCGGAATTTGACTTGGATTGCCAATAACCGATACCCGAGTGAGGATGGGTGGTTAGGCTGGATTCGTGTCCGAGTGGTTATGGGCGAATCGATGGTATTGTATCCGGTTGATAATGGATCAGTGTTGGGTGACTTGGTCACGAAGTCGGTACCGCATGCATTGAGTCTGCATTTGTGTTTGTATGGAATTGTAACATGTTAGGATGTTTTCCAGTGTTGCAATTCTTTTATTGTTTATTGATTATGCATGATGAATTGTATGATTATGATTGTGCGTTGGATTATGAATGGTGTTAAGTGGTGGAATAATATGCTTGTATTATATTATTGATTGAAAGACTTATAATGTGCTTTAATTATGAGAAGTCTCACCCTTACTTTACCATTTCAGATTGAGTTAGCAGCTGAGGAGTCGGTGAGGATGGCTCTAGAGCTTATCTTTTAGTCCGTGTGTCAGTGTCATGCTCTGATTAGATTGTAACACTGGGGAACGCTTAGTTAAGAGAATCGGTATTGTTTAAGAGTTTGGATTTGAATTCCTTGAGAACTATGATGTTTATTTAAATTGATTGATTTTGATATTTCCGTTGTGTAAGACATGGTCTTATGATGATTTGAATTGTTGGATGATGATCCTCAGTGTAGCATGGCTACTGTTTGAATGAAGTTTATTTTGATTATTAACTGTGACATCCCTTATTATACCGTGTTAACTCTGATTAAAGATGATTTAGATATTAATTTAATTAATATATTCGGGGTATCTAGATGGGGTGTTACAATAGTGGTATCAGAGCATAGTCGGTCTTGTCCTGTGTCGTTATCCCTTTAGTATGCGACTAGTGTGAAGTGACACCGCCGATACTTGTGTCTGATGTAAATTGTTTCGTTATGTTACGCAATGGCGGAAGAGGTAACGGAAGGAATGATGATGCCATTCGAGGCTTTGGGAATGTTGGAATGCTCGGAGGAACCAGCAGGAGCGTGATTGGTGTTGATGACAATTGGGGAATTTTCAGAGGAATAATCCTCCATTGTTCAAGGGCACGCATGATCCCGAAGGTGCTCAGAAGTGGTTGAAGGAGATCGAGAGGATCTTCAGAGTGATTGACTGTGCAGAGGGGCTGAAGGTGAGATATGGAACTCACATGTTGGCTGAGGAAGCTGATGACTGGTGGGTTGCTACCCGAGCTGAACTAGAAGAAGATGGTGTTGCATTGAATTGGGCTGTGTTCAGGAGAGCTTTTCTGAGGAGGTATTTTCCTGAAGATGTCAGAGGTAAGAAGGAGATTGAGTTTTTGGAACTCAAGCAGGGTAACAAGACTGTCAGTGAGTATGCTTCAAAGTTTTCTGAGTTAGCAAAGTATTATGCTCATTACCCCAACGATGCAGATGGAGAATTTTCCAAATGTATCAAGTTTGAAAATGGTCTTCGTGACGAGATTAAGCAGGGTATTCGGTATCAGCGTATCCGAAGATTTTCTGATCTGGTTGATTGTAGTAGAATTCTTGAGGAGGATCTTGCTAACACTAAGTCGAATGCTCGAGGGTATGTTGATAGGAAAGGTAAGCAACAGATGGATCGTGGTAAGCCTTATGATAGGAATAATCGAGATCCGAGGTTGGAAGAAGTCCGTGGAGGATATTCTAGTTCTTCCGCTAGGTGCTATAAGTGTGGTGAGACAGACATCGTATGGTGGACCGTAAGAGCAATGGTAAGTGTTTCAAGTGTGGAAAGTTCGCCATGTGGCCAATGACCGCAGAGTGAAAGTGGTGACTTGCTACAACTGTGGTGAAGAGGGTCATACTGGTCCTCGACAAAACCCAAGAAAGAGCAAGTGGTGGTAAAGTGTTTGCATTGTTTGGATCGAAACTAAACCATGATCGATCGATTAAAGGTACATGTTTTATTAATGGCATACCTTTGATTGCGATTATTGATGGAGCTACGATTCTTTTATTGCGTTAGATTGTGCTAAGAGATTGAATTTGGAAATTTCCAATATGGATGGAAGTATGGTTATTGATACTCCGTGTTCGGACTACTGTATGTTTGTAGGAATTGTCTGTTGTGATTTTGATAGGGTTTCGGTATGGATTTAGTGTGCCTACCGCTAGAACAACTTGATATCATCCTTGGAATGAATGTTAGAATTCAACCAGGTTCATATCAACTGTTTTGAGAAGACGGTCATTTTCCCTGAAGAGGTTAAGATCGAAAGTGAGATTATGTCAGTAAAGCAGATGAATCTAGTTGTGAAAGATGGTGCAGTGGTGTTTATGTTGTATTCCGCGATTGAGCGAAGGAAAGGCAAAGAGTGATGGATTGCCTGGTGAACGAATTTCCAGAGGTGTTTCGAAGACGTTAGTGAATTGCCACCTGAGAGAGAGGTAGAATTTACTATAGATCTAATTCCTGGAACTAGTCCGGTGTCGATGGCGCCTTATCGCATGTCGGCATCTGAATTAGTTGAACTGAAGAAGCAGTTAGAGGAATTGCTTGAGAAGAAGTTTATTCGTCAGTGTGTGGGGTGCTCGGTGTTATTGGTTAAGAAGGAAGGTTCAATGAGGTTATGTGTTGACTACCGGTTGAATAAGGTTATAATCAATAATCGGTATCCTTTGCCGAGGATTGATGATTTGATGGATCAGCTCGTTGGAGCATGTGTGTTTAGTAAGATTGATCTGAGGTCTGGATATCATCAGATTCGCGTGAAGTCGAGGATATTGAAACCGCATTTAGAACGAGGTATGGACATTATGAATATTCATTATGTCGTTTGGGGTTACTAATGCACCGGTGTTTTCATGGAGTATATGAAGGATATTTCACCCATATCTTGACAAGTTTGTAGTAGTGTTCATTGATGATATTCGATTTATTCAAAAGCGATGAGGAGCATGAACATCTCGAGTTGTGTTGGAATTGTCAAGGAAAAGAAACTTTATGAAATTGTCCAAGTGTGAATTCTCGTTGAGGAGGTGACTTTTCTTGGTCATGTAATTTCCAAGAATGGAATTGTGGATCCTACGAAGTAGAAGCGGTGTCTCGATGGGAAGCGCCAAGAATGCTTCGAGATCCGTAGTTTTCGGTCTTGCAGTTATTATCGGAAGTTTATTGAAGGATTTTCCAATGGCGTTACCATTGACTAAGTTGACCGGAAGGGTCGTATTTGTTTGGGATGTTGAATGTGAAAGGATTTCAAGAGTCAAGAGGAGGTTGACAAGTGCTCCGATCTTGATTTTGCCGATCCGACTAAGTCTTTTGTGGTATATTGTGACGCATCATTAATGGGATTAGGTGGTGTGTTGATGCAAGATAAGGTGTTGTGGCTTATGCTGCGATTGAAAGTGCATGAAAGGAATTATCCGACTCATGATTTAAAGTTGGCATATTGTGTTTGTTTTGAAGTTGTGGAGACATTATTTATATGGTTCTCGGTTTGAGGTATTCAAAGGATCATAAGAGTCGAGGTATCTCTTTGATCGAAAGAGTCAACATGAGACAGAAGATGGTTAGAATTCCTAAAGGATTATGATTTCGGTTTGAATTACCATCCGGTAAAGCAAACATGGTTGCGATGCTTTAAGTAGAAAGTCCTTGCATATGTCGATGTTGATGGTCCGTGAGTTAGATTTGGTTGAGCAGCAGATCCGAGTTTGGTTTGTGAAACTACTCCGAATAGTGTGAAATTGGGAATGTTGAAGTCGACTAGTGGTATTCGGAAGAGATTAGAAATGGGCAAAATCGATGTTGGTTTAGTTGATAAGTTGACATTGATCAACCAGGTCAAGGAGGCGAGTTCAATTTACGAGAATGGTGTTATGAGATTTGGTGATCGGGTGTGTTAATGTTGCGAGATTAGGAAGAGCATTTTGAAGAAGGACATCGTAGCGGTTGAGTATTCATCCCGGTGCTACTAAGATGTATCATGATTTGAAAAAGTTGTTTTGGTGTCCGGAATGAAGAAGGAAATTGAGTTTGTGTATGCTGTTTGATTTGTCGTCAAAAATCGAGCATCGAAACCATCGGGATTGATGGAACCGTTGTTTGTTCCGAATGGAAGTGGGATGGAATCTCAATGGATTTTGTGTCGGTTTGCCGAGGACAGCTAAGAATTGTGATTCTATCCGGTGATTGTGGATAGGTTGACAAAATCGCTCATTTTATTCCGATAAGAATGGATTATCCGATGGAGAGATTAGCAGAGTTGTATGTCGAAAAGGTTGTGAGTTTGCATAGTATTCCGTCTAGCATTGTGTCGGATCGAGATCCGAGGTTTACATCTAAGTTCGGACAGATTGCAAGAAGCTTTAGGTACCAAGTTGCGTTTGAGTTCCGCTTATCATCCGCATGATGGTCAAACGGAAAGAACGATTCATCGTTGGAAGATTTGAGAGCTTGTGTGTTAGAAGGGGTGGAACTTGGGATAGCTATCCGCCATTGATTGAGTTTACCTACAACAATAGCTTTCACCGAGTATTGGTATGGCTCCGCTTTGAGGCATTGTATGGTAGGAGGTGTCGGACACCATTGTGTTGGTATGAAACCGAGAGAATGGTGATTGGACCGAATTTGTTCAAAAACTTGGAAAAGATTAAGATGATTCAGAGAAGATGAAGACTTCTCGAGTCGCAAGAGTTATCATGATAAGAGGAGGAAAGACCTTGAGTTCGGAAGGAGAGCATGTGTTTATGCGGGTTACTCCGATGACCGAATTGGTCGAGCCTTGAAGTTTGACTCCACGATTTATTGGTCCTTTTCGATTACCAAGAGAGTTGGGAAGGTTGCATATCGATTGCTTTGCGCCACTTGCGAATCTGCATGATGTTTTCATGTGTCTCACCGAGGAAGTACATTGCGATCCGCTTCATGAGATTCGGGTAGATGACATGTGCACGGAGAATTTGATCGTGGAAGCACTGCGAATTGAGGATCGAAGTTGAAACATTCGGGCAAAGAGATTGCATTGGTAAGAGTGGCTTGGGAGGACCATGATGGAAATGTTACTTGGGAGTGGAGAGTCGATGAAGGACTCGTATCCCGAACTATTCGTTCGAGGTATGTTTTCGAGGACGAAAACTCTTTAAGTTGGGAGAGTTGTGACACCCCAAAATAATGCAATAATTAAATACTTATGATTTTTAATTATTAAATTAATTGAGGTCATAATTTATTTAGTTTATTGGATTATTAAGTTGAATGATGGAATTAATTGGAGAATGAGAAATAAATAATTATTTTATTTATGTTAAAAGGAATAAAATAAGGAAAGATGAAAATAGAATCATTTTGGAGAAAACAAGACTACGTAAAAGTGAGAAGAGGAGAAAGAAGAAGGAAAACCTAGAAGCGTCAGAATCTCGAAGAACCCACAAGGTAAGGGGTGATTTCGATTGATTATGGCTTATTATGGATTTTGATGTTCATAATATAGGTTATAGCATGTTAGAGAATTGTATTTGGGAATTATAGGGTTCCATGAATGTGTCCCTATAGGTGTCAGATGATGTCAGATTGTGTCAGAATGTATAGAATAATGGATCTGTATGATATAGGATCATTACTGACGAACAAAACATGATATATTGTATGTTATTGATGATGAATGAGTGATTTTATGGTGTTGGAATATATGGGTACGTTTTGGAATGAATGAGGAAATGATTTTGGGAAGTAATGCTGTCAAAACTGAAATTTTGGGTCTAAACGTCGTGGAAACCGTTCCCGGGGAGGACCCGGTTCCACTTTTAAAATAGTGAAAATGGCATTTTTGAATCGAGGAACCGGTTCTGTGTGGGAGGAACCGTTCCCATTGATTTTTCCAGAGGATGAAAATATATTTTCGGGAACCGTTCCCTACCGAGGAACCGGTTCCCATACATTTTTCCAGGCGCTGATTTTGAAATTGGGAACCTTATTCTGTGGAGGAACCGGTTCCACTGCTTATTTTGAAAATTTTAAAACTTCAAAATTCATAACTTTCAAACCGTAAGTCCTTTTGAGCGCGCTTTGGACGTTATTTCCTAAATTTTATGCTCTACCTTGAAATGAAAATATTTTAGAAAACTTGAAATTATTTTGGAAAGGGGTTGGATTTGAAATAAATGATTTTTAATGTACATAAGGATGTATGTGTAGTAGGAACCTTGGTGATGAGGACACTGGTAATGTGTAGGTGTAATAGCATGTTTATGCTAAGGTTAGATGTATGCATGATTGGTTGATGTATCATGTTAATTGGTTTGCATGTTTATGCTGATGTTGATTGTATGCATGATTGGTTGAGATATCATGTTGGATGGTTGTTTCAGTTATGTTGAATTGATGTATTACATAGACTGATTAATGTTGCATGCTATTGATGTGCGTGCATATGCATTGTTTTGGTGAAGTTAATTCCCATTGTGCGGAATTTGACTTGGATTGCCAATAACCGATACCCGAGTGAGGATGGGTGGTTAGGCTGGATTCGTGTCCGAGTGGTTATGGGCGAATCGATGGTACTGTATCCGGTTGATAATGGATCAGTGTTGGGTGACTTGGTCACGAAGTCGGTACCGCATGCATTGAGTCTGCATTTGTGTTGTATGGAATTGTAACATGTTAGGATGTTTTCCAGTGTTGCAATTCTTTTATTGTTTATTGATTATGCATGATGAATTGTATGATTATGATTGTGCGTTGGATTCTGAATGGTGTTAAGTGGTGGAATAATATGCTTGTATTATATTATTGATTGAAAGACTTATAATGTGTTTTAATTATGAGAAGTCTCACCCTTACTTTACCATTTCAGATTGAGTTAGCAGCTGAGGAGTCGGTGAGGATGGCTCTAGAGCTTATCTTTTAGTCCGTGTGTCAGTGTCATGCTCTGATTAGATTGTAACACTGGGGAACGCTTAGTTAAGAGAATCAGTATTGTTTAAGAGTTTGGATTTGAATTCCTTGAGAACTATGATGTTTATTTAAATTGATTGATTTTGATATTTCCGCTGTGTAAGACATGGTCTTATGATGATTTGAATTGTTGGATGAAGATCCTCAGTGTAGCATGGCTACTGTTTGAATGAAGTTTATTTTGATTATTAACTGTGACATCCCTTATTATACCGTGTTAACTCTGATTAAAGATGATTTAGATATTAATTTAATTAATATATTCGGGGTATCTAGATGGGGTGTTACATTGTTCCCCTTGGAGTTTTTCTAAGTAGTAGGCCCCCGTTCCTGTTTTGGCGTAGACACGATAGGGGCCTTCCCAACATTGATGTGAGCTTTCCTTCGGTGGAGCTCTTAAGATTTTGTTTAAGGACTAAGCTTCTGACGTTGAATTCGCGAGGAATGACTTTGGCGTCGTATTAGAGGGCTATTCTATGATCGAGCAATAATTCTCTAAGGCAAGCCCCCGTTCTTATCTCTTAGACCATGTCAAGCTCATCTCTCAAGGATTGGTAGTTCATCTTCACACTGAGGGGAGATTCTGTTCTTCTCGAAGGCTCGGATATCTCTATTGGGATAACGACCTCGGTTCTATAGGCAAGTCGGAACGGGGTTTCCTCGGTGGATTAATGGAGAGTGGTTCGGTAGGCCCAGAGCACGTTGTGTAGTTCTTCTACCCATTTCTTCTTTGATTCATCTTACCTTCGTTTAAGCCCAGGCAGTATGACTCTGTTGGGGGATTTGGCCTGTCCATTTGTTTGTGGGTGTTTGATCGAAGCGAAGTGTTGTACGGTTCCCAGATGGTCGACGAAGTCTTGGAAATTTTTGTCGGTGAACTATGTCCTATTGTCGGTGGTTATAGCTTGCGGAATGCTGAATCGGGTTAGTATGTTTCTCTTGTGGAAACACAAGATATTTTGAGCGGTGATTTTGGCCAGTGCTTCGACCTTTATCCATTTGGTGAAGTAGTCGACACTTACTATTAAATATTTGTTTTGGTATGCTCCTAAGACGAATGGCCCGAGGATGTCGAGCTCCCACCACAAGAAAGGTCAGGGAGAAGAGAGGGATTTAAGGTTGCTCGGGGGAGCTAGGTGCATGTGTCTGTGCCGTTGGCATTTGTCACATTTCTTTACGTGTTCCTTGGCGTCGAGCTGCATGGTCGACCAATAGTAACCAGCCTGAAGGGCTTTTTGGGCGAGTGATTTGCCCCTTAGGTGTTGGGCGCTGATGCCTTCATGTATTTTTTTCAATATATGTGGCACTCTGGTTTCTTCGATTCATTTGAGGAGGGGGATGGAGAATCCCCTTCTATAGAGTTTGTCTTTGAGGATGAAATATGAACAAGCTCTTCGTCTGATAATGCTCACTTCTTTAGGATCGTTGGTAAGAGTCTCATCGGTCAAATATGTATTGATGGATGTCATCCAGGAGGAGCCCTCTTCGATAACGAGTATGTTGGGGACCATACACTTTTTCTTTATGTTATGTCGGGGGAGTATTTCTTGGATCACTGATTTTTTTCCTCCTTCTGTCCTCGTACTGGCGAGCTTGGACAAAACGTTTGCTTGAGCATTGTGTTCCCGAGGGATGTGTTGTATCTCAACTAAAGTGAACTTTTGTAGATTGTCTTGGACGAGGGTACAATATGTGGCCAACTGATCGTTCTTGACTTGATATTCGCCTCGGACTTGGGAGGCTACAAGTTGCGAATCTGTGAGGATTTTGACCTCTTTTGCGCCCATATCCTCGACAAGGCGGAGGCCAGAGAGGAAAGCTTCGTACTCTGCCTGATTATTGGAAGTAGGAAACGAGAGGGCGAGAGATACCTTGATGACGATCCCTTCTCTGTTTTCCAGGATTATACCTACTTCGCTTCTTGTCGAGCTGGAGGCACCGTCGACAAATATAGTCAATTTATTGGTTCCTTCTTGGAGTGCTGAGAAAGTCATTTCTGCCATGAAGTCCTCTAAGATTTGTGCTTTGAGGGCTTTCCTACTCTCGTACTTGATGTCGAACTCAGTTAGTTCTAATGACAACATGAGCATTCTCCCGGCCATGTCTAGTCGGCCCAATAACTATTTGATGGGTTAGTTTGTTCGAACTATGATGGTGTGTGCTAAGAAATAGTGGTGGAGCCTTCTTGCAGAGTTGACTATCTTGAGGGAAATCTTTTCGATTTGTTGATATCTCAATTCGGGCCCTGGTAAGGCTTTGCTTGTCAAATAGATAACTTTCTTCCCTTCCCGTGTTTCTCGGATGAGTGCGGCGCTAACGGACTCAGCAGTCACGGCCAGATATAGATATAGTATCTCTTCTTTATTAGGTCTAGATAATACAGGCGGTTGGGATAGGGTTTTCTTGAGGTGAACTAGGGCCTGCTTGGATTCCTCGGTCCAGTCGAACGCCGCTTCCTTTCTTAGTAGTTTGAAGAATGGGAGTGTGTGCTGGGCCGATCTCGCAACTAATCGAGATAACGAGGTTAACATCCCGTTGAGGAATTGAATGTATTTTTTGGACTTCAGAGTGGTTAATTCTGAGAATTCCCGACATTTATTGGGGTTAGTTTCTATCCCATGTTCGGTGAGTTAAAAGCAGAGGAACTTTCCGGCTCAGACTCCGAAGGTGCACTTTTCGGGGTTGAACGTTATTTTGACTCTTCTTTCTTGGTCGAAGACTTTCCTGAGGTGTAGGGCATGGTCGACCTCCTCTTGGGATTTCACGATCTTGTCATCCATGTACACCTCGAGCATGTCCCCGATTTCGCCTTTGAAGACTTTGTTCATCATTCATTAGTATGTTGTGTTGGCGTTCTTCAGACCGAAGGACATCATGTTGTAGTGATAATTGCCCGATTCAGTCATGAAGGCCGCATAAATTTTATCCGTTTTAGCCATGGGAATTGGGTTATAGCTTGAATAAGCGTCCATGAATGAAAGCAATTTAAAACTTGTAGAATTATCAACGAGTTTATCGATGTTGGGCAGGGGATAGGCGTATTTTGGACATGTCTTAGTAAGACTAGAGTAATCAATGCACATGCGCCATTTTCTATTAATCTTTTTCACAAGTATAGGGTTGGATAACCACGTGGTATATTGGGCTTCCAATACAAAATTGGCCTCTAGAAGGTCCCTAACTACTTTCGCTTGCACTGTGCTACGACCTTAAGGGCAGGATCAATGGTAAGATGGTGACGTGCGACTTCTGGATCGAGACCAGACATTTCGGTCGCGCTCCAAGCGAATAGGTCGGAATTTTCCTTCAAGCAGGCTTTGAGTTGGTTTCGAGCTAATTCTGGGAGATACGCATTGATCTTGAATCCTTTGTTGGGGTCGTTACCGAGTGAAACAAGCTCGAAATCCCTGTTTTGGATTGGGCGCATGTGCTGCTCTAAGGATCCTCCCGAATTGCTGGAAGTGGGAGAATCATCTTCGACCACCAGAGCTTTACCCTTCCTTCTTTTCTCAACCAAGTCCTTTGGATCCAGGCAGTTATCGAGGTCGATGGCATTGACTCGAGGGAGGGGTTCTGGCTTGTGAGAGCTTTCTGGAAGGTCGACTCTGCCTTTGGTATGGGGTTGGAGGTTGATTGAGTCCAGGCCCTTTGTTGATGCCTCAAAACATCTTCGGGCGGCTTGGATGTCCCCGTGCAAAGTTGCCACCTTCCCGCCTGCTGTGTAATATTTCATCTTCAAGTGTACCGTGGATGGAAAAACAATTAGCTCGGCAAGGGTGGGCCGACCGAAAATACACTAATATAGAGAAGGGCAATCGACGACCAAAAACTGTGTTTTGATCGACCTGTCGGTCTCTCCGGCCCTAAAAGTTACGATCAACTCAACATATCCCCATGGATTTTCTATGGAGTCGTTGAACCCCGGAAAATCTGAGCCAAGGTAGAGAGTTAGATGGGTCTCATTGAGTTGAAAGGTCTGGAAAAGCTGAGTATACATGATGTCGGCCAAACTTCCCTTGTCGACCAATATGCGCCTAACATCGAACTTGGTCATTCGAGCATGCACGAGCAGATGGATGTTTGCATTGGGGGAACCCCCAGGTAGCTCCTCCTTGTAGAAGGCCAGTGGATGAGACTTGCCTTGGATTTTATCGAGGGTGACGCCCAGATCTGAACTCGTATTGACGAGGTCGTCAAATCTTCTTTTGATTGATCCGATGGAGTTCTTGGTAAACCCTCCACCGGAGATGACCATGACTATTGGGAAGGACTCCCAAGGGATGTGGGTGGTGAACTATGTCGGGGTGACATCTAGGTCGGGAAAGATAAAGTCCTCAGGCCTGGATATGCTCATTGCTACAGGCATAAAAGACTCCTTAGCAGGTTTTTCTTCCTTTACCTTATTGGATGAGGGGGCTTATTCTTTTGCCGACTCTTTCTTCTTGTACTGTTTGAGATACCCGTCTCTGATCAGGATCTCAATCGCTTCATTTAGATGGATACAATTATTCGTCACGTGTCCATGACTCATGTGAAATTTGCAATATTTACTCTTATCTGTCCCCATCTTGGTTGGGGTCTGTCGAGGAAAGCGCACTCTGCCTTGTTTGATCTCAGAGTTTGCATAATTGGTCAAGATACGCTCCCAAGAAGTGGTGAGGAGGTTTAGTCGTTGATTCGACCAACTGGTCCCTTGTGGTCTCTTGAATCGTGGGGTTTGTCTTCCCGCCTTCTTTCTCCACCTCGACGGGATGTCAAGGGGTCTTTATTATTCGAGCTCTTGGCGTTCTCCCTATGTTAGGTGTCGCGAGCATAGTTAGCGGCTTCTTTTTCCTCGTATTGAATGTACGTCTGGGATTTCAGGAGGAAAACATCCAATGTTGAGGGTGTTTCGATACCTACAACCTTCACGAAGTCGCTACGCGGGCGTAGTCCTCTTTCAAGGATATTTTTCATATCGTCTGTTGTTGAGACTTGGACGGCTTCTTGGTTGAACCTCTCGATGTATGCTTGGAGAGATTCATTTTTACCTGAATGATGGATTCTAGGCATGCCTCTGACTTTGGGTGGCTTCGGGAGGCAGTGAAGTGTTAGGAGAATAGTCTCCCCAAATGCTTCCAGGATGTGACCGACCCGTCGGGCAGAATTTTATACCACGCCATGTCCCCTTTCCTCAAGGTCGTAGGAAACATGCGACATTTGATGGCCCCACGAACTCCCCAACAATCGATCAAGGCATCGATGTTCTCTATATGTTCGTCAGGACCGATGGTGCCTTCGTATTGACAGAGCCTGGGGGATGTCTCCAGACCGGACGAAATAGGTATGTCCATGATAGCCTGAGATGGAGGGTCGTAATGTTCTTCTTCGTCGCTCTGGTTGGGAGAAAAAGAGACGAAACGATTGTTTCTCTTGTGGCGGGGAGAGAGTTCTCTCTTCTATCTTGATCTGGGCGACGGAGAACGATTGCACGAGCGATACGACTCATTCTTCGTCTTCTTGTGTGAGGGAGATCCCCAATTTTTTCGAGGTGGGGTGTGTCTTCCCTTCTTCAGAAAATATCGGCCGGGGTGATCCTCTTTCCGAGCAGGTTTTCTTGGCGAGGGACTGCGGAAAATGGTCGTTTTAGGTCTCTGAGCTGGAGACGATAGACGGTTCGTTTCTAGAGCCTCAATGTGCTGGCCCTGATAGAGGAGGAGGCGGTTAGTATGATTTAGGGCAGATAGAATAACAACCAATGTTGGGTCCACGTTGGTTGATAGTGGTGCCGAAGGCTGAGGGATGAAGAGGTCGTCAGCTTGATCCCTGGTTTTCTGGTTATCCAAGAGGGAATCTTGGTCGCCAGCATCTTCAGAATTGGGGGAGGCGGTCCTTCCATCCATGTGGTCAATGAGGTCCTCGAGATGAGGAGAGGTATCATTCCTGTCTGTCTTTCGGACATGTGAGAGAACGGTCTTGCTAGAAAGGAGTTGATCATTGTTATCATCCATCTTGTTAGGTTGAGAATATCTTTGATCTTCTGATATCATATCGATTGATAAAGAAAGGGGAAGATAATTCCCATAGACGACGTCACTGATCTAAGCAAGTGATCAAGTTGATATTGAGGAGCGGGGTGGTGTACCTACAAGGCACTCTGATGCTAAAGTAAGCAAATATTCAAGGAAGAGGATAGAAAATATCAGGGTGTTAAGTGTAGGAAAAATGATGCCTTGGACTCAAAGATATGAGGGTTTATATAATGATGTTTGGAGTATTCTCATTGGTTGCTATATTTGGGTCTAGATATGCGGATCCGCAAGTATAGTCGTTAGAGCTGACTAGGTCAAGACTGAGCAACATTGCTCGTAAGTAGCCGTTATATCGACGATGGGCGACATAACGAGCATAGTTCTCAACGTGACAAGCTGTGGATCTGCTCGACCTATGTCGAGCAGAAGATATGTGGTACGGGCAGCTGGGAGCCCCGAGCATGCCGTTGAGACCTGGTAGGTCGTTGTACTTTGGGGAGGAATGACCTTCCCGAAAGCTGTTGGGAAGTCCAGAACAAATACCAAGAAAATAAAAATTGTTTTCTTCCAGCTTGCAAGAAAGAACATAAGACACAACTTCCAAGAGAAAGGATGAAGTATTCTAAATCTTTAAGAGATTCAAGATAGTTGTCGAAAACCAGAGTGAGAAAAGGATCAAAGTTTTGCGAACAGATGGAGGTGACAAATACACTTCAAAGATGTTTGAGAAATTCTTTGTAGAACATGGTGTTGATCATGCGGTAACTTCTCCTTATACGCCTCAACATAATGGAATTGATGAAAGAAGAAACAAAACTATATTAGATATGGCAAGATGCATGCTAAAGCAGAAGAATTTTCCAAAGTCTTCATGGGGAGAAGCTGTTTCGACTGTAATTTATATTTTGATCAGGTGTCCTACCAAGATTTTGAAGAACAAAGTTTCTGAAAAAGTATGGAGTGGCAAACGACCATCAATAAGTCATTTGAAGGTGTTTGGCTCCATGTGTTTAAGCATATTCCTGATGCAAGAAGAAGGAAGCTTGATGACAAGAATGAACCTATGATTCTGGTAGGATATCATAAAACTGGTGCATACAAGTTTTTCAATCTAGTTAATGAGAATATTATGTTGAGTAGAGACATTGTGATTGATGAAAATTCTTCTTGGGATTGGGATTCTAGTAATTCAATTAACAAGTCATTGATGAACTCTGATTTCGACGAAGAAATTGATGAGATCGAAGTCGAAGGAATTACTAAGAATCTAGTCGAAGTCGAAGATAAAGCAAATGTTGATATTCCAGACAATGTCGAAGTCGAAGAGGGTTTGGCTAGCACAAGCCATAGACCTCATCAAAATAGAGTTCTTCCAACAAGACTTCAAGATTATGAAGTAATTGGTGATGATGAAGTAACATCAGATGGAGAATTAGTTCATTTTGCTTTACTTTCAGGTGGTGAGTCAATAAACTATAGAGAAGCTTTGAAGAGTAACTAGTGGAAGTTAGCTATGGTCGAAGAGTTAGAGGCAATGAGAAGAAACAAAACATGGGAATTAGTCGAATTACCAGCACATACAAAAGCTATCGAAGTGAAGTAGGTGTTCAAATTGAAACACAATGCTGATGGTTCAATAGCAAGACATAAAGAAATATTAGTAGCTCGAGGGTTTCTTCAAAGAAAAGGACTTGACTACTTTGAAGTATTTACTCCAGTAGCAAGGTTGTTCGACTAGTAGTAGCATTGGAATGCAACCAAGGCTGGTCAACATTTCATTTAGATGTGAAATCAGCATTTTTGAATGGTCCTTTAGAAGAAGAGGTTTATGTCACACAACCTCCTGGGTTTGTGATTAAGAAGGAAGAAAGTAAAGTATATAAGTTGCATAAAGCGCTCTATGGTCTCAAGCAGGCATCTAGGGCATGGAACAAGAAGATCGACTCACACTTAGCCAAATTGGGATTTGTCAAATGCAAATCAGAGTATGGTGTCTATGTTCAGATTGTAGCACAAGATATAATAATCATCTGCTTATATGTTGATGACTTGCTAGTAATTGGAAATAGCTTGCAGAACTTGTCGAAGTTCAAAGAGCTAATGACGAAGGAATTTGAAATGTCGGATTTGGGGAAATTGTCTTATTTCTTAGGCATGGAATTTTAAAATAACGAAGTAAGGTATGATGTTACATCAAAGGAAGTATGTCAAAGAGATACTCAAGAAATTCATAATGGATGATTCGAATCCTGCATCCTCACCTGTCGAACCAAATGTGAAGTTGGAGAAGAATGTAGAGGAAGAAAAAGTTGATGTAACTTTGTTCAAGGAAATCGTGGGATCTCTGAGGTATTTATGCAACAGTCGACCTGATATAGGTTTCGCTGTCGGATTAGTAAGCAGATATATGAGCGAACCAAGAGTGTCACATATGAAGGCTGCAAGAAGAATCCTGAGATATCTGAAGGATTCGATAAACTATGGAATACCATTTCGAAGAAATTTTGAAGATAAAGAAGAAATAGTTATTGTTTTTCAGATACTGATTGGTGTGGAGATAAGGAAGATCGAAGAAGCACAATTATATATTTCTTTCAAGTATTTGGTGCCCCAATATCATGGTGTTTAAAGAAGCAACCTGTGGTGGCATTGTCATCTTGCGAAGCTGAATATATAGCAGGATCCTATGCTGCTTGTCAAGCAATTTGGGTCAAATTAGTACTTGAAAAAATGGTTGTCGAAGTGAAGAAACCGCTGATGTAGCAAATCGACAACAAGTCAGCTATAAATCTGGCGAAGAATCCAGTTCTGCATGGAAGAAGTAAACATATCGAAGCTAGATTTCACTTCCGGAGGGAAAAGATAAATCGAGGTGAACTTGAAGTCAGACATTGCTCAACTGAAGCACAGTTGACCAACATCTTCACCAAAGGATTGAAGATTGTCAAATTCCTGAATTTGAGAAAGAAATTAGGAATAGTTCAGATTGACTATTTTTGAGGATGTTCGACAACTTGAATTATGGGAGTGTGTTGAAATATTAAATTAGATTTATGAAAATATTAGATTAAATTAGATTTGATTTGATTTAATATTTAAATATAATCCAAATTGTGTAAATTCAAGTCCAATTAAAATTATATATAAATAGTCCTAATCTGTATCATTATTTATACAATTAAATAATAAAAATACTAATTTCCTTTATCATTTTCTCATTCTCTCCTCATTAAAAGTACCTCACGCAGTTACGATTCTCACTTTTACTTTCTCAAAAAAGACATTAATTTTTCTAAACTAAAAGAGATTCCATCTGATATTCATTTACTAAACAGCCTTGAAATTATGCGTTTGATGAATATGCCTCGTGAGTTCATTCAAAGCATTGATCCAAATGGAAACAAGAACTGGGTTATTCAACATGTGCGGATGGTAACTATTGTTGAGAAAGTTGGTCCAAATTTCAAGTATCGCGATATTTATCACCCAAAGGCAACGTGAAATCAAGAATAGAATGTGGTATCATTTTTTTTCCTAAGACTATAGTACATATATATATTATAGAACTTTATATTGCTATTTTTCATGAATTTTTTTTCTCTCTCTAAACTAGAATTATTCCTATATGCTGCTCCCTCGATTTGATTTTGTATTTTTGCCCATCTATATATTTGCAGGCTTCTTAATATCGATTGCATGGAACCTTGAACTTTGCCTCTTCTCAACCCCCAACTAAAGTGGTTTCTCTAGGCCATATATTGTGCACAAGCATTGTGCCTATCTTTTTGGTACTGTAACTATAAATATTTCAAATTTAATTTAGTTCCTATAAAAAATATGCGTTTTATGCCCTATAAAATTATTATTTATGTTTAAAGTTTTAGTCCTTATATATATATATATATATATATATATATATATATATATATATATATATATATATATATATATATATATATATATATATATATATATATATATATATATATATATATATATATATATATATATATATATATATATATATATATATATATATATATATATATATATACGGGTGCATACTAAGAAATCGAGGAATTAACATGCTATCTTCCACGAATATGTTTTTACCATTATATCTTTGTGAGTAATCACTAAATTTCAAAAAAATTTAAATTTTACTAGAAATTTTGGGGTGTCTCGAAAATTTTAAGAAATTTTCAGAATTTTTTTCAAAAATTTCAATCAAATAGCATAAATTTAAGGATATTTCAAAATCAAAAAATATATCTTTGTGAATAATCACTAAATTTCAAAAAAATTGAATTTTACTAGAAATTTGGGGTATATCGGAAATTTAAAGAAATTTTCAGAATTATTTTTTGAAAATGTTAATCAAATACCATAAATTTCAGTATATTTCAAAATAAATTCTTTTTAAAAAAAATTGGATTTTTTCGAAATTTTCGGGAAAAATATTGAAAATATTGAAAAAAATATCGAATTTTAAAATTTTTTTGATATTTTTTTGAATTTTATTTTAATTACCGGAGATTTTAAATACACGGAAATATCCGGTATTAAAATTATTCATTTTTTCCAAAAAGTTTACCGAAAATTTCATCGGGAATTATTTATAACTCAACAGGGATAATTTTAGAATTAAAAAATGGTGGGGGAGGGGGGGTGACATGTTTAATTTGAAGGGTGACATGTTAATTTCTCTAAGGAACCTGTAGGCTACATATGCACTCATACTCAATTATTTCAGTGGATAATTGCTCATACCTGTGCATGTGTCTATTTTGCGGGTTTTTATCATATTCATTATGGGTAATTTTTGCGGGTGTCAACTAAGGATGAGTCAAATTGTCATCCATAGGTATCCATGAATTTAAGTTGGATACTGATATCTTTAGAAAAAATTATGTTAAAATTTTAATATATTTTAAAATAAAAAGTATCGTAGCAGCACTAACCATAATATTTGATTGGTTGAGGGTATTAGTATCTAAATTTTGTTTGAGAGTTTGGATAAGGGTGGGTGGAAATAGTATAAAGATTTTGGAGGGTTTGTATTTCTTCATAACACCAAAAACCACTTAATTTGGAGGAATTCAAAATTTATATTGAATGAAGGTTTTGGATGACTGATATAAATTTTTTAAATATCTTTTATGTTGTTATAATATTTTAAAAATTTAAAATAAATACTATTTTATGATTCTATACAAAATTATTTTTTTCAAAAAATGTCAAATAATTTCGTATATTTTTCTAAAAGTTTGTTTTCTGAAGTCTCTCCTCCCTTCCCTTCCAAACTCGCAAACAAAGTCTAACTAAGTTCAAGGAAACAAAGTATTTGTAACACCCCTTCTAATTTACCCGCGATTTATATAATTCTATCAGAGTTTTAAACATAACATCAAGGGCGTCACAATTTTAAGAATTTAAAATAACAAAACAGTTATCATGCCTTTCACTGAAGAACTTATTAAATAAAACGAAACCAAGGATTATGTTTAAACAGCGGAAATATAACATAAAAATCCGGAATAATTCAATCAATAATTATTCCCAACATAAACCAAAACAACCAGTTTTAAATCCACAAAAATTCCAATCAATTGTTCCCCAGTGTTACAACTACCAGAGCATGACACTGACACGCGGATTATCTAAATAGACAACTCTAAAAGCTCTACTCACCAATTCCCGAGTAGCTAATCTCCTCAATCTAAAATCATTAAAGTAAGATTTCATCAAGATTAAAATGCATTATACATTCCTTTAACACAATAAAACAATCAATTCGTTATTTCACCCTTATTAACATAATCATAATACAATTCACAAATACAAACACATAGATCATTATGCATACAGCAACAATCAATGCAATTATAACACTGGAAACCATCCTAACATGTTATAATTACATATGCAATGCAGACTCAAATGTATGTGGTACCAAACGTGAACCAAGTCCACACCCTGTTCCGCTTACACTCGGAAAACAGCGTCAATCAATGATTCGCCCATACATCACTGGGTCAAGAATCTAGCCTCACCACCACTATCCACTGGGTACGGTTATTGGCTCTGCAAGTCCAATTCCACACAATGGAAATAAACCATCACCAGAATGCTTATGCATGCACAATAAAAGCATGCAACATTCAATCCACGGAATATGATCACAACATAATCCCTCACAATGCCAACACCAATATATCACATGATAACAACTCAATCATAATGGATAACAGGTACAACATAATCATGAAACAAATTATCACAAAGCATAAATATGCCAAACGCTTACTCTTCAATTAGTAAGACTATCACCGGTATATACAACAACAACAACAACTCATGATATCAACAAGCATCATGAATATACAACATCAACAACAACACATGATATCAATACAATCATGAATATATAACGTTAATCACAATACATGGAATCAACATACAGCAGTTACGCGTAACGATTAACCATGAAATTACAATGTATTCTCACTACGAAAACCATATTAATTCCTCCAGATTTCAATTATTGGTTTTGAAAATGTTATTAACAGATAGTACTTGTTCTAAGCTTTCCAACGATACCAACTATGTCTAAATCGGAGTTACGGTTAAAAAGATATGACCGAAACCGTTTCAGAAAAATCATGTTCAGCCCAACACAGTATGCATCGATGCATTAGGCTATGTATCAATGCATAAACAGCTTGCATCGACTCAAAATTGGTATGCGTCGATGCATAACATAAAATTTTCTTCATTTTTAAAATTTTCTTCAATATGTGTCGACACATACGCATCATGTGTCGATGCATAACTCCCTTGTGTCGATCCATAACTCCTTTGCATCGATACATGGCCCTGTTTTTCTTCTTATGAATCGATGCATGACTCTATGATTCGATGCATAGCTTTCCAAAGCTTCTGGTTTTCTAAAATTTCACAGCATGCATCGATTCATATTGTCTTGTGTCGATTCATACAGTTTGTTTTCACCCAGAATCCAGTTTTTCTTCACTGTTACGAATCACCATCACATCCAATCATCACCAAACCTCATATCATCATAAAACAGAATTTATTCATGCAATTTTACATACTTTTGATCACATAAACATGTTTTCTAATCATCCTAGAATCATATTACACAAATTCATTGTTCCTACCAATCCCAATCAAGGTTTTACGTCGGAGTATAACATTAGGGCATATTCAATTATTCCAATTCGAGATTCCTAACGGATTGAATTATTCTATCGATCATCAAAACCTATAAGGCATAAAAATCAGATTCAACCCCCCCTTACCTCGCGATGAATCTTTGAATTCTTGGCGTTTGGTTTTTTCTCCTCTTTCTCTTCTCTTCTCCAACTTTACGTAGAATGCAAATCCTTATTTTTCCTCTTCTCACTTTTTCCTTTTATTCCTTTATTTATTCCTTTATTTATTCCTTTTTATTTGCCAAATAATAGAAATAAATTTAATTAGGATTAAGTAGAGCTTTTTACTCCATACACCCTACAATTCAACTTCACACCCCACACCTCCATTATTTAATTAAATAATTAAATCCATTAATTCAAAAATGCTAATAATTAAACCTTTAATTAAATTAATAATTAAATTCCTAATTATTTAATAGTTGAATTAATTTGGGGTGTCATAGTATTCACCTTAGAAAAATCAAACACCTTAAAATCATTCCGAAATTAATTTTACGTCTCTAAAATTACTTTTAACTCTTTCAAAAGTTAAGCCAAATATACACTAAGGATGATAATACATGTCTATTTTGTTTTTGTAAGGAGCTAGGCAAATTTTCTATAAGCAGTCTAATCTGATTTATCCATAAGGTTCGGGAAGGCACATATTAGGTTGGTAGATTTTTTAGGGATTTCTTAACTCATTCCACAGGGGTGAAAAATACCTCATGCAATTTCGAAAATATTATTGAAAAATCAGAAATACATTTCCGTTACACACCATAATCCATACACCACATGACCAAAAATAGTGCCACCTTATTGTAAAGACAAAACAAAATTGGTGTTATATTTTCGATTAAAATCAGAAATGCGTCTCAGGTTAATAAATGCGAGAAGATTGAAAATACTGCCACCTTAGTATTTATTTAAATACCAGATGTGTATTTCTGGGAATATTTAACGTCAAATTGCTTAAAATAACAACTAGCATGAACCAGGATGATCACCTTCATTTCCATAACTTTCCATAAACCTTTTTCAAAAGTCCCCCTATCCTCAATCAAGTTTTTCACTCTAAATCTTTATTCTTGTGGTTCATCATATCAAAAGAAGCTCGAGGAAGTGGAATTTAAGGCAAACTCTATTCATTTCAATCCTCATTCATCACATTAATCTTGTTTTCTGATGAAAAAAGGTTACGCGAATACCAGAATTGTATTTTCAATTATTAGTTGAACTTAACCAAAAATATATTTTGATTTCTGTTTGTGCTTATTTTCCAACAACATATTTCTTGATGTGTATGCTAATTAATTTAATATTTTTTATCACATTAGGTATGATGCATTCTGATGTCACTCCCAAACCTAATGTGTCTCAAGTTGTTTCACCTCTTATAACTAAGGTGGTAGATATTTAGGACCATTTTAAAAATGAAGAAGAGTATGAATTTCGTGATGATATGCTGCAGTGGATTCGTATGGAGGCCACAAAACTAGGGTTTGATGTTGTGATTTCAAGGTTCGATAATGGTACTGATAGAAAAAAAATACATTTGTGACTTTGATATGCGGAAGAAGTGGGAAATATATACCCCATATCCGAAATTTCATACGAGATAACAACAGTTCAAGAAAATGTAAATGTCCATTTAGGTTGCGTGGTTATCGGTTGACAAATAATAAATGGAATTTAATGTGAGACGTGGTTTACACAATCATGATTTGTGTGATTATTTATTTGATCATATCCCAAAAATATACTTACAACATTGAAGCGCGAAAGACCCATGAATATCTCAAATATCAAGCAAGTGTACAATAGACACTATCAATCCAAATTAGCGGTTAGGGGGAATTGAACCAAAATGCAACACCTCTTGAAACTTTTAGATGATAACAATTATGTTTCTAGGCACCAAAGATGTGAGGATGGAGTAACAATAAGAGATATATTGGAATCATCATGATTCCATTAAATTGTTCAATTCATCCTCAATCAAAGTTTCTGACTTCTTATGGATTACTTTGTAGGTATCACATTACTAAGAATGTGAGAAGTAGGGTTAAACCCACGGTAGAGAAGAAGCATATATTGATTGAAGATGGTAGATTGGTAAAGGCGAACGTTATTGTGGAGAAAATTATGGATGCATATAATGTTATGATAAATGCATCTACAAAATATCTATATGCTTATGCAATTATACATTTCAGGAAGGTGTGCATGAAATATCCCAATTTAGTGAAATATGTTGAAAGCACAATTTAGGTTCAGGTAAAGGAGAAAATTGTTTGTGCTAGGATCGATCAGATTATGCACCTTGGAAATACAACAACAAACCGAGTCGATTCGGCTCATGCTTGTATCAAGTATTGGTTGGGAAATACCAAGGGTGATTTGTGTACAAATTGGGAATCAGTGAACCAAATGATGCTAAACTAGCATAATGAAATTCAAACATCATTTGATCGTAGTATCACAGTGTTGGAACACCTGTTCAAATACAACACTCTCTATTCTCAGTTGGTCGACAACATATCTCGATCAACTCTGAACTATATTTTTCACGAAGCCAAAAGAGTTTCAAATTTCAATTTCAAAAGCTCAAAGTGTGGTTGCACACTTGTGAACACATATGGTATACCATGGGCTTGTATCATATCTAAGAAGATGAAACTTGATTGCCCGATATGAATGGACGAGATTTACAGTCATTAGAAGAGGCTTAGTTTTGATGACGACGGTGTTATGAAGGACGTTAAATCAAATATATCAATCTTGACGGAATGTGAAGCAATATACATTGGATCCTGCCTCCGAGTGGTTGGCTAAAATGTAATGTGGATGTGGGTTTTAATCGTCTTTTAGGCACAACAAACTGAGATTGGTGCATTCAGAATAATATGGGCAATTTTGTTACTGCAGGAGTTGCGTGGGACAATGGTACTCTTTCTGTCATAGAAGCAGAGGTTCTAGTTCTTAAGGCGGCTATCTAAAGAGCTATCTCTTAGCACCTTAATTTTGTTGTATTTGAAAGTGATTCATGCTCTTCAATCCAATTTTGGTGGTAACTTTGAGTTTAATTTTATTATTAATTCTATTATGTCGGTGTTACTAAATATTTTCAATTTAGAGGTAAAGTTTGTTAAGCGTGACACGAAAACAAAGAATTCAAAATATAAAATTTAAATATATTCTTATTTAAAAAATAATTTATAATGGACATTTAAAAATTGACTTAATTTATACTAATTATGAAAAAAAGTTTATACAGTTGTCAACCTTTATATAGTACAGATTACTGTTTTTAATAAAATTCTATTTAAATTTTTTCTTATTATAAAAATTATAATAAAAATACAATTTAGAAATGATAAAGAAAAGAAAAGTTAATGTGAAAAAAGAGAAAAGGATTACAAAAGAACATGATTTGTGTCGAAACTTGATAAGAGAAAAAAATGAATATATTGTATAAGAAAGAATACGTTTGATTATGAAATAATAAAATATCTTAAGTAATAATGAAATGGGATAAAAAATTTGAGGCTCTAGCTTAGATGTTAAAGTTTAGTCTTGTAATTCAAATTATTTTGGAAACAATAGAAAAATTGTCATTGATCTTTTCTTTTATATATTTTTTTTAAAAAGGAAAAATGATACAAAAATTAAACTAAATTAAAATTAATATTATATTACAATAAAAAATAAAAAAAATCTTAAATTAGAAATAGTTTATTAAAATTTAAAATAAAATTACAGCTATATTTACTTAAAAACATATTAAAAAATTAAAAATTGAGAGTAGGGAAAATTTTATGAAATAAAGTGATTTTTAATAGTAATATATATAAGGGAAAATTACAGCTAAGAGAGTGTATTTTTAAATGTCAAATAATTTATAGGGGGAAATTTTTTTTTAATAGAAAATGTATATAGGGAAAATTATAGATAAGGACACAAAACAACTAAGAGAGCAAAGAGAACACAAATATAAACAAAATAGTTAATTCTAAAAAAAAAATCATATACTAAAATAACATCTCAAGTGTAACCATATATAAATTGATATTAAAAAAATAATAAAACATTTTAAAAATAATTTATCTATTTCCACACTATATTTTATGTTTATTTTTCAATTAATTACTAATAATATAGTATGTAATATAAATACATAAAAGTTGAAATTTTACTTATTAACCTTACATAAATTATTTTTTAATTGATTTAAGTAAAAAAAAAAACTTATTATTGTTTTGAAAAATTTGTTTTTAATTTACATTTATCACACCAATTTTTTAATAAATATATTCACATTTTTTTATAAATACAATTGTCTTACCTATAACTAGTTTGTATTATTCTATAGTCAAATATTTAAAATTATGTGCAATTAATGATAAACCTAAAATCTTTTTGTAAGTAAATTTATTTCATAATTATATGGGAAATTTTGACATTTTTTTATAAGCAACTTTAAATTCAAATTAGAGTACTAAAAGTACTCTAACCTGAATATAAAAAGGGAAGGAAGATAATAAACACACATACAAGTCAATTAAAAAAAACTTAAAAGATATTTGCACTATTCATAAAAATTACGATTTAATCTATCAACTAATTTGGAGCCACCAAAAAAAAAATCTTAATTTTAAAGACTATACATCTCCCACTTCATTGTTAAAGTTAATGTCATTTCTTACTCTTCAAATATACAAAGATACAATGAATCATATCACTCCTCATTGTAGTTTGAAACCCCTCCCCTTCAATCAATATCGATTGCACCTTCAGAGAAAGTGATTACAAGTGGGATTATTCATAGTATCGTTTTGTTAGAAAATTGTACTGAATCAAACAGAATTATTATATAAAGTCATCCAAATTGTATCGAATCGTTTTAATTTTATAGAATCAAACTGAATCAAAAATTTTAGTTTAGTTTAACAGTTGAAATTTCGAACAGTATCAAACCATTAAAGAATAATTTTTTTAAATAGAACAATTTGTTAAAGAACCGAACTATAATACTTGATTTTGAATTTTTTATAATAAAAAGCTATTTAAATTTATTTGTAGCATTTTTTATAAACATTTTTAATATATTATTTTATATAATTTTTTCTAATCTACATTCACAATCAAAATCGCAAACTTGGATATACAGCTTATAGCACAAGTGCTTATAAAAATAAGCACTTATGAATAAGTTTGTAAAATCTATTTTTATAGTAAAAAATAAAATAAATTTAAATAGTTTGTGTATGCGCATGCGCGTGCACGTGCGTGTGTGTTATGAATAAGCTTGTATAAGTTATTTTTATCTTGAAGAACTTATAAAATAAGATAAAAAAGCTTATAAAAATGTCATAAGTTGTTTTGATAAAGTCTATCAAACAATGTCACAAAACCTATGTCAATAGATAAACTCGAAGAAGTCAATCCAAATATGCCATAGTATCTAATTATAACTTCCACAAACCATTTCTTAAAAGTAACTAAAATTAAACTATGATATTCTAAAACTCTTTTATGTTACAAAGTCTTCACAATCATCAAGATTAACCGATGTTGGAGGCGTTATCTCTACAAAACAACAAAATAAAAAATTAACAAAAATGGTAAACTTAGTCAAATGTTGAACTTGATTACAACATCATTTTATAACAAGCAGCAATCCATAAAGATTTTATTTCTAATTGATTACTAATAAGGGCCGATCAATAACAAATGCTACAATAATTGCTTATGAATACAAGAGTTTTAATTTTCTAATTGATTGCTAATGAATTCATTGAATGCAACTGCTTTTACTTCTTAATTGATTATTTATGAATGTATTGCCTAGCACTAACCTACGGGGAAACATATTCTCTTCTGCTTGTTTCTTCAGCCATCTCTATTGTCTTTCATCCAAAAACTCAAAAGTATTCAAAAATAATTAAATGAAAACATTTTATTTATAAAAGAAAGCAAAATGTAGATGTGTGGCTATGATAGGAGCAAAATAGGAAGAGAAGCACAAGAACTGGAGACGATCCATATCCCTAACCTACGTGAGCTTCAATTGATTGATTTTATCATCATGCTAATTCACATTCATAACAACCAAAAGAATAAAAACAAAACCAATTAATAAGTGAAAACATCAATTATCAACATCCTTTTACAATAAGAAGTCCGTAAAACAAACATCCTTTTACAACAAAATTTGTATGGTAGCTACAATGTTAAACGTAAACATATTTAGCATCCCAGTCTATAACCACTTATCTCGAGACCTTTGAGAAATTTGAAAATATTTAGATCTTAGATGATTCAAAAGTTTGGAAAGATTTCTATTTATATACACAAGCTCATAAACTAGAAATGGGCCTTTATCTCCATTTAGATGAATGCATTTTATTTTCTCCAACATTATATATAACCTGGAATACAGATATCCTAAATTCTATCTACCTTAATTATTCAATTCATAATTAAGGGATATAACCTTCTCTTTAAGAAAACGATTCTCCCAACCAACCGAAATGGAGCTAGACCAACTATTTAAAACCACTTTGTAAAAGCTACTATGACCACACTAGTGATTGTCACACCTACAATGTTTTGGATTCCATTGATGTTTAAAGTACCTGAGATCCAACATGAAATTATTAAACATTTCACATAGTAATGCCCTCAAGGAGGCCACATCCCACAAATCCAAAATCCAGTAGACACAAGAATCCTATTTATACGATTAGAATCATCCCCATTAGATTGGTGTCAAATAAAATCATAGAGATCAACATATTTGTTAGAATCATAAGACTCATGGGACCTCTACTCATTCAATCTCTTAATCTTAAAATACAAAGAGTTGAAATTTACCATGATATACCAAATCTCACCATAGAGATTAGTTTTACATCTCATAAGTTTTCTCTAAAGATCCCTCTTATGAGAAAATGCACATTAGGAATAAACACTCATAACAAAGAAAATGGAATTAAGAAATACATGTTGAAGACAAACTCCTAAAAACCCTCACCAACAAAAAAAGTCTAACTAAATACACCAAATAGAAAGTAGACATCCATTATTATCGATAGTCTGGATAAATCTCCAGTCCGAGAAAAGATTACCCAAAAGATCATGAACTAAATAATTATGCACGTCACATAACTTAGTCAATTGAATCACCATGAAACTAAGATTATTGAACAAAAGAAAATATTTAACTTTTGACTACTTAACACCCTATTCGAAACCTCTCACATTGAAGGATTCTAAAATCATTGGATAACCCATTCTAAGCTATCAAACTAACTTCTTACCACAATCCCTAATCTCTAAAGTATTAAATATATTCAATATATTAATATCTCTCTCTCTCTCTCTCTCTATATATATATATATATATATATATATATAAAGGAAATCCCTAATATTTTAGCCATACTAAAAAACTTCTTAGTGATATCTCTTTCTAGAGTTCCACAAGAAATCCTAATAGAATTAGCAATAGAGGACATAAATGGAAAATATATTGAAGCATGTGATACATCCAGCTGGATGGTCAAGTTAAGACTCTTGAATCCTATACTTTCAAAGGAAAATAATTTTTAATAACACCCTACACACACACACACCCAAAGAGTCTTGAAGGAAAGAAATACTAATCTTGAGTGAGGAACCAAATGTTATAAACCTATGATAAATTTCCATATCATCAAGAAAAATAGTACGATCCAAAGTCTCGTAAAAACACACATAAAGGAGAAAAATGGAGGAGTGAAATGCACAATCAACCAAATTTGGAAAATCCATGTTGAACATTAGTCTGAGGTAATTACCGAATTGAATGAAATCTCAAAGAATAGTCGGGGTAGTCAAGGTGGAGGAAATAAAAATATGGCCCTCCTACATGTAACATCTGAGCATATTGAGTCCTCTTTCCCAAGACCAAAATTGCATCATAAAGTGAATTCCGTTTGTTCATTGAAAAAATAACATCAACTAACCCTTCTTCATTAGCTAAACATTTCCCCAAGCCTATTACCAAATTACCCAAACAACTCGAGTCACAACCATGACCCACTTAACCAATAAGAATTGTCTTTGGAGAAAATACTAGTCTATACACTTTTTCATCCAAGAAGATTTATTAAAAGGCCCAAAATAAGAGGCAGGGCCAAAAGAAACAAAATTTTTTTTTTTAACAAAATAGGGATTATCAAATGTTGGGAGGTGTACTAATTCCAAAACCATATTTAATATTGCGGTTGCCCCTAAGTATGGGTGCAGAACCAAAACTTAGTACCTTAGCATTATTAATTTTCCGAATTGTCATGTTGAAAGTTGCAAGATTCACATCACAAGCCAAATAAGGGGTTTGAGAATGTGAAACACATTTCACAACTAATGGAAGTTGTCTCATGTCACTATCATCATCAAAATCATTCATTGGCATCACGCATTCATCACTTGGGTTTTTCCACCAACCCAATATCTTTTTACTTATAACTGACATGCTCACAAATCATAAAAATAGAATTTGGTGTGCTAGGGTTTACCTCTGTACCAGCCGTAGTCTCCAATAAAATTGGAAATTCCAAAATGACCTCTACCATACCATTAAAAGGGAAATCCCTAGCAAATGAAAATTCATCAGAATCTTCAACCTTCTCTGAACACCTAACTTTAGAATTAAGCGCGCCATCTTCCTCAAAATAATTAAAATCAGCCATAATAAAACCTTTAACATAAAATAATTACAATTACTATCTTAGAATATTGCAGTGCATAATTAATTTTACTACTCTCTAAACTAGTTTTTTTTTAAAATAAGTCACTAATTTTACTACTCTCTAAACTAGTATTTTGAAAAATAAGTCACTAATTTTACCAATTAATACGATGTGAGAATCCCTTATACTTGAACCGAACTAATATTTAGCTCAATGTTTCAGATATTTCTAAGCCAAATAATGTAAATATAAGTTCAATATTGTCCACTCGTGTAGTATTCAAAATAAATGGTATGATTATGGGTGTTTCCATCTGATTATAAATAACATAATTGGCCTCATTAGTGCATCTAGAGACTAAAAAATGTCATCAAATACCCTATATACAGATGACATTATGATATTTTCAAAACGCAACATTGCCTCCATTGATGCAATTATGCATATTTTCAATAGATATTATGCATGTTCAAGTGAGAATATAAATCACTGTGAGTTTATCCTTTATGCAGTCTCTACAACATCCCAAAGATATGTCATGCTAGCTGATAGAATGAGATTAATGTAGGTTATCATACCTTCCTCTATCTAGGTTCCTCCATCTTTAATGGGAGACCAAAAGCCAATAAATTCTAAGTTATTGTTGATAGGATCAGGAACAAACTTTTAACTTGAAAAACCCATCGAATATCCATTGCATAGAGAATTATTCTGGTTAAGTTAGTGATCCCGAGTATTCATGTTCTCGCCTTGATTATCTATTATAGTCACATGTCTCTCCTTAAAGACATTAAGATATGGAGCATGGATTTTATATGGAGTAATGGCACTTATAAAAAGATGGCGTATTTTTGGTTACTCTAAATGAGGCGTCAAATCTTATGAATTATTGAAGTATGGATAACTCTCAAGATCATTGGACCTTGATCATTAGATCAATATTTTATAGACAATATGGTCACATAAAGCATCGCATTTCCTCTTCTATTTCGACTAGTATGAAATCTACCTTTAATATATCAAGCTCCAATTCTGATTGGCTTGTTAGCAAACAATATAAGACGAACTTCTGTCTGGGCAATTGGTGTTGAACAACTCTAACTGATCATTTCCATATTCTTTTTAGCACTCATAGAAATATTAGGTATATGCTTAGCTCTTTTTATTCATGACACGAGTTGGTCCTCCCTCGTAACTTGTTAGTTGCTTTCCCTAGCCTTCACTCTCTTACTAAGGATACAAACATTATTAGGGATATAAAGGATATGTTATTTTGGGGTCCTACGTACAATCAATGGATATTTCACTCTAAAAAAGTTCTATGTGTATCAGTCAAGATCAGTCAATCTCATTCATTGGGTCAAGAAAATTTGGAGTAAAGTCATCCCTCTCTGTAACACCTGAAATCTACCCGGTAATTATAATTAAAATCAGAGTTTCAAAATTTCCACAAACATGAGGTATTACATTATCAACTTGAAAATCATCACATAATATCCTAACATAACAGATACATAGCACTTCATAACTTTCAAAACTTCAAAAGAAACATAGCATCCTTTAAACAATTTAATTCAAAGAAACAACTTCTTAAAATAATAATTGAGATTAAATTGAAAACATCATAAAATCAAATAAGCGTTCATCCCCCTGAGTGCTACGTATCAGAGCGAATACACCAACAAGCTACTAAGTCTTTACTCCTCATTACCTGCACGTTACCAGTATAAAGACAACGGCGAACAGATAGAAAATGTGAGATATCGAAAAATATAAGCAAAAGTATGATAACTAATATAATAGATCTAGAATCATACAATATTCACCGCTTCAACCAACTACAACTTAACAATCAACAAAATAACATAGTAAATAACAACAATTATAATAACAGTTATAATTACTATTTTCGCAACTTCCCAACAATACCTGTCACAACACAACGTTAGCATCAACTCACATTAAGTCACCAACAATATATTGCAACAAAATCATCATCACGACACGATCATCAACATTATCATAAAAACATCACCAACAATGAATTCATTTATAATGCGACTCTAAACAATGCAATGCATGTGGTACCAACAGAGCTTCAGGCCTCTTCACTAATTGCCAATTAATAGAGGCACAATGCATAAGCCTTCTTCACAATTCCGTCAATACAGCCCTTCACAAATGCAAATGAAATACGATGCTAACAACATACAACAACATCACAAATTCTCTTCACGAGGCATAGGCCTATATCACTACTTCACTGGTCATAGGCCTAAAATGTCATCAGCATAATCCACAACAATTCACAACAACATTATTTCATCTTCACCTCACAACATCACAATGTCACAAAAATTCAGTATCAATTTAGAAACATCCTGCAACTTCACATAATTCAACAACACACAACAATAGTACACTTCACTGATAATTCACAAACAAAGCAACAACACCACGTATTCAACACAATTACAACAAAATAAAATAATAAAATTCACCTACTAATTTATCTCAATTACCCTTCCAGTTTTTATTAAATTGACAGATGGAAATCCAATACAATTGGAAATTTCTCCCAAATGGCCTTTTTAGGGGAGGACTTCAAAGATTTCAAAATCTTCTGCTAGTTTGTCCACCAGGGACTTTGTTATCCTAAAACAAGGTTGTTAAAACTGCGATTTAAAACCTAACCTCTATAAATTTCATGTTTTTAGGTCAACATTTCGTATTAAATTGCAAGTTAAAACCTTTTTAGGTAAAATTGTATTCTGGCAAGGTTGAAATCGATAGTCATTCAACCTTGATGGTTCAGGCCATTGAGAGAGGTAGTTCCATGCATATTAGGAGTATGGTGACCATTGACCAAAGTAAGCTGCTCATCGCCAACCATGAGGATGTTTGTGTTGCGCACACTTTTCGAGAAGTTAATCAATGTACATATGTGCTGGCTAAGTTGGATTGTGATAGTGGTCCTAATATCAAGATCTTTTCTCCGGCTCCTGAGAGTATTTCTCGTCTGTTAGCCTTTAATGTTAGTGGTGTTTCAGTCACTTTGTCTGTTTCTGCTTAGTCTTTTCTTTTATGGGCCTTTGGCCCTCCTTGTAACCAAAAAAAAAAAATTGTATTCTGGATCAAATTTTAATGATAAGTGAAATCATGTAAAATCGTTTAAAATCATTGAATTTTACTCTTTGACCCGATTTTTCCTTTTTTTGTCAAATTTTAAATAACACATTTTATATTTTGTCAATGAAAACTTCTCTCACAATTTTGAATTTTATTCACATTTATATATTGTTATAATATTGGAGAACCTTTATCATCTAGAGATGAATTTAATCAAGTTGAATATGAATACACTAATGAAAAAAATATTATAAGAGTTGAATTTTTGATTAAGTTGAAGATAAAGATGAAAACATTTATTTATTTTTTAATCTTTTAGATGTTACTTTTTATGATTTTGTGGGTAATTTATGTAGTTTGATACAAGTTTGTAAATATTACAATTTATTATGGAGGTATAGAATATTTTTGCTTTATAATTAAATTAGGAGTTTAAATTATTGATACATTTATATATATATATATATATATATATATATATATATATATATATATATATATATATATATATATATATATATATAAATTTAATATTATTTTAATATGAGGTAATTTCTATTGGTCCCTATAAATATCTCAAATTTTGTTTGTAGTCCTCTAAAATTTTCCTTTAAAGAATGATCTTCCTAAAAATTTAAATTTTAACTTTTGGTCCCTCGTGGCAAAATCGTAGCTAAAATGGTCTCTAATTCCGTCTCTAAATAAAAAACCGTCGCTAAATAAAAAACCGCCGCTAAAACCGTCACTAAATTGTAAAAATCGTCGCTAAATTGCAGGAGGGACCAAAAGTTAAAATTTAAATTTTTAGAAGGACCATTCTTTAAAGAAAAAATTTAGAGGGACTAAAAACAAAATTTGAGATATTTATATGGACCAAAAATTTATTTAACCCTATTTCAATTTTTCCTAGAGAAAATGAGTCAAAGTAAAAATCTAATTATGACAACCTTGGTTGGGTCGCCTAACTTAGCAACTTATGGTCAGTGGGTTTCGGAGAGTGTTCGGGAGAAGCGGTGGCACAAGACACTTATTTTTTAGGAGCAATTATATATATATATATATATATATATATATATATATATATATATATATATATATATATATATATATATATATATATATATATATATATAAGTTTACTATTTATTTGATACATATGACTTATAAATCTGGTAAAAATATTATGAGTTAAGAACAAGGGCACCAAATTCGTAATTTTGATATGACACTCAAAATTTCGGGAACGATCCTATTGTGATGGCTTATTTAGAGACCATAATAGTAGTCATCGTGGTAGCTTTGCTTGCTACTTTGGTCTTGCTAATGTTTTCTTTGCTTAGATCATGAGAATCATTCTATTAAGGGTTAAATAAGTTTTTGATCTCTATAAATATCTCAAATTTCGTTTTTAGTCCCTTTAAAATTTTCCTTTAAAGAATGGTCCTCCTAAAAATTTAAATTTTAACTTTTGGTCTCTCCTGCAATTTAGCGACAATTTTTACAATTTAGCGACGGTTTTTACGACGGTTTTAGCGACGGTTTTTTATTTAGCAACGGTTTTAGTGACGGTTTTTTATTTATCGACGGAATTAGAGACCATTTTAGTTACAATTTTGTCACGAGGGACCAAAAATTAAAATTTAAACTTTTAGGAGGACCATTCTTTAAAGAAAAATTTTAGAGGAACAAAAAACAAAATTTAAAATATTTATAGGGACCAAAAACTTATTTAACGGTTCTATTAATTAAACTCTTTTAGTGAACCATCTTTGGTTCCTTGAAAAGTAAGGGATGTGTGGAACAATTGTCTTATTGGTATCAACTAAATTTCTTGTTTGGCTAGCCACGTCTATAGATGGGGTAATTAATTTGCAGGTATCTTAGATAGTTTAGGCATAACATTTAAGAATTATACTGGGATCATATTCATACTATTGTAAGTAATGTCTCCAATAGAAACTTGCAAGACTGGTCTAATTTTAGATTACGATAATGTTTGAGGTCTTGGTCTATAGGTGATAGTCCCCTCATTTTTATACCTATTTCCATTAATATATTGTTCTTGAACCTCTCGTCCCTTTTTTGTAAAAACAAAAAGGGTGTTTTCGGGGTGGTTTAACTTGAATCCATCGATTTTAAAGTTAATTTTTTAATCAAAGATAAAACCACACCTTATTTGATTTGAACTCAATTGAAAAATTATAATCTAATATTATTCAATTAAACAAAATATTATTTATATTCAAATTACAATTCTAAAAAATTATATAATTATAAATATCCAAAATATTAAAATATGAGCCGTTTTAAAAAAAGAAAATCCAAATATTATTCAAATTAAAATACAAAATGTTTTAAATATTTTTTTATATTCAAATCTCAGCCGTTTTCAAAAAAGAGAATCCAAATACATTTATTAGTTCTCATTTTCAATAAATTATTTATTTGAATTAATTTACAATTTTTATTTGGATCAATTCATAAAAGTTTAAATTTCATTTTTAATTGATATAATATTTCTTCAAATATTCATTCTATAGTAAAATATTATTTATATATTAAAATTTATTTATTTATTTTTTAAAATTATAAATTAAAATTACTATTAAAATATTAAAATTATTTCTATATATATGATATATATTAAAATAAATATACAACTGTTCAATGTATATAATACGTTACCCAACAAAAGAAGAATAAAGGATATAATAAGTAAAAAAAAAAAATCCAATTTCTAATACGAGAATTAAACTAAAGGTATGAATTAATTAACAACTTTTTCTGGACACAAAAATATCTTAAAATAAGAAGAAAAAATAGAATCCGTTGAAATGTTTAAATTTTCTAAAAAAAATCAATTATTGTCTATTAAAATAATTACACCGCGTTTCGCATACGTTGCTTCTAGACTTATGATAATGATGAAATAAAACATGATAAAAAAATCTTAAAAAGTAAAAAAAAATTAAAGAAATATTAATTTGTGAGTGAAATTCATGTGATCAAGTGTATATATAAATGAACTTAAAGGAGTGAAAAACAACAGATCAGGCATTGTTGTTTGTATTATCGTAGTGTGTTTGGAGTATTTTCTTGTCTCGTTGTTCATTTTTGTTTTTATTTGTGTCTATGAAAATGAGAATTGCAATCACGTGAATGTCTCTTTGAGACAACTTTTCTCTTTTTAGCCTCTCATATAAGAACCCTACCACCTTCTCTCTCTCTCTTACCCTATCTCTTTGTACTGTCCACTGTTTTTCTCTCTCATATCCAACCATGACTCCTCTAACTCCAAATCCACAAGGTCCTAAGTCCTTGCCACAAGGTCAAAACGATGTTTCTCCTGTTAATCAGGATTGTCCTGTCTTGTTTAATTTTCTTGATCAGTTTCAAGAAAATGATCATGTTTCTAAGGCAAGATCATATTTTACATGATCCTTTTAATTTAATAATTTTTTATCATATTATCACTAAATCTCTATACTTTTTATTTTATTTTTTTCGGTTAGGATATAGCAGCGTTGATCATGATCAGTGATCACGGTGATCATCACCAGTGATCATGATCGTATAAATTATTTATATAGCCTTGATGAATTAATATGAAATTTTATAGAGTATATAATTACGCTTACGATCTGATTTATATATAATTTTGATTTTTCACTTTACTTGTGATCTAATGTGTATAGTTTTGATCTCTTTGATTTTATTACTTTAGGATCATAAGCCTGTACTTCATTATGGTGGATCATCATCATCGATCAACCCTCAACAACTCTATAATCAATCGAGTGATTCAGCTATGGTTGATCAAAGCATTGCACGTGACAACATTTTACCATCATCCATGGAGGTGGAAGATAGCACCAAAAGAAAGGATCCAATGGAAGCGAAATGGGTGGCTTCAAAGATGAGGTTGATGAAAATGTTGATGATACCAGAAAGAAGTTATGGTGCAGCCAAAAAGGAAGACAAAGCAATTATCAAAAAAGCAACTGCTAGTGATGCCACAACTCCTCCATCAAATGGAGGATTTCAACATGAAATGTACCAAGGAAGCCCTACTGCTAGGGTTTGTGTTGAGTGTCAAGCTACCTCTACCCCACTCTGGAGGAGTGGCCCTAAGGGTCCTAAGGTAATTTACTATCAAATAGTGGTAGAATATTTGATCTACTAAAATTCAGCAATTGTCGTTTCGATTCGTTTAATAAAAAAATCATCAGTATACTTTAATTTGACATATAGTTAATTAACATGAATATATGTTGTTGGTGCAGTCACTTTGCAATGCTTGTGGAATTAGGCAAAGGAAGGCAAGAAGGGCTGAGGCAGAAGCTGGAAGTAGTTTGGCCACTTCCACAAAGATTAAAGGACATGACAATGAAAAAGAAAAGAAACTTTCTGTGAAAAAATGTACTCAATTCAAGAAGAAGAACAAGACTACTCCAACTGCTGCTGCGGCTACTGCGGATAGTAGCTCATCTGATGAGATGACTGAGAGACTTAATTTTTTCTTATTAAAGGTGAGGAAAAAATCAGGTTACGAGGATACTACTGAGGAAGTAGCTGATACGGCATTACTTCTAATGGATATATCTTGTGGTTATGTTTACCCTTAAAAGATGGATGGATTTGGATTCTTTCATGTAAGAATTTTACAATGAGGGGTAGGGGTTTATTTATTTTACTTTTAAATCAAAAATAATTGGTCATTGTTTTGTTTGGTATTGAGAGTTGTGAAATCAAGTTGATGTACTTGCATGACAACCAAAACAATGTTTTGTTGCATTAGACATGCATTTATTATTCATGAAATAAAGATAAATTTTGTGTGAGATTTTATGTCTTTAGTTTCAGATTTTTTTTTTATTGAAATGTTTTAGGTTTTGGGGTAAAAGAGAATCTAGTGGTAAAATTTTAATGAAGTTAAATGCCATTATTGCATAATAAATCAAATGATCAAACTGAATTTAAGGTTTCATAATCCTTTTACTATAATGCATTGTTTTGATATGGTTTAACTAGTAGAACCTTGAATCTACTTTTATTATAGGTTGGTTATTTTGAGAGTACTATGAAAATTTTGTCTCGCTTCAAAACCGATAAACTAAGATTTAGAACCTTCATTGATATTTTATTTTATTTGCTCAACCTTCACTATTCAATGTATAGGTTAGTTTTAAAATATTATTATTATTATTATTATTTGAATGGTAAAGTATATTTATAAAAAGAAAAAGAGAGAAAATAAATCCACCAAAAGAAGAAAATGTACAAAGAACAAACGGCTAAATCCTACCAAACACTACCATTATTTTATTTTTTTGTGGAGAAAAAGTATTATTATTATTATTATTATTATTATTATTATTATTATTATTATTATTATTATTATTATTATTATTATTATTATTATTATTATTATTATTATTATTATTATTATTATTATTATTATTATTATTATTATTATTATTATTATTATTATTATTATTATTATTATTATTATTATTATTATTATTATTATTATTATTATTATTATTATTATTATTATTATTATTATTATTATTATTATTATTATTATTATTATTATTATTATTATTATTATTATTATTATTATTATTATTATTATTATTATTATTATTATTATTATTATTATTATTATTATTATTATTATTATTATTATTATTATTATTATTATTATTATTATTATTATTATTATTATTATTATTATTATTATTATTATTATTATTATTATTATTATTATTATTATTATTATTATTATTATTATTATTATTATTATTATTATTATTATTATTATTATTATTATTATTATTATTATTATTATTATTATTATTATTATTATTATTATTATTATTATTATTATTATTATTATTATTATTATTATTATTATTATTATTATTATTATTATTATTATTATTATTATTATTATTATTATTATTATTATTATTATTATTATTATTATTATTATTATTATTATTATTATTATTATTATTATTATTATTATTATTATTATTATTATTATTATTATTAAGAAAACTATTTTTTATTTAAACAATTATTATTATTATTATTAAAAAACTCTTTTTTTATATAAGCAAATATATTAAATTGGGTAATTACAGCAAGGATGAGATTGAGTTTGGACTCTATTTTTCCATTAGTGTGTTGTCTCATGCATCAAACTTGGGTGTTAATCGGATCAACCGATTTCTTTGAACACCATTCCTCAATCATCCTCGTGTATTGCTAGACCTTGTTTTCTATTGGATTTTGTTTTTAGGAAAGTGTTCCCTCTATAGTTGTGGAAAAAGACATGGTTTTTTTTTTTTTATAAATAAATATTGGCGATCTTTCTCTTCTATGTGCTGCCTCATTGTAAGCATTCTATTTTGCTCCCTTTTGGGATTTCAAATAGGGCCAATGACTTAGAAAAGAAAATAACTTTAAAACTTTGGAGGTTAGATAGATAACTAGGTTGTTCATTTAAACTGAGTGAGGAAAAACAAGGTCATATATTAGTTTGTTTAGAAAAAGAGATTGTAAGCAGAATCATATTATGGATGTTCACAAAATTCATGAATTGAACTGAAGTGGCGGATCTACATCCACTAAAAAAATGTTATCCCAACGACGTCAAATAACAATGTAGTTATCAGTTGTGGGTAAAAAAAATTAGTTGCAACGTTATAACCACGTCACAAATATTTTTAATATTAAAAAAATCAACTCAACGTTATAATCAAGTAAGTCAGAATTTTTATTTTAAAAAAGACAGTTGCGACGTGAGATTCATGCCGTCACTTAAAAGTTAATAATAATAATAAAAAAATAACAGTAACGTATAGATGGAAGGAGGTTTGAAATTTTATATATATATATATATATATATATATATATATATATATATATATATATATATATATATATATATATATATATATATATATATATATATAAAAGAATAGTATATATTTTATATTTTGTTTTTAAGACATAATATATTAATAAATATAGTATATATTTTTATCTTAATAAAAAGTAAAATATTCTATTTTAATAAAAAATATTTGTATGAATATAATAGTGATGTATAATAAATATTAGTATTTTAAAAATAGAATCATAATCAAAATAATTTAGGAAATGAAATATGCAATAGGCATTTATATTATTAATAATTTAATAAATGAAATTGTTTGATGGTTGTTTATCTAAATTTATATGCAATAGACTATATAAACTTATTATTAATAATTTTAAAAATGAAATATATTATATTTTTTAAAAATAGAAAGATTTATATACCGAAACAAATTATATATTAAAAGTAAAATATAATAAAACTAAATATATTTGTTAAGAGTAGTATTAATTAAAATAAAATAAAAGTAGTAATGATTAAACATAACATTTTAAGTAAAGGTTATTATATATTTATTATATTTTAAATAAAATATATTAAAATATTTATAATCTAAGCTAAGCTAAGGTGTTTCCATTAAACATATTTATAAAATGTGTAGTATAAAACAATAAATTTATGGTTAATATATATTAAATATATTTAATGATATGTTTATATTTAATAAAAAGACAATGATTGTATAAATGTGCAGTATGGAATATTATTGGCATTATCGTAGTTGGATGTAGGATAGAACATATTCAGGAAGACGTGGACTTAAACTCAATTTTATAGTAGGAGTTGATGGGTTTATCACGTGGGAGTTTGCTTAGGAATGTTGTCGAAGTGAAAGAGGAATTAGGTGTCTCTGTCTTAAATGTGAATGTAGACCAATAATTAGTGACTCAGAATAAGTAACACATCATTTGCATAAAAGGGGTTTCGTTGAAATTATTGATTTGGACGTATAATGGTGAAGAACTGTCGAGTAACGTACCAGAGACTAGCAACACACATGTTTCAAATAGTCGACCGCCTATGGAATATGAGAAAACCTTAATTATATAATTTTAGTTTATAAAATTTATTATATAAAATTTTATTATATAAATTTAATATATAAAATTTTATTATATAATTTTATTATATTAATTAATTAGTTTGTTATTTATAAAAGATTATTAGGGGATGTAATTAAGAATATACAATTATATAATTTTATTATATGAATTTTGTTATATTAATTAATTATTTTATTATTTAGGTTGTAATTAATTTATAAAAAAAAAAATATCTTTAGCGACGTGGAAAACATGTCACAATGTTGTGACATGGGTTTCACGTCGCAACCAAAAGTTGTTGCGCTGTCCTTATCCACTGTCATGTCTGCTCTACAGTGCAGAGTTGTGTTCCGTATACAAGTATATTGCGACGTGAATACACGTCACAACTTTGTGACGTGAGAAACACGTCGCAACAAGTTTACCACTTGTTTCCCAGCGACATATTTGATCACTCCGCTAATTATGAGTTGTGATGTGATTTCTCAAGTTGTGACGTGAAATTCACGTTGAAACTGAGAGTGTTTTTTGTAGTGATTCCAGCGAGCCGGACACGCGCCCGGGCTCAATCTCTATTTTCTTTGTATTCTTTCCAATCTAATAGTCGATTTTTAAACAAAAGCAATGACAAAATTAATAAAATTATGGGCAAAATTAGTAAAAATAGGGTGTAAAAACTAAAACATTTGTGGTTAAATTTTTGGCCCAGACTGCTTAAAATTTAAATCAAGGGCAAAATTAGTAAACCATAACAAAATTAGTAAAAAATTGGTTGTGGAAACTAAAAAATTTGCGATTAAATTTTTTACCCAGACTTCTTAAAATTCCTGACTCCTCCACTTACTGAACCATTGAACCGAATTGAACTGAAGTTAAAATAATCAAACTGTTATGTTTGGTTAGTGAACTAAACGATATTACATAAATAGTTTTAGAATCGAAGTTGAAACCAAACCAAATCAAAACTGAAAATGAAAAATACTAAAAATAAATTTTAATTTTTTAAAAAAATTGAAAAATAGTTTAGTGGTTTGGTTCTTTAATAAATAGTTTGGTTCGGGAAATTTATCTTCTAACAAATCTATATAGTTTAGAATTTGAAATAGTATACCAAATCAATAATTTTGGTTTGGTTCGGTTCTGAGTAAATTAAGATGGTTCAGTTCAGTTTGAGTGAACTTTTAATATGGTTTGCTTAAGTTTGGTTTAATTTTCTCCCTGAAACGTACCATGAACACTAATATTCCTGACAGGTCATCTAAGTGTCATGTTTAGATGTTGGTTGGATCCTTTAATGGTTGTGGGCTTGAGAGTAGGATAAAAAAGTTTAGGGTCATGGAGTTCATTTCATCCAATTGTTTGGGGTTTGTGGTGATTTAGAAGACTAAGCTTAGGGAGGTGCCTACCTTATTAGTGTCATTCTTATGGTAAAAAAACCTTTTGTGATTCGAGATTTATTCTTGTCATTGGTAATAGTAGATGATTTCTCTCTATTTGGTGCACTTCCAAAAAGGTCTCTAGGTTTTCCTTCTACGACTTTGGTTTTCTTGGTATTTGTTTTAGTGGGGACCTCAAAAACCTCGTGTTTTATTGCTAATGTATGTTCTAAGTGTGCCTTGTTTAATTAAAGCACCATGACTTCATTTCCCCTAATGTGTGTATAATTTATTGATAGGATTCACTTTTTCAATCATCTTCTTAATAACCATATATTGGATGGCACAAGTGTTTTGTGCAAATACTAGTTTGCGGTGTAGTGATTGCGTTAATTTTGTTGGAATAAAGTATTTTCCGAAAGATGGGTGATGAGAAGAAGGAGAAAAAGAAGAGAATATATCAAATATTATTATTTATTCCTCTCTAGAATGAATTATGTATATTAAAAAACTACCTAACCCTTTATATATAGGCTTTCAAAGCCCAGACCCAAAACAATTCGACACACTACTTTATTGTTGTATCTAACTTAGTCGAGTACAACTGACAATCTATACACAACTAGTTGTTTGTCACACCTTTGATACTTCTAGTTCAACAAACACTCCAAGTGTTTCGACTATGAGTGGAAAAATGGGCCGCCCGCCCCACCCTGTCTTAAGCCCACTAAAAAAACAGGGCGGGAAAGCCCGCCAAGTGGTAATGTGCATAAAAATCTAGCTCGTACCGCCAACGTGGCGGGTTGGCGAATGGTGGACTTGTCTGCTTTTTTTCCTTCATTTTGTAACATATTAAAAGGCTTTTGTTACATTTCAATTAAAATTTTCACTTATTTTTTAGTATATTTTTTTATAAAGCATCTTTTTAACAAAATTTACTTAAAAAATATTGCATATGTTAGTTCTATAGATTGGCAACAATTTTGATAAAACATTCTGCTTTAAAAATGCCATGAAGAAGGCCTTAACACGTGAAGCAAAATGTATCAACAGTTTTTATGAAGATGTCAAAGCAGATGTCCTAACATGTGTTATAGAACTAAATTGGTTTTTTAAGTTCATAAACTTTAGGATTCAATTTGTTTTAGTTGTTTTCTCGAAGTAAGCAAGCACATGTAACGCTCTACTGCAACTTTCTTGGAGAGATTTTATCCTACTTTCATGGAGAAAGTAAAGAAACACGCTGAAGACTTTATGTGAAGCAATTCACGGGTCAACCCTAGTGTTGTTGTTCATATAAAAAGGAAAGCTAACCCTACTTGCAGAGTTAGCCACACTGGAGAATATTGAACGTACTGTGTTCAGAGTTTAGGTTTTAAGTCTTTGTTATTTGTTACTTGTGAGTCACTCTAGTATTGTTTAATACTTGAGGTGGACGTTACTTGAGTTGTAAGTTTTTTTAATCATTTATAAGCTTTGAAGAAATGATGGTTATATGTCTTTGAAGTGTGTCTTCAAGTCTTTTGTTATTTTTATTATCACAGTGTATGATTGAGGGGAGTGAGAGGGGTTTATCATATCTAAGAGGTACTTAGGTAGAAGGGTCATTGGGTAGTGATTAAGTGAGGGGTTGTAAACGGGGAAGTTTAGCTCCAAATTAATATTGCTGATAGTGGACTTCATCCTTAACTTGGTAGCCTCCAGACGTAGTTGTGATTGCACCGAACTGGGTGAATAATTTGCTTGTGTTACTTTAATTTTTTGTATTTTTTATTATGTGGTTCTTTGTTCAGCAAACAGTCAGCCCGACATCACCTTTGACATCTCACTTATACCAGAATTTCAGCATATATTCACAAATAAATGTATAAAATAAAAACATAAAAAATTAGACCTACTAGAGTTAACTAAAAAATGATAGGCTTAATGTGGGACAAGCTGAACGAATAGGCGCGACGGGCTTTGGCAGGCGATAGGTTTTAGCGGGACGGGCTTTGGAAGGTGGTGGTATTTAGTGAGTCACGCTTTGGTGGGCAGAGGATCCAAAATCCCAATCCTACCTGCCATTTTTCTATGGGTGCACGAGTCGGCCCGATGAACCACAACCCATTTTTACACCCCTAGTTTCCACAGAACAAAACTTGTAACTTCTAACACAACCCCTAATTCATGTTCTCGAGACTTCTCATCCATATGCTTCTCTTTAATTCATCGTATCTGCCTTTCTTCAGCGGTTTCATGCATATGTCAACTAGTTGTACTTCTGTCTTGCAATGTTTTAGTTCCAGCTTTCCATTGTTGACTTGATCCCTCGGAAAATCATACCTCCTTTCTATGTGCTTACTTTGACCATGACACGTTGGGTGATTCTCCAGGTCAATAGCTAACTTGTTGTCGATAAATAGCTTCATCTTCTTAGGTTCTTATATCTTGAGTTCTTCAACCAACATTTCGGTTCATGTTGCTTGGCATGAAGCATATGATGCAACCACGTATTTTGCTTCACATGATGACAAAGCCACAATAATTTGCTTCCTTGAGCTCCAAGATATTTGAGCACCTTCGATCATGAAAATGTAGCCTGCAGTACTTTTATTTTTGTCTTGATCTCCACTGAAATTTGAGTCAATGTACCCATGGACTTCTACATTTGTGATGTTCTTCGACTTCATTGGCAACAACACACAGTGATCAATTGTTCCATTTTTGTATCTCAAATCCCTCTTTACTGCAATAAGATGAAACTCTTAAGGTTTCTCCGTAAATCTACTAAATAATTTGATACTTTGACAAATATCAGGTCTAGTATTGCATAGATACCTCAAGGATCCAATGATTTGTATGTATAGTGTGGAACTTACAAATTCACCGTTCATTTCCTTTTTCAACTTTGCTCTAGTTTCTAACGGAGTGGCAGCTGCATTACAGTTTCTCATATTGAACCTCTTAAGTATATCTTGGGCATACTTTGTTTGATGCAAGAATACTCCTTCATTAGTGTCTTTGAATTCCATCCCTAGGAAATATGAGAGATTTCCTAAGTCGGACATTTTAAATTCTTGCATTAGTTTCGACTTGACTTTCATTATCTTAGTTTCGTCAGCTCCTGTAATTAGTAAATCATCTACATGGAGGCATAAAATTATTTGACTTTCATTATTGACATCATTTACATATACTCCATGTTCAGAGACACACTTTGTGAAATCTACTCTAATCAGGAAGCTATTTATTCTCTTATTCCAAGCTCTAGGGGCTTGTTTCAAACTATAGATATCCTTCCTTAATCTATATACCTTCAACTCCTTCCCTTTGGTGTCGAATCCTAGTGGTTGTGTAATGTATACCTCTTATTCCAATGGTCCATTCAGAAACGTTGACTTTACATCCAACTGATGCATTTTCCATCCTTTGTATGTTGTTGTTGAAACAATAATTGTGATTTTTTATAGTCTTGCAACAAGTGGATAAACTTCATCAAAGTCGATACTAGGTTTTTGTAGAAAACCTCTCGCCATCAATCTTTCTTTATACTTGGCAATCTCACTATTTGGCCTTCGTTTCACCTTCTAAAACCACTTTACATTGATTGACTTCTTATTGGTTATTTAGACAAGATCTCAGGTCCTGTTCTTCTCAATATATTTGATTTCTTCTTTCATGGCTTCACACCAATTCGAATTACTCATGGCTTGATCCAAATCAATTGGTTCCACTTCAACCATCATCATGGCCTCTTAGATTAAGTCACAATTTGCATCAACTGCTTGATTTGGAAATATTTCATATCTGGCTAACCTTGTCGACTCAGTTCTTATTCGTATCGACCTTCTTTCATTCTACTCAGGTGGTTCTTCATTTTGACTTGTTAAAGCATCATCATGTTTATTTCGACTGGTTGAAGCTTCATTATATTCATTTCGACTAGTTGAAGCCCCATTTTGCTGATCTTCTTTAAAAGTTATGACTGTATCTGATTCTTGTCAAACTGAGCCTTGACTCTAGTCCAACCATTTGATTTTATCCACAAGAACATCTCGATTGATTACTATTTTATCATATTTTTATGAATACAGCTTGGCTGCACCAGTCGAATGATAACCTATAAGCACCATTGTTTCTCTTTGATCATCTAGTTTTTTTCTCAATTGTTCAGGTACATGCCTGAAGCATACTGATCCAAAATCTCTAAGATGACTCACACTTAAATTTGACCTTTTCCAAGCCTGACAAGGTGTCTTTACGATTATCTTCTTCGTTAGACACCTGTTTAGAATATATATTGATGTCGAAGTTGCCTCAGCCCAAAATCTCTTAGGCATGTCTTTAGCTTTCAACATACTTATTGTAATGTTCACTATACTTTATTCTTTCTATCAATTATGCCTTTATGTTGAGGTATATAGGGTGCAATGACCTCATGCTCTATATCTTCCTCATTGCAGAATCTAGTAAGTTCAGCTGAAGTATATTCACCACCACCTCCATCACTTCTCAACTTATTCAACTTGCATCCATTTTGTTTTTCAACATGCAACTTAAAATTCTTGAACTGTGTAAATACCTCACTCTTCCTTTCAATGAGGTAGATCCACACATGTTTGGTGAATTCATCGATAAAAGTAAGGAAATACTTGTTAACTCTATTTGACCTTATTTCGAAAGGTCCACACACATAAGAATGAACCAACTCCAATTTTTGCTTGGATTTCATGGGCAAGTCATGTTTGAACACTTTCCTAGCCTGCTTTACTTTGCAGCATTCCTCGCATACCTCTTTTGGTTCCTTTACATAAGGTAACCCAAACACCATCCTCTTTTGGTTGAGTATACCTAAACTTTTGAAGTTTAAATGTCCATATTTGTGGTGTCATAGCTAGTTCTTGTCTTCTTCTATACTTAATGCAAGACACTTGTGATCTAATTTGTTAAGTTAAACTTTGAAGGTTTTGTTTTCTTCCAATGATGTTTTCATTATCAGCCTCTCATCATCCCTATATACCTTTATTACATTATTTTCTAGATTCATATTGAAACCTTTTGTAAGTAATTGACCTACAGTTATCAAGTTACTTGTCATAGAAGGTACATACAACACTTCAGTGATAGTGGCTTTTCGATAATCCTTTATAACAATTGAATTGTCTCACTTACCACTTGATTTGATGTGATGGCCATATGAAAATTTTATCACTTTTTCGACTGAATCATCTAACTTAGTAAACTATTTTTTATTGTTAATTATATGGTTGTTGAATCCTGAATCTAGTTACCGCATGTTGGTTATCTCAGTGTTCGACTGGGTGTTGACCATCAACAACACATCATCAGAATTAATATCTCTAGCTCGTACATATTGAGCTTCATCATTGTCTTTCACCTTTGTTACTTTCCTTTTTCGATAGTCTCGAGCATAGTGACCTAATCCTTGACAGTTGTTACACTGCACCTCCTTCGTGTCAACTTTCTTCCCAGAGTACTTGTTTCCCATACCTTTCTTGATTGTATCAACATTCTTGCTTGACTTTTCATCACTAGCAATATTTTTTCGCTACTTCAACTTCTCTTTTCCAGGTTTCTTGATGAATCTTGATTGCAATGCTTATTCAGCCACCTTTTCACTTTTTGAGTTTTTCTGCTTCAACCTCGTCTCATGAGCCTCTAACAAAGCTTGAAGTTCTTCTAACTTCATCTCTGGAAGAGTCTTTACCTCTTCAATGGTGACTACAATGTAATCAAAATCCGCAGTCAAAGATCTTAACAATTTATCAATCTTTTGCATATTTGTAACTGATTTACCACATGCCTTCATATGGTTCATTAACATCATAATTCTTGAGAAGTATGCAGAAATTGACTTGTCTTCTTTCATCTGAATCATCTCATATTGCTTCCTCAATGTCTGCAACTTCACCTTTTTCAATTTCTCATCTTCATCATTTAAGTTCTTTAACTTTCCCCAAGCTCCTTTTGATGTATCTTCTTTAATTATCTTCTCAAACACATTAGAATTCACACATTGGTGAATCAAGAACAATGTTTTACTGTCTTTCTTCCTTTGATCCTTGTGTGCAGCTTTCTGAGCATTCATCGCATCTGGTCCCAGTTTTGGTAATTCATCATTCAAGATTTCAACAACATCTTAAAATATGAAGATAATCTTCATATGCGCAACCCACAATTGATAGTTTTCCCCTTTGAAAACTAGTATGAAAATTGCATTGATGTTGTTGTTATGTTTACCATTAGATTCTCTCTAAAACACAATTGAGCTTTGTGATACCAATTTGTTGAAACAAAGTATTTTCAGGAAGATGAGTGATGAGAAGACGAAGAAGAGAATATATCAAAAGTTATTATGTATTCCTCTCAAGAATGAAGTGTGTATATTAGAAAATTACTCAACCCTTTATATATAGACTTACAAAGTTCAAACCCAAAATAATTTGATACATTGCTTAACTAATGTGTTTGACTCAGTCAAATACAGCTGACAATCTATACACAACTAGTTGTTTGACATACACTTTAAGTGTTTCAACAGAACGAGAATTTCAACTTCTTACAAATTTTAAAATGAAAATAAGGCTAAATTAAAATTAAGGTATATACAAGACATTGTTTAAAAATAAATATTCTAAAATCATAGTTTCATAAGTAGTGTTTATGTTTGGAAAAGTGAATAAAATGTTTTGTAATAAAATAAAGAAGAGACGAGAAGAAATGATATATCTTTCTATTTTTGAAGTGTGAGTATTTAAATTTATGAAATTAAAGACTCTCACTTCAGCAACCAAAGAAAAAAGATGAAAACGTTTAAATTCATTCTTGCATTTTTTAATTCGCTTAGATACCAATATATGTAGCTAATACTTTTTTTACAAAAAATTTTGGTTTCATGCAAATTAGCAATATTGCATTCCTTTTATCACTCTTCTCATATCAAACATGAAAAGAAAAAAAAGATTATGTCCTAGAGTATTATGATATGGTGAATAATGTAGATCACAAACACCCAACAATTATTCATTCATAGCACCATAATCAAGTTCTAATTATGGAGAGAATCTTAAAATTGGATACTTGTTTGTTCCATTTCATGATATTTGATAAAGGAGGAATAAATAATTACCGGGATAGATCTCATTCCTATTTTACAAAACTTAATAGTGTTACGTTATTTTTTCCTCCTTAGAACGTCCTAAGGGCCCAAACACATGAAACGGACCAACCATAGAATCAAGTCCAGACAGGAAACCCAATATGAAAATGAAACGGCCCAATTATAAAATCAACTGAAAATATGAAGAAATAAAATACCAAAAAACGCCGTTGCCGGGGATCGAACCCGGGTCACCCGCGTGACAGGCGGGAATACTTACCACTATACTACAACGACTCAGTTGATAGTTTGTGGTAAGTAACGTTTTTGATCTTTATTATTTCCATCTAATGTTTCCTCACAAACATAACTTCTATAATGTTAACTATTGTCTATAGCCATGCAAATAAAGTGAATGCATAAGAATTTAATTTAAATATCACTGTTATGGTCACTTAGGTTTCAAATTTCTCTTAAATGATATATGTTTTTTAATTCTCATATTATGAAATTATTGATTTTCAAAATAGACATTGTAAATTCATTTTTGAAAAGCTCATAGTTGACAGTTTTAATTTTCTACATGAGAATGATTTAATTATAATTTGGTCTATTATTTTCTTTAATAGTGAACATTCGGATAATTTTAATCAAACAATATTATTCAATGTCATATTACTTTTATAATATTTAATTTTTAATTATAGATTATTTTGAAAGTTTTACATAAATATAATTAATTTTTTATGAAAAATAAAATTATAAAGTACTTTATTAGAGTGTTTTTATATTGTCATATTCGAAAGTTAGTTAAAAATATATCGACTAATAACACTTGATAATTATTCATTTTGTGCTTCACTTGTTTACGTATAAAATGATTAATGTTTTTTGTGTTTGTTGCGGTTGATTTTTTTGTTGGATATTAAATTTTAGAAAAAAATGCATAAGTAAAAGTGAGTAGAAAAATAAAGGATAAATTTGCAAGAAACATAATTGTTTAAGTGATTGTGTGAGTTAAAATAAATTGTACAATTGGAGTGTATTTAGACAAATATAGTTCTATTGGCCAAAACTTCGCATTTATCAAACTAACGTCAATCTCATGTTTTTGTGGGTAATGTGTGTTTGTCTTTTGTTGTTGAGTGTACTTGTTACCTCTCTTTTGACTCGTTTTCCCCTGCTATTAACAATTTATCCCGGATCATGCCTTTATAAAAATAATCATTATATTTTGTGGTGTTACAAACATAGAACACACGGAAAATGTTGAATTGTCAAAACTTTCTCATCTTTTTCAAAAAAAAATTTTTTTAACTCAGGTTGCTTTCATAATAAACCTCTACTATGTCAAGTGACTTTTCAAACTTCTTTTCTTCTTTAAACTTTTTAAAACACTTAATAAATAATCATGAGAATCACACTTCCATGTGCCTTAAGAAGTGGAGAAGGATGAGTGAGTCCATTCCTGAAGATTGTCCTTCATTCCATTCATAGTCTTTTGTGCGGTTCAAATCATAAATTATTTTGCAAATAAAAGGAGAAGTAGTAGATGTCCCTTCATCGGGAATAATTTGCTAATATCCACACAAAAATATTCAACTTCATTCGAGCCTTTTTGTGCCCTCGCGCATTCTTTCCCTTTAAAACCTTTTTAAGATTAGACATGATTCATTTATAATTGAGATGTTATTCCTCTATCCTCTGGTTGTCAATTTTCACTTGAGTAATAAAGGTGTTATCAAACTCTCACTCATACGGGTGCATAGTCTCTCTTTCTCATACCTTATGGACGATTAGACGAGTCTTCTCCTTAAAATTGACGATTTGTTTCTTCATTTAAAACCAATCAACACATAGTTTTCGGTTCTTTTTTGGAAGAACTACGGAGCTCTGATTTCCCTATTGCATGACGGAGATACATAGGCACGAGGTTTCAAAGTCGATGAGCACAATACTAAAAAAATTCTTTTATTTGTAAATATTCATTTATTTTTCCCTTTAGCAAGTAAGCCTTTAGATAACACACATTTTGATTAGAACAAACAAAGTGGATCTTGCGGAGTAATGTAAATGCTTAGGGTGTTAATAATTCCCTTTGTATAACCAACCCTCGTACCTTGATCTTTATTTCTTTTTGGGTTTTATTCGCTATTTTCCCTTTTCCCTTTGGAACAATAAAGTGTAGTGGCGACTTTCACTGTGAGTTAAGTCAATTAATGGCTTAGTCTAAAAAAAAATCCGCTACATTTCCCATACAGTGCGATAGTAGGGACAAAGTTTTAGGATGTGCCCTAAAAAATGTATGTCTCGCCTCATCTCATCTTGATTTTTCTGGTATTTTGCATGGAGGGACTAAACGAAACAAGCGTGTCCTTTTACCACCCTTAATAAATTGTGTTATATGATTTTTGTAAGCCTTTTATGCAAATGATTGATTTAAGGTTTGTCAATTTTAATAAAGCGATGAATCATAAAATTACAGAGTTTAACATCACCCTTAACTATTTTGTGCATTCGTGCCTCATGCTTTGAGGGTTATGGAATCTCAAGTATTACGTCCCGATTATTGGCGAGATAGTGCGCCATCAGGGTTAAAAAGTCTTGCCCTCTCAGGGTCTCACGCTTGGGAACTATGTAAATCCCAGAATGTGGGCGAGCCAGTTTATAACCACGAATAAGTATTGATGATCATTTATAAGTATACTTCAACATGTTCCCACGGTGCATTAATTAACTAGAAAATGATTAGCCATGAATGTCCATTATGTTAATTAATGGTATTCAAGACCCTTGTCTCAGATCTATTACATAAGGATCAATATAAAAGGGAGTAATGGCCACTACAAGAAAAAAAGAACATAATAGAAAATTCACCCATTGTGACTCTTTTTTGGCTTTGACCGACTAGCATCGGTAGATTATTAAATAATGTTATTTGCATGGACAAGATCACATTATGATTTATATTGATCTTTCCTTAAACTGTGCAACTTAATCCAATCCCCAAGAATTTCCCTTTAAGATTTCCACTGATATCTTTAAGTTTTGTACTATGTCCAACCCACAATCTTCTTACACCAAACTTTTACACTAGTTAAGCTTGTTACATTTACATCACTTAGAATGCTACAAGATAACTAATCTTTTGAACTACAATTACAACATAATTTGATCATAACAACAAATTACACAACTCTTAGTTTAATAATTTCCCTCCCTCAGTGTTGAAAAACAAAGATAGTCAAACACAAATGTCAAACATCAAAGGAACTGAAGTTGTGAATGTAACACCTCTTTTCTACCCCATAATAAATATAACGTATATCAAGGTAATTTATCATGCATCTCATAAAAGGCGTCACGTTTGGTTACACAAACATCCAGAAATTCAAATTACATACTGGTCATGATCATAACACATATTCAAATTCACGTTTTCATATAATAATATGAAGCATGCATCTCACAGCGAAATAATTAATTCACCAACAAAATATAAATGATTGATATCCTATACTACCAATCATATCACAAATACTAGGCACCAAGGCCAATCATCACATAATCTCATACATATCCAAATAAAAGAGGGTGATAACAAATATCTCTCAAAACAAGTCATAACATGAATTCAAATATAATATCTCGTGTTACATAGACCAGAGCAATGACTCACTACCTAAAAAAAGTAGATAAAATAAGTTAAGCTTCTCCACTAGTCTCGTGCGAAGCACCACTATCCTCAGAACCTACACGATATCGCAAAGAACATCATATACAACAGAAGGGTGAGAGTTCACATCATTATCGAAATGTATATAAATTGGAAGCAATATAGAAGAAAGCATCTATTAAATAATTCTCCAAACTTCATGTGATATTCCATAAAATATGATTTCCACAATCCAAGTATCAAAGAATATCATTATACAAACATTCCAAGTATAATATATCCACATTTATCGCATATAGCATAAATATCACCAATACAATCAAACAAATGATTAACATTTCCAATTACCACATTTTCCAACATAAAACACACATTATTTAATTACACATGAGACATTAATGCAATGTGACTCATGCATGTGGTTGTAAGTTTAGAGTGCATCTAAGAAGGAGGTGAATTAGGTGTTTAAAATTTTTATCGATTTTTATGAATACTTGATACAATATTTTCTTGTTTGGTGTATAAAAGTATATGAGTGATTCTTTCTTTTCTGGTTAAGGTATTGATGAAAGCGGTAAATGCGAAAAAGTAAAGAACACAAGGATGTATCTTGGTTCCCCTCACAGATCGAGAGTACTCCAATCCCCTTACAACATGCCAGAGATTTCACTATAGTTATAATTATTATACAGCCTATTCACACCAATGGTGATGCTTACTATCTAACCTATAGGGAGACCAAAGGCTCTTAAAACCTTTAAGGTCTAAAACACTAAGTGCAAGAAGAACAATCCTCTTCAATTCACACACTTGCTTCCAACAATCCTAGACAACAAGGAAATACAAAACACATAATCTTAATTCCAACAATCTTGGAAAAATAAGATGTGACACAACAAGAATTTTTGAATAAGAAAATTTGTAGTATATAAATCCTAAGAAGAACTTCTTCTCTTTCAAATATGAAACTCAAGAACAATATACTCACTTAAGTGCTCAAGATACTTTTATGAATATGATATGAAAATGTTATTCAAAAAGTATTACTTATGAAAATTCTGTTTGAGAAAATATGCAGAGAGTTTTTTTATGATTGTTTGAAAGAGGTAATTTGAAATTGAAAAATCAATATCAATTTATATTAAAGTAAAAAACCTTTTCATATATCATGGCAATGGTTAGAAATATGAATCCTTTGATGAACTTGAAGCCTTTGTCACAAAGTTGCCTTTCTAGAAGATTTTGCTTTAGTCCTTCAACATAAAGTATATCTTCAATGGATGTGAAAGTTAGTGCTCCAACTTTGATTATTCCAAGGATTCTTCCTTTAAGGTATTCCCCATATTTGAAACAACTATTGGACTTTAAAACTAGATTTGAAAGTTAAGGATCGGTGGTTTTTACACAGTTATTTAGCATTGAATTTTGTTATCGTTTATTTTATTTATCTAGTGTTATATGTCATTTTATCGTATTTTACGCTTTGGTTATGTGTTTGAGTGTTTTCAGGGTCATAAGAATAAAACAGGATAAATCGGGGCAAAAGAAGTGTAGAAATCAGAATATGGAAGGCTACAGATGCATCAACACGGGCCCCCGTGTTAATCAACACGGCCCGTGTTAATCAACACGGCCCGTATAAAAAAGCCACTAGAAAACACAAAAAAAAAAAAACAAATTCGGTGAATCAACACGGCCCGTGTTGAAAAGCAAGTGGAAAGTGCAAAAACTACACAAGTCAGTGGATCAACACGGGCACCCGTGTTCATCAACACGGCATGTGTTGAATGGCCTGGAGCATGACTTCTGATTTAGAGATCAACACGGGCACCCATGTTCATCTACACGTCCCGTGTTGATGAGAGCGTGTGGAAACTTGTTTTTTTCTTATTTTTGGGGCTCGTTGTTGTCATTAAGGGTACTTCTGACTTTTGCTGAAACGGGGATAGAGAAGAGACTATTAGAAGGATTTTGAGGATGGAGAAACCTACTTTTGAAATTACGAAAGAAATATCACAGAGAAAGGAGAGTCACGGAGAGGAATTCGGAGACGGCGAGATTCAAGGGTAGCCACCATTGAAGATCAAAATCATCGTAGTTCTTTGTAATGTTAACTCTTATTTGATGTTTTCTTCTAATACTATAAGAGGCTAAACCCCCCCAATGCTAGGGGGTGGTCCTGATTTGATTATTGTATGAATTCGAATACTTGATTTCCTTAATGCAATGTTTTTATATTTCAATTTAATTGTGTAGTGTTCTTATGATCATGTATCGGACAAATACATGTAGACCTATGACTAACAATTGACAGGATTGTGATTGTTAGGGTTTCTAAACAATTAGGTTATTAGGAGTCTAACCTAGGACTAGGAACTCTCTTTTAATCACTTGAATTCTTGATATTTTTATGGTTAAAACCAAGATTTGTTTGAATGGACATTTGAATAAGGATTAGGGTTTTAATAGTTGTCTTCATTAAGGACTTAAGGAAGAACAGTCTAGAGATAGGTAATTGATAGTTTTCATATGCAATGAGGAAATCTGAATTCGGATCATAGTTTTGTTAAATCAACCACTCACCCTAACATCATTCTCATTATATTTCATCAGTCATTATTTGTTACAAGCGTAATTGAAAGTTTTAAAATCAACCCAACCATTGTTTTTGTTTAATTGAATTAAGAGCACGAATAGGTATTTACTACGCAGTCCTCGAGATCGATACTTGGGGAAACTCATTATAACTACATCGGCGAAAATAGTACACTTGCTATTTTTCCGATCAGTTAGTGTATGTCTCCCATCAAAAAGCTTAGAACCACCACTTATCAAAGCACCATAGACTTTAAGTGGTCCTCAAGCCAGCCTACAAAACACATTAAGTTTGATTTGGTACCCAATGTGTGTTGGGTCCATCATAGTTAGTTCCCTTCTTAACCAACACATAATGACCATTTGCCATGCTAAAGTTTCTAACATAGTAAGCATTAGGTGTATGGCCAACAATACCACAATAAAAGCAAGTAAGTCCAAAATTACTTCTATATCTAGGAGGATAAGATTTCTTTTTAACAAATCTTTTCTTTTTGGGATAATGAAGAACTTTTTGTGCTTTATTCACTTTTTCCTTATTGGATTGGTCACTTGAATTAACAAAGATAGTTTTACTAGTACATGGTTTGTTAACTTTTGAATAACCAAGACCACTTTTATCATTTGAAAATCTTTGTTTTCTAAGGACATTATCCAATCCAATTTGTCCTTTTTCATATCTTTCAAGAACCCTTTTTAATAGGACAATTTGGAAAGAAAATGATTCACACTCTTTGCATGTAAGATTTTGTTTTTCAAGAAAATTTTGTTTTTCAATTTGAAAATCTTTTTCCATGATGTCAATCTTTTCTTCAAGAGATGATATATGTTTCTTTTGAGTTAACACATTTTTATAAAAAATCTTAGATTCATTAAGTAGTTCATTAATAGAATCTAAAGAATCATTATCATAAGAAGATATTTCATTACTAACCTCTTCTTCTTCGACATCAGAATGATGTATTGCTATTAATGCAAGATTTTATGTTCTTTATCTGATGATGAGCTTATTTCATTATCATCTCATGCTACATGTGTTTTCTTTGACCTTTTGTCCTTCTTTCCTTTGGAATGTTTATTCTTCCTTTCAAGTGTAGGGCATTAACTTTTTACATGACATTTTTCTCCACATTCAAAGCATTTAATCTTTTGTGGTGGTGCTTCCATTTTACTGATATCCTTTTCTTTTCTTTTCTTAGGAATTTTTCAAATTTCTTAATAAGAGCATCATCTTCACTACTAGTGGATTCATCCTCTTGATCACTATCATGATTTTTGATACTTGTCTTTAAAGCAATGTCTTTTGAATCTTTTACTTGAATTTCATGATTTTCAAGTCTTGTAAGTTTTGTCTCATATTCTTGAAGTTTTCCAAAAAGTGTTGCGGAAGTCATTGTGGATAGATTCTTCTTCTCCGATATAGCCATCACTTTTGGTTGTCATTCCCTAGTTAAAGATCTAAGCACTTTAAGATTAAGTTCATCATTTGTTAAATTCTTACCGAGTGCTTTCAAGTGATTTGTTAAGTGTACGAATCTTTTCTGCAAATCTAGGATTGATTCTCGGGGCTGTATTCTAAATAACTCGTATTCTTAACTCAAAGTATTTAATCTTGATCTTCTAACTTCAGTGGTTCCTTCATGAGTTTCTACAAGAGTGTCTCATATTTCCTTTGTCGTTGTGCATGCCGATACTCGAAATAATTCATCCATACTAAGAGCACCTTGAAGGAGATTGATTTCCTTTTTGTCATAGAGAACTTTTTTCTTACCATCGTCATCCCATGATTCTTTAGGCTTTGATGAACCAACAGCATTGACAACCGTTGTAGGAACAAATGGACCATTTTGGACAGCATCCCATATTTCTCCTCCTTGCGCTTCAAGATGAGCCTTCATGCAAATTTTACAAAAGTCAAAGTATTCACCACAAAACAATGGAGGCTTGTTGTTACTACCACCATCTTTGAAAACCGGGTTTTGATTTGCGGAAGCCATTCTGAATCTTTAGGAACAAGTTACCTATAACTTGCTCTAATGCCAATTGTAAGTTCATAGTGCACCTAAGAGGGAGGTGAATTAGGTGTTTAAATTTTTTATCAGTTTTTATGAATATTTGATACAATATTTTCTAGTTTGGTGTATGAAAGTATATGAGTGATTCTTTATTTTATGGTTAAGGTACCGATGAAAGCGATAAATGAGGAAAAAGTAAAGAACACAAGGATGTATCTTGGTTCCCCTCACAGATCAAGAGTACTCCAGTCCCCTTACAACATGCAAGAGATTTCACTATAGTTATAATTATTGTACAGCCTATTCACACCAATAGTGATGCTTACTATCTAACCTATAGGGAGACCAAAGGCTCTTAAAACCTTTAAGGTCTAAAACACTAAGTGCAAGAAGAACAATCATCTTCAATGCACACACTTGATTCTAACAATCATGGACAACAAGGAAATACAAAACACACAATCTTAATTCCAAAAATCCTGGAAAAATAAGATATGACACAACAAGAATTTTTGAATACGGAAATTTGTAGTATATAAATCCTATGAAGGACTTCTTCTCTTTCAAATACGAAACACAAGAACACTATACTCTCTTAAGTGCTCAAGATACTTTTATGAATATGACATGAAAATGTTATTCAAAAAGTATTACTGTGTGAAAATTCTGTTTGAGAAAATATGCAGAGAGTTTTTTATGATTGTTTGAAAGAGGTAATTTGAAATTGAAAAATCAATATCAATTTATAGTAAAGTAAAAAACCTTTTCATATATCATGACAATGCTTATAAATATGAACAAGTGAAAGTGAAAAGATACAAGTGTTGCCATGAAGAGTTATTTCCCAAAAGGTGCATGAAAATACTGATTTTTCAAAATCTGGCAGCATGCAATCGATTGCACTAAGGCTACAATCGATTGCATCAACTTGACAAGAGATCTTTTTCCATTCTTTTGCTATGATCATTTGCTTCTAAAATTGTCTTCATCAAAACTAATATTTTGAGAAGCTTGATTTCACAGTGGTACCATTGTGAACATCAAGCTCACCTCGCTTCTGATTCAATATATAAAATCAAAGTCACGCTTCCGATCCGGACAAGACCAAAACCCACCAATATGAACACATAGTTCATCGCCTCTATTTCTACAAAAGGATCAAAGAAACCAACCAGAGTACAATCTCCCTATGAATGCTTGTGAAATTTAATCAACTACATATGCAATTAAGATTATCACCAACCTTAATTATCCAAGCAGATCACAATAATACAACACTTTGAATTATCCCCTATTTGCTTAAACATTATGTTTCATCATCAACAAGCAATACACATAGTATTCAATATCATCACACATCATAAATAACATATAGCATACAAGTCAACTCATGTTATTCTCAATAATTCACCAGAACACAACATACATATACTAAATTCAAGTAACATGTATTCATCGAAATCGCATCCAAAACCAATTGATAACTCATCAAAACAATTATTAAAATTCATGAAAAACTAGTGATAAATCGTAAGCAAGCAATCCCCTAAACTATTCATGCATAAACAAAGAAATTATTTTTCTGCGTTCAGGTGATCGCACTCAGCGCCCCCTATCCCGCTCAACGGCCTCACGATTGTGTAAAAAAATTTGCTACGGAACAGTTCTGCTCAGCCTATGAATTTCCTCACCAAAAAAGTTCCTAATGCTAATTTATCACCAATTAAACATAATCTAACATGTATAAATCATAGGAAACCTATTTACATCATCAAATCTAATTTTTCTCATCATAAACCCCAAATTCCAAATTCAATTTGAGTTAACTAAAAGCCTAGAAATTGAAATACCTAATCCTATAACATGTTACTAATCACTACCCAATCACATACAAATAAATGATAATGAAGATTCTCCCTCTTACCTCTTGTAGATTATTCCTTTAGGATTTCTCCTCTTCTCTTCTATTTTCCTCTTCTCTTCGCTTCTTTTTCCTCTTTCTCTTCTTTTCACCAAATGATAGTTCTAATCTCTATTTTCTCACAACCCTTACTAACTAGTAAACTTCATATGGGCTTAGAAATTAACACCTCCTTATTAATCTAATTCATTATAATTAAGCCCAATACAATAAATCTTATTTCTACTCATAAAACTCAATTATCCAAATAACACACATATTCAAATAATCCAATTATTCACCAATTCACACTATTTAATTAATTATCATATAATATAATAATTAATAAATAATTAATAATTAATTAATAAATAACTAATAAAATTTGGGATGTTGCAGTGAAAGCTAAATTAACTTACCTCTTCGGCTTTGTTTTTTTATAACTTTAATCTTTTTTCTATTTTGATGGCACTTATAATTAATTTAGCTTTGTAATTTTATCACACTACTACAGAAAACACAAACAAGAACAGTTGCAAAACACATATAATGACGATTGTATGTCCGTTGTTAGGTAAGGTGTGATTGTATGTACATTGGTTTCCATAACGAACGTGTGAGTGCTGTTATAAGTTACTAAGAAGCACGCTACATATAAGTACAATTGAATATTATAATCGTTGTCAAATAATTCATGTCATGGGGTCGAATCATAGTAACACATTTATTGGTATTATTATTTTACTTATAACAACGGTTGAATAAAATAATCATAGTGATATTATTGATTAACCCGAATAAAATAATATGATCTTATTCTCTTGGCATGTCTGTCTCTTAATGTCTTGTCTCTTGGTGTCTTTACTGTAAACACTAAATAAAAAGACTTAAAAATGATAACTTACAGTAAATTATGAATGAAGTATATGCACAAGAGTCTACACATAAAAATTATAACTTACAGTAAACTATCTTGTTGTCTTGACATGTCTTTCTCATATTTTTTTCTTGATGTTTTAAATATGAAGTGGACACAAGAATCTATACATAGAAGATACAAAAAAAGATAAGGGATAATCTGAGTAAAAACATAAATAGACAATCCACAATATCCAAGACACACAAAGTCAGATTCTTGATGCATAGTTTTCAAGGCAGTTTATACGTGTTAGCTTGAAAACTCGACACCTAAAGTTTCATGAGGATATTGAGATTTTATTTGAAGACAGGTCAATAATGTTAGGGAAATGTTTTGACAGCAACCTAACATGGTCTTTTTTTAGCAATGTACGTATGAAATACCACATCAATTTTTTAGTATTTATTTACTTTTATTCGAAGCATTTACATTTCTTTTAAGATTCAATCAAAGATCTTTAAATTTCCAGTCATTTTTATAAACTGCTTTATCATTTTCTTTCGATTTACTTCTACGTTCGAAGAGTATACTGTCTAGAAAACTTAGAGAAAACAAAATAAACATTGTCGTCCTAGGATCAATCTAGTTAATTCTGTAAGTAACCATAATTATTAGATTCAGAAGACTAGCGATTGTTTACTAAATTTCACAGTAAACAGTACGCTAACCAAGATTTCTTCTTTTAAATATATGTTTTCATAACCATCCAGATCACATAACTCTTTGGCTAAAATGGGAAAACGTAAAGCATAACAATATAAGACTGAAAAGAGGCATTTTAAGAAGGACATTACCAAGATAGTGAAGAAACAAGCAAAGAAAGAGAAGCATATGTCTGAGAAAGCTTCAAAGGTTTAGAAGTCGGGAGGAATATGCGCATCTGTTGGGGCCTCCAAAGTGGTAGAAGAGATGGATGAAGAATAAAATTATCTAATGTAGGCATATCTACTGAGGATCCAAATGTAATGCGAATTTCCTTCTCTTAGTGTTTGTTATCATTTATTTTCTTTAACAACACCAAAATCTAAAGCATATCAACAATCCAATAATGAATTTTTATCTGCACAATTTTATTTCACGAAATTTGAATAATAAGCGCACATAGCGAAGAATAACCCAATACACATCACAATGTTAAAAATAAATCCTAGCGAAGAACATAAACTTGCATAAAGCAGTATTAATACCACATGGAGGGAGAGATGGGGGGAGAGAGCAACAAACACAAAATGGTAATGTACAGTAAGTCAGAGAGGATGTTCGTTTCCATAAACGAATGAAGATAGTTAAGAGTTCGCTATTGTTGTCGTCTCGTTCCCTAGGGAACCTTTATGTTTTATGAACGGAATAAATTGTATGTTATATTTTTATTAAGTGAAAAGAATTTCTTAATAGTTTCAAGAAACAACCATAGTGAAATATGGAACACATAACCACGGTTAAATGAAACAATCGTAGTTGTTGCACTTTCAATTTTTAAATAACAAAAAAACTTAAGGGTCAAACACTTATTTTTATTGATAAAAAGGAAAAATGTTGATGTTGCGTTCGAAGTTTGTCGCTCAATTTCAATGACTACGGTTGGGTTTAAGAACAGTGATTTAATATTTCTTAATTAAATAAAATAAATTAATGCACATAAAAAACAAGATATTACCATGATGAATAAATGGTCGTCGTAATATATTTTCACCATAGGTATGTTTTGTAGTAGTGTCATCATCAAAATCCCAAATAGTATTATAACTTGCACATCACATAGAATCACAAATTTTTTCTCAATTATAAGTGTTTTTTCATTTCAACACAACTCAAAGGAAAATTCTAAAAATTCGGTTGCACAACAAGTATTCGATAAATTGTTTAGTTTGTACTTTTGATAGTTATCATTGGAAATAATATTGGCAGTAACTTGCTACAAGCGTTATATAAATTGTTACTTGATTGGAGTATATAAATTTCATATTATTGTATTCATTCCATAATCATTCTTAATATTTGCATTATCAGACTTCCAATAATGTGGTTCATATATACGACTATTTTTTAAAACCTTATGCGTGCATTCTTTTTTGAATCAATTTTTTAAAACCAAAATTTTAATTTTAATTTTTTGACTTGGTGGTCTATTCACCCCTCTAGATAAGACACCACTTTGAACATAGGAAAATCAATCAACATCTTTTTTTTATTGTCAATATGCTTTGCCTATCTAGTCATGGTTCACCAACATTATGATCGAAAATGAATCAACATCTCTTGTTTGATTGTCACTATGTTTTGCCTATCTAGTTATGATTCACCAACATTATGGCTAATGGTTTTAGTTTTGCCAATTCTTCCATGATGCCTCTGCGTCTAAAAATAAGATAGTTTAATTGCATTCATCTTACTAAACCTTATGTATAAAGTTTGAAATGGTGAATTAAGGTAGAATAGACTGATGATTCTGTAGTCATTGGATTGGATTTTGAAAGAAAAACATGTATCTTCTCTCCTTATTCGTTAATCTAAATGTTTGAATTCTCTCCATCCCTAATGTGATAGTTTTCCATCTTATAGCTTTTTATCTATAGATTTGGCCATTACCAAGGATTACTTTTTTTCCAGAATTCAATTAAGTACTTATATAGATAAGGTGGAGCGTCATTGAGTCAACATTATAGCACATAGGGCTTCGACGCTACTATAACGCTTTAAGTTAGCGAAGCTCTGTAGTGGCCTTCATTGTATCTCATATTCATATATGATAGAATCACTGTACTAATGAGTTATTGAGCTAATAAGTTAACTAGCTTAAAGCTTAATGTTAGTAATTTCACTTGGTGAGATTCAATTCACTTAAATCTTAGGTTAAATCTTATATTACTTGTTTTTAATTAATCAAATATAGTAGTCATTCTATAAGAGCAGTGCATGTGTGCAAAATATTGAAATTAGAGAGGCATCAGATGTATCACTATCACAACAATCAACGCAGTCACAATCATAATATTCGTAGTTTTCCATAGTAAACCTAAATTAACACCAAAATCCAACATCAATCACAGTACCTAATTTACTATTAAAATTAAAGATACCTAACATAATTGAAAATTCCAAATCATCAAATAGGAACTCCATGTAAATAAAAAAATTCAAACATAGACCCTATTTCATAAAATTTAAATCAAATTTAACACAATTCTCAATTATCACAATTTTTAACACAACAAATCTCAACATCAATCACAAACCCTTATTTCCTAATTAATTCAAGGGACCTGATTCAAAAGTATCCACCAAAATTGAAAATTCGAAATCATCAAATATTAAGGTCATGTAAATAAAACAAATTCAACCATAAACCTAAATTCTCAATTGTAATGGAATTTAACACTCCCATTTATACTTGATTTGAAATCAGTAAATCTTAATCATTAATTGCAAACAAAATTAACAAATATTTTCTCATTTACCTTAGCAAAAACGTGCTCAATACGAACACAGTCAAATTTTTTGTCGTGTTATGTTTGATGAGTGTTTGACAAAGGGATAACCTCAAATGAAAAGGAACGAACACGATGAATGTTGTGTTAAATTTGCAATATTGGGAAAAAAATATGCAAAGAGGAGAAGAGCACGATAAATAATTTCAGGATGAACGATGTTCAAAAATGGCGGCGAAGGGTTTCAGGATAGACAATGTTCAAAAATGGCGGCGAAGGGTTTCGGACAATGAATATGGTGCTGATGAATTGAAGTAGATGAAATTTGTTTTATTTTAATTGATTTTTATTAATAAATATTTTAATTATAATTTAAAAATAATATTAATATATTAGAGACTTAATTTCTGGACTTCTTAAAATCATGTCGAAAGTCTTAGCAGCCAGGTTGAGGAAGTGTATTGGTACACTCGTATCAAACAATCAAACTGCGTTCATCCCGGGGAGACAAATATTGGATGGGGTTTTGGTTATCAACGAAGTTATCGATTTTGCAAAAAGAAAAAAGAGGAACTGTTTGTTATGCAAAATAGATTTTGCAAAAGCATACGATTGCGTGGACTGGAACGACTTAAGAGGCATGATGAAAAAGATGGGATTTGGTGAGCGATGGAGGTGCTGGATGGAAGCAGTAGTGTTTGCCAGTTCAATGTCTGTGCTGGTCAATGGAAACCCAACTGAAGAATTTCAAGTCAGTAGAGGATTAAGACAGGGAGATCCACTTTCACCATTTTTATTCACCATTGTAGTAGAAGGCTTAGCAAGAATGGTGAGGAGTGCAGTTAGCAAAGGACTATACGAAGGATTTAAAGTGAATAATGAAGTAGAATATAGTTTATTATAATTTGCAGATGACACAATTCTGATTGGCGAAGGAACTTGGACAAACTTTTGGACTATTAAGGTTGTCCTGAGAGGTTTCTAGATGGTTTCTAGACTGAAGATAAACATGAGCAAGAGTAACTTATATGGGATGGGTATAGAATCTGATGTATTGGTGGCAGCATCTCAGTTTCTGGCTTGCAGAGTTGGTAAACTCCCATTTAAATTTTTAGGATTATATGTTGGAGGTAACCGCAGGCGTCTCAGCTTCTGGCAACCGGTTCTCAACAATCTCAAATCCAAATTGTCATCCTGGAAAAGCAGAATTCTATCAATAGGCGGAAGAGTAACTCTATTGAAATCAGTATTGTCAAATATACCTATATACCAGTTTGATTTCTATAGAGTACCGGTAAAGATCATTCGTCAAATCACAACTATTCAAAGAAAGTTTCTGTGGCAAGGAGCGGATGATAAGAAGGGAGTGGCTTGGGTGAGCTAGAAAAACATTTGTAAGATAAGAGAGGAAGGTGGACTCGGGATCAAGGATACAACAAATTTCAACAAAGCGTTACTTTCGAAATGGATTTGGAGACTTATGATAGACAAAGAAGTAATATGGAGAGGCATAATGCAAGCAAGATATGGAGACTTAATGAAGATACAGTGGAGAGAAGAAGAAAAGAGAAGTAGCCAGAATGTATCTCTTTGGTGGAAGGATATAATATTGTTGTGTGAAGATCCTCAAAGGGTCTTTAATAAAATCACGATAAAGCTAGGGAATGGAGATACTGCACTCTTTTGGAAGAATAGATGGATGGGAGCACATACCTTGGCAGAATTATTCCCAGCATTGTTCCAGGAATACTGGTTCAAAGAGGATTTAGTGAGCAGTAAAGGCTGCTAGGAGGGAGGGGTATGGAGGTGGAAACTGCACAAAGGAGGAGAAGTCTGGGTGAAACAGCAACAAACCAGCTTCTGGAACTTGGGGTAATTCTGAAAGGTATCGCCCCAGATGCAGATCAACAAGATCAAATCATTTGACCCTATATTAAAGCAAAGCAATATACTGTCAGTTCTGGATACGATTTTCTTATGCAGGTTCGGAATACTCAATCAGTAGACGACAGAAGAAAAGAGGTGTTGAACATAGTTTGGGAGGCAAGAGCTCCTTCGAAATTAAAGATATTCAGCTGGAGATTAGTGCTGGATAGGCTTCCTTCAAAGAAACAACTAAGTTTTTGTGGCATCATAACACAACATCAGCAAGCAGCCTGCAACTTTTGCCAACAACAACAGGAAGATTTAAATCATCTTTTTGTACACTGCTCAAGTCTGAATCCGCTTTGGAGGAAGATTTACAATTGGTGGGAACTGGATTTTGTGCAACAAGATGACTGTCGTGATCAATTGGTAAAGTTTGTAGAAGCTTTGAAAGGAAAAGTTCCAAGAAAGAACGCAGGGAGTATTTGGTTGACATGTTGCTGGTGCATTTGGAAACAAAGGAACGAAATTGTTTTCAATAACGCAGTAAGTGTTCTTGATGAACTGTTTTATAATATTCTAAGGTATTCCTGGTGGTGGTTAGCAATTGATGCTAAAGAAAGAATTCAATGTAACTTTTACGAATGGTTCAAAAAACCAGAATTATGTTTATAAGGAATTTCAGTTTCTAAAATTCCATAATGTTTTGTATCCGTTTGGGTTGGAGTACCCCTAGTACTCCTTTATTAATCCAAGTTACTTATCAAAAAAAAATTACTACAATATAGTCTTACGTGACATTTTAGAATTTAAGGATATAATTCTGATTAGCCAGAATGTGACTTCTTGAAAGAAGTCATTTTAATGACTTCACTAATATTTCATTTTCATTTCCTTACCATCAAAATACAAGAAAATTGAAACGAATCATGCCCAAAGTGCAAGTGATGACATAAATCCAGCCCCAAGAAAAAGCAAACAAAAACACAAAATCTGTCGCCTAAAACTACAACGCATTCTCTTGCTAAGAAAATCAGCAGCAATCAAATCCACCAAAGCCATATACACTAAAATTCCAGCGGACAAAGAATCCAATATACCCTCTGTTATAAGAGCACCTGGACTATAAGGATTGAAATTCGAGGCAATTAACGTCCCAATTGCAACACCAAGTGGTGTTGTTAGGGCAAAGAAACATGCCATTATTGTTGCTGATGATGTCTTAAATTGGGCTTCTGAAATGCAACCACCAAGTGCAAATCCTTCAAAGAATTGGTGAAAGGATAGTGCTGCAATTAAGGGTCTCATTGTGCATGGACTTTGTGAGACTCCTAGTGATAACCCTATTATCATGGAATGTGAAACTATTCCAAGTTCCAATACCTACAAATATATCAGAAAATTGTTACTCTCCTCCTCTCACATAACTTCAAGTTCAAGTAAGTTATATTCCATACACACATTTTTATCATATAAATATCATTTTCAAACACTTTGATAGAGTTAGTTTAGATCAAGTCTGTTGGAAAAAAGGTCCCACTTAGTTTATGGGCTAAGCTAGTCCATCAAATTATCAAAAAATGGATGGTTCCTATAGATCACGCAATTTTTCAGATAGAGACCAAGCAACCGAATATATTTCATGTAGGACGGTTCAAAAGATCTATTATCCTTTTCTTTATGAGTTAAAAAACGTAAACAATGTTTCATAACAATAAGTAAACAATGCCACATTAAAAACAAATAAATTTAGGATGTTACGTGACGTGGTAGCAACGCAAGGAAGAAAGTAGAGAATAATGTTACCTGCGAAATAACCACATGGCGGATACTACCTTCCACGTCATCATTCTCTCCGAAAGAATGACCATGACCATGACCATGATCATGTCCATGTCCATGTTGTAGTTCATCATGATCATCATGGTTCTGATGGGAATGTCCATGTTGCGACGCATGTGCATGCATCCCCACAATATGCATCCCACCACCACCGCCACTACTACTCTCTTCCTTAACTTCCACGATTCCTTCTCCCAACAATTCCTCCTCCAACTCATCAACAACATCTCCGTGTTTCGCGGTGACACCGCCAGGTGTAACCCTTTGTTTCCTTTCATAGTATTGTGTTCCAAGAAAGTCAACTAAAAGAGTAAACAACGCAGCCACCATCGCGAAAAAACCGGCGAATGGAAACTTAGACCACACGTGCGAGTAAGATTTCAAACAACGATGGTTCAGTGCTTCCCACGCGTCCTTAAGCATGTGAACAAACCCCGTCGCTAATATCACTCCCGCCGCAAACGCCTTCGCCGCCGGTAAAATCTCTCCGTCGCCGCGTAACAATCCTCTCCGATTTCCTAACAGTGGTATCGCGATTCCGGAAAATCCCGCTACTAGAATTGATGCCATCGCTACGAACTTTAGAATCAACGCGGTTGACTCGTCGCGACATAGGTCTGACTCACTGATTTTGCAGCTCGAGTTGGTCGTGAAGACGCGTACGGATTGTAGAGCGTCGTTTAGAAACATGGGAAAGAAGATGATCTAAGAAGATGGAATTGTATTGGGTTGAGTGTAGGCTTGGAAGAGAAGAAAAATATATAAAAGAAAAGTGTTTGAGAATCATAAAAATATTTTAATGTTAAAAAGTACCAAGTGAAATATATTAAGATGAGTACATATGATGTCATATAGCATGTCTTTATAATTGGTACTCAGAACATGGGATGAGTGGAGTCATGGTTTATGACATATTTGTTGCAATGTCGACATTATTTCGACACTTTCGTCTATTTATTTATTATTCAGTCTTATGTTTTTATTTTTCATGTAATTCATATATCTAGAAATTTTGTATTGATAACTACAATAAAATAATTTATTAAAATTTAATTGAAATATAATGAAATTTAAATATATTTTACACGGTGAATTAATTATTTGATTCATTTAAATAATATAATTAAATAGTTATGATATATTGATGTGTAAAAAAATTTAAACTAACAATATATAGTAATTAAACTATTTTATTATAACATTTTTACTAATATATTGTTTATATAGGTGTATTTACTTTAATTATAATTTTAAAATGTCATGTTAATAATATTAATTAGGATACAATGTAGTTTAAAATGTCTATAATTTTATCATATTAATTTTACATTATTAACCTGATATGATAGTATAATATATTTTAATTGAGTTGTAGAAAAAATTTATATTGTCAGTCTTCAAATATTTTGAAATATATGCTTTTTTTTCTAGAAGAAATATATGGATAAAAGAGAGTATGCATCAACCATAAAAAATATTTTTACATTAACAACCAATCATGTATATACTGTCAAATCACACTTTTAATTTTAAAATATTGATATTATATAATTGAATGTTACGCTTATATTGGATAATTGGATCATGATCTAAAATTAGTTTACACCAAAAATGTTTTTACCTCTGTCAATAACACTCTTCAATAGAATTTAATTTTATATTCTTTCACTAGTACAAAAAAGACAATTTAATTTTAAAATCGGTTCAAAATCGCACGACTATCTACAAATGCACCAACAGTCTCTAAAAACTATATGTCTCGAATTAAAAACAAGTGCAACTGCTACTTCTATGCACGGGGCAATAACACCGTATTTTGGTAAACCTAGAGGAATTTCAAATCAAAACCGATTAAGTTTGGCCTAAATGCCGTCTAAACATCAACACAAAGTGCCTTGAGCATCGTCCATTAACCAAATGCACCATTATGCTCAAAAACATGTCCAAAATATGGAATTAAACTACAAATCAAGTATTAATATAATTTCCTGAATCCAGACTTTTTACACCAAAATGAGAGTTTATTTACAACATGAATCGAAGATTATATCCATACATGATAACATGTATAACAACTCAACAACAATCCTATAATTGACATGTGAACTTATAATTAGGTAATTCAAGATTTGAATGTTTTTTACTGAATCAAAAACAAAGTTGACATCAATTATGTGATAATTCAACCTACACCTATTTTTACCATTTCAAAAAAATTCAACAATTTAAGGAATTATGCTTATTCAACAATTTACATCCACCTCATGAAACTCAATTGAATTTTACTACCTCATGAAATTCAAGAATCAAGTTCAATGTAATTAACTCAAGAATTAAATTCAAATCTCAAACCTAATTCAATTCACCTCATGGAAACATGTTCAATTAAAATCAATGTTATCATGGTTCAAACATTTCATCAAACACATAATCCTCAAGAAATTATTCAAATCATTCTTTTTCTCAAGAATTTAATTAAATTTTCTATCTCATGAACATTCAATATAATGCAAGAATCAAGGTATATTAACAATTTAATCAAATTAAAAACTTGCAAAATCAATTATATCATGAAATTCAAAGCTTAAAGTGAGAAATTACCAAATCCAAGCACAAATTGAAGGAGATGAAGTGAGAAATTACCAAATCCAAGCACAAATTGAAGGAGATGAAGTGAGAAATTACCAAATCCAAGCACAAATTGCAACGAGAGGGAAGCTACCGGGGCTTGAAAATGCACGGCGGTGGGAGGAAAATGACCGCGAAACGCAATGGTGACGGAGAGGGCGCCGACAACGACTTCACCGGAGGAAGGAGGGGTGTAGGCGCGTTGTCGTGCGGTCCGAGGTAGAGGAGAAGAGAAAAGAAATTGAGAAAAAAAAGTTTTCTTGCTCGGTAATTTTGGTTTTCCAGTGGTGGTTGTTGGTGGTTTGTGGAGGTTGTGCAACTTTGAGATGAGAGAATAGAATGGAAAATGAGAGAGAGAGAGAGAGAGAGAGAGAGAGAGAAATTATACAAATGAATTGAATGTTGTGAAATTGGGAAGAAAAAATTGATATATAGCAGAGAAGTTGGACCTAACTTGTATTGGGCTAAAATTGGGCCCAATTCGGGTTTATCAATGTCAGAAACGCCCGGATCACAAGGTCATCGGTAATTGTGTGAAATACGGAATCCGAAACAACACGAAAAAATGTTGGGGCCAAAATATGTGGCGCGTGACCGAAAGAACGTACACAATTGGATAAACGACAAAGAAGTTATGATTTTTCGAAGATTCACTGACACTTAGCCAAATTGGCAAATGTTGGATTTTCAGTTAATTTCTTCGTTCGGTTCTGAAAGATCGCCTCGAACGAAAATCCTCAGATCAAGATTTTAACTCGGGGCTCAAATTAAAGTCGGAGCTAACGAAATTTGTGAAATTATGTTGCCAGACCCGTCGGGATACGATAAAAATCGAAGGAGACACGAATTTTACAATATTAGAAACAGATTAGACATATATTCGGTTCAAACATCTCTCGGCTTAAACATATGGAAAACGCGCGGCCAACCAGAAAATTTTGTTTAATGCTCTTGAAAGATTAATTTTCTGGGGACTTTCTTCACAAGATTAGCCTTCGACCCAAACATGAAAAGTGAAGATCATATCAAGACGAACCCATTGCTCAAAAAGCAGCCAAAAATATCATATGAGGTGAGAGTTGTGAATTTTTGAGCGTCCGAAAAGTGAATAACTTGCAGATAAAACAACTTCTGTTTCATAGAAATTAAATTATTCGGAGGCATTCCTCAATATAATTTGATTTTTAGTTCATGTATATTCTTATATATTTTTAATTGGAATCTACTTGTAAAAAAATTTTGTGTGATTAAATTTGCACGATGATATTAGTGTGTTTTATAATTATTTAGTTATGTTGATTTTTGAGTGCATGCGTCATATGAATGACGCCTATACTTAAATCAAAATTCAAACCTGATGATTTGGATAATTTTTTGAAAAACATTGTAATTGAGGGATTTTATTTATAAAAATTGATTATTGCAATTATTTTTAAACTCTAACAAAGACAACTAATATATCACATTGATATCCATAACTTGTAATAAAATCTCATTATATCCATAACTTAAAAATATTAATAAATTAATATAAGAATTTAATTGAAATACCTTAAGATTGTAAAAAAAAATTACAGCATCAGTTAATCACGATCGTTGATTTGTTTTAAGTGTTTAACTTTTATTTTAATTTTTGTTAAAGTAATACAAACTTTTATTTTAATTTTTGTTAAAATAATTAATGTTTTTACAATATCAATTAGTCGAGAACTTATTGAAGAATTAATAATTAATTTAAGAAGATTATCCAACCTAATAAATAATATTAATATTAAGACAATAATATGATTAAGTATGAAAATCAACAAATTATGGAAATTAATTTGGATTTTGTCGGCACAGAGCTTTCTCTCATTTTTTTTATGGAAATTAATTTGGATTTTTAAACCTTATTTAGGGTTTCTAATTTCTATCGTCTACTCTCTCACACTCCTCTCTCCCTCTTTATAAGTCTCTCTCACACTCCTCTCTCTATTCTCTACTGCAATGGAAAGAAGAGAGCCAGAATCTGTGCATCTCTTACTTTTGATAGACCATGTTCGCACGCGAGATGCAGCTAATTGGTACCATAACGCCTTTGGTGCTGAAATCATAGGCACTGATTCGACTATTTCTGGTGTGAGCAATGGGTTGCATGTTCAACCGGTTTATTTCCTGCAACTAGGTCCTCAAGGGATAGGTCATATCATGGAGATAAGATAAGAGACTCCGATCGTACCCCAACGTGTTTTTTTTTTTTTTTTTTTAAAGTTTGAGTTTTTATAGTTGATTTGTTGTTGTTTTTGTAAAAGCTTGAGTTTTTATAGTTGATATGTTGTTGTTTTTTCAAAAGCTTGAGTTTTTATAGTTGATATGTTGTTGTTTTTGTAAAAGCTGAGTTTTTCTTGTTGATATGTTGTTTATTTCTTGTTGTTGTTGTTGTTTATTTCTAGTTGATAAAAAGCTTGAGTTTTTCTTGTTGATATGTTGTTTTCTTGTTTATATGTTGTTTATTTACGCTGACTATGAGTTTTTTATTGTTTTTTCAAAGCTTCTGGTTGATATGTTATTTACACTTTTTATTGTTTTTTTAAAGCTTTACCGTTTTTTTGTATGATTGAATTTTCCAAAGCGCTTAATCTCATGTGCATAATGCTATCCGTATGAATATGCACAGTGCTATCTTTATTCACTTTCCAATGCATAATGCTATCTGTTTTTATTCTCTGTTAGGACAAATCGCTCCAAGGCCATATACGTGCACTGATTCAATGGTCGATTTGTTTAATAATGTATCCCATGCCCAGCCTCCGCCCCTAGGAACCGAACTCGACGCCAAGTGGTTGATGATAGGGTCCTTTATGACATAAGGATCCATTCGACTTCAAATGGATTTTGCAACCCATGAATCTTTTGCCTCCATTTGTCATGAACATTTGTTTGAGCTGCCTTCTCCACATTTAGTGCGCATGTCACATTATTATTAGTACCACGCCCAAGTGTTAGGAATGCCTCAACTTTTTACCATAATGCTTTTGCGACACAGGGAACTGATTACCTCAAAACCTGTGTCCCAAAAGCATTATGGTAAAAGGTTGAGGTATTCCTAGCCCTTCGACGTGGTACTAATAATAACAAATGTGCCATACGCACTAAATGAAAATGTGGAGAAGGCAGCTCAAACAAATTAGCATAATGGTTTTCATGGGTTGCAAAATCCATTTGAAGTCGATTATGACCCAGGTTTTGCTCTAAATCCTTTTCAGCCTTATGTTGATTATGACCCAGGTTTTAAAAATAATCATGTAGCTCATTCCTTTCAGCCTTCTTGGCCATTAGAGGCCTATAACTCTAGAATCCAAGGATCTACACAGTTATAGTTTGCAAATCAAATTGGATAGTGTTGACCACTCTCCTGGAATGGAGTCTTCTGAATTATCTTCTCAAGATTCTCATAGTAAGAAGAAATCAGTTGCATCACTGGACAATGGGTGTCCTCGTTTGAATATTTCATTAGGAGCAGAATCATCTAATTTTGAGAGGTTGTTGAAACCTTTCACCAATAAAATGAAGTCTGCTGATTTGCAAGGCAATCCAAAGACTAGGAAGGTAGTACAAGCAAGCAAGCCATCATTAGTCCCCAAATTTAAAATGCATCAGGAAGGTAGCTGTAGCTATTCATACCAAGCAAATATCAAAGATGAAATTATGAGGAAATTCAAATGTTTAAAGAAATTCAATGCCAGAGACTCTCCTTTCTGTATAAAGAAGGTGACATTTTAATTTTTGATACCTTTAAAGCTATGTTGTTATAGTTATAATCATAATTATATGGGTTTGCAGCCAATCGATTACGAATATTCACCGAATTGGGTCAAAAGAATCCAGAAAGAGTGGAAGATTTTGGAGAAGAATCTGCCAGGTTAGTTCCCTGTTACTTTTACAAAATAGTTTGTAGTATTCAATTTAATACTAAATTTCCCTTTTCAAGTTGGTAGACTTGTATTGACACTTTCCTTTTTCCCTCACTAGATTCAATTTATGTTCGAGTTTATGAACCAAAGATGGATGTCACGAGGGTTGTAATTATTGGAGCAGAAGGGACTCCTTACCACGATGGTCTTTTCTTTTTTGATCTTTTCCTTAATGGTTTGTTTCCCAATATTCCACCGGTACGTGGTTGAAGATTCTTCATGTGGTTCTTCTACTTTAAGTTTGACCTTATGTTATTGCCTTAGGTTACTCCGACCTTATGTTATTGCCTTTTTTTTATTTTAAGCCTTACAAAATGGATATTTTTCATGGCAGCAAGTCAACTTCCACAATCGAATAGGTTCTTCTAAGTTGAATCCAAATTTCAATCTGCACGGCAATGTATGCCTTAGTCTACTTAACACTTGGATTGGCGACAAGAATGAGCATTGGCTTCCAGACTTTTCAACAATTCTACAGGTTCTAGTCTCCTTACAAGGTCTAGTCCTGACCCCAATGCCTTTGTTGAATGCTCCTCAGACCGTTTTCAAGAATTATCCAAAGAACCCAAGTCCACCCCACCGCCAATGTCATAGATATAATGAGCAAGCGTTCATCGATTCACTGTGGCTAATGATACATATAATTAGAAGGCCTCCAAAGGTTTGATTCTTGTTTTGGGTTAATTCTCTATCTAGCAGTAAGCGATAATGATTATTAGAATAGTTAAGAGTTAGTTGGGTCACAATTATAAGCAAAAATGACTACTTTTACATTGATTAAGAAAGTTAGTTAATTATAGTTAATTTTTTTGATTTCATGTACAATCAAAGTAAATTTTAGTATAATATCCTTATATTTGATGCATCAACTACCATCATTGAGTGCGTTTTAATTAAATCAGAGTGTATAATAGTAATAGAAGCATTAGTTAATTTAAAAATTAATGATTTTTGCTTATAATGGTGACCAAAACTGAAGGTCATTTTTTTGCTTATAATAGTGACCGGAGGGGGTAAGTTGATTAGTTCGTTATGCGGTTGTTATGCTGGTTATTTTTAGAAAGACTTTATATAGGAAATAGTAGTAAGCGTTGGTGAAAGTAATAATTAGAGAAATTAAGTTAGTTAATTGGTAAGCTGATTAGTTTGTCATGCGGATGCCATGTTGGTTATTTTTAGAGTCTTTAAATAGCTCTCAATTGTTAGTTATGAAGCATGAACACTGGAAATACAACACCGACACTGAAACATCGACACCAGTAATTATTTTAAAAAATGAATAAATTAAACGTAAATGAAAAAATGACACACACACACACCTTTTTTCAAAGGTGTCCGTGCTGCAGAGATTGTTAGAAGGGAAAAAATCTCTAAATAAATAAATTGTGACTAGAGCCTTGAGTGCAAAGTTATCATAAAATCTGTATTGTGTACCTTTTGTATCTTCTCTTTCAATCTCACAACACAAATGATGAGTTCTTCAGTTGTTTGCTAGTATTTATCTTTATTCATTTGAGTTTTTTTACCTTCCTCTCATCTTGAAGATTAGAATTCTGGTTCCTAACAGACATGGAGTTGGTAGCTATAAATGAGGCATGCCTTATGAATGTAGAGAGGAAGGTCAAGATTGGTGATAACAGTTTATGGGTCGGGATTTTGTATGGTAAATGTGATTCGACAGTCTGAAATTGTGTTTGAAGTCCTGAAACCGCATATTCACACAAATGCAAGATTTCATGCAGGAGTTAGCCCTTGTTTGAGATCATTGAAAGTTGGGTTGATAATAATGGTGCTGCAAAATTGATGAGATAAAGAGAGTTCTCCCTATTGAATTGATTGGTGATTTGCATGTATTTATATGTATGTATGTATGTATGTATGTATGTATGTATGTATGTATGTATGTATATCATGTGTACAAGAAACATTATGATAGAAATACGGATGGTGTGGCTAGTAATGAAACTCAAGTTGCAGGATTTGGAGGATTATTATGTAATGCAAATAGCAATCAGTTGTGATAGAATTCTTTTCCTGATAAGTTCTGGTTTGAAGGTCAATTGGAGTCATACACACAGAGAGGATGCTAATGTTTTGGCAAACATAGGATGTGATGATGTGCATTACAAGAGATTACTCTGTATGTTGACATTAGCTACCATTGCAAATCAAGCAGATCAATGCTCCTCATTCCATAGTCTGATACTCCTATTTTCACTACATTAATTAACATTTGTCATGTGAAGTTTTCCTACCAATGTGATGCAGGGATGAAGATCTTTTGTCTACTGCATATAGATTTATGAAATACCCCTTTTTTTATATGAAAAATGTGTGTTTGTTTATTTAATTTTGTGGTTTAAATTTTAACTATGCAAGTGTTATTTTTGTTTCAGGGTTTTGAGGACTTTGTAGTGGAACATTTCCGCAACCGAGCTCATGATATTATGGGAGCATGCAAAGTGGTTTTCTTGAGCATGCAAGGTGCTCAAGTGGGTTCTTTGGTCAAAAGTGGTTTTCATGTTGTTGATGAGGGTAGCAAAGTTTGCTCAGAGGTGTTTAAGAATTCTTTTCGTGAACCAATGGTACTAAAAACATTCTATTCCTGCAAAACATTCTCTATGAATTCCCAAATTTGAGTCTTGATTCAAAAGTCTGTTACATCTTACTGTAAGCAGTTTTTTATTTAAACTTTTCGAGACATGTATTTAGTAATTGAGCTAAATATTGTCACAATGGCTTGTGGGGACACTACAATTTCTTGCAAATTATTTGAATTTCCCTTTCACATTCATTATCTTTCTATCAGATCAATTCAGTATTCCTGGATTTCCATATATAGAATTGTTTCTTAGGACACTTCGGGTTTTACCGTCTTTTCACAAAAGACTTCTCTAAGATTAAAATACCTTTATGCAACCTCTTTGTGAAAGAGAGTGAGTGATTTTGTTTTAGGTAATGCTTTCTTAAATCATCTTTCTATTATTAAAAGAGAAGTGGTTATCACGCCTGGAATTGTCACTCTCTATTATTAAAAGAGAAGTGGTTATCACGCCTGGAATTGTCACTCTTAATTGGGAGCTTTTCTTTGAACTTATGTGTGATGTAAGTGATTATGTGCTTTGAGTAGTTTTTGGCCAACAATTTTAGAAATATTTCCAGCCACTTACTATGCTAACAAGGTTAAGAATGAAAACCAAGTGAATTATTAAACTACCAAAAGAGTTGCTAGCTATAGTATTTGCATTTGAAATTTTTTGTTCTTACCTAATTAGTTCTAAGGTTGTTATTTGTACATAACATGCAACACTCAAATACCTATTCACTAAGGGAGACTCAACCCCGATTGCTAACGTGGATAATGTTGCTACAAAGAGTTTAACTTGGATATCAAGGACAAGAAAGAAGTGGAGAATGTAGTAGTTTCTCATTTGTCAAGGCTAAACAATGCATAAGTGACTCAGAAGGAAAAAAAAACCATCATTGAAGAGTTTCCAGATGCACATTTGTTAGCAATACGTGAAATACCATGGTTGTAGTAATGTATAACTACAAAGCAACAAAGAGTGAGGAAGCTTGTAGTATCATGTGGTATTGCCATAGCTCAACCTATAGAGGCTATCACAGTGGCGAGAGAACTACTGCCATAGCTCAACCTATAGAGGCTATCATAGTGGCGAGAGAATTACTGCAAAAGTACTCGTTGTAGAATTGGAGTACAAGGCATATTGAGCGGTTAAATTCTTGAATTTTTATGGGAAAATGGCAGGAAGGAAAAGAATTATGAAGTTTGATGAATTGGAAGAGACGTGATTACGGCCCTATGAGAATGCTACAATTTAAAAAGAGAGGACAAAGAGGTACGCCGACAAGAACCTTGGTTAAACGAGAGTTTTATCTGGGACAAGAGGTCATTCTTTACAACTCAAGGCTAAGATTATTCTCTAGTAAGTTGAAATTCAAATGATCAGGGCCTTTTATCCTCAAGGAAGTATATTTGAATGACGTTGTAGAGATTCAAGTCCAGAAAGATACACACACGTTCAAGGTAAATGGACATAGGATAAAGAACTATGTTGAATGTGATATTCTTACTACAAAAGTGTCCATGATACCGTCAGAATCTTATTACTACAAAAGAATTGCTAAACCTTTTTTTTTTATCATTTGGTGTTTTCACCCCTTGTTCTCATGGCTCCTCCTAAACCTTTCAATCCCTCTTCTAAAGAGATCATTGATGAAGCTGTACAAACAACAACTGTTCAAACATCTAGACATCATCTTGACAATGCTCTTCAAGAAAACCAGATCTTGCTGGATGAGCGTTTCAACATAGCAGCTACAGCTCTGCAACAGCAGGTCGGGTAGCTCCATACACATATGGACAAAGACAAACATGTGGCAGATAATTGCTACGACTCTATGATGTCCATCTTGGCAAAATTGGTGGCGCATAATGAGTAGCAGCATGGTACCTCTATTGTTCTGCAATCTACATCTTCTTCAGGTATTACAAAACAACCTCCATCTCACCCTATGCACACAACTACTTTTTCCCATGTCAGTACCCTAACCCATACTCCTACTAGACACTCTACCCATTTTTCTCAGCCCCCTTTACATTCTACGTTCTCAACTACTCAACGTTTGACTTCTGGCCATCCACCACCACCATATCCACCCTACAGCCATACAACCCAACCTTTTTCACACACACAACCGTACACTTTGCCATTTGTTACAGCCGGATTCCCCCCACAACCTTTTTCAGTTCCTTTTGCCCAGCATTTCGTACACCCAAATTGAAACTTGCAATGTTTGATGGGTCAAACCTGTTAGAATGGTTATTTCAATCAAATGAATTTTTTTTATCTATACCAATTACCTCAAGAAAATAAGTTTTCTATGATGTCTTTTTTATATGAAAGGAGATGCATTATGTTGGTATAAATGGATGTACCAAAATCATCAATTTGTTGATTGGTTTTCTTTTACAAAAGCGTTGGAATTACGTTTTGGTCCCTCCACATATGCTAATCACCAAGCATAGGTATTTAAGTTAAAGTAGAATGGTTCAGTTGTGGAATACCAGGAAGCATTTGAGAAACTAGGTAATCAAGTTCTTGATTTGTCTCATGAAGCTATATTAAATTGTTTTATTTCTGGTTTAACTCCCGAGATCCAAAACGAAATTGCTATTTACAAACCTACTTCTATTTCCCATGCCATCGGGCTGGTCAAACTTATTGAATCCAAAATTCGTGAAGCTAAACCTAAATACCAAAAAGCCTTTTCCACACCTTTTTCCCGTCCTAACCCAACTCAACAACCTGCTACCCCACCCATTTTAACCCCAAAACCTTTTCCAACAACCCAGCCACCTAAACTTCCTATTAGACGACTATCCAACGCTCAATTGCAAGAACACCGCGCGAAAGGCTTATGTTTTAATTGTGATGAAAAGTTTATTTCGGGCCATAAATGTTCAGTCGGTAAATTCCTCTTATTATTCGTTGATAAGGAGGAATCACACGTACAAGATACAATCTAACCTAGTGATGATATTATTTCAACCAATGAAACCGATGAGACTTATTTTCAGCTTTCTCCTCAAGATGCAATGTGACAATTCTCTCCCACGACTATGAAATTCAAGGGACTCATTAACGATTTAACCCTCACTGTTCTGATTGACACATGCAATACACATAATATATTATAGCTCCGCATAGCCCAACACCTTAAACTTCCTACTGCACAAATTCCTAACTTTTTAGTCATGGTGGGAAACAGTTCTAAATTGCTTTGTTTTGGACTTTACCTGCAAGTTCCGATAACTCTACAACATAACTTGTTTCACATTCCTTTCCATTTACTTCTCATTGAGGGAGCTGATGCAGTTTTAAGAATGGAATGACTACACACTCTTGGTCCTCTAATGACCGATTTTTCCATCCCAAAAATTTCATTATCATACAACAACAATGAAATTACTATCACCAGCGACCCTAATTTCCTTCCATCACCATCTTCTTACAATAACCTTTGCCATCTCCTTCAGACCGACTCAATTGCATATATTCACCTCCTCCTTTATCAATCAACACCAGAACTAGAAACAACTTCATACCCAACAACAACAATGCCCTAGAGAATATACCTATCTCCCTATCCAAGGAAATTTCTTCTATCCTTAAATCCTTCGCAAGCATTTTTCAACAACCCCAAGGTTTACCCCCACTGTTCTTGCTAGAATATTTATGTGAGAATGTTTAGGGATTCAGAGCTCCAAGTTAGATTACTTGAACTCCAAGCTATATGTCTTGCTTATCCCTCATTCGGGAGCCCTTTATATAGAAGCATCAAAGCCTTTATGATCAATGCCCGTAACAGCTATGCCTTCCCAATTTCGTAACTGAGTTGTCTTAAAGGAGAATAACGTCCGCCGTCTTTCAATGATAGCCCCAAAGTGTAATGTGCACTGTCAGACTTAAAGCGGCGGTTACATCTATGATGGTCGGCTTGGGCATAACGTCCTCATAATGGTCGGGAAGCCCGTAACCCTTAGGTCCGGGATGTGTGCTCGGTGATAGTCTCTTCAACTCCCAACGTCATATAGTCACCGGTTCCTCCGTTCTCTATACACGGCTAGGTGGAGTCCCTTTTGTCTGGGCCTAGCCGATTACATATCTCAGGCTTGTGGATTTTATGTACGATCATAAGCCCCCCGAACATATGACTTCATGCCTTGAAGTTTTATGGTCGACAGAAGAAACATAAATTTAGATCGAGATATACATCGGCATTGACGGACTACAAGCGTGTGTGCTCAGTGCCCTAGTTAGTGCAACAGTCACCTACCTACTTTTAGGTATAATTGAAACAACCGGCTGAACATCATCCGATAACTATATCAATGAAGTCGCCATCGAACGTTTTTTATCTCGTAAAAGGAGAAAGGTAAACGCATCGCAAAATCCTAAAAGGGATAAGACACAGTCTTGCGACCGAGAGATAGGGTAAGAGAATCTATTACGCGAAGGGAAGGTATTAGCACCCCACACGTCTGTAGTACTCTACGGTTCCACTTCTATTTTCTGTATAATGGGTGTGTTCATATCTATCTACTGCTTAATTGCTATATCTGTATGCTAAAGGAGAATGCATGTGAAAGAAAGGAAAATAAAGAAAACACGGGGAAAAGAAGGAAGTATTTACAAAGTTCGCTCGATCGAGCCCCGTGACAATTCCTCTATTCTGGATGCCTCTATTTCCTCCTGTTGAAGATCCTTGTAAAGGAGAATTCAGATTTTGGACATTATCTGACACCACTGCTGCATTTGATGTCGACTGATATCCTAGCATCATGGAATACGACATTCCATAAACAGGATTTCCAGTTCCAAAACGAGGCACTTGAGGGATTTCACTCATAGTCATCACAGGCTCTGGGCTATTCGGTGGAGCCTGAGAAATAGGCGCAGAGACTGTAGTCGACACTGGAGCAGTTGGATGTTCAAAGGAGGCAAAGGCACAACCTGCGAAATTACTAGATCTGTAGTACTTAAGGTTCGTGATGGAATTTCGTCTGTGTTAGTCATCCTTGGTGTACATTTCCTATTTGGTGGTTTATTATACTCTTTGGTTATATTCTCACTCCTAAGTTTCATACACTTGTAACATTTAACATAAAATACTTAGCACTGGTCCCATCAGGTGTGTCAGTTTTTTTACTGTGAAAAATGGTAAACAACCGTTGGTTCTCCCAAAGCCCTAAAAACTAAGGGTTACTCACAAGATCGACTAGTTAATCTTAAGACATGTGCTAAGATTTTGAAGATACATGTGCTCTGTCGAAAATCCTTACTACTAAAAACGATTTTCTATGAATAAGGGAACAAGTATAAAAGGTTTCCACACTATAATTCGACCAACTGACTGGTGACTCGTGACCGACAGAATGTGTTTGCACGAAATAGACTAACTGACTGGTGACTCGTGACCGACAGAAAGTGTTGAATTGTTTACGCAAAGCAGAAAACAACGTACTAAGATTGCTCAAATGTAAATAGAAAGCAAGTAAAGTATTCGAAAAAGACAATTGAAAAGTAAATGGTTTGCATTGAAATATAAATGGTGATTCACGTACATCAAATACTTCTTCACTTTTTGCTTCCTCACGCTTGGAATTATAGAGTTTTGACAAGTGATTTTCAGTACAAGTGAACCCTGAAAAACTACATTGAAACTCCTTATTTATAGTATTTACAAGGTAACTGCCTAGATATAATCTACGAACATAGTTGAAACTTAAGGCAACTGCTTCACTAGATGTTGCCACCTATTTGACGCTCAATCAGCACATGAACTATTGGTAACCGCTTGTTGATTTCGAAATTTGAATCTCCCGCTTCCAGCTTGCTTCGACGATACCTTCTGGCAAGTCCAAGAACAATTAGAAATCTTTTAAGTCTTGAACTTCCTTTGGTCGATAAGACCAAATTCGACTATTTTCTTTGTCTTTCATCTTTTGGTCGACTAGACCAATTTTCCAGCACTTTGTCATTTGGTATCAGTTTTCCTTTTGGTCAACAAAGCCCAATTTTGACATTTTGGCTTGATATACCTACTGGCCGACAAAGTCAAATTCTAAATACTTTAGTTAACAACCCTTATCTCAAAGGATTACCCTTAGCTTATGGGAATACCTTCATTAACTACACGTGCTTGAATATCTTCAGATTTTTCAAGATAACAATGTCCAATTTAAATATATAAATATTCAAAAATTATACATCAAAAAATATTTTATAATAATTATGTATATTTAATTATTATAAAAATAATTAAAAAAAATATTAAATAATGATAACGCAAAAAAAATGTTATGAAAAATCACAATAAAAAATAAATGATCAAAAATATCTTTTAAAATTGTGTAAATTTAGATAACTATATTATAGACGATACTATTAATTATAAGTATTTATTTTCAATTAAAATAATATAATTTTATGAAGATTTAATTAATATTGTAATCTCAATTATTAATCTAATTAAACTCAATAATATATATATAAAATTAATTTCCATCACGTTCTCAATCTTGTTACATAGTACCAAAGTTTAGAAGCTACTCCAAAAAAAATTATTGAAAAATTGGATTCATAAATATGATTAACTATTATAGAAACTTTTTTTAATAATATATATATATATATATATATATATATATATATATATATATATATATATATATATATATATATATATATATATATATATATATATATATATATATATATATATATATATATATATATATATATATATATATATATGATCAAATTACACTAAGAATTACACCATGAGTTACACTCGCTCAAAAACGTTACTTCGGATTAATATTTTTTAAAATCAACCGTTGGATTGAAACATACCATCATATAGATCATACCTATAAAGTTTGAGACTAATCTATAATGATTTACTATACGATCAAGATATCCAAAAATTAACGTCAAAATGAACTTTCATATAACGTTAATTTTGATGTAGTTCATTAACATAGTAAATCATTATAGATTAGTCTCAAACTTTATAGGAATGATCTATATGATATTATGTTTCAATCCAACGGTCAATTTTAAAAAATATTAATCCGAAGTAACGTTTTTGAGCGAGTGTAACTCATGGTGTAAGTCTTCGGGTGTAATTTGATCCCTCCTCATATATATATATATATATATATATATATATATATATATATATATATATATATATATATATATATATATATATATATATATAGATGATGATTAAATTACACTAACTATTACACTCATTATTAGTTGTTGATTTTGTTTTGATTTAATGGTTATCAAATGACTAGTTAATGCTCATATCACACATTCAAATAGCCTCATCTTATTTAGGTAATAAATCAATTCTATTTTATAAAATTATAAAATCATAAAATCAATATTTTTATAAAATAAATTTTTTTTTATCCTCGTGTAATTCTTCATATAACTTTTTTTTCTAATAACAATGATAGTCTAAATATAATTTTTAAAAACAGTCGTAATTCATAACAAAAAATAGTTCTTATTATTTTTTTTAAAAAGATTTAAAATAAAAATCTTTTCTTTTTACTTATACTAAGTTGATGAATTTTTAATTGGAGTACAAAATAATATTCAAATTGGCTATAGAAAATAAGTAATTAAATAATGAGTATATATAATTAGAGTACTATGTAAGTTTATTCTTATTAATATTTCTTAAACAATTTTTACAATCTTTTATTATACGTTTTACCTTTAGTGACAAATAAATTTATTTTTAAACAAATTTTACTATTTATTTTTATTTATTTTAATAACAAATTCTCCTCACTTATGATAAACTAGAATGTTTGATAAGATTTTAAATAGAGTATAAAATAATATTAAAAAATTATATAAATAAAGAGAAAAACTCAAAAAATGAGTGCATAGTAATTAAGTTGTAAATTGAAAAATAAATATAAAGTGGATGATAAAATCGATAAAATTTTCGCTTATTTATAAATATTATTTTACTTTTTTATTTTAATTATTTTAATTTCACATCAAAATTTATATATACTCGTTATTTATTTATTTAATTTTTATAGTCAATTTGAGCATTATTTTGTACTCTAATTAAAAGTTTATCAACTTACTTTAAGTAAAAGAAAAAAATTATTATTATTTTTAAATAATAAGAATTGTTTTTTATTATGAATTATGATTATTTTTTAAAATTATATTTTGATTTACGTTGTTTTAAAAAAATTGATATGAAGAATTACATAAGTGATTAGAAAAAGTGAGAAAAAAGATTTTATTTTATAAAAGTATGATTTTATGATTTTATAAAATAGAATTGACTTATTACCTAAATAAGATTAGGCTATTTGAATGTATGATATGAGCATTAACTAGTCACCTAATAACCGTTAGATCAAAACAATATCAACGACTAATAATTAGTGTAACAGTTAGTGTAATTAGTTGGTGTAATTTGATCTCTCGTATATAATTTATTCGATGATTTGAAAATCGTTTTTATTGAAAAATTAATGGTAATTGGAACAAATGTATTTTCGTATATACATTTATTAGGTGAATTTAATACATTTGGAGATATATTTTTTAATTAAATTTTTGAAGAAAAAAAATGAAATTTAATGCGTCTGGATATATCTTCAAATTCATATAATGTATTTTTGAATTTTCAAAGATGTGTCTTCTCTACACACAAGGATGAGAGGAGAATTTCCTCTTTTTTTTTGAATTTTTAGTTAAAGTTATTTGCACGAAGATACTCACTTGAAGAAACACGAGAATAAATGTCAGCCATAAATTTACATAGAACCATATTATTTATTACGAAACTAAAACACTATTATAACTTAAAAATATATAAATTTGACTTTTTATTGAACATCGGTTAAAATATATAAATTTGACTTTTTATTGGGCATCCGTTAGATTAATATAATTCTTGTTTTTCGTCCAATTACGTTTCTTTCTTTTTTTAATACAAGAAGGGTTTAAGCCCGTAAAAAAAAGCTACAAAACAAAAGCACGAAGGGTACTACCACCTAACAAATCGTTGGTTAAGAAGTTAACCAAAAAATCTGAACAATCTTGAGAGAAAAGAGGGCTTGAATCATGAAACGGATACTTTTAAGCAGCTCATTTGCTGCTCCACTATTACTATTCATATCATTGAGCCTCGCAACGCTGTTTTTGTTGTCTGACTAAAGCTCAATTCTACTATATCCTTTACCAATCGTAAATTTGATGCCTTCCAAAATCGTCTACAGTTCTGCAACCTCGATACTATACAAACCAATATATTTAGAGAAACCTCATCTCCAACTCCCTTTGTAATCGCGCAAAACTCCTCCACACTTTGCAACCAAATTATGATTGACTGTCTCATCCACGTTAACACAAATCCAACCATGGGATTGTGGGTTCCACTTAACATTAATATTAACCTACGGCTGCTCGGTAAATGGCCTAAGAATTTTCTCCCCCGCGCCACATTCTCGAACACTATGGATCACTCGTCTGTGAAGGTTAGTAGGCATCACAAAATAATCATCATGAATTCTTTTATTCCTCGAGAACCAAAGAGTATGGCAAGTTGTGGCCCATATATCATTCCACTTGATTTCGTCAATATGATTATACAGTTTTGACAGATTCCATTGAATCCACTCCTGCGCATAACGCGAAGAATTCCTGCCAATGGTCCACATGAACAAGCTGATTCCAAATTATTTTAGCAACTTCGCAGTCTCTCAACTCACACAGAATATCTTCCACTTCATTTGTACACAGGTCGCACCAAGGTGCACGGACTGAAAGCTGAGGCAAGTAACTATTTATTAGAAACCTACCATGCTTCATTAACCACACAAACATTTTAACTCCTTCAAGAATATGGAGCTTCCAGATTTCCTACCAATTATCTTCCATGTTAATATGCTCCAGGCCTGCGAAGACAACATAGGCGCTGGAAATAGAAAACTCACCATTCTTCGAGTTCTTCCAAAGAAACCTATCTTCTCCAAAACCCTCCTGAGGTGAGTGAACCGCCATAATCTCTTCAACAGTTCTCTTATCAAAAAGAGGATTTTAATCATGGTTATTTTCCACTCTTTTCTCTCTAACCAGCCCCGCGGCATTCTCTATCATCAGATTCTCATGAACCATAGATTGAATAATACCTGACATGAGCCAACAATCATTCCAAATATTTACTCGCAAGCCGTTGCCTATATCCCAGATTTTTCCAGCTTCAAGCTCGGGCCATAGCTTAACAATGTGTTTCCACATGCTTGAATCATTTTGTTTGGCCGCCACCATACGCAGATTATGGTTCTCTCTATCATATTTATTCCTCACCACCTGGTACCATAAGCTATCATCACCTTCCATCAATTTTCACCCAAGCTTCGCCAAACAAGCTTGATTCATATGCCATAAATTCCTCGGGCCCAATCGTTCAATTACGTTTCGTAACAAGTAGCATTTCCCATTTACATAACCACCCACCCATGATTTATGTGAAAGCAAAACCAATAAATTTTACACCTTATTTTATAATGTCAATAAATGAAAACCGTCAGATTTTAACTTACGTGTAATTTTTATTTATTTAAAGTAATGATGATAAATAATTGCGATTAATTGATTGTGTAGCATTATAAGCACTAAGATGTTTATAATTTGACTTTAACAAATTACACATTCTGTAACAGAACTGGCAACCTTGCACTTTCATATGACCAATAAATTTTGAAACACTTTCATATGACCAATACATTTTGAAATTCAAGACAAAGTCGCTAGTGACAAACTTAAATCTTGTTATCTTTTTCAAATACAAATTCAGTAGTTGATAAAAACAAGCATAACATTATAATAATAGATGTGAAAAAAAGATAAGGTTGTTTTACACTAAAAAAAACTCATGTTCATTTTTGAATTTTTGTCCTTGTAACTAGCTTTTAGTTTTAACACACTAGATATTCTTTCAAACACTCAATACATAAAAGTATAATAGCAAAATTCTAGAGTCAGATTAAACATTTCAGATACAGTAGAATCCACATTGCAAAACACAAATTAAAGAACTTATATAACTATTAATATTAATGTAAACTTCATTGTAAAATAGCTGTCTAGAATGCAATAGTCTGCTTTCAAATTGCCTTAACCCATAGTAGAACTTAATATTACAGAAACTTGAATTTTCTGTCAACAAGGTTTAGTTACAAAGATGAACATGAAGTAAATCTTCTACACTCCATTACTTTTGGTCATTGACAACCCACTAGTTTCCATCAACTTATCTATTATCTTTTGTAATGCAGGAGCACTCACAACACAATTTTTATCTGCAAAACATGATCTACCTTCTTCAGCTGCCTTGCAAAGCTGCGGGTCTAAAGGAACCTTACCAAGAAAGGGTACCTCCATCTCCTTGCACATCTTCAACGCTCCACCGCCACTACTATCAAATACTTCACTGCAGGCAATTAGATTCAGCATTTCAGGCGCTTTTTCTCTCATGTATTCGGATATCCACTCTGTAACATCTTCCATCTCACCATTATCTGTAACCTTCATGAACTTGAGATTTGTGATAGGCTGGGACAGGCCACTCATATTCTCTACCACCCCAAGAACTTTCACTCCAACTTTCTTGCAAAAATTCACTTCTTTTTTCACATCAATGAGAGAGACTTGTTGAGGAGTAGTAACTATGATTGCACCATCTACATTATTGGGATCTAGGCATTGAACGATAGAAATGTGCTCATCAGATGTTCCAGGTGGAGCATCTACAATTAGAAAATCAAGCTCACCCCAATAAACATCTTTTAAAAACTGCTTGATAAGCCCATTTTTGCGAGGACCTCTCCATATAACAGCTTCATCTGGATGAGGAAGCATGAATCCAATCGACATGACCCCAAGATTGGACTCCACATAGACAGGAGACCACCCAAGGTTGCTCTGGTGTATCTCTTGACCTTCTAGACCAAGCATCTTTGGGATGCTTGGACCACAGATGTCAATATCAAGAAGACCAACTTGAAAATCCCTTGCAGCTAAAGCAAATGCTAGTTGGGCAGAAAATGTGCTCTTGCCAACACCTCCCTTTCCTGATAAGACTAATATCTTATGTTTCACAGTGGCCATTCTTTCGGCAATGGCAACCAAATCTGCAAAAATAAATGTAAAAAGACAACATGAGCAACTGATAGAAGGTTATTATTAGTTAATAGTATTGTTATTGAGAGGGGTACTTAATAGTTGTTGGGCTTTAGTTTTATTAGTCATTAAGTTATCCAATATTATATAATGTAGTGTCATTGACACAATTGAGATATCAATGAAATCAAATGTTATCTTTTATTTTCTTTGTTAATTTTTAATGTCTTCTTAGATTTATAATTGTTTCCCATAGTTTGTTAGGGTTCTTGAATCACCATCCTAACCCTAACAAACAAACTATGAGAAACAATTATAAATCTAAGAAGACATTAAAAATTTGATTTCATTGATATCTCAATTGTGTCAATGATACATTATATAATATTCTTAGTGGATAACTTAATGACTAATAAAACTAAAGCCCAACAACTATTAAAAGCCCAATAACAATACTAATAATATAAGATCTATTAGTACCCTATCAATAACAATATTATTAACTAATAATAACCTTCTATCAGCAAGATTCTTAAACGGGAAGATAACTCAATTACTCAACTTTATCAATTCTATAAAACTAAGAACAGCTCAAGCTTCTTTCCGTTGCTCCTCCTATGCATCATGAGAGTTTTTGAGCTTCTCAACAATGGGACACAGACCTATTTTAAGCCTTAGAAAGCAATCTATCATTTTTAGTTCAAGAGCATGAATTATTAAGCCAGAAGCATACCCTAACTACAATCGCCTTTCATCATAATATGAAATTATACATAAGCACTAAAATGATAAGCGGTTAAGGGCTTAATTAAAAGCATAAGATAAAAGAGGAAAGTGTACCAGGGTCAGGTCCTTTAGGGGCAGTGGCACAAGTTTCCTGATTTGGGCATCCTTCACATGCATCAGATTTTCCAGCAGAATCAGACTGAGGACCTGGGCAATCTGTAAACGCCACAAGAATCATATTCATTAGGATATTACACAGAAGCAAACATAAATTAACGCATGATAATAAATAAACTCATACGCTCGTTTGCATCCTCGGGTATATCTCCCTGCTCCATCAAGCTCTTCAATCGGTATGGTGGCAGGTGCGCGGTGGGCGGGTAGTAGCGGGACGGTGAGGTGGTTAGGGTGCCGGCAGAGGTTTAGAAGGAGGAGAATAGGAGATAGATGAGAAAGTTGAAGTGATGGGTTTTTTTATTTATTGTTGGACTTGACCTACGAGAATTGAAAGTTGGACTTTTCTAAATACACCCATTCATTTTTCGGGTATAACATCAATATTTCATTTTACACCTTCTCAAAAGGACTCTTCTAGATTACTAAATAATGTTCACGTATATAGTACGAAACATGAAACATTTGAATACAAAAGTAAAAATACATTGTTGTCAATGTTTTAAGTGGATCTTTGAGAGCATCAACATCAACAGTGGTCAGTCGTTGAACAGTAGAATAAATGGCTTTTGAGGTTGTCATAGTTGAGAAATCTGGTGAAATATCTTACATAGTGGAAGTTGAGATTCAGGGAAGGTGTGGAGAAAAAGGAGATAGGTACTTAGAGATGAGAAGATCTCAAGCTTTACAAAAATCATTTGGACATAGAAATTCGTAGGAATTAGAAGTTTATTCTAACAATCTACGTCAATGTTTCATAGTGGAACCACAATTAATTGACAAATAAGTAAATAAATTTTATTTGGTGGTTTTGTGCTTCCGGTATATAGAAAAATGGGTCTACAATGTTAGTACTCGTACGCTTAAGTAAATAAGAGAGTGAAAATGATATCGGAGTCAGAATGGACTTGAATAAATGAGAATGACACACTTCATTTGCTTAAAGTTCACAGCTGAAAGTATAGTAACCATTAAAGGAGAAGTGGTTCACAACTAAAAGTGTGGAGTGAGGAGTGGTCGCGATCTACCATTAAATTAATATGAGTGGTCAGTAAAGTTCCTTTGGGTGGAATCTTCTGCTTCTAAAGGTAGAAAGGTACATCTAATATGTGTGTTTATATGCTTTCATTTTACATCTAATAGAGCATTGAATAAGCTTTCCAATGCTTCCGACCGTGCGTAAATCAAAGTTACGGTTCTCAAGTTATGGTGAAAGAAAGAAATGATTTTTTTGTTTGCTATCAATTTTGTTGGGCGATTTGAGTACCCCTTGGTCTCCAAGTGAGCTCGAGCTCCCCAAAAACTTGAAAATGCACAAAAAAAAGTTATTTTGAGCGTTGGGCTAGTCGTTTCGCTGTCGGGCGATGTCGTTTGGATATAAACATGTATTTAGGGCTAAAAACACATTTGTTAGGTATGAGTTGAGAATTTTTTATTTCCAACCCCATCACCTTCATTCTTTTGATGATAGAAGCTAGAAACAACATGAGAGCTTGCATTTGGATGATTTGAAATTGGATTTCTCATCAATCATAGTTGACAACTCGTGAGATGTTTGGTTCTTCTTCATTCTTCTCTATGTATTTCTCTATTTGTTGGATTTTGTTTGTAAAGCTTACTTGGAACCTGTGTATATGCATTGATCATGACGTTGTTGGTTTCCTTAATCTTTTTGCTTTATGTTTGGATTTGGGTTGTTGTAGAAATAGACCTCACATGATACATGATGTGAGAGATACATGATAATTTTGACGAGTATTGCATGTTGATTACAACTTGTTGGTAGGTTTACGTTTGTGACTAGTAGTTTATATTCATGTCTGATAAATTTCTCCTCTCTGAAGAATGTATTTATTTTTCCTGTTAATAGTTTTTCCTTTATATACAAACCAACCTATTTTAAATCAAGCTCATAACTGCAAAAATTGTTGAATAGAATTTTTTCCCTCTCACTAATTCCTGTGTAGACGATAAATTTCCTGGAAAATACTTCCTTTCTTTTGCTTTTACCGCTATACTGCAGTTAGAGCAAAATGGCGCCATTGTTGGGGATTGATGGTTTGATATTGAATTACATCGCAATAGTTTTATAGTTTTGAGCTTTGTAGATATCAAATATAGCATCTATTTTCACTTGTATATTGACTTGTGTATATGTTTACAAGAGGCTTTGGGTTCTAAGTTGAGGTTGAGTTCGGCTTATCATCCTCAAACTGATGGTCAGACGGAAAGGACGATTCAATCGTTGAAAGACTTGTTACGAGCTTGTATTCTTGAGCATGGTGGTTCATGGGATACATATCTTCCCTTGATTGATTTTACTTACAATAACAGTTTTCATGCTAGTATTGGAATGGCACCGTTTGAGGCGTTGTATGGTCGGAGGTGTAGAACTCCTTTGTGTTGGCACGAGTCGGGTGAAAGTGTGGTGCTTGGACCGGAATTGGTTAGGGAAACTACTGAGGCGGTGAAGATGATTAGAGAAAAGATGAGAATTTCCCAAAGTCGACAAAAGAGTTATCATGATAAAAGAAGAAAAGATTTGGAATTTCAAGAGGGTGATCATGTGTTTTTGAGAGTTACACCTACAACCGGCGTTGGGCGAGCATTGAAGTCGAAGAAGCTAACTCCTCTCTTTATTGGTCCTTACCAAATTACTAGTAAAGTGGGAAATATGGCTTATCGGGTGGCGTTACCGCCAAATCTTTCGAATTTGCACGATGTTTTTCATGTGTCACAACTTCGGAAATATGTTCCGGATCCTTCACATGTGATTGAGATGGATGATATTCAGGTTCGGGAAAATCTTACGGTGGAAACGATGCCTTTGAGGATTGAGGATCGTGAGATGAAGTCCCTTCGTGGCAAAGAGATTTCTTTGGTTAAAGTTGTTTTGATAGGAGCAGCGGGTGAAAGTGCGACGTGGGAATTGGAGAGTAAGATGCGAGATTCATTTCCCGAGCTTTTCGAGTCAGGTAATTTCGAGGACGAAACTTTTTAAGTGGGGGAGAGTTGTAACGCCCGTTTTATTTAATATTATATTATATTAATATTTTTGAATTATCGTTTGACGATTGTTTTAGCGAAAAAAATAATTATATTAATTTGTATATCTATTAATATATTTGGCGACGTTTAGTTCGGTTCGGTAAAATATTATTCGAACCGATATTTAATTCCCCGGAATTTTATTAATAAATTGAGTTAAAAATATGATTAGATGATATATTTAGTATATTAAGAATAGGAGAGGGGTATGTGAGAAATTTACCAAAGTTTGGCTCGTAAAAACATATTACATATAAAAACACTTCTTCCACCCATTTCCTATCATAACATCAAAAACAAAAGTTTAGAAGTTTGGAGAAAAGCTAGGGTTTTGGTTGAGGAAGAAGAAGAGAGCAAGAAGAAAAGCAAGGCTTGGTTGCTTGGTTGAAGAATTATCAAGAACACTCAAAGCTTGCTAGGTAAGGGGTTTGATTTCCATTTCATTTAGTTAGGGTTTGATGAATTTAGTTTGAATTGGGAGAAATATTGATAGTTGGTTTATAGGGTTTTGTTGAGTGATTGTTGAAATGTTTAGAAGAGTTGGATTTGTTGTAAAGATTATGGGTATTGTTATTAGTGATGTAGTGTTTGGATTATAGTATGAAAATAGGAATGAAATGGAAATGGAAAAATGAAACATAACAGTAAAATGGAAAAGAAAAACCAGAAAACAAAGAAAAGATAAGAAACTGTAGAACTGTATAAAATGCACTCAGGAAAGAAGAAACAAAATTGAAGGAAGCAAGGAGGGGGAGGCGCCCACCTCCATGTGTGGGGCGACCGTCCCCCTAGGTGAGGCAGCCGCCTCCCTTCACTAGCAATAATGGGGACGTGCGTCCCTTAAGTGTAGGAGGGTTTTAGGTTTTTGCTGGTTTTCCAGTTTTCTGTAACATGGTTTTTTCTGTTTTCTATCAAATTTCCCTGCATAATTTTCCTTTGCAATTAGCTTCTGTTTCTCACTAAAAATCCAATTCCACCTAGTAACGTTTGGTATCTATAAAATATAATTGGGGGATAAGATAGCCGATTAAATTTAGAACCCGATTATGTTCCGATTTTTCGATTTCGGTAAATTCGACGACAGAGCAAGTTGCTCTGAATTCAACGAAAATTGACGTGCTAGCTAAGTTTGATGTGTAGAACGTAGTGGTGAAGTTAGTTTTTCGAAATTGCGAGTTTTACGGAACGACCCGAAATAGGCCAATTTACGGTAACTTGAACCGGATTGTGTTTTAGTCAATTTAAGACATATATGAACTATCCGATTTTGATGTTGATGTTTATAACTTATGCCGGTAATTAAGAATGGCTTTCGCGACGATTATTGATGTTTTTACTATTTTTCCATTTTTGGAAATTGGCGGATTAATTGATAGTGATGTTTGCGACGGTGTATATAATTATGAATACTTGTTGTTTATGCGATGCGATGACATGTTTATTTGATGTGAATAAATATGGCGATGTGGACTTATGTCAATTGTGATGAGCGATGATGATATGTTGTTGTGTGGTCTTTACTATTGAGTCGCATACATTTCATAAGCGAAGAGGGCTTTCATGCCAAGCGATGATGGCTTTTATGCCGAGCGAAGATGGGCTTTATGCCAAGTGTCCCTAATTACGGACAAAGCTATGGGTACCACATGCATAACATAGTCGTGTATCATAGAGTCCATTATGTTTATTTTGGAGTCGGTTATGTTTATGTTCGAGTTGTTTATCATTGAGTCTTTAATTGATGAATGATGATTGAATTGCGACGGTACATGATGTTTTGTGTTGATGTGAATATAATGATATGTGATGGAGTTAAAGTGCTAATTTATACACTAATGCTAATTTGAAGTATGTAAACTTTTAATGCGTGTCGGCATACTTTATTTAACTTATATCAATTATATTTCCAAAAACTATCCATATATGCTATCATGCTTTTAATTATATATTTTGGAGTATCTCACCCCTTTACTTGTTTCGCCGTTGCCTATATATTGGTAACGTGCAGGTGATCCCCGAGGATGAGGAGGATTAGCTCGAGTCACTTTATTTTGCGTCGTTCTGCTCTGGTCGTAGTAACACTCAGGATTTGGGCGACGTCATTATTTTGATAGGATATTTTGTGTATATTATCTTATGATGCTATAACCATATGTATTGATGAAAACATGATGTGATGTATATTTTGTGAACATATCCGCTGTGTTGTGATTATTCATATGTGTATATGATGGATTGTGAATGAATCGGTATATCCGACTTTTGATGTACATTATAATGCTAATTGTTGGAAATGCGAAGATGTGATACCTCAATTTTATTAAATGGAATTTTGAAACTCTTATTTTATTATTAATTACGCGGGATAGAATTGGGGTGTTACATTAGTGGTATCAGAGCAGGTCGGTCTGTCCAGCCAAGTTGATTGAGCCTGTTGTTGTCTAACAATCAAGTATTGTTATTTGTTGATTCTAATCCTTGTTTTGTTGTGAGCAGAAATTGTTATGGCTGGGAGGAATGCTGGTAGAAATGTTGGTAGGAACGATGATGATATTGCTGCTGCTATGCAGGCTATGGCTCAGGCTTTCCAACACCGAATGCTGACGAGAACGCTGGGACTCGTAGTTTGGCGACCTTCCAGAGAGAGAATCCCCCTACTTTCTACGGGAAGTATGATCCCGAAGGTGCTCTAACCTGGTTGAAGGAGATTGAAAGAATCTTCCGTGTGATGGATTGCACTCTTGCGCAGAAAGTCCGTTATGGTACTCATAAGTTAAGTAAAGAGGCTGATGATTGGTGGGTTGACACCCGTCAAAGGCTTGAAGTTGCTGGTGAGGAAGTAACGTGGGAAGTTTTTCGTAGGGAGTTCTTGAGGAAGTATTACCCGGAGGATGTTCGGGGAAAGAAGGAGATTGAGTTCCTTGCGCTGAGGCAAGGGAATATGTCTATCACTGATTATGCTGCGAAATTTATCGAGTTGGCTAATTTTTATCCTCACTTTGATGGTGAGGGTGCTGAATTTTCTAAGTGCATTAAATTTGAGAATGGCTTGCGTCCTGAGATTAAGAAAGCGATCGGTTATCAGAAAATCCGTGTCTTTGCGGATTTGATTGATAGCTGTAGAATCTTTGAGGAGGATAGTAATGCACACTATAAGATTTTGTCTGATAAGAGGAGCAAGGGCCAGCAGAGCCATGGGAAACCTTATGATATCCCTACTGGTAAAGGGAAACAGCAAGCGTTTCAAGGACGAAGGACTAGTGGGGGAGATGCTCCTGCTAGTATTGTTTGTTACAAGTGTGGGAAACCTGGCCACAAGAGTAATGTCTGTCAAAGTGATGGAAAGACTAAAGGGAACGAGGTGAGGTGTTTCCGATGTGGTGAAATGGGTCATGTGATTCGTGATTGCAAGCATAAGGACGTGGTCAGTTTTAATTATGGTGAGGGAGGTCACACTAGTCCTTAATGTAAGAAGCCTAAGAAGACGCAAGGAGCGGGGAAGGTGTTTGCTCTGTCGGGTGCTCCGACGGCAAACGAAGATGGTCTTGTTCGAGGTACTAGTTTCATTAATAGCATTCCCCTTATTACTATTATTGATACTGGTGCTACTCATTATTTTATTGCCGCAGATTGTGTAAAGAGATTGGGTCTCACTTTGTCATCTCTAGATAGAGATATGGTGGTGGAAGTTCCGGCTAAGGGAACGGTTACTACTTCTTTTGTGTGTGCAAATTTCCCTTTATCAATCTTTGGTAGAGACTTCGTGGTGGATCTCATTTGTTTACCGCTTGTTGGGTTGGACGTGGTTTTGGGTATGGATTGGTTGAAAGCTAATTATGCCCATATCAATTGCTATGACAACACTGTGAGGTTTTCTTCCTTAGCGGAAGAAGATCAAACTATATTGATGTCAACGAAACAATTGAAGGAGTTCATGAAAGGTGAAGCATTGGTTTTCTTGTTGATGGCGACTCTTTCTGTGGAAAGTCAATCAGTTATTGCAAACTTTCCGGTGGTGTGCGACTTTCCCGAAGTGTTTCCTGATGAGATTCCTAGTGCACCTCCAGAAAGAGAAGTTGAATTTTCTGTAGATCTTGTCTCGGGTACCAGACCTATCTCTATGGCGCCATACAGGATGTCCGCATTGGAGTTAGCAGAATTGAAGAGTCAATTAGAAGATTTGCTCGAGAAGAAGTTTGTTAGACCAAGTGTGTCACCGTGGGGAGCTCCTGCGTTATTGGTAAAGAAGAAAGATGGTAGTATGAGACTTTGTATCGATTATCGTCAGTTGAATAAGGTAACTATCAAGAATAGGTATCCACTTCCTAGGATTGATGATTTGATGGACCGGTTGGTTGGTGTTCGCATGTTTAGCAAGATTGATTTGAGATCGGGTTACCATCAAATAAGGGTGAAAGAAGAAGATGTCTAGAAAACTGCTTTCAGGACGAGGTATGGACATTACGAGTATTTGGTGATGCCTTTAGGTGTTACTAATGCACCGGGAGTATTCATGGAGTACATGAACCGTATTTTCCATCCTTACTTGGATAGTTTCGTGGTTGTTTTTATTGATGATATTCTAGTTTATTCTAAATCGGAGGAAGAGCACGCAGAGCATTTACGCACTGTGTTAGAAGTTCTGAAGGAGAAGAAGTTTTACGCTAAGTTTTCAAAGTGCGAGTTTTGGTTAGGTGAAGTGAGCTTTTTAGGGCATGTCATTTCTGGTGATGGCATTGCGGTTGATCCTTCTAAAGTTGATGCTGTGTTAAGATGGGAAACTCCTAAGTCTGTTACTGAGATTAGAAGTTTCTTGGGTTTGGCTGGTTACTACAGGAGGTTCATTGAAGGTTTTTCTAAGTTGGCACTTCCTTGGACAAAGTTAACTTATAAAGGAGCTGCTTTTGTGTGGGATGTCAAGTGTGAAGAAAGTTTTGTTGAATTGAAGAAAAGGTTAACAACGACGCCGATCTTGATTCTACCTAATCCTGAAGAATCGTTTGTTGTTTATTGTGATGCTTCTAAGATGGGTTTAGGTGGTGTGCTTATGCAAGGTGGCAAGGTGGTTGCTTATGCTTCGAGGCAATTGAAGATTCATGAGAAGAACTATCCTACTCACGATTTGGAACTTGCGGCGGTTGTTTTTGTGCTTAAGATTTGGAGGCATTATCTTTATGGCTCTAGATTTGAAGTATTTATGACCATAAAAGCTTGAAATATTTGTTTGATCAAAAGGAGCTTAATATGAGGCAAAGGCGGTGGCTTGAATTGTTGAAAGATTATGATTTTGGGTTGAATTACCATCCTGGTAAAGCGAATGTGGTGGCCGATGCTTTAAGTCGAAAGACTTTGCATATGTCACTTTTGATGGTGAAGGAGTTGGAAATGATTGAACAATTTAGATATATGAGTCTTGTGATAGAAGTGACGCCGAAGAGTGTTATATTGGGAATGTTGAAGATCAATAATGATTTCCTTGATAGCATTAGAGAGGCTCAAAAGCTTGATGTGAAACCTGTTGATTTGTTGGTTAGTATTGGACAAACTGAAAGTGAAGATTTCAAGTTGGATGCTCAGGGTGTTTTAAGATTCCGAAATAGGATTTGTATTCCCGATGATTTTGATTTAAAGAGAATGATCTTGGAAGAAAGTCATAGAAGTAATTTGAGTATTCATCACGGAGCGACCAAAATGTATCAAGATTTGAGGAAACTATTTTGGTGGTCGGGTATGAAAAGAGAGGTGGCTCAGTTTGTTTATGCTTGTTTGACTTGTCAGAAGTCTAAAGTGGAGCATCAGAAGCCTGCAGGGTTGATGCAACCGTTGGAGATCCCAGAATGGAAATGGGATAGCATTTCTATGGATTTTGTAACGGGGTTACCAAATACACCAAGAGGACACGATGCGATTTGGGTGATTGTTGATAGGCTTACAAAGTCGACTCACTTTATTCCTATTAACATCACTTATCCCGTATCGAAGTTGGCAAAGATTTATACGCATGTGATTGTTAGATTACATGGTATTTCTTTGTGTATTGTTTCGGATAGAGATCCGAGGTTCACTTCTGAGTTTTGGAAAAGCTTGCAAGAGGCTTTGGGTTCTAAGTTGAGGTTGAGTTCAACTTATCATCCTCAAACTGATGGTCAGACGGAAAGGACGATTCAATCGTTGGAAGACTTGTTACGAGCTTGTATTCTTGAGCATGGTGGTTCATGGGATACATATCTTCCCTTGATTGATTTTACTTACAATAACAGTTTTCATGCTAGTATTGGAATGGCACCGTTTGAGGCGTTGTATGGTCGGAGGTGTAGAACTCCTTTGTGTTGGCACGAGTCGGGTGAAAGTGTGGTGCTTGGACCGGAATTGGTTAGGGAAACTACTGAGGCGGTGAAGATGATTAGAGAAAAGATGAGAATTTCCCAAAGTCGACAAAAGAGTTATCATGATAAAAGAAGAAAAGATTTGGAATTTCAAGAGGGTGATCATGTGTTTTTGAGAGTTACACCTACAACCGGCGTTGGGCGAGCATTGAAGTCAAAGAAGCTAACTCCTCGCTTTATTGGTCCTTACCAAATTACTAGTAAAGTGGGAAAGGTGGCTTATCGGTTGGCGTTACCGCCAAATCTTTCGAATTTGCACGATGTTTTTCATGTGTCACAACTTCGGAAATATGTTCCGAATCCTTCACATGTGATTGAGATGGATGATATTCAGGTTCGGGAAAATCTTACGATGGAAACGATGCCTTTGAGGATTGAGGATCGTGAGATGAAGTCCCTTCGTGGCAAAGAGATTTCTTTAGTTAAAGTTGTTTGGATAGGAGCAGCGGGTGAAAGTGCGACGTGGGAATTGGAGAGTAAGATGCGAGATTCATATCCCGAGCTTTTCGAGTCAGGTAATTTCGAGGACGAAACTTTTTAAGTGGGGGAGAGTTGTAACGCCCGTTTTATTTAATATTATATTATATTAATATTTTTGAATTATCGTTTGACGATTGTTTTAGCAAAGAAAATAATTATATTAATCTGTATATCTATTAATATATTTGGCGACGTTTAGTTCGGTTCGATAAAATATTATTCGAACCGATATTTAATTCCCCGGAATTTTATTAATAAATTGAGCTAAAAATATGATTAGATGATATATTTAGTATATTAAGAATAGAAGAGGGGTATGTGAGCAATTTACCAAAGTTTGGCTAGTAAAAACATATTACATATAAAAACACTTCTTCCACCCATTTCCTATCATAACATCAAAAACAAAAGTTTAGAAGTTTGGAGAAAAGCTAGGGTTTGGGTTGAGGAAGAAGAAGAGCAAGGCTTGGTTGCTTGGTAGAAGAATCATCAAGAACACTCAAAGCTTGCTAGGTAAGGGGTTTGATTTCCATTTCATTTAGTTAGGGTTTGATGAATTTAGTTTGAATTGCGAGAAAAATTGATAGTTGGTTTATAGGGTTTTGTTGAGTGATTGTTGAAATGTTTAGAAGAGTTGGATCTGTTGTAAAGATTATGGGTATTGTTATTAGTGATGTAGTGTTTGGATTATAGTATGAAAATAGGAATGAAATGGAAATGGAAAAATGAAACATAACAGTAAAATGGAAAAGAAAAACCAGAAAACAAAGAAAAGATAAGAAACTGTAGAACTGTATAAAATGCACGCAGGGAAGAAGAAACAAAATTGAAGGAAGAAAGGAGGGGGAGGCGCCCACCTCCATGTGTGGGGCGACCGTCCCCCTAGGTGAGGCAGTCGCCTCCCTTCACTAGCAACAATGGGGCCGTGCGTCCCTTAAGTGTAGGAGGGTTTTAGGTTTTTGTTGTTTTTCCAGTTTTCAGTAACATGGTTTTTTCTGTTTTCTGTCAAATTTCCCTGCATAATTTTCCTTTGCAATTAGCTTCTGTTTCTCACTAAAAATCCAATTCCACCTAGTAACGTTTGGTATCTATAAAATACAATTGGGGGATAAGATAGCCGATTAAATTTAGAACCCAATTATGTTCCGATTTTCCGATTTCGGTAAATTCGACGACGGAGCAAGTTGCTCCGAATTCAACGAAAATTGACGTGCTAGCTAAGTTTGACGTGTAGAACGTAGTGGTGGAGTTAGTTTTTCAAAATTGCGAGTTTTACGGAACGACCCGAAATAGGCCAATTTACGGTAACTTGAACCGGATTGTGTTTTAGTCAATTTAAGACATATATGAACTATCCGATTTTGATGTTGATGTTTATAACTTATGCCTAATTAAGAATGGCTTTCGCGACGATTATTGATGTTTTTACTATTTTTCCATTTTTGGAAATTGGCGGATTAATTGATAGTGATGTTTGCGACGGTGTATATAATTATGAATACTTGTTGTTTATGCGATGCGATGACATGTTTATTTGATGTGAATAAATATGGCGATGTGGACTTATGTCAATTGTGATGAGCGATGATGATATGTTGTTGTGTGGTCTTTACTATTGAGTCGCATACATTTCATAAGCGAAGAGGGCTTTCATGCCAAGCGATGATGGCTTTTATGCCGAGCGAAGATGGGCTTTATGCCAAGTGTCCCTAATTACGGACAAAGTGATGGGTACCACATGCATAACATAGTCGTGTCTCATGGAGTCCATTATGTTTATTTTGGAGTCGGTTATGTTTATGTTCGAGTTATTTATCATTGAGTCTTTAATTGATGAATGATGATTGAATTGCGACGGTACATGATGTTTTGTGTTGATGTGAATATAATGATTATGTGATGGAGTTAAAGTGCTAATTTATACACTAATGCTAATTTGAAGTATGTAAACTTTTAATGCGTGTCGGCATACTTTATTTAACTTATATCAATTATATTTTCAAAAACTATCCATATATGCTATCATGCTTTTAATTATTTGTTTTGGAGTATCTCACCCATTTACTTGTTTCGCCGTTGCCTATATATTGGTAACGTGCAGGTGATCCCTGAGGATGAGGAGGATTAGCTCGAGTCACTTTATTTTGCGTCGCTCGCCTGGTCGTAGTAACACTCGGGATTTGGGCGACGTCATTATTTTGATAGGATAGTTTGTGTATACTATCTTATGATGCTATAACCATATGTATTGATGAAAACATGATGTGATGTATATTTTGTGAACATATCCGCTGTGCTGTGATTATTCATATGTGTATATGATGAATTGTGAATGAATCGGTATATCCGACTTTTGATGTGCATTATAATGCTAATTGTTGGAAATGCGAAGATGTGATACCTCAATTTTATTAAATGGAATTTTGAAACTCTTATTTTATTATTAATTACGCGGGGTAGAATTGGGGTGTTACACCATCGAATAGAAATAAAATATTAGGCCTCAAATACTCTCGAGACAATACAAAGTTCTGTTTTAAACCAGAGAAGTTGACTGTTGTTACAAACTTTAGTTAAAGTCTAGAGTCTAATCAAAGAGCTTTAGCAATCCTTATGGTTAATTCGAATACCATAAAGTTAAGGAATAAAAAGAGATTTTCCACTTGCCAATAAACTTCCATAAAGTATAACATCAAGTTAACCCCATGAGGATTGATATCAAATCATTTTCATCAAATCTTTAAATTTTGAAGTCACACTCATCATTTTATCAAGGGTTGATCATGATTCATCAAGAAAGTCAAAGAATTGATCAAAAGTCAAAGTTTCTAAATTACGGTTTTTTGATCAAAAGTCGACAGAACTTTGACCTGGAATAACTTTCACATACTTCATCAAAAAAATTTACACCAAATCTCATTTTGAAGGGAATTCAATTCTCTACAACTTTGTGTCTCACAATATTTTCCCAAAAATGCTTCATTTGAGAGTTATGAGCCAAGACATTATAGGTCCTTCTAAAAGTCAATAAAAAATCATTTTTTCCAAAGAAGTGTACATGAGCATGGAAGATTCAATGAAGGTGAAATCAAAAGGAGATATTATAGGACATCTTAATCTTTCTAAAAATTCCAATAACACTCTCAAATGATAAAAATTGAGCAAGTTATGGTTTGAGCTGTTCTTGCAGGAAAAACCTCCTGTAAGATCTTAAGGGATTCGGAGGCTCATACAAGGATGAATGGCCTCCAAGCTATGGGTCTAGCTTACCCCGCAGTTGGGAGCCCTTAGAGATAAAGTATTTGACCCCTCTTGAGCGTGTGGCTAAGAGAGGTAATGAGAGAATGATCCTTTTCCATGGCCCTAAGGCCTCCTTTTATAGCATAGCCATCACTAATGAACATAATTATGTAACCGTCCATTAAATACTTGAAACTGCTACTTAATGATTCGTAACGCTCGTAACCGATCCATAAGTAGCGCAACGGAGACCAATCCAATCCTCCTAGCCCGGATAGACGTCCGGGTCATATCCCGGGGCTGACCCGGTCTCCTATCCCAATTCTGGGAACTATGTCGGATAAGCGTCTCATGTCTCATTCGAGATTCATCCCGGATGCCTGCAAACCCCCCTCCGGCCTTACATCTCGGCTGGGGAATTTATGCATGAACATAAGCCCCCCGAGCATATGGTTTCTAGACCTTGAAACCTTATGGTCGATTTAAATAGAAACATAAACTTTGACCCCGACCTCCAATACCAACTCAGCCTTAGTGCGAATTTGCACATGGTTTACCATTCTTCGCTTTTGAGGTTTTTTAATGTAACGCACGTCGTTGGAATCGACACTCCAACTTATCCCAAACGTAACACTCGCTTTAGCCCGCCGGATCCCGTGACGCATGGCCGATAAAAATTCCTTCGACCTCACATCTCGGAGCAAGAAGATATATATGTAGCCCGAGTATCTTGAGTCAAGGCTTTGGTGAAAATGTTTTGACGGAATCCAATTAAGGTCCTTCGCCTTACATGCCTGGTATTAACAGAGCTTTAAAGGTTGCTCGTGAACGATTTTATGTTATGTTATTAGCCCCAAGCCATGGCGGCAACAACTACGATGGCTTGGACGAGTACATAACAATTTGTTCACAATATATTCCTATCCTCGTCATTGAATCGATACTTCCGCTTAACCCGACATAACGCTGTTCTTAATCCGAGCTGGGCTCAGAATTTTGTCGTGCTATTAGTAGTAAGACTTAGCTTAACTAGACCAGCCCCCGAGTCACATGATGCATCAAGCAGGCTATACTCGCTTTTCCAAGCACATAACAATTGTTCATGACACCACTTCGCTTTTTACCGCTTAACGCTGGATACTGAGCCCCGCGGGTTGGTCAATTTAGAGGTTCAACGCCACTAAGTTGATCCGAGATAGGACCATAGCTGCGGTGACGAATCCCGAGGTTTCAATGCCACTAAGAGTTGATCCGAGACGGAATCAGAGCTCTTGGTAGCTCACCTGAGGCTTCAGCGCCATTAAGAGTTGATCCGAGATGGAATCATAGTCCAGGCGAGGGTGACCTGGAGGTTCAGAGCCTCTAAAGGTTTGTTTCGTGACGAATCGAGCCCTTGCGAGGTTTGAAACCTTTGAAGGTTGTTCCAGTAGAACAGTTTTGAAGGTTGTCCGAGTAGAAGAGCCTTTGAGGTTCGAGCCTCATAGGGATGATCCGAGACGGATTCAGAGCCCAACCGAGGTTGACCGAGTGAGCCTCACCGAGGTTGACCAAGGGGTTCAGAGCCTCTTCCGAGGTTGACCGAGGGGTTCAGAGCCTCTTCCGAGGTTGACCGAGGGGTTCAGAGCCTCTTCCGAGGTTGACCGAGGGGTTCAGAGCCTTTAACGAGGTTGACCAGAGGATTCAGAGCCTCTTCCGAGGTTGACCGAGGGGTTCAGAGCCTCTTCCGAGGTTGACCGAGGGGTTCAGAGCCTCTTTCGAGGTTGACCAGAGGGTTCAGAGCCTCTTCCGAGGTTGACCGAGGGTTCAGAGCCTCTAACGAGGTTGACCGAGGGGTTTAGAGCCTCTTCCGAGGTTGACCGAGGGTTCAGAGCCTCTAACGAGGTTGACCAGAGGGTTCAGAGCCTCTTCCGAGGTTGACCGGAAGGTTGATCCGCGTAGGAACAGAGCCTTTTCGGAAGAGGGTTTTACCGTGACTGAGAGACGATCCGAGACCGAGCTCAGTGTAACACGGTGAACTGACTTTGTAGGATTTTTGTATCCAAATGTGCGGATAGCAAGAGTCGCCACCGACTTTTATTTTTATCCAATTAAGGGAAGGTAAAAGTAACTGAAAAAGACCTTCGTTAGATTCTGAGTACGGGAGAATGGTTATGAAAAGGGAAGGTATTAGCACCCCTTTCCATCCGTAGTTATCTACGGGCTCTTAGTTGCTCTAGATCACTTTTTAAATTGCTTTCTGTGTGTTTGACAAAAATGTTTTGAAGAAAGGCATTTCGCTTTGACTTTGTAATGACTCATGTAGGAGTGTATACAAAGTGTTCGGAAATGTTTTTGTTTTGAAAAGAATTTGAACTTTGAAAAAAGTGTGTGGTGTGAAAAGCATTTGATTTAGAGCAAGCAACTAAAAGACTTATTTACCCACTCAGAATTGGTCATTTTGTTGTACTTCTACACTCCTTTAGAATAGCGCTAGCCATACCATTAGTTAGTAGGTAGCTCCATTCGTTGGATGTAAGCGGGACATTCGAAGGGTCATCGGATGGTCATAGAAAGCAACTCGTATGAAGTATCCTAGCACATTCGAAGGGACTATCATCATTTTTCGTAGGCGACAATCGAGGGTCAAGATCATGTATTCGGAGGCGACATCGTGGGTCTTATGATCTTTGTATCGAAGGGACTATGATGATTTATTTGGAAGGCAACGGTGCTAGAATACCTCTACGTTCGAGGGACATGACCATTTGAATTCGTAAAGGCAACGAGAGAGAATTACGCTAAGGGGTGCGTGTGTGAAAGAAGTGTGTTGATTTCAGAATATGTTATCTTGAAAATTAGTGGGCTATGTCCAATTATTATCTTGCCATACACGCCTAATTACTAGCAATTTATAGGGTGCGGAAATTAAAATGCGGAATGTAAAGTGCGAAAAAGTAAATGTCCTACGCTATTACAAGGCTTTGGGGCAGATACATAATTTAAAATGCGGAAAATAAAAGACCTAATTTAAACTATTACATCCCATATACAGTTACATAATTGAAAAAATAATATGATAAAATGATAAAGAGAAAATCGTCTGAATCGGATCAACCTGTACAAAAAGAAGAATTCGGAAAAAGCAATATGAATCGAACAAGAGAAAAAATGTTAGAAAAATGCAAATTTTAATATGGGAAAATTAATACATGCTGGAAATAAGATGAATAAGTTAAAATAATTTTTTGGGATTTTTTGGAAAAGATTTAATAATTAAAATGCAATTAAAAGTGAATTAAATGCAAAAATATAAATAAAAATAAATATGCATGCAAAATTATGTTTTTTGATTTATTAAATTAAATAAAGATTTTATGAAAATAATGTAAAAAGAAAATTATTTTTTGATGATTTTTTAATGCATAAATAAAATATAGAAAAGAAATTAAAATGATGCAATATATTTAAAAAAACATGAAAATATGAAAATAATTGAGTTTGTGAAAAAGAAACCAAAATTGGCCTTGGCATGGTTCGAACTCGCCCCGGCTTTCAAACCTTGAGATCCCTTGCCTTTGAGAGAGGCCCACGTGTTTAAGAAACCGAATGGCTTTTAAACGAAATCGCTTCGGAATTCAAATTCACGCCAAGAACATCATCTTCTTCGCTTGAATTTGAAGTTTGCATCGCCAAACTCGACGCTAAGGCCCTGCAAACATCAAAAGCCAGACACGCAATATAAATGAAATCTAAAAGCATGGTTCGATTCAAATTTCATTCTAAACGCGATGGGGTGATTGTTTTGTCCAATTTTTCCGTTTTAAGGAAGCCCTAATTCGAACCAGGAAACCCTAAACATGGCAGATTTCGATTTAGGCCACAAGAATGCAATTCGATTGTCCAGATAGCTTGCAAACTTCAAACTAAACACAAATCAAACATCAAAACATGTTAAAAATGCATGATAAACAGAATTCGATTTTGAAAAATATAAGAACAAACCAAAACCGGATTGCTTGATTCTTGATGTTTTTGAATGAGGTAAGGGTCTGGAAAGCTTCAAGAGATGTCAAGGAATGTATTTGGATACTCAAAATCGATTGAATCAAGCTGGAGCTAGGGCTGCCACTTGCTTGCTTGCCACGATTTTTTTGACTTTGGGAATAGGGTTTCTGAGCAATTTTTTTCGTCCTCTTGTGATTGGTATGCATCAGGTATATATGCTGGATGGATTTGGCATTGTTTTGGGAAAGATTTGATCACCATTCAATGATAATCAAATTTGATTTTTTTTCATGAAAATCAAATTTTCAAAACTTGATCAATTTCAATCCAATCTTGCCTTTTTTGTCAAATTTCGAAATTTGCTGGACTTTGGTGAGTTTCTTGAATCTCAAGGAAGGAATAAAATCAATCTTTCAATTAATTTTGATTTTATAATTTATTTTAAAATTTAATTTGTATTTAAATGAATAAATTCAAAATTAAATAGAAAAATAAATCAAAAATTCAAGGCATTGGGCTTGGATACTCCTAATTGTATGAGGAATAAGTTTGGATGAAGAAAAAGCAAGCCTATTTGCAAAAGATTTGATTTTTTGAAGTATCTCTCTTTGTGCATTCTTTCAAAATTGCCCAACTTGTGGATGGTGTAACTTTCTCAATTTTCCACATTTTTGAGTGTTCTTGGACTTTTTGGAAAGCTCTAAGAGTCCTCTAAACAATGTCTTTGGTTTCATCTCAATTGGAGTTACCATGCTCAATATATCTTCAAAACAAAAAGTTGACTTTTTGTTGACTTTGAAAATGACCTGTAATGTTTTGAGCTATACCTCTCAAATGAAGCATTTTTTGGACATTCTTGTGAGACATGAAGTTGTAGAGAATTGAATTTCCTTCAAAATGAGCTTTGGTGGGAAAATTTTGAGAAAGTATGAGAAAGTTATGATCACCAAAGTTCGCTTGACTTTTCACCTAGAAACCCTAATTTAGAAAGTTTGACTTTTGAGCAAATCTTGAGTTTTCTTGATGAATCATGATCAACCCTTGATCAAATGATGAATGTAACTTCAAAATGAGGATGTTGACCAAAAATTATGAAGTTTGACTGTATGTTGACCACAGTTGACTTTTTGTCCAATACAACTGATTTTCAACCATCTGAGCAATTGCCTGAGGAAACTTGACTTGTGAGGCTTGAAACTTGACATGGAGAATCTTTGAAGCATATGAGGAGGCATGAAGGCCATTGGAGATGTTGGAAGTTCATCTTTACTTGAGAGATACCAAACCCTAGTTTGGGTTGATTGTCTAGGAGAGAGTTTGTCTGATCAACTCTTGAGGAATCCTTGAGCACAGATGTATGAAATATTTTGAGAAGATGGAGGGCAAATTTTGGGGTATGACACTCAACAGTACGTACCTAATGGCTCCCGCCATTTTCGAGCCTTGAGGTGCAGGGCACTTTACCCGTTACATCCTATTTAGTCTTTACAAACTATAATTAATTCCAAGATGCCTCTTCGCCCACACAGGAGAGTAAGACGACACCTTTACATCTAGACGACACCTCATACAATGGTGTTTTGCTTAAAAAATATTTTAATCTTTACAATATTCAATCTATCCGGCTTTTCGCTGTCTTCTCTTCTACCATTCTTGATCGGGATGGTTATATGAGCCCCCCAAGCGCTTAGTCTTTGTTGAAAAAAGATGAAGTGCTTGATACCAAGCCATCCTTATCAAGAAGGACTCAGTTTTGTCGTTTTGCTCCTCGAGTACTTACGCTAGGTGCCTTGCTTATATTCCGTCTGGTCCCTTCCTTATTTTAATATTGGCAAAAAATAGAATGTCTCCCGTCCACGTAGGGAATAAGGACGACATTTGTTACATAAAATAAGTTTCGGCGACATTTTGAAGTGATTACAAATAGCATAGTGCACATGACTCTTCTCGCGGTAAAAAAGCTTTGTCAAAGAAGACCCTTCAGTTTACAATTTGTCCAATTCTCCATGTCGTGCTAATTAACTAGCTTGCCAGCCCAGGTTGCAAAACCTGCTTCCTTCGTCAATTTTAAAACACAAAATGATTTCACAACCTGCTTCCTTAGGTCTTTCTAAATGATTTCACACAAAATATGAGTATACTATTTTTCATGTTTTAAAATTGCCGACACTTTTCTATAGCATGGTGTTTCATGATTTCACATGCTAGAGCTCTTTGTTTATAAAACAACATGTAGATGTTTCCAATTGTAACCCATATAAAATGATGACCTACTGTTAGTTTCTTTTGGATTAACATAAAGATGCCAAAAAATAAGAATCCAAACAGTAAGCCATAATCACTTTGGTTATAAACAAGAATAACAGAATAAACAATAGCTACGCTTAACAAGTCATATAAGAATAACTTATCCTTAAGCAACATGACATCATGGTTTCGGACGCTGGACTTGTCGATACTCTCTTCTCCAAGTAAAGAGCAATCTAATACTAACAGCTGGACTCCGTGTAAAAGCTATTGCTTCCAATATGCATAGCAAAGACTTTGTGAGCACCAATGTGCTTGTTTGGGGATTTTATGCACTGTCGGCATCTGTCACACAAAAAGGAATTAACTTCTTTTTTCACAGCAAAGTCAAAAGCAAGGATATGCTAGCACAAAAATTTACAATACACGCGTTTTAACATGTTCAACGATAAACAATAAACAACTAAAGTAAAGCTTCCAAATCACTTAGCTTTTGATTGTCGCGACTACTCGGACCGTTGAGTTATGATTGAATATGCGGAGGATGGTGCAGCCCCCTTGCAGACTTCGTAACGGTCGAACACATGTATTTCTTCACCACTTTCCCAAGACCTCTGGTTTTGACATCAGCAACAAGTCGGTCATTCCTGACCTCTATAACTCTGACCGTTTCGAATGTAACTGCTACTTCATTAGTTTCTTTGTTGTTGCCTTGAGACGCTAAACAAATAAACATGCTATAACCGTCATCCTCCAGGTTTGAGCTTTCTTATCCTACTGCCAGCTTAACCTCGATCCGAGGTCTTCCCCGGAAAGTCCTTGCCGACGATGAAGAACATATTCAACAACACAAGCGGAGATCCCAGCTATTGTGAACTGCAAAATCTATCGACGTCGAGGTCGATGTTGCCATCTTCTGGAAGCGTATTTACACGAGACCTGCTACTCAAACAAAACAACACGGTGCTATATGATTAGCATACAACTGCAGCATTTCACAGATGCAAACTATTGACAAGAATCCCGTGTGCAAATTATCTTTTATTATTTTTATGTTACTTTGGCAATCAGTGTTTTAGAAAACAGATGTTATGCATAATGACGGGCTCCAACTGTTCTGCTACATGGCTCCAGAAGTTGGATAAAGAGAAGAATGATAACTTATCTTTTTACGGTATTTGTGATTCACGGGATAATAGATCCCAGCCCCCAGGTCTGTAGCCTCACAATCAGGAATCTCCGACGTCTTCCCGTCATCTACACTAGTGTTTATACGCATAGCCGCCTTTCCATTTTCCCAATCCAATCTTTCAGACACAAGCTTGTATTTATCACAGACTTCCGCATCGTGAAGGCTACGACTACCAGCTCGGACAACCACCATTGATCTGCGCAGGGATACCTGCTGGAGGATTGTTTCGGCGTGATGCTACGATTTCATCTTGATTGATAAATAAAGTTGTTTCCGTAAGAGAAATTAACAACACAACTACCACCAGAGAGATTAACAGCAATAATTAACATTATAAGCATTTTAATTAGAACACACCAGTTGGTTGTGACTTAGAAAATGACAAATATAAGGATTACTTATCTTTCCAGTGACGATGTCGTAATTCTGATTTTATCCTTGCCAAAGCTGCCACTCAGAGACTGTTATCATGTTTTAAAACAAAGCTTCTGCCAAGTGACTATTATTTACTCAACATGTATGTCTAACGCTTATCCACATGATATATGTCTGCCATTTAAATCTATCAGCGGCACCTTTCCGATTGCACATCATGTATAAGACCTTTTAATGTCGGAGTTGGCGTCGTTCTCGAACCGTGTCTGGGAACTGACAATGATGATACAACTTTTCAATAAACACTAAACAGAACGAGTATCTATAACAGGATGCCTTTTTCCTGTAACACTTAAGCACATGACAATGACAGATTATATAAGAGTCATCACAATAATACACTATTATAATTTCGATTTATGTTCATGTATCAGAATAAGAGTCAGCATTGTGTCAAGCATTTGATTATCATAACAATGAAAATAGAAATTTTGAAGAACCACTTATCTTTTAGCGTTGATCTTGTCGTCGATTGCAATGATGTTGACTTAGCAGAGGATTCCATGAACGAAATTACTGTCATCGTTGCACAAAATATTAAGCTGGACCCAAGTTTGTTAAGCTGGATAACAATGCATCCTCCATTCTCAGACCTTTCTCTCAGCTTAGTGCTGGTATCAACCTCGTGGCAAAACACCCCTCGAACCGGCTTTTCTTGGCTCCTTTCCTAGAGGCTCGTTATCAAAATCACAACTATGTAACCGACAAGCAATTATCACTGTGAGCATTAATTCGTAACCGCCGTGACAAGTTATAACGATATCGTAACGGATTGAGTTTTCAAACTAACTTTGAGAGGAATCGAGTCCCCCTTGTGTCAAGCATTGAATGACAATAAACCAAATAGCCATTAATGAGTCATCACTTATCTGCCGGTATTGACGATGTAAAGCCGAAGTGCTCATCGACATGAAGACTTCGTGATAACGTTAACGGGACCTTTCCTTCCCGATCACCTTTGAACGAACAGTAGAGCACAAACCTTCTACGGAACGAGATCGGAGGTACCACCACGCCAGATCGGAAACGTTTTTGTCGGGGTATTCCAAAAGATTTTGACCTCGATGAATCCCGATCGAGCTTCTCCTCGGCCCGACCGTTGTCGTAGGAAACATCTTCGACTGAAACTATCTTCGTACCCGATTCTACGACTGACTATCATCAGATGAATGTCTTGTTGAGCATCTCGGGCTTGTCCAGTTACGACCTCACCGTAATGATCACTTGCTTGACCCTCTCGTGATTCGCCCTGGATGGTGGTTCGATCATAACTACTTCAACCCATCTACTTGCCCCACATTCCGGCTTGACTTATCCAGTGCTCCGAATTATCACATGCAAAAATTCAGAATGTTCGAAAAATCTAGAAAGTCCTAGTGTTATTCCAATGGAATTTGTCGTATTGGTTATTGACCATATGCCAACGTGGAAACCTTTACGGTATCATGTCTAAACATCATGAATTAGATCATTATATGACAAAAATGGTTATTTTGATAAGATTTGTGTGGCCCGGGAGAGTTTTACCAGGCCCCACGGTGGGCGCCAATGTTCTTGCAGGAAAAACTTCATGTAAGATCTTAAGGGATTCGGAGGCTCATACAAGGATGAATGGCCTCCAAGCTATGGGTCTAGCTTACTCCGCAGTTGGGAGCCCTTAGAGATAAAGTATTTGACCCCTCTTGAGCGTGTGGCTAAGAGAGGTAATGAGAGAATGATCCTTTTCCATGGCCCTAAGGCCTCCTTTTATAGCATAGCCATCACTAATGAACATAATTATGTAACCGTCCATTAAATACTTGAAACTGCTACTTAATGATTCGTAACGCTCGTAACCGATCCATAAGTAGCGCAACAGAGACCAATCCAATCCTCCTAGCCCGGATAGACATCTGGGTCATATCCCGGGGCTGACCCGGTCTCCTATCCCAATTCCGGGAACTATGCCGGATAAGCGTCTCATGTCTCATCCGAGATTCATCCCGGATGCCTGCAAACCCCCCTCCGGCCTTACATCTCGGCTGGGGAATTTATGCATGAACATGAGCAAGTTTAGAAATTTTGAAGAAATGCATGAAGGAAATATTGGTCAATCTTGAAAATTTTCCAAATGGACCTTGGTTTTTATGATCTGAACTTATATCTAGTGTGTCCCATAACCTCTAAGCTCAATTACACGCCCTACTTTTATTTATTTTATTTATTTTTGAATTAAATCATTAAAATTCAATTTTAATTAAAATAAAATGCTAAGACAAGGTACAAGGCGCGTGGGCTTGATGTCCAAGTTTCTTGAGGTCCAAGATAGTCCAAGCAAGTTGGCAAAAACACATAGCATGCGATTGAAACAAATTTAAAAGCTTTGTCATGCAAATTGGAAAGATTGAAAATCAAATATTTTGCACATTGAATACAATATATTTCTCTTAAGTCTAACCTATTTCTCTTGCCCTATAAGTACACAACGCATTCAGACATCAAGGAGATGGATTTTGGCAACCATAAAGCTAGGGTTTTGGTTCAAAAATATCAAGCAAACTTGCACCATCGAGTTTCAAATTCCAGCAAGTTCCAAGCACTGATTCGTGCTCCTAGGGTAACATATAGTAAGTATGGATCAAAATCCATGGCCAAAACTCCCTGAATCGCATGCTTCATAAACTCTGATTGCATCATATTTCTGAATTTCGTATTTTGATTTTTATCGTATTTTTGCCTGAACTAACGTTGCTAATCTTTCATGAGAGTCATTAGAGTAGGTTAGAACAATCGCAACGAGTTTTCAATGACAGAAACATGATTTGCCATTGTTAGGGCATAATCGTTTGCAAGCTTCGAACTGCTAGTTGCAGGAACTTTCAGGCCAAACTAATCCCACCATCGTGTTCGCAAGGGTCTAATTATTGGATCTGGGCACTGTGTTCTTGTTTTTCTGTTCAATTTTGCAGGTTTTACAAATTGGAGCAGTCAGAGAAGATGACTGGAGCCCTAGCTGCGGTGGACGTTTTCGGCGCTGACTTTTTGACTGCATGTGTGGCTTCATTCCTTCATCTAATTGGCTTGATTCAAATACATGGGGCTCACTCTTGACTTATTTGAAAATCCAAAATGAAACATGTGTTTATTATATAATTCAATGGACGTGATTCAGTAACGACGAAGTCAAGTGGCTCAGATGGCAAGGCATTTGTGTAATAACCCAGGGGTCCTGAGTTTGAATCTCAGCGACCCCCTTTTCCTTTCTTTTTCCAGTTTTCACTCTTTTTTTTCAATTTTATAACATATTTTCTATATTATTTTTTAATTATTAATTTAATTAATTAATTAGGTTAATTTAATTAGTTAATTAGGTTAATTAATTTAGTAAAATAGGATTAACACATAATCAATTTCTTTTTATTTTATTTTCTTAATTAATTTAATTAGTTTAATTTAGATTAATTAATTTAATTTAAAACAAATTTCTTTTATTAATTAAAAACAATTAGAATTAGGGTTTCCAATTAATCCGATTTTCACATAGTAATTAGGTTAACTTATTTAGGACTTAATTAACCTCAATTTTTTTCACTTATTCTTTTTCAAGCTTCTCCCGACTTTATTTCTTTTTCCCGATTAATTCTATTTCGCGCATATTATTGTAACTGCTCACAGGATGTAATAGTAATTAGGACTTTTTATTTTTCCGCATTTACTTTCCGCGCCTCCAATAATGTAACTGCCCCAAAGCCTTGTAAAGGCGTAGGGTTTATTTTTCCGCACTTTTGTCTATATACACTGATTAGATGTATGGCTAATAGGATTGTATGGAAAGATTAAAATCAACCGTTAGATAACTCTAAATTCAAAGATAACATATCTGAATTGAATCACTATTTCACACACTTGCACCCCTTAGGGTATCCTCTCTCGTCGCCTTACGAAAAAACAATGGTCATGTCCCTCTAACGTAGGGGTACCATTAGCAAAGACGCTTATGAATAACATCATCATAGTCCCATCGATATAAAGATCATAGTTTCTCGATTACCCTTCGATGTTGCCTACGAATATATGATCTAGTCCCTCGATTGTTGCCTACGAATAAGTGATGATCGTCCCTTCGAATTGCTAAGGTATCTTTACAATGTTGTCTTCTATGACCATACGATGACCCTACGCTCGTCCCTTCACATCCAACGGATAGAGTTACCTACCAACTAATAGTATGGATAACGTTATCCTAAAGGAGAAGGAAAATAACAAGAACGACCTTCTGAGTAGGTAATAAGACTTTTAATTGCTTGCTCCAATCAAACAAATATTTTTCACACCTCACACCCTTTTCAAAATTATTTTTTTAAATAAACACCTTGTGTACATTCCAACGAGAATCATTACAAAGTTACATTTTTCAAACAAACATTTCCAAACACCTCGTATACATTCTTGAGGACTGATATAAGAATCATTACGAAGTCAAAGCGAAATACTTTTCAAATCACACACACACACACCGAAGACAAATTTTCAAAAGTGAACTAAGCAATTAAGAGCCCGTAGATAACTACGGATGGAAAGGGTGCTAATACCTTCCCTTTTCATAATTACCTCTCGTACTCAGAATTTATCAAAGGTCTTTCCTATTCTTTTCACCTTTCCTTTATTGGATAAAAGAAAAGTCGGTGGCAACTCTTACTATCCGCACATTTGCGATATAACGTAAAACAAACAAATAAGTTCTCCCACCGTATTACACAAGGCATCTATCTTGAACACTATAGTACCTTTGGGCTAAAGTATGCAACCAAATTGTTCTCGTAAGCTTGATACCCGCAAATACTCATCCTTAAGGATTGTAATTGCAATCATGTCTCCTTTTAACACAAGGTCGTGGAAGTTGACTCATTGATATGTAGAAGCATTGCTAAACACTCGAATAATTTTTTTTGAAATAATCGATTAAGATTTGCCAATGACCAAAGACTCTTTCATAATAGCCAGGATAAACTTTAGTCGGACCATTAAATATGCTTTAGGTAAAAAGATAAAGACTTTTTAAAAATCTTCATATTGAAAGAACTCGTGCTATATAGAGTCTCCCTCCTCTCTCTAAAAATATTTCTCTCAAGGCAATACACATCATAAAAAAAAATTAGACATACTTAAATAACTCATACAAATAGTAGAAAAATAAATATTGCTACTAATTGCAATTATATGTGTGAGCTTCCTATTAAAAAATATGAATGACAATAATAATACGTGTTTTAAAAATATTTTCTGGATAAAACAGTTTTAAACTTGTACGATGTGGTATTATGTCAATATTTGATATGTTTGTGTAAATCTTCCTTTATTATACATACACACGTTAATATAAAAAAAAAAGCAACTGTTCTAAATTTTAATTATTAATAGAAGAGTAAAACTAGCATACACAAGGACTCTGTGGCCCAATGGATAAGGCGCTGGTCTACGAAACCAGAGATTCTGGGTTCGATCCCCAGCAGAGTCGTTTTCCAGTTTACTTTTTATGCATGTTCATTGATAATTATCATCCATAGTATGTTTAAATTAAAACAAATACTCATTAACTTTTTGTTTTTGCTTCCACATCTGCAAGAAAAAGGGATACTTCATCATACAAATTTGTTACAATTATATATTATCTCAAATTTTAAAAATTCATCAACAATTATTATAATATTGTGTTTAGTGCAGCTTATTAGTAAAGTTGAGCATATTGTGTTACTCCAAGTTCGTTTAAAAATTCTAAAAATTCATCAACAATTATTAAGTTTTTTTTTTTTTACCAAATCAACCACTATTAAGTTAAATTCGTTTTTTTAATGTTCTCTTCTTACTCCAAATATTGTGTGAAATCATTGATGATACAGATTCAAATATTCAAAAAGAAGAATGTGTGTGATGAAAAATAAATATGAAAAATAAGGTGTAGAAAAAAGAGAAGATATAAAAAAAAATTGTTTTTTAAAATGTTGTTGATGCATAAGTATCAACAATTTGTTTAGAGTCATTTGTTTGACTAATAGCTAGACACGATTTTTTTTTATTGAAAACAAAATCAAAAATATTTTCACTTAATTAACATTAGATTCTTAGGTGAAAATAAAGTTTGATCAATATTTTTTTTTTTAAAAGAAGGAAGAATATCATTATCTAATATTTTGTAACCAACAATTTAATTTTTTTTTATCTCTAAAATTAAAATTAATGTACCTATTATATGAGTGTAATGGATTTAATGTACCTATCATCTTTGAGTGCTTTGAGTACTCTCTTTTAATATTACAAAATGCGACTCTGAAAATGAATGCAATAACTTGCTTAAATAGATGCTAGAATGTAACCGTCAACAGTTACTTAAACATCTCAGTTGAGAGTTTGTGTGAAACTGTCTCCACGTTCTGCTAATGATTATGGATAGCAACTGCTTTGGCCGTTACTCACTCTTATTTTCGACTAGCTTAACCCTCGTCGACTCGACTTTCGTTTTCAGTATTATTTTGATTAACTTCTTAAAGATTCACTCTTTAGTCTTGTTGACAACCTCCTATTCTCACATGTAGAGTAATTAGCATTCCTTTTTTCCAGAAGGTACTATCCAAACTTGTGACCTAATTCCTTAGTAGAAAATTGCTTGTCAACACCCTATTATCCAAAGCTTATCAAAGATTTTATTATCAATATTCCTAAAGACTTCAACAAGGTTCATATTTGAGGTTTCTGTTTTGGATTATCTCATTCTATAATTAATGCATACATTGGAAGAGGCAAGCTGATTATTGCATATCTGATCCCCCCTCTAAAATTCATTGCCAAGAAATCAATGGAATTATGTATGAAGATTGGCCAAGAAAAGATTGCATCCCTACTGCTAGCCTAATGTGAAGTATGTGATACTAAACAAATTGGAGTCTTTACTTATACTCCCACTAATAATAATCCAGATATTACCTTGTCTCTTTCTAGATTGCTATATAAAATAAGCATTAGGACAACTTTTGACTTTGGTGAGTATTCTTTTGAGCAAATTTTAAAGCAAGCATAATATTTTGCTGTGAAGTTACCTATAGCCTTCTTGTCTCTTATTTTTGGTGTTCTAATTAAATAAAATTTGAACATATTGAGTAGTGATGATGTTGTTGGTGTTAATTCTAGTCCCTTGAACTTTAGCTACTACATGTTTGTTGGAAATCATGTCCTAGACATTATGTTTCCCTAAATTTAAAATTTCGATATCAATGATATGACTACAGAAGGAAACCTACATGAGTTTCCTCTCATGGCTGGTAACTTTTGAGGTCATGTTTTATAGGAGTTAATACGGGTCTCCAAGAGTTTACAAGATGTGATTCTTACCTCCACTACAAGGAAGAACAATGGGATGATTGAGGCATATACTTCTTATATTGTAGGTCAAGATGAGGAGAATGATGCTAGTAAAAATATGGAGAAGAATGACAGTGAAGCAGAGGCAAAAGTTAGTGGAAATGAATAAGAGTATGAATTAGTCTCCTCCGGTGAATCAAAGGATTGAAGCTATGGATTAATGAAGTTTTTTGTTTTGTTTTTGTTAATGCGGGTGATTTATGCCCTTGTGTGGGATAATAACATATATGTTGACAATCTCCCTATGGGTTGGATACTGGCTCATATTACCCCTTTATCAGGTTGATTCCACTTTTTTTGGGTATTCTGTCATGACTTGTGAGGGTTGTTTCTCTTTGTTTTGTTCGGTTTTAATACCCCTAGCTTTGTGGAAATAAGGGTGAGAATAGTTTAATTATGGTGACTAATGATGCACATATTTATGCAAGACAAGGTTATATAAATGCAAGTTCTTAAATCCTTAAAATATGTATGCTAGTTCTTTTTGTGTGCATACACATAATATGTCTGTTTTCTCTACTCTCTGATAATAATAGTATCATGTCATGAAGTTTGTACCACACATCTTGCACGTTATATTTTCATAAAAATATCCAAAGGGAATATTGTTGTTACATCTAATTAGCGTCATTTTAATATGCAACATATGGAACAAAATGTCATGAGAAAATGTGAGACATTTTGTCTCTATGAACTCAAATAATGAGGCAACATGTGGTGCACGGTGTTCCACAGACTACGGGACACTGTGTTTCATTCAAGAGTAAGTTTGTGCAAAATAAATCTCGCGCATGTTGGAGATTTATTTCCATTATTGTTCAATCTTGTTTAATTGATTTGTGTACTTTTTGGAAAATTGAAACTTTTCTCAACACATCATTCTACGAGAATTAAAAATAAGAAATCTAATATGTTGAAGATTTATCAACTCAAATATTGAAAATTAACTTAATAAAGAATTATTTCTTGCGCCGATGGATTTGCTCCAGTCATAGTAAAAGATACAAACCCTTATTGGTCTTGTAGCTAGTTGTTATTTCTATTTTAGGAGGAGCTCTCCATGTAAATACTCATACCTTTAAAAATAAGCAAGTAATTTTTTAGTTGTGTTGAGTCTTTTGTTTGTATTTTAGTAACGTGTTGTTAAACTTTATTCGTTAGTCATATTCCTATATTGAGGAATAGTATTTTCCTGAATAAGAATTAACAGGCAGTAATAGGTAAAAAGGTTTTGTACTATAAGGGTTTAAGTGAGACCAATTTGTACATTTGCTATTAAGAGTTAATTTTCTTTCTTGGGTTAACACCCTCCAGACATAGGTACCTTTGCACAAATTTGGATTAACAACTCTTTGTGTTCTTTTACAAATATTCGTAATTTACCTGTTACATCATGAATCTTATCATGCACAATGTTAAGATATTGTGTTCGACATCTTTTCGTTCGAAGGATAAAATTTCACTTCAATATATGTTGTGCCGCTTAAATCTTTAATTTTTATAAGCAACTTTTCACTTTGTGAAGGTTCATGATACCTCACAAAGGTTTCTTCATCATAGAGCTTTATAATTTGTTATCATAATGTATACAAGTATTATCTCTAAAGGCAAAGTTAATGTTTCATTGTATGTTGAATCTTCTATTAACTCCTTAACCACATTAATGTTAAAACATTGAGATTTCTCATTTTTATGACACATAGTCTCAAATACATCCCGGTGCATCCCTAAATTCTAACTTCTTCATCATTCAAAGCAACACGTGTCTTAATAATTGCTCGATTTAAATTTCCAAGTTTCTCATGGAGACTTGATTATTTTATTATATGTCTCTTGATTTATCTTGATCGTTTCAAATTTGCTTTGAGTCATCTTCTTAATCTTAGTGAGGGTTTCTTCTAATACACAAAGATTTATTGGTTGTTGATGAGTTTATTGATTTTGTTGTGCTCCTTTATTGGTTGTTATTCCACCTGAAGTTAGTATGATATTTTAACTTTGGATAATATTCTTGCACAATATTTGTTTTGCGCCATATTTTCTATGAATTCTTTTTCTTCTATTTTATATTTGTTACTTATAATTCCTCAATTGAGACGTCAAGAAGCATTCAAATATTATCTCTTAAACTATGTGTAAAATATTGTACTCGTGCCATATCATATATATCATGTGTCAGATATTTGTAGAATATTAAAATCAAATAAAAAGAACCTAATTCCATTTATTTAAGATTATAATTTAAAATTATATGTAAAATTATAATGCAAATTTAAAGAAGAAAAAAAAACAATTGTTTATAATTTTTTGAACAAAATAAAACACAAAAATTCTAAACTTACATAAAATTGTAAATTTCCTTCTTATTTCGGAGGTAGGGGTATCTACTATCTAACGTATACTAAAAGATTGTCCAAACCACCTAAACTACCATTTTCTAAAAAATATTTTACACTACACTTTGGACATTTTAGTAACTAACAAAATAACTCTTAACTTTTTTAACTTTTCTCATTTCATTTCATGCATCAATTGTCAACTTCTCATTGGTCCAAATTATTTTTTTTTCCTCATCTTGTACTACTTTCTCTTTTCTCTCTTTTCTCTTACAATTAATTCATTTACAATTAAATATCTCATTTTAAACTTACATTTTGTGACATATTTGATCTTTTCTATTTGTTTATTATCATTGAAAATACTAATTAATCTATTATTTAATTTTAATAAAATTAAAAAATATATTTTATGAAATTGAATAATACTACATATATTTCACATAATTAACTTTTTATCTTACAGGTCACTATCAAATTATTACCATTATTTTCAAATGTTAATTTTTTTTCTTTCTCCATGTCACAATTTTTTTTTTAAAAATTACTTAGTACATTAAGTTTATTTTAACATTACGTAATTCAATTTAAATTCACATGTGTATCTAAATACATTATTTGTCCAGTTTACCATTATATTTTGTATAATCATATTATTTGTTGTAATATTTTGATTTCATAATTTTTTATTGTACTTTCCCATTAAATACTAATTAATATATTATTTAACTTTAATAAAATTAAAAATATATTTTATGAAATTGAATAATACTACATATCATTCACACAACTAACTTTTTATCTTACGAGTCACTATCAAATTATTACCATTATTTTCAAATGTTATTTTATTTCTTTCTCCATATCACAAGTTTTTTTTTATAAAATTACTTAATACATTGAGTTTATTTTAACATTACGTTATTCAATTTAAATTCACATGTGTATCTAAATGCATCAATTGTCAAATTTACCATTATATTTTGTATAATCATATTATTTGTTGCAATATTTTAATTTCATAATTTTTCATTGTACTTTCTCATTAAATATTAATTAATCTATTATTTAACTTTAATAAAATTAAAAGTATATTTTATGAAATTAAATAATACTACACATTATTCACACAAGTAATTTTTTATCTTACGGGTCACTATCAAATTATTATCATTATTTTCAAATGTTATTTTTTTTCTTTCTCCATATCACAAGTTTTTTTTTAAAGTTATTTAATACATTGAGTTTATTTTAACATTACGTAATTCAATTTAAATTCACATGTGTATCTAAATACATCAGTTGTCAAATTTACCATTATATTTTGTATAATCATATTATTTATTGTAATATTCTACTATCTAACATATATTAAAAGATTGTTCAAACTACCTAAACTATCATTTTCTATAAAAATATTTTACACTACACTTTGAACATTTTAGTAACTAACAAATAACTCTTAATTTTTTCAACTTTTCTCATTTCATGCACCAATTGTCAACTTCTCATTGGTCCAAATTCAAAAACTATTTTTTCCATCTTATACTACTTTCTCTTTTTTCTCTCTCTCTTCTCTTACAATTAATTCATTTACAATTAAATATCTCATTTTAAACTTACATTTTAGGACATATATTTATCTTTTCTATTTGTTAATTATCATTAAAAATACTAATTAATCTATTATTTAATTTTAATAAAATTAAAAATATATTTTATGAAATTGAATAATACTACATATCATTCACACAACAAACTTTTTATCGTACGGATCACTATCAAATTATTATCATTATTTTTAAATGCTAATTTTTTTCTTTCTCCATGTCACAATTTTTTTTATAAAAATTACTTAGTACATTAAGTTATTTTGACATTACGTAACTCAATTTAAAGTCACATATGTATCTAAATACATTATTTGTCCAGTTTACCATTATATTTTGTATAATCATATTATTTGTTGTAATATTTTGATTTCATAATTTTTCATTGTACTTTTTCATTAAATACTAATTAATATATTATTTAACTTTAATAAAATTTAAAATATATTTTATGAAATTGAAAAATACTACCTATCATTCACACAACTAACTTTTTATCTTATGAGTCACTATCAAATTATTACCATTATTTTTAAATGTTATTTTATTTCTTTCTTCATATCACAATTTTTTTTTTTAAAAATTACTTAATACATTGAGTTTATTTTAATATTACGTAATTCAATTTAAATTTACATGTGTATCTAAATGCATCAATTGTCAAGTTTACCGTTATATTTTGTATAATCATATTATTTGTTGTAATATTTTAATTTTATAATTTTTCATTGTACTTTCCCATTAAATACTAATTAATCTATTATTTAACTTTAATAAAATTAAAAATATATTTTAAGAAATTGAATAGTATTACATATCATTCACACTTCTAACTTTTTATCTTACGAGTCACTATCAAATTATTATCATTATTTTCAAATGTTATTTTTTTCTTTCTCCATATCACAAATTGTTTTTAAAATTATTTAATGCATTGAGTTTATTTTAACATTACGTAATTCAATTTAAAATCACATGTGTATCTAAATAAATCAGTTGTCAAATTTATCATTATATTTTGTATAATCATATTATTTGTTGTAATATTTTAATTTCATAATTTTTCATTGTACTTTTTCAATAATTATGAATTTTTCATATATATATATATAAAAAAATTATTTCGTAAATATTAAAATAAATTCATTCGTGCGGGAGCACGAGTCTCTAACTAATTAAATATAAAATTGTCTTAAAAAATTAAGAAAAATTGGTGATGTCCCCACGATATAAAAATATTTACATTATCAACATGTATCAAGTTAAATTATACTATAATTTTTTAATTATTTATATGATATTACATAATACTAATATATTATATTGACTCAAGACTAATATATTGATTCAGTTCTTCCTAGGGGTGTTCGCGGTGCGGTTTGTGTGGTTTTGACACAAAAAATCATCCGAACCGCGAGAGAAAAGACGTGCGATTTAGTTTGGTTTGGTTGATTTTTTTTATTTTTAAAATCAAACCAAACCAAATCAATGCGGTTTGATTCGGTGCGGTTTGTTTGATTTTTTACAAATATTTTGTTGAGCCATAAATACACATATAGATGACAACATAACTTTGTGTTTTGTCATTCATACACTATCAAATAACAATAAAACTCATCATATTTGGACAATAACTTTTCATTTAATATGTAAAAATTAGATTAAACAAAAGTGAAATAATAAACATAAAATAATAACATAAAATAATATCAAAAATATTATAATAAAATAAAAAAAATAGATGAGATGAGAGATTAGTGAAGATGAAAAAGAAAGAACATAAAAGAGAAGAGATTAGAGATAAATATGTGCGATAAAACGAAATTGAAAGAGAGAATATTTGCATAAAAATGAGAAGGTGAAAAACAAAGAATATGAGAGTAGAGATAAGAGAAGAAGAGTCAAGATGTAAGTGGTGAAGATGAGGCGATAATGCTATGAGAGATTTAAGAAGACTTGAACTGAAATCATAAGTGTAAGAATGATAAAATTGTTCGTAATCATAAGACTAATATATAATAAGTTTAGGTTTGAGTTATATGAGAGTTAAGTAAAATTTAGGTTGTACCATAATGCGGTTTGATTCGGTTTGCAAAATACAAACTGCAAACCAAACCGAACCATGCGGTTTTGTTAAAAGATGACCCAAACTAATCCAAACCAAATGTGGTTTTTTGCGATTTTGGTTTAGTTTGCAGTTTTTTATTGAGTTGGTTTAATTTTGAACAACCTCAGTTCTTCTCATTTAAATCCAAAAATTAAATACACATTTTTTTCAAAATCAAATAGTACTTTGGAATTGGTGGCAAGGTAACAATCGAAGTCATCATTTACCAAAAGATAAACATGAGAGAAATAATATATTCCACTCCACCACAATCGACATTGACCAATTTTACTATTCCAAAAAGACATTTACTTGGCATTCATTAAACTCTTTCCCTATTAAGGACTGTGCTGCCCAAACCAGTATGGCAACAACCATTTACCAACCAACCCCCATTTCCTTCTCCAACTTCAAATTTAAGTCATTCCCATTCACACAAGCCCCATATTAAAGTCAAACCTCATATTATAGTACTACCCTAAAAATCTAACAAGTTCTTCACGTTACACAAATAAATCTACACCCATATTTTGTCCCTTTGTAGCAGAACCATCATATGTCACCACGTGTTTCTCGATCCTCCCATTTCTCTCAAAAATACAAATAAAAATAAAAATTTCAAAACTCACCATCATACCAAAATTTTGAATTATTATACTACTAGTCTACTATATTATTAGAGAGTCTATAGGTGTCAATAAATTCGAAAACATTGACATTATATATCAAGAGATAGATATATGGGTGATATCATCACCATGCATTCAATAAAACCATTATTTCATTTAAATCTTTTTTAATATTTTTTTATTGGATGAAGTGTAAAACTATTTTTTAATACATAGTTATTAAATTCACATTTCAATAGAAAACCTTAAGATAAATAAAAGTAATCAATATAATTAATGCAACTTTCTTATATAAATATTTTTTTTATTACTTAAGTTGAGCTAAAAGTTAATCATGTATGCTTGAATTTTAATTATCTCTCCCACTTTCATTTCTGATTTTTTATTGAACCTAACTATGACTCTAACAATCTCAGGAATGAATTAAGTGAATTTGATTTTCGATGATCTTGATATTTTAAATTATATTTTAGGAGAAACAATAAAAAAAATGAAATGAAAAAATAGATAAGTAAGAGTCATATATGAGAGATAGAGAGAAAGTTGCCCTAAACTTTCATCTCTAAAATCACTCAAACTCAACTTGACAATCTCCTCCATTTCAGATTTTCCATCGAATTAATCACGACTTTAATACTACTAATTCTGAAATCTATAAATTATTAGTTTATGATCGTACATAAAATCCACAAGCTCGAGATATGTAGTCGGCTAGACCTGGACAGAGGGACTCCACCTAGCCGGACAGAGAGAACAGAGGAACTGATGACTATAGGACGTTGGGAGCTGAAGAGACTGTCGCCGAGCATACATACCAAACCTAGGGGTTATGGGCGCCCCTACCATTATGAGGACGTTATGTCCAAACCGACCATCAAAGATGTAACCGCTGCTTTAAGTCTGACGGTGCGCGTTACACTTTAGGGCTATCATTGAAAGGCGGCGAACAATATTCTCCTTAAAAACAACTCAGTTACGAAACTGGAAGATGTACCTGTACAAACGTTGATCATAGAGGCATTGATGCTTCTATATAAAGGACTCCCTAATGAGGGATAAGCAAGACACATAGCTTGGAGCTCAAGTAATCAAACTTATAACTTTGAATCCCTAAACATTCTCACAGAAATATTCTAGCAAGAACAATTCAAAATTCAAAAAACTATACCATTATATATTCATTCAAAAAATTTAAAAATAAAAAACAATTTCTTAATCCATTTTATGGGGTGAAATTAAACCCTATACATTTTCTAAAATGCACTTTAAAATCAAAAATATACTTTCGATACACACCATATTTTAAAATATTTGGATTAAAACTGGTTCCAAATTAAATAACAAAACATTAAAAAATTATTCTCAATTCAGTCTCTCATACACGCTTTATTCTATCTGTAAAACAAAACAATTTGATTTAATAAAATAAAATTAAATATTAAGATTTAATTTAGACAGATAAAATTTTTATCATATATTTTACTCTGAAAATCAGACAAAATTATGATCAATAATTATAGTCTTAAATATTATAGTCTTAAACATTACACATGATTTAAAATTAAAAGTATATTTTTGGTTTACACTCAACCATATTTAACGTAATTTTTATGATATAGGAGTGCGAATTATACTTCTAATTTCTAAAAACATTTTAGAAAATTCACGTAGTACGCAAAAAGGTTATGAAATAGAACAAGAAATTGTAAAAATAAATCTCTATTTATGTTTGGCCTTTCTATTTATCTTTTTATATACTAAATATTTTCTCTATTTATGTTAGGCCTAAGTCTCGAAGCATAAAAGCCAAATAATATCGTCAACCCTTCTCCAAAAGCCACAAACACAAACAAGTACAATACAGTTCCATAAACAACTAATCATCAAAACCCTCTCTCCAATCTCCTCCACCCCACCCACATCTTTCAAATCTCACAAACTCATCATCATGTTGGAACAATCATTATCATCCTCACCAACATTCTGGGCTACTGTCTACAGCTGGTTCACTCCCACTGTCTTCTTCCTCCTCCTCCAGCTAGTTATTGCCACCATTTACATCACTTCCACCCTTGCAAATGCCACCCACAAACACCAACAACAACAAGATCCTAACTTTCCACAACAACAACAACTCTTTAGATCTCCTTCTGTTTTACAAAGACTCAAATCCATCAACCTTTACTCTTACCAAAACTATCGATCCCAACATGAAGAACATCATACCCCACAACCTCAAACAACCTACGAAAACGAAATCCATGTCCCTCAAGGACAACTCGCTAGATCTCCCTCTGTTTTGCAGAGACTCAAATCCATCAACCTTTATTCTTACTTCCCTTCCAAACTCGAAAGCACCAACGTTATCCCTCACGAGAAACATCATCACGTGGAAGTTAAGGAGACAGAAGAAGACGATGTTTTGGGAGAGATAAAACACAACCTAGGAGGACTCGAAGAAGAGGCCGGTCATGTTTCCTTGGAAGAGGTTTTCATGAAACTGCAGGGGCAAGGAGGTAATTTCGCAAGAACGCATTCAGACACGAAGCCGGATTCAGGGGAGGTTCCGGTGAAGCTGTCGAGGAAGATGAAGAAATCTGCTAGTAGTAAATCTGCGTTTTCTCATTTCAAGGAAGATGACATTGTCGAGAGCCGCCGGCCGGCCACCGTGAAAGAGGCTAAAGCTGTCACCTTGGACGAGGATGAGCTGGTTGATTCTAAGGCGGATGACTTCATCAATAAGTTCAAACAACAGTTGAAGTTGCAGAGGATTGATTCAATTATGAGGTATAAGGATATGGTTAACAAAGGAATTAGCAAGTAAAGTAAGATAATAATCATGTTTAAGATAATTAATTATAATTATGATAATTACTATTATTATTTGTTAATTAGCTAATTTAGGATTTCACTGGTCTTGTAATGTAAAATTAGTATTTTTTTTCTGTAATTTTGATTCAACTGATATGTGTTAGTTGAGTCAGTTGATTGCGAATTGTTAGTCTAGAGTTCAACAACTTTTTATTTAAAAAAAGTTTGTGATTTTGTTTATTATTTTTAAAATATGTTTCTATAAGTGGTTATTTTTGAAGTGGAATTGTGAGTGTGTTGGGTTAATTTGAGCCTTTTGTTTGTGGATGATGGAAGTAGTTATTGTTTGTGTTTCTATAAATAACAGAATATATGATTTTTCTTGTTTGTATTTGATAAGGAGAGTTATTGTTGTGATAATTGTGATAAAGTATGATAATTTGAAATACAAGGTATATACCAAACTATATGATAATTTGGAAAATAAGCTATATGTTTGGCTATGTTGAGTAAATTTTAGAAAATTGACATGTTTGAAAATTGTGGCATGGCAACAAATTAATCAAACTAGTTGTGAAGTGTGAACTTGGTAGATGTGTGTGGGTCAGCTAGACTTTGTTGAAATTTGACTTGAATTGATTTAGTGATGTTTATTTGGTTATCTATGACCTTTGAAGTGAGTTATATATGGTTTATGTTAGGAAGTTTTATGTAAAATAATTCAAAACACTACTGTAATTAGTATGACTTTGAAATAAGTGAGTAGTAGTAGTAATTTTGATCACTTTTTAAAGACAAAACACTAAGCACATGCATATATTAAATTAATGTCAAATTCGTCAATTAACAATATTTAAGTATCCGTGTAATGATTAAAATTTTACTCTAAAAATGAATAAATAAGATATCACATACTTAACATGTATTTATTCAAATATAAATGTGTGAGTTTGAACTCGCAACATTCTATTTATTTATTTTAAAAATAATAAACTTCACCTGCTAAACAACTTGAAAAAAAATTACACTTCTCTAATTGATTTTGTACATTATTATCAACTAGGCTGATTTAATACAACCTTCCATATTATTGATTTTGTACATTATTATCAATTGAGATGCTACTATATTAAGAACACTTAACAACCATATATTTCATGATATCTTATTGTCGTGAAGGTTCTGTTTTGGTACTTAGTGCCGTGTTTGTCGTAATAATTAGGTTTGGTGAAAGTAAGAAGAAAATTAGTGATTACGCAAATGACTTTCCTTCCTAAGTGATTGGTGTTATTATCAAATGTAGTTTTTTTTTTGTTTTTTATTTTTTATTTTGTGGTGTAGTGTCTCTAACACCTTATCAACGGTAAAATAAATATTTTTTATTCAATAGTTTAGTGACTGAAATTTTAATTATTTGTCTCTAATTAACTATCAACTAATCTGATTAGTAGACTTAATTATAAAATTTTAGATAAAGTAAAAAGTTGGAGTTTTATGTGAGCAAGAAGTGAAAAGTGGAGGGAAGACAAGTTGGATAAGTGCGAGTACAGTTGGATTGCAGAGTGAAATAAAAGAAAGGGAGCAAATAGTATTAATAATTCATTCTTGGCATTAATGAAGGGTTTGTTTGGTTGAGTTGTAATGTACTACTGTGGACGGTGAAAACGTGGTTATCCCTATATTTAAGGGTAATTGTTAATGTTTTCCACATGCTATATAATCCACATAATACGTACCTTTGTCATCTTGTTTCTTTTTCTGAGATGCCACTCATGTCATGTTAGATTTGCGTTATTTCTTCGCGTCGAGGTTGAATAGTCAAAAGAGGAATCGTGAAATATTTGAATGCATTTTCTTATTATTTTATTTTTAATGTAAAATCTTTAATATATTAAAATAGAATAGATGTTTAGACATCAAAATTAGAATTAAATTCTGCTTAAATCCGTGCATTACACGGAGTAAAAGTACTAGTTAAAATATAATGTCATATAAATTTTATTTTACAACGTTTTCTTCTAATTCTACTAAATAATTCATTTCATTTATCTAATAGAGGATTCAAAAGATCTACGAATAATAGTGATATCTCTTAAATTTATCGATATGGTTTTAAGAATGTTAAGTGGTCCAACTAGATATATGAGATAAGAGAGGAATGAGATCTTGATACATGGTGGTACCATGGTGAGTGTTTTTGGTGCAAGATTAAGATGACTCTTTAAATTAACACTATTATTTATATTTAGACAAAATATTCTTTTGGTCCCTTAACTATATTCTATTCAGATTAATCTCTTAATTTTTTTCGTATTAAATTGGTCATTTAATTTTTTAATAAATGCATATAAGTTCTCCTGTTTACTCTGTTAGTCAAACTCTTGTGATGAAGTTAGCGTCGAAAAAACCGACACAAAAAAATTATTTCTAAATTTTTTTAAAATTTTGTTTTTAGTCATCTTCACTCCTCCATTGGAGAACGATTCAGAGAGTTTAAATTCATTGTTCCTTCTCTCTTAATTTTCTTTGTCTCATTTCTCTACAAACACATCCAACACACATTTTCTTTCTATTTGCAGATCAAGCACCCACTAAAGCACAATAACACGTGAACAAAACTCAACCCTACCGAGATTTCCACTAAAATATCTCTAATCGAAATTACATATCATAAACCCTAACTTCTAAATGCAAACAAATCAGCATCATACACCAACAATTAGCATATTGGAATGGTTGATTAAGCATAACACGACACCAAACAAACACAAAACGTGAAGAAAATCCAAGCAGTAACTAAATCTGAGAAAAAGTAAATGTTCTTTGACTTGTCTCTGTTATTGCAAGAAATCTAATACTATTGAAAGATGCAAATTTAGAAATTTCTTAGTTCCTAAAGGTGTTTTTCAATGGTCGCCCAAATGCAACCATGATTTCACTCTCTCTCAAGGACCCAATGAAAGTTGGGTACCTATCACTTTTATTTGATCTTATGGGTTGAATATCTTGGCTCTACGGAGAGAAGATGGATTCTTGATAGTGGGTGCTCAAGGCATATGCCGGAAGAAATTTCCTTATTCTCTGACTTAGTAGCGAAGAAGAAAGGTTTTGTGTCCTATGAAGACAACTCAAAAGGTGCAATACTCGAAAAATGTAGTGTATGTAATCTCTCATCTACTACTATCTTCGATGTTATCTTAGTTTAAGACTTTAAGCATAATCTTCTTAGCATTAGTCCACTAAATTACACTAATAGTTATACTCTATTATTACCTTTGATTTTATTTTGATCTAACGGTTATTAAATAAATTTTGGACTCATAGTTCTTACTAAAGTTAAATTCCTCCACTTTTGTTAATAATTAACAACATGATTTTTTTAAATATTTCTTTAAAAAACATCAGAATTCATAATTTTTATCATAATCATACAATAGAAAAAAGCAAGATGAGTACTTTGGCAAGTTTGCCACTTGTCAAATTCTCATTCATTCTTCTATTTGTAAATTTTCTATAAATGGAAACTTTCTTTTATTTAATTATTATTAATTTTATTTTAATTTTTGATATCATTACACAAATTTCAGAATGTCACGCTTACAAAATTGGGATTTTTAGAAAATGAACCGTCCACATTATTTTTCTTCCCATTAACTTTTGTATTGTTCCAAAAAAATGAAGCATTAATTTCCTTCCCATTAATTTCTTTATGATCATTATTACAAAGTAAAAATGTTAACTGACATATTTTGAATACTCATATTTTGAAGAATTAAAAATGCATTTAATAAATATAAAACTATAATATAAATTCTGTAAATTTACTTTCTCTATATAATTAATAATTATAATAATTATAAAAAGAAAAAATAATTAAGTTTGAGATTCATTAAGAATTATTTCAGTTTATTTTATAGAATTTATTAATAATTAATACCAATATTTATAGCCAACATAAATGATTTTTACTATTTTTTTTCTAAAATATAAATGATACACAATTAATTTGATCATATAAATATTTTGTTGTACCAAAAACAAAATTCACTGGTAAAGTTATTTTATATTTCTATTTTTTCATTCTTATTATTTTTTTAAAACAAATAAAGTTATCTAAATTAAATGTATGATACAAATCTAATTAATCATTTTCATGTAATTTTTTCAAAATTATCTTATTTTCATGTTTACCATACACAAAATGTAAATTCTACTTTCAAGTTTTTTTATTTGACCATTATATAAGAAGGTAAATTAGAAATAAAAATAAATCTATTAATATGCTAATTTTTTTAAACATAGAATCACACAATAAATTTTGAATACTTATTAATTATTTAATTATAGTTAATTTTATAAAAGGCATTTTTACCTAACATAAGAAACAAGAAATATAATTTTTTTTATTATAATTAGTTCACACAAAATTTTAACAAAATATAGAAAATACCTTATAATAATTATATATATATAGAAAATATTTATTTTAATCCAATGTACTAAGAATGATATCCCTTCGATAAACAAATATTTTATACTTAATTAAATGATACTTATTTTTAGACGGATGGAATATAAGATATTATGACATATGATATAAGAAAAAATAAAATTCAGTTGAAATAATATTTTTTTATGATAAAATATTAACCTTTATATTATAAAATTGATACAAATAGTTTTGACCTCAATCTTTCATTTAGGAAATTAATCTTTTTTTAGTTAAAATAGTTTTGACCTCAATCTCATATTTTTGCATTATAATTTGATGAATTTATTATTTTTTAATGACATATAAGATATATATTTTATTTTTAAAAAAAATTCAATTTTTTCTGTCTAATAACATATATACTTTAATTGTAAATACTTATAAAATATTTTTTATTCTACAAATTTTTTAACCCGTACACAAATTTTTCCACACACACCTTTGTTTTTTTCCATTAAATTGCATTGAATTTACAATTGACGGCAGAACCTCCTTTCATGCGTTCTTTTCGTTTCCCATTCTTTGCCCTTAAATTGCATTGACGGCACAATTCCCACACGCCTCCATCTATTCATGTTCTTCTTCCCTTTTCCAATTCAAGGTTTCTTTTCCCAATTCAAGGTTTCTGCATATTTCCCAATTCCAAGTTTGTTCTTTCAATTTCTTTGTATGATTGCTTATTCTACATATATAAATATGACTTATATCATCTCCAAATCCTCATTCTCTTTGAACCGTTTCAATTTTCCAATATTTTACAATGGCTGCCACAAGATACGATTTTGTTTCTGAAATCACACCAGCAAAAGAATCATGGAACGTTGTTGTTCGAGTTATTCGATTGTGGTTTGTGCCAGACATGAATTGTAAACAAAAACATTATGCGATGGAGATGGCTTTAATCGATGAGAAGGTTGTTGTTGTTGTTTGATTTGTAATTTTTTTCTTTGCATATTATTATATATCATTTTATTCTGATATTTGTTTGTTATTGTTTATAGGGTTTCAAGATACAAGCATCTGTTCGTAAGGCTCTGCTGTCTCGATTTGAGAATAAGATTCGTGACAGTATTGTTTATAATTTTCAATATTTTGGGGTTGCCGCTAATACTGGAGGGTATAGGACCACGAAACATCAATTTAAGTTGAATTTGCAGAGTTCTACTGTGGTTACAGAAATTGGTGATGATCCCATAACAGTAACCCCTTACTCATTTGTGTCCTTCCCAGAGATTGTTGGGAAAATTGATATGGACTACTTGGTTGGTAAAGCTTTTATTTAATTCAAAACAAATATTCTATTTGTTTTTTATTGTCTTTAATTTTCGTTATTATTCAATTATATCATCATCTAATTTGTCTAATCTATGTAATAGATGTTGTGGCCATTTTGTATTTGTGAAATGGTCTATGAAAGGAATGGTGTAACTACTAAGTTTAAGATTATTGAGTTACAATCCCATGGGTAAGTCATATGATTAAAAACTTATATAATTTTTTATGCAGTTAGAGTTACAATCCAATAACTTTTGAATTAATTGGTTTCCTGTAGGATGAAGCTTGATTGTACGCTGTTTGGACCATATGTTGATGAACTTGATGCATACCTAAAATCTGGTAACCCCGACAATGTTGTTCTTCTTGCTCAGTTTTTGAAAGTCAAATTGTATAATGGAAAATCCGATGCGTAATGCAATGAATTGTACCAAACGTTGTTCAACCCAAACATACCGAGGCGATTCTTTAAAGTCAAGTAAATACTTTTGATTCACATATCTTTCAATTTGTATAATTAAGTCTTCTGAAGTTTCTGAAAGTTAATAATTGATTATTACTTTTTTCTTTCTTATTTCTTTCTTATTAGCGATAACATTGGATCACCTACTCAACCATTTAGCTATATGAAGGATGCTTCAGAGACGAGTTTGGAAGAAGATTTCTTGTATCTGAGTCAATCTAAAACAATAGAGGAACTAAAAGACTGTCAAGATGTAATTTGCATTTAACTTTTATTTCATTCATATCCTTCCTTACATGCTTTTTGTATTATAGGTTTATTTGACATTGTTATTTTGTTTTATATGTCTCAGAATATGGTTTGTGTTGTGTTAGGCACGATCAAACATGTTATTGGTGGTAATGATTGGTGGTATGCTGCATGTGTATGCAATAAGGGTGTTGTTGTAGATTCCAGAAGGTTGTTCTGCCCAAAGTGTGAGAAGCATATTTGGACAATTGTTCCAAGGTGTTTAATTGTAATTTTTTTCAATTATTTCATATATTAACGGCTAATCTGTCTATTTATTTAAAAAATATGTAATATATAGTTTTCCAACTTCCTTAAATATGTAGGTTCCGTGTCAAACTCAGAGTAATTGATGAAACTGATTCTGCTACTTTCGTGCTTTTTGATCGCGATTGTTATTTTCTAACCAAAATGACATGTTCTGATTTGATTGCTGAAATGGACCGGGTGAGTATTTATAAAGTAAATTTTTTTTACTTATTACCAACTGTCATTATAATCAAGATATAAGTTCATAGTAATAATTCTTAATATTCTATTTTTAGGAAGAAGACCCAGCAATTGTGCCTACAGTGATTGGTGGTTTTGTTGATCAAACATTTCTGTTTAAGATAGATATAAAAAATGATGTGAGTTCTGGATATGAACCGTCTTTTCGCGTGAAAAAAGTTTGTGCTGACAAAGATATAATTTCAAAGTTCCAATCTGTTTCAAAGGTCGATAGTATTCTCTTTCATGTTAGTACTAATATTTGTGTAACATGTCCATTTCATGTTACTTCATATAATTGATTAATTAATAATGCAATTATTTAACTGTTATAGAAATCTGTTGATGCTGAGGACGATTTGAATGCTGGTGTGGTTCAAAGTGATATGTCTGCTGGTGCAATTCAGGACCTGAATTCTGTCGTGAAGGTTTCTATAATTTTCTACCAGTTTGAATTTGTTTGATTTTTTGTTGGTAGTCTTTGATGCATTTCATATGATTAACTTTAAGATTGTAAATTGTTTAGGAAAATTCTGGTGTTGAAGAAATTACCATTGGTTCTCGTGTTCAGAATGACATGGTTGCTGGGGTAGCTCGGGATTTGACTTCAAAATTTGAAAATGATGGCGCTGAGGAAATTTGTGAAGACAACGATTCAGTTTCAGCACATAAAGAAGTTGATCCTACAGATTGTACTACTGTTAAGAAAGGAATTGGAGAAGTTGCTGGAGTTATAGATGTAGGCGAGACTAGGATTCTGAAAAACATAAAGATTGAGAAGGATTAGTCGACTTGGTTCATTCACTATAGTTTTTGAATTGTTGTTATTTTCTGTTTTGTTAAACTAAGATGCACTTTGAGTTGTTTGGTTTTAGATGGAATTGGCTTTTGTTGGGATTTGTTTAGCCCCTAATTATATGTTTAAATTGCTACTGGGATTTGGTTCACATTGGTGTTTAGGGATGGCAACGGGGCGGGTCGGGGGCGGGTTTAAGCACACCCAGACCCGCACCCGCCTCCCAGACCCGCACCCACACCCGTTCGGGGCTAAAAAATTTTCACCCGCCCCCACCCCCAACAAGAAACGGGTTCACCCGCACCCGCCCGAATAAAATTTTTATTTTATTTTTAAATTTATATTTTTTTCAATAAAGTTAAAAATAAATAATTAAACTAAATACTTAATTATTTTAAAAGTATTTTTCAAGTTTGATAATTTTATTTAAATTTTATTTTAAAAAAATAAATAATAATTCTAATAAATATGATATTATAACATTAAATAGTATAAAAAAGTGTAAATAAGTAATAAAACTATTAAAAACAAATAAAATAAAATAAATTTAGTTGGCGGGTGCGGGTGCGGGGCGGGTTTTACCCGCACCCGCCCCCGGTTAAACTGGGTTTTCCCCGCTAATTTCGGGGCGGGGGCGGGCGGGGCCGGGTTTATTTGCCATGCCTATTGGTGTTGGCTTTTATTTATGCTTACATTGCTACTGCTATTTCTTTTGAATGCAACTTCATATTGTTTTTTTTTTCATTTGAAACCTCATAATCTATGCAACAGTCCATATTTTGCTAAATTACATATGGTATAATTGTCGTTGTTTAGTTTGAATGTACATCAGATATGCTATGAATATGAATTTTTTTAATGATTTGCCATCTAAGAACCAAACTCAGTTTAGTAATAATACTATAAACGTATCTGTAGTAATATATATATATATTTTTTTGTCATAAAGTAGTTTCAGTTTATGTCCAGTGCTAATTATCGATGATCCAACTACGATTATATACAACTAATTTTATATTCAAAGTAATGTATTTTTCAATTAAAATGTTACAAATGTTTAAATTGCTACTGCTATTTCTTTTGAATGCAGCTTCATATTGTTTTTTTTTTCATTTGAAACCTCATAATTTATGCAACAGTGTGTATTTTGCTAAATTTCATATGGTATAATTGTTGTTGTTTAGTTTGAATGTACATCAGATATGCTATGAATATTATTTTTTTAATGATTTGTCATCTAAAAACCAAACTCAGTTTAGTAATAATACTATAAATGTATATGTAGTAATATATTTTTGTTGTCATAAAGTAGTTTCAGTTTATGTCCAATGCTAATTATCGTTGATCCAACTACAATTATATACAAATAATTTTATTTATATTCAAATTAATGTATTTTTCAATTAAACTATTAGAAATGTTTAATTAAAATATTAGAAATATTTTATGTTAAATAAATCTTAATTGTTTCGAATTCTAATGTCAGATTAAATCATTTTCTTGGGCAGTACATTATTCTTGGAAGTAGTATGTAGTATATACATTGTATAAACAAACCATTAAATATATGATTTAATGCTAACATTTCTCTTTTCATCTCATGATTTATAAACTGTATTATTAATAGGTGATGTGCTTAGCAGTGCTGCACTGGTGCTAAATGTATTACTATGGACGAAAATGGTTCATCTAATGCCGGATCGAGGAGGAAAAAGTTTACTCTAGATATACATAACCATGGAGCTTCAACCAGTAGACAAAATCATTTTCCTAGAACTCCTTTGTCTTCGTTAACAAATGGTAAAAATTCATTCCATTTTTCATTTCGTTTTTTCATTTTCGTTGTCCATCGTCTTCCTAATAATCTATTGTTGCCCCAGTAGGCGTACAGTATTTTCATCACTATTCTGGAACTGTTAGCAGCAATAAACGTAAGATTTCTACTCATATAACTTCACCAACAACTGACATTATATCAGACGCAGGTTAGTTGTCCCCCTGTTTTACAATATAATTTTTAACCGCCGATATTTCCTAATAATAATAATGTTTTAAACGTATATAATATTTAATTATTTTTACATTGATCCATTGAAATTATTTATTTATACTGCAACAATGGCTAGAAGGCGTAGGATGATGATAAGAAAAACCAAGGTTTCTCATTCAACTAAAGATATTAACGGTTAATATATCTTCTTTCTGATTTTCCATCTTTCCACTCGAATATTACTATACTATCTAATATACATATAATTCTTTGTTACATGCTCTATTTGTATAGATGTCACTGAATTGAGAACTCCCACTCCTATGTCTGAAGTGATAAATCCATCTTCCATACATATTGCAAAAACTGTATCTCAACCTACTCATGTACTTCAATCTATTCCTTTATTCGAGTTAAATTTTAATGAAGAACCAACTTTCGAGCCTACCATCCTCGAAGGTACAAGCATGAATGATCAGAGAGCAATTCTCCATTCTGACAAATATGCACAGGCTGAAATTGAAGGTATTAACATATTTACAAAACACTGAAACATGTAAACTCACGTTTCATGTTTTTTTGGATGATCTTAAATCTGTGTTTTTTGTTTTTTAACAGATATTATTGATTTTGGAGAACCATCGTATGTATGTTCTTATTGTGGTGCCCAAATGTGGTTTGAGGAGCGATCTAACAAATGTGACAATACATCCATAAATGTTACGTTTTCCCTATGTTGTTTGAAAGGAATTGTTGAGCTACCGTACGAAATAACTCCTCCATCTCTCTACTTAACTTAATGAATGGACAAGATTCAAGGAGTAAACATTACAAGGAAAACATTCGAGCATATAATAATATGTTCTGTTTTACTTCCATGGGTGGGAAGGTACAGTCTAACTCAAGTGGAGGTCCTCCCCAATTCATTCTTAGTGGTCAAAATTTTCATAGAATTGGAAGTCTAATTCGGATGAAGGTGCACTCCCAAATTCGCCAATTGTATATTTATGATCGAGAGACTTCTAATAGAATTAGTCATTTCCGGTATGTTGTTAATTTCCGGTATAGTCTGTTATTATTATGAATACTATTACTTTTATATGTGACTATTGTATTGTACGTTATGCAGTTCCAAAGCCAACCCGGATAACCTGGAAAAAACATTGGTCGAAGACATCATAAAGATGGTAGATCAACACAATGTCTTAGCAAAGTCTTTTAGAAAAGTTCGCAACCACATTCAATGTAATAACACATCTGAATTCGGTTTGAGGTTATTTAGAAACAGAACAAAGGATCCAAGAACACATAATTTGCCAACATGTGACGAGGTTGCTGCACTGATTGTGGGAGATTTTGACAATCTTGAACCTGGAAGAGATATTATTGTTAGGAAGACTTCTGGTCATTTGGAAAAAATCAAAGAAACTCATGTTTCATTCCTTCCTCTGCAGTATCCATTGTTATTCCCCTACGGTGAAGACCAATATCATGAAATGATTCCTTATAGGGAGTCTGTTATCAAAGAAGGAAGAAGGAAACGACTTAGAGTTACGTTTAGAGATTTCATTACATTTCGTATTCAAGAGAGAGAATTTGAACATGGAGGTATTGTAAATTCTGGCAGATTATTTCAACAATTTGTTGTTGATAGTTTTTCAATTATTGAGTCACAGCGGTTATGTTGGGTTCGTCTGAACCAAGCATCAATAAGATGTGATATATTAAGTGGTTTACAAGAAGCAGTACACAACGGTGAAAATCAAGCATCTGCGGTAGGACAACGTGTTATCATACCTGCATCTTTTACTGGGGGACCATGATACATGTTTAACAACTGTCAGGATGCAATGGCAATTTGCAAAAAATTTGGGTATCCTGATCTGTTCATCACTATAACGTGAAATGCTAACTGGCCAGAAATTAAAAATTTTGTTACTAACAGGGGACTTGCTGCCAACGATAGACCGGACATTGTGTGTAGAATATTTAAGAGAAAGCTTGAGCACATGATGAATTCTATTAAAAAAGAAAAGCTTTTCGGAGAAGTTGTTGCAGGTAATGATACTAACTGGTTTTTGCGTTAAGTTATGACTTATTTACTTACATACATGAATACATGAATATTAGCCATGTTTTTACGAATCTCACAATTTAATGTATACCATTTTATTAATTAGGGACATATACCATAAAGTTCCAAAAAAGGGGCCTCCCACACGCACACATTTTGTTGTGGCTGCATTCGGCAAATTCACTCAAGACAGGTACTGACATCGACAAGTTCATTTCTGCAGAACTACCTGATCATACACTTTATCCAAAACTTGCAAAAGTTGTTTCGAGCTTTATGTTACACGGTCCATGTGGAAAAGCCAATGTAAATTCGCCGTGCATGAAAGATGGCAAATGCTCTAAATATTTTCCTAAAGACTACCAGAATTCTACTATAGTCAACGATGAGGGCTATCCAAAGTACAAGCGCCGCGATACGGGTTTGTTTGTTATGAAAAAGGGAATACGTTTGGACAATAGATATGTAGTTCCTTACAATCCACAATTGTTGGTTAGATACCAAGCGCATATAAATGTTGAGTATTGCAACAAGGGAAATGCTATAAAGTATTTGTTTAAATATGTTAACAAAGGCCCTGACAGAGCCACAATTGAGATATCAAACAGAACCGAAAATGGGCGTGTTTTGGATGAGATCAAGCAGTACTACGAATGTAGATATTTGGCCCCGTGTGAGGCTGTCTGGAGGATTTTTGAGTATGATATACATGAAAGATGGCCTGCTGTTATAAGGCTTTCTTTTCATCTTGAAAATGATCAATCTATAGTGTTTTCAGAAAATAATTCTGTTGAGTCTGTTCTTACGCGTAACGAAGATGTTGATACGATGTTTTTGGCTTGGTTTGAGGCAAATAAAAAATATCCAGATGGAAGGGAATTAACTTATGCTGAATTTCCTACACGGTTTGTTTATGATAAAAGCGTTCGAGCGTGGCATCCTAGACAGCGAGGTAATTCTATCGGAAGGCTTACGTATATCCCCCCGGATGTGGTAATGTTTTTTATTTAAGACTCCTGTTGACTGTACAAAAGGGATGCACAAGTTACAATGACATAAAAACTGTGGCTGGAACTACACACAAGACATATAAGGAAGCATGTGTTGCACTTGGATTGTTGCAAAACGATAAAGAATTTGTGGATGCCATTATTGAAGCTAGCTATTTGGCATCCGAAATCGATCGAGATTATTTTTATGCTATTGTACATGGATTCGATGGCAAATCCTTTTGTCGTTTGGGAAGCAACATGGACACTTCTGTGCGATGGCCTTTTGTACGATGCGAGGAAGATGTTACATAATCCAGGTATTGAATTATATAATAAATATATGTTTTAACTATAGTTTCATTATTATTATGCTTTAAAGAAAACTCTTTGTACTGTAGGTCTTCAAATTAGAGACAATGATCTAAAGAATCTTTGTTTGATTGAGATTGAGAAATTGCTCTCTATGAATGGTAAATCTCTTGGTAACATTGAATCCATGCCACAACCTTCGAATTCAGAAATGGCTCGATTTCAAAATGGTTTAATGGATGCTGAATTAAACTATGACAAGGAAGAGTTGGCAGCACATGTCTTTGATGTCAACTTTAATTCTCGAACAAAGGTCGTGTATGATCAAATTATTCATTCGTGATGTCCGATTCGAGGATTCTATTTTTACATGGATATGGAGGCACGGGAAAACTTTTATTTGGAAAACTTTATCAGCTCCTGTTAGATCCCAAGGTTTAATTGTTTTAAATGTTGCTTCAAGTGGGATTGCAGCTTTACTATTACCTGGAGGAAAGACTGCCCATTCTATGTTTTGTATTCCTTTAGTTACAAATGAGACATCTACATGCAACATCAAAAACGACCGATGATGTAATCTAATCTTGCATGCTAGGCTTATTATATGGGATGAAGCCCCAATGCTACATAGATTTTGTGCCGAATCTGTCGATCGTTCTTTGAGGGACATCATGAGAGCTGTAGACGATTCAAACCAATATAAACCGTTTGGTGGTAAGGTCGTTGTTTTTGGAGGAGATTTTAGACAAATATTACCCGTTGTTAGAAAAGGTTGTAGGCATGATATAGTGTCAGCGTCAATAAACTCATCTGAATTATGGAAATATTGCAAGGTATTAACATTGTCGAAGAACATGAGGCTGGCCGATTCAAACATGACTGGAGATCCTAATGAAGTGAAATGGTTTGCAGACTGGTTGCTTGATATTGGAAATGGAAAACACGATTCAAATGAGTGTGGAGCGAGCACAATTGATATTCCCAACGACTTATTGGTTACTGATTCTCATAATCCTCTATTGTCTCTGGTTGAACTAACGTATCCACAGCTTTTACAAAACAGGAACAATTTGAAATACTATGAAGAGAGGGCGTTACTTTCTCCCACTCACGAATCTGTGGATATTGTTAATAATTTTGTGCTTTCGTTAATTCCGGGTGATGAAAAGGTTTATTTGAGTTCTGACTCAACTGTTATATCTGATGAAAATAGTGCAGTGCAGGCTGATTGGTTCACACCTGAATTTTTGAATGACATGAAATGTTCAGGAATGCCTAATCATTATTTAAGGTTGAAGATAGGTGTTCCAGTTATGCTTCTGAGGAACATAGATCAATCGAATGGGCTCTGCAATGGAACAAGGTTGCTCATAAATGAATTGTGTCCAAATATTATTGGTGCCACTATTATTACAGGAAAAGATATCGGTGAAAAGATTTACATTCCGAGAATGAATTTGATTCCTTCTGATCCGAGTTTCCCCTTTAAGTTTCAGAGGAGACAATTTCCAATTGCGTTGTGTTTCGCAATGACAATTAATAAAAGCCAAGGTCAATCTCTCTCTCTCAGGTTGGTTTGTATTTACAGCGCCCTGTGTTCACTCATGGCCAGCTATATGTGGCTGTTTCGAGGGTAAAGTCAAGAAAAGGATTGAAGATTCTTATTTTAGATGATGAAGAAAATCTGTGTGCGAACACTATAAATGTTGTTTATGGCGAGATTTTCGACAACTTATAAACATGTAAGATTGTGAAATGATTCCGTTAATAATATGTTCAATAATTTCCATTTTGACTGCAAATGTTATATTACCTGCTGCCATTTTAACTGTGTAAATTTAAATTGATTTCAAAAACTAATTCTTATTTATTTATGTACTTGCAGCTCTACGTCGATAACGAATTGCGATTTGCTCTTGGTTGACATTACAATATCATTCAAAAGTCTGTCGGTTAACTTCGAAGCGCATATAGAATATGTTGAAGCTGTATTCTTGTGCTATGCATAAAACTCTGCTTTTCTAAAACAGAAAAGCATGCCTTCGTTATTATTGAAGGTTACATGGATCTCTTTAGTCTTACATGAATCTCTCATACTGCCTTTTCATTACTATATCTTATTCAAATGTCTAATGTGTTTTCATTACAAATGTATGGGGTGGTTCCTGTGTTTTCCAAGTTAACTCATTTGGTGATCATGTTTGGAACAAATATTAACTAAATTTTTATAATTTTTATTCTGAAGAATTGCCGTGTACTTCAATATTTTCTACTTGACATGCCTTTGAAAAATGGTATAAATATTTTGTTTCTATAAAAGACTATTTAATCTATTAAGTATAATTTTGTTTTATTGATTTTTTTATTTAGATAATTATTTAAGATAAATTATTTTTATTTTAAATTTAATAAATAACAAAAAAATATTTCTTTAATTTTTAAATTTAATTTTACATAAGTACAAATTATTTTTAAAGAATTCATCTTATTGATAGCATTATTATCATTATAAATGACATATGAAATTATATTTCAAATGAACATTATTATTACTTTTTAATGATAAAATGTTAAGATTTATATTAAAAAATGATACAAATATTTATTTTTATTAAAAATATGAGATAATTATGATTGCTGAATAAATAATTTTTTATGATACATAAAATTATTATTTTTATTTATATTTTAAACAAAATGTCGACGTGGAAAATCCACCTAAAAAAGGAAAAAAGATATATGTAAGCACATATTTATCAAATCTATTTAGAGGTCAAAATATGAAAATATTTATTGTTAAATTTTAAATTTATAGTAATATATTAAATTTTGTACATGATTTTTAAAACTAATAAATTTTTGTTAATATTAATCATTGTTATTTAATGTGTTGGATTTATAATTGAATTATAAATTAAATGTTAAAGTGAACGATGAAACAAAATTTATAATATGGTATTTTTTTGGTTTAAATGATTTATTATATTTTAAGCCTTTTTTGAAATAAATGATTTATTCTAATTTAAGCGCATTTTCTATGTTTAGAGTTTTTTTTTCTTCAAATTGTTGTTAAATGTTAAAATTTTTAATTAATGAGTAAATTAAAATAATTGTTATTATTATTGTTTATACAATTAAAATAATATTTATAAATACTAAGTTTTAATGAAATATATATATATATATATATATATATATATATATATATATATATATATATATATATTACAAATTAGGAATTAAAATAATTAATTAATATTCTTCAACATCTCAAAATAATATTACTTAAATGTAATAGTGCATATTAGAGATTGATGAGATAAATTGCATAAATAATATGTCAAAAAGTTATTTGAATATTTATTGCTAATAAATAGTATAAATAACTAATAATATTTAAATAAAACAAATCATAAGTAATATATGAATTAAATGACATTGAAAGTATATGTTAATATAAACAAATCATAATTATTTTATGATCACATAAATAAAATTAATCTGTAAATATATATTTTTAAATTTTTATAATATAAATAATATTTTATAATAATCTCCTTTGAGCAATTGCAAAGATTAATCTTTCAAAAATATTAGAATTATAATTAATGATACTTTTATTTTAGTATATTTAATAATTATTATATTTAAAGATTATTTTAAAAAATAAATTATAAAATAAATACTTTCTATTCCGTTTCTAGATTAACTTTTCTCATTCTCACACGTTTGATTAGACATATGTGTCACTATTTGTGGAAATTATTTTTTATAAAGGATTTAATATTTTATTTTATTTTATTTATTTTTTAATATACTTAATATCTCTGTTGATATTAATATGAAAAAATATATATATTTATAATAAATAATCATTTTATATTTAAATAAAACAAATATATCTATATTAATAGTAAATACTATATTTTAAAAAATATATATATTTTACTATAAATTTATTTTGTGATTTATAATTTTTATAAAATTATAATTTCTTCTAAAAATTATTATTTAATAATTATAATTTCGATAAAATATTGTATTAAAAAATGAAACTAATAAGACAAAAAATATTATTATATTATTATATTATTTTAATTTTAATTTTTAATTAAATTATATCTATTTTATTATTTTAATTAGATATTCGAAATATAATTATTTTATATGTAATAGACATAATTATTTAAACTAATACAAATTAAAGCCGTGCCTCGCACGGGTATACACACTAGTTCTTAATAATAATTTCTTCTTATTTTTAGAATAATATTGCCATTGCTATTTAATTAAGGTAAATAATAAATATTTCATAAAAAAATATTACGATTCTTAATAAAAAATAGTTTATTTTTATCTTTAAACAAATTTCATTTGTTCTGTTTTCTTTAAATCATGTTCTACTATAGAAACTTAAATAATGATACTAATACTTTTTAAACAATAGTACAAAATAATATCTAAAAGATGTATAAATAAAGAAAATTAGATAATGAGTAAAAAGTATATAATAAAATCTTAATAACATCACTGACAGTATAAAATAAGTGTACAATAATTTTACACCGTCTCTCAATTATCATCTCATTTAAATAATTTTAAAATTAAAAGCAATTCAATAAAATACACAAAATAAAATTAAAAGCAATTTAATAAAATACACAAAATTTATTGATTTACACTGTCAACGCAACTTCTATTTTCTCATATAATAATTTTTTTGACTAACATAGATAAAAAAAATATAAAATTAATTTTAATAAAATAATCATTTTGTATACAATTTTTTTATAACATAATTATAATGTATACGTTATTTTTTTTCTTGAATATCTTTTAATATGATTTTTCAATATATTTAACACTTTTCATTGTGTATTTAAGTGAATACAATATTATTTTATTTAAATAAATTTAAAAATAGTAAAATTTATTTAAAATTGAGAGGAATTTTTTTTATTAATAACCAAATTTATTATAAATAAATATTAAACTTCATGTTATTTTAATCTAAAATAGATTTGTGTTTTTAATTTTTTTTGAATATTTAAAAAGACATGAATTTTTATATTTAAAAACACGTGATTTTTAATGTTAAAAAATTTAAAAAATGATTATTTTTTATATTTAAAAACCATGAATTTTATATTTACTAATAATAAATTTGGTTTTTAGTGAACGTTTTGTTAGAATTAAATGACCGTCAATCAGATATACATGCTCACAAAGTATAACATATAATTTAGGCGGAAACTAAATGATTATTATTATACAAGTATGTATAAAATTAAAGGATCAATAAAATAATTTTAGGAATACCTGAATTCATCGAGAAAGTTCTTATTAACGATAATTCTGATAATTGAGAGAGACAAACAATAAATACTTGATGACTTGTGTGGTTTTTCCTCAACCGATACTCCTAATGTCTTGATTACTCTTCAGATGGGGAGAAGAGATAATTTGCTTATGTACGATATATTGGGGACCATAGCCTATATGTAGTGTGATGGCCAATTATGATTTCCATTATTCTCAAATAGATCATCCTGACATCCACTCATATTTGAGTCCATACCCAATTATTTAATTAATTAATTAAATAATTCTTAAATAAAAATATAAATAACATTTTTAACATTATTTGATCACATAAATTTTTTTAAGGCACTTTAATTGATAAAATAGTTGACATAATTAAATAAATATATTAGGCCACATAATTATTGAAATGCTAATATTTAATTAAATAATTAAAATATTCCAACAATCTCCCACTTGGCCAATATATCTTAATTATTATACCGTAATTCTTTAGGTGCGCATCCAAATGCTATTTATCTTTAGATTTCAACTTTACAATCTGGTCCACCTCATACATCAATAATGGGGCAATTGCGGCTGTCGTCACTAACGTATAACGTGGCGAAAACCCGACGAACACCACATCAACATACTTGATGACATAGATCGATATGGATGAGTGGCATGGAAATTTCATGCAATGTGATCTCTAAATTATGCAAATTTCTAACTGGTCCAACCGGAGTCTTTAGTGAGATCAAACTGAAGTTTCTTAGGTGTAATTCAAAATTACAATATTTACAGCCAACAAAACAAAATTAAACAACAATACTTCATAAGTTTTTATTTCTACAAAAAATTAAACATAACATAATGTTTGTGCCAAAATAAAATCAAAGTATAAAACATAGAAAATAAGAACCAAACTCCCAATAATCCAAGGCAATACCAAAACTAAGACCCACGTGAGCAACATGCCCGTGAAAATCCTTAGGTGTCAAACCTTTGGTTAATGGACCAACTAGCATTGAGTCTGTCCCTATATGTTCTGTCAAAATTTGCTTCTCCTGAACTTTTTCTTTCACAACAAGATTCTTGATATCAATAAATTTTGATTTTGTAGAACTCATATTGTTGTTGGAGTAGAGAACAACTGCAATATTGTCACAATAAACCTTCAAGGGCCTTTCAATACTTCCAACGATGCGTAGGCTTGTGACAAAATTCTGCAGTCAAATTGCATGATTCGATGCCTCAAAGTAAGCCACAAACTTTGCTTCCATGGTAGAAGGAGCCACTAAAGTCCGTTTAGAAGGCTTCTAGGAGATGGCTCCTCCAGCCAAGAGAAATACGTAACCAGATGTAGAACGTCTGCTATCCAGACATCCTGCAAAATCTGAGTCAGAATACCCAATGATCACTAAGTTTTCTGAATTCTGATAAGTGAGCACAAAGTCTCTTGTTCTCTTCAGGTAGCGCATTACACGCTTTACTGCTATCTAGTGATGCATACCAGAGTTGCTTAGATATCTGCCAAGAATTCCTATAATGAATGCTAAGTCGGGACGAGTGCAAACTTATGCATACATAAGACTTTCCACAGCTGAAGCATATGGAACCTTATGCATCTCTTCCTTTTCAAGATTCGTAGTGGGACACTGTTTGAGAAAAAAACTTGTCTCCTTTAGCAACGGGTGTGTCTCCTGACTTACTATCTTTCATGGAGAATCTATTCATAACTGTATTAATATAACTCATTTGCGACAGTCCTCAAATACCTCTAGAACGGTCTCTAAGTAATTGAATTCCTAAGACAAAGGAGGCTTCCCCAATATCATTCATCTCAAATTTATTTGTGAGAAATCTCATAGTTTCGTGCAATAAGCATATATTGTTGCTTGCCAAAAGGATATCATCTACATATAGTACCAAGAAAACGAATTTACTCCAACTGAACTTTAGGTATACGCAGTTATCAACCGGATTAGCCTCAAAATCAAATAAGGATATTATTTGATGAAATTTGCAATACCGTTGACGGGAAGCCTGTTTAAGGCCATAAATGGATTTCTTTAGTTTGCAAACCATAGAATTTAGGTCTCCTGACACAAAATTTCCTGGTTGCACCATATATATTGTCTCTTCAATGTTAGCATTTAGAAACACAGTCTTTACATCCATCTGATGCAATTCTAAGTCAAAATGAGCTACCAACGCCATCATAATCCTAAGAGAGTCCTTCAAAGAAACTGGAGAGAAAGTCTCTTTATAGTCAATTCCTTCCATTTGAGTAAAGCCTTTTGCAACAAGACAAGCTTTATATCTCTCGATGTTACCCTTTGAATCCCTTTTTGTTTTAAATATCCATTTACAACCAATGGATTTCTCTCCTTCAGGTAATTTAACGAGATCCCAAACATCATTGTCATCCATCGACTTTATCTCATCCTTCATGGAATCAACCCAATTAAGAGAGTTTGGAATCCGCATAGCTTGAATAAATTTAATAGGATATTCCTCATTCAAACCAATGTCATCCTCATTTTCCTGAAGAAATACAACATAATCATCTGAAATTGCATTATTCTTATTTCTAGTGGATCTTCTTAATGGTGACTCTTGAGGTTGTTGAGTTTGAACTATAGGTGGTGCTTGAGGAAGAGACTCATTATTGTCTTGTTCCTAAGTGATGTTAGGAATAACATCATTGTTTATTTCAGAATTTGTTTTTGGAACAAAGATAGGTACAAAAACTTGATCATTGTGAGAAATAGTTTCTTCATCAAAGGAAACACTTATGCTTCCTTCCCCTCCAAACTCTACATCCTCAAGGGATCTTGTATTTCGCGTTTCAAAAATTGTTCTAGTGATAAAATTATAAAACTTGTACCCGTAAGAGCATTTTGTGTATCCAATAAAATAACAACTAACTGTCTTTGCATCCAACTTACCTTCATGAGGCTTATAAGGCCTCGCTTCAGTTGGACATCCCAAATGTGCAGGTGTTTAATGCTGGGCTTTTTCTTACAGTCCATAGATCATAAGGGGTTTTAGCTACTACTTTACTAGGTACTCTATTAAGGATATAAATTACGGTCTTTAAGGCGTCTCCCCAAAATGACTCTAGAAGAGAAGAATGACTAATCATACTCCTTACCATGTCCTTAAGAGTCCGGTTTCGTTGTTCTGCAATTCCATTCATGTTGGGTTTTCCCGACATTGTGTATTGCGGAACAAATCCACACTCATTGAGGAACACCACGAAAGGCCCTTGACACTGTTCCCCTGATCCATCATACCGACCATAGTATTCACCACCAGAGTCAAATTTGACAACTTTTATTTTCTTTCCAAGTTGAAGTTCGACTTCAGCTTTGAATGACTTGAATATATCCAACGATTGAGATTTATCGTGAATCAAATACAGGCATCCATACCTTGAGTAATCATCTATGAGCGTAATAAAATAATGTTGTCTATTCCAAGAACCTGCAGGGAACTAAACACATATATTGATATGAATTAGTTCTAAGACATCCTAGCTCTTTCAGCATAGAAATTCCTCTTGTTTGTCTGTTTACCCTTGATACATTGAATGTAAACTTGAAAGTCTGACAAATCATGAGATCTAAGAATACCGGTCGACATAAGTCTCTCAATTCTTTGTTTAGATATATGTTTTAATCGCTTATGCCATAAACTGGCAGAAATCTCATTTAGTTTTTGTTTTGTACCATGTGATTTTGTTTGTATTATTTTGTTACAAGGACACTCAATATCAAGCATATATAGATTATCAATCAAAGAACCAGAACCAACAACATTTGAATCATAGGAGAGGCTAAATTTATTATTTCCAAATTAACAGGTGTAACCTGATTTGTCCAAAATAGAAACATAAATTAAATTATGTCTAATAGATGGTGCAACAATAGTCTCGATCAAATCCAAATGAAAACTAGTCTTTAATAATAATCTAAAAGTCCTTATAGCCTCTACTGCAACTTTATTGCCATCGCCCACGTAGATAAATCTTTTCAGTATCACTTGGTAGACGGATCCATATGCAACCATGCATGGACATACTTATGTGAGAAGTAACACCAGAATCTATCCACCAAGTATCCTTAGGTACAAAATCTAAATTAATTTCAAAACAAAGAAAAGTGATAAAATTACCCTTCTTATTTTGAGTAAAAATTCTTGTAGCCTTATCATTTTTAGAAAAGAATTGCGCCACAATTTCGAGGAACTTATTAGCACTTTCACTCTCAGCAATTGAGCCCCTAATCATTTCAGGTATGGATATTTTGATCATCATGAGGCACATTCGCTTAGATCGGTTCCATTTCTCTATTTTAGTTTCATTTGGGTTCTCTGCAGTGGTGGTGGGACACTTCTCCCTCAAAGATAAGTCCAAATCCACCTATCCAAGAACGATCTCCACAAATTCTTCCCAAACTTAAAGTTCATCCCACTTAGCATGGGGTTAAATTTAACCTGAGCAACAAAATTAGGAGTGGTATCAACAACAACTGGATCCATTGAGAAGAACAACAAACATACAATAAAAGTAGTAAGCATTCCAATTAATCATATGGACATGCACAATATTCTTTATATGCAGACAAGACCTATACAATTCATCAATTCTCAATCTTTAATTGTAAGAATTAATTGTAAGCGGTACTCTCACGCAATGATCAAACATTAGTAATAAGTCCTGTCAGATAATAGATGTCTTTAACATCAATCATTAGCCACATGGATAAATTTGATAATTACTACATACTTATCATCATAGATATGCAAGTTTTCGACCAAACTGTGTCTTCCTTTTGGCTGACCATAACAGTTCGCATGAAAAATTACGCACTACATCTTTTGTGATTCTGATTTAATCAACTTTACACAACATATATTACTTTTGCAACTTGTTATTTCAACCAACCAAACCAAAATTACTAGACAATTTGAATTGAATAAATTAAATGAGGATTTCTTAAAATTCACACAAACATTACACATAAATGTAATATCAAACTTGTATGTTCATCATATTGCTTAATAATCAATTGATTATTAAAATATTTTAATTATACAAAAAAAAATTCTTGTATAATTCAAATTGGGAATTGAAAAAATAACGGTGTTTATGTTATGTAAATATACCGGTAAGATAAACCATTGTATTTAAAAGGGTGTTAGTATACTTAATAAAATAAGCACTGTTCTAAAAAAAATTAAATAATTATGATGTAACATAAACAAATTAAATTATTAATCATAAAATAAGAATAAAAAGATATATTATAATTAACCACCAATTAAGCCTTTTAAATAAAGCAATGAACAAACTCTATATTGCCTTGCCTACAAAAAAGCACTTTATAATATTGCGAATTGCAATTTGCAATCTAAATTTTTTTATGCATCAATGTAATGTAAACTAAATGCAGGGACCTAACAATTTTTAATATTGTTGAAACTTGAAACGTGTTATTTAAGAAATCAAAATTTGTTTTGATTGGAATTCCTTTGCTCAAGATGCTAGCTTTCAATTTTAACCAGTAATCTCAACCATCGAAGAGAAACGTAGATACAACCAATTACAATTGACCATTATCCTAATTGATGAGCAATTCATTGCTATGACCACTGAAGTCAATATGGTTGGTGAAAATGATGGTTGTTGGATAGGCACTGGCGCCTCTCGTCATGTCTGTTACGTTCGTGTTATGTTCAAGACATACATGAATGTTAAAGATAAGAAAGTGTTGTTGGGAGATGCTCACACCACTAATGTTGCTGGTATTGGAGATGTTGAACTGAAATTCACCTCAGGAAAGACTTTGATATTGAAGGAAGTGATGCACGTTCCTCAAATTAGGAAGAATCTTCTTTCTGTTGTAAAAAATTCATGTAGACTAGTTCTAATGAATAACAGATTTTGTAAGACTGGGTTAAAAAATTCCTTAAAAATATGAGCTCTAATTTAAAGATTCAAACTCTATGATATTTTGGGTCGGACAGACTGGTCCATATGAACTAACTTATTTTAATAACTTTAGTTGAAATGAGTTATTTAAGAAATCAATGCTTAGGAATTTGCCTGCACAACAAGCTAGCTTTCAATTTTAACTAAGTACTATTTTGACTTGATTTATAAGTAAATAGTCATTTTTTGGGTTCATTGAATAATAAATATATCTAATCTTTTATATGGATCAGATACATTTATTATTCAATAAACATAAAAAAAAAATTTTGCTTATAAATTAAAAAAGAGGGAGTACATCTCAACTCATCCTTATCTTTATGTCATTTCTAGAATATTCAAATTCTAAAAGATTTATTCGAGCGTCTCCTACTAATCAACTATATATTTATTATTAAAAGATGATAATAAACTCACTACATTGCATTTTATTTTTTTTACAAACTCACTAAAATACACTTATTTGTTAAAAAAATCACACTTCAAAAAAGACAATTTAATAAATAACAAATCTCCCCCATTATATTCACCCTCATTCAATCTAATTCATCTATGTGTTCCTTTATGGCTTTCTCTATTTTGTATTATATATATGGGATTTCTCCTTTTCCTTCCATTCTTTCTAAAATTTCTTTCTTCCTCTTCAATGAAAACAAACACTTTTAATCCCTACTTCTCCTCTTCCTTTTCCCATTCAAATTCGTTGGCAAGACCCATGACTTAGGATGACATTATTTTCCTCAACAAAACCTTCCATCATAATGAATCATATTGAAAAATCAGTGAAATTCCTAAAACTACCCAGCTTTGTTTAGATTTCCCATAGATATCAAGTTAGAGATTACACGATAGCTAAGAAAGACAGGGTAGAATGTTAGAACATACTAATGCAATTTTGGCTTACTTCATAATAATATTATGATAAATTATGACAATGATCAATCTCTTGATACACTGATTGATAATGTAGAACATTTTGTTTTGCTGAGTAAACTATCACTATTTTATGTTTATTGTGATGTTCGTTACAAAAAAATGAGGATAAATTTGAGGCAAATAACGAGTGTGTGTGCAATCTTCATGACTGCTCTGTCGCCATCGACACCTACTCTTGGCTCCACAAAGGTGCCTTTTCTTGCAACACTTACCTCTACAAAGGAATACCTCCAGGTTACTAACCCATTTGAGTTGTTTTTATTTTCTTCATGATTAATTTGTTGGGTTTTTCTTTCATTATGTTTACCACAAAATTAGTGAGTTAAAATTTATTTTTTTGTTTTTGGGTTCGTTCAATTTCACATGCTTATTTTCAATATATCTCAATTGAAATTATAGACTAGAGTTCACTATAATTTGTGGTATTCATTGTATGCATAGTGAGTTTGCTGCCACATTACAGTGTTACGCCTATTCTTGTATTTGATGGAGGTTTTTTAGTAGGGATGTCAGCAGGGAACATTTAGAGAATGTTTCTCTGCTCTCAGACTCACCTTAAATTTATTTCCTACCCACGTCCTCAATCCTCATCATGGAGAATATTTCCCTCACCCCCATTTCCATAGATTCCGACGAAAATTCGCAAAGATCAAATCATAAAAAAAAAATTATACTTTTCGATCAAAATTATGACACTAATATTTCTTTATTTTTTCATTAAAAAAAAACACATATTTTTACATCTTTATTTTAAAAATAAAAATACATCTTGCGTTAATAACAAAAAAAAGAAGCAAAAGCACTTGTTGTTAATATTTTTCAATAAAAAAATAAAAATAAATATTAACAGAATTTGTTACTACCATGCTTCCGTTAATTTACTATCACACTACCGCTGCCGTTTAGTGCAAGTGATTGATTATGTGTGAGTGTGAAAAATTCATAAATACTAATTAATTAATTGAATGAAAAATATGGTACTAATTGAAGTAACGTGAGATTGAAGAGTAATCTCCATAAGTACAATGAATAAAAGAGAGTTGTTGTTATGATAATGATGAGAACTGAGGAGATGATGAATGGAGACAAAGATAATTAAGAAAATAATAGGTGGAGACGGTGTGTATATTCTATGTATTGGGTGAACTTTTTTAGGGTTAGGTATTTGAGTTGTGAAATAATACATTATATAATAAAATATAAAAAATAAAATAATTTACTAATGACTCTTCATAGACGCATGTATTTCTCCTTAATAGTGAAACCATGTTTTTTATTTTATTTGTGAAAGGTACTAAAGCATGAAAATGTTCATTATATTGTTGCACCTTTGTGTTATTTGTGAAAGGTACTAAGACATTATTAGAGAATATATTGTTATTTTGTAATGACGGCTAGAAAGAAGTAAGAAAAAATTGCATTGATTAATAAAATCCTAATTAAACTAGTATTTATGCACAAAGTAAATTGTCACGTAGGTCCTAACAAAAGGTAAACTTAATAGTTAAGCTAACAAAATAACTAGAATCTCAGAAGCTAAACAAACTTCTGGGCGTAACCTCGGAAACTTCTGATTCTAATAATAGCTTCCAAATATGAATTACGTCCAACACCATCCCTTAATTCATATTCAGCTAACCAAAAAACTACAACACAAATTCCATCCCTCAAACGCATAAAGTGTTCAATCTTGACATCCTTCGTCAGAACATCTACAAGTTTCTTATGGTTGCTACAGTGTGCAACTCCATTCAGAAATGCAGATTTCATCTTGAAAAAACATCTGACGCTGATGACTTTCTTCTCCTTTGGAAGCTCAATTAACTCCCAAGTCTTGCTTCTTTGTATAGCCTCAAGTTCTTCTTTCGTGACCTTCAACCACACTTTCTTCTTGAGAGCTTCACAAGTTGACAACGCAACCACCAATTGCTTCTTGGAGCACCAAGAAATGAGACTTCCCAGATACTTGAAAAAATATCCAGAAGTACTTCTTCTGTCGAACTCTGCAAATGTCCTTGGTATTTTTATGATTACTCGTGGCTTTTGGACTTGTTCATAATCTCCTTCTGATTCTGGAACAATATCTCCTTCTAGACTTTCTTCAGAAGTTCAACTACCACCAGAGCTACACCTTTGTTAACTTCAGGATCTCGTCTAAAACCACTACCTTCAAAAGTTGGATTGCCTTCAGAAGCTCTGTCTTCAGAAGGTCTACCTTTAGAGACACGATTTCCCCCAAAAACATGATCACCTCTAGAAGCTTGTACTCCAGAACCTACGTCTTTAGAGTTTTTCCTTCTAGAAGCATGATCACAACCAGATTCAAAATCTGGATTAGAATCAGATTCAGCAATTGACTCATCTACATAGTCTCTAGAAGATTCTTCATCTTCTGACTCTAACACACCTTCAGAACTTTCAAGTTCTGACTCATCTTCAGAACCTTCAGGTTCTGATTCATCTTCAGAAGTAGAATCTCCTTCAGATTATGACTCATCTTCTGATTCTTCTTCAGACTTGGAATCACCTTCAGATTCTAACTTGTCTTCAACATCAGAGTCATCTTCTGACTCTGACTCATCTTCAAAAACCTTAGATTTTGAATCATATTTAGAATCTTCATTATCATCTTTTTATTCTGACTCATATTCAAACTCTCATTCAGAATATCCAGAGTCATCTTCTTCTCCTTCAAAATCCAAAAATGACAATCGCACAGGTTCCTCATCAAATTCATAAACTATCAATAACACAAGTTCATCATCAGAATCGCCTCGGGCTATTTTTTTCTTCTTCTTTGTTTGACCAACAATCTTTAGCAAAGTGGCCAAACCTATTACAATAGTAACATTGAACCGTTCTGTTGTCATACTTCTCTTTTTCCTTCTGTTTCTTTTCATCAGAATAAAATACTTCTGACTTCTAAGATCTACCATGTTTTTTCTGCTTCTGATCCTTTTTGACAAAAGAAGCTTTCAGAGCTTGCTTAACTTTCCTCTCAGGATCTTTTGAATGTTCAATTGCTACAACAATGTAATCAAATTGAGAAGGAGTAAGAGACCTCAATATCTTCTCAATGATTACTTGTTCATAAAGGGTTTCTCCACAAACTTTCATCTCATTAGTGGTCAGAATCACTCTGCAGGTGTACTCAGATACCTTCTCGTTGTCCTTCATGTTGAGATTCTAATAATTACTTTCAAAAAGACTGAAGTTTCACATTCTTCACTGATATTTCACCACCGTAACACCTAACAAGTGTGTCCTACGTAGTCTTCGATGTCGTCGAATCAGCGACTTTCTCAAACACATTTACATCCACATACAGATGCTTGTAGAACAACGTTTTTTGATCTTTCTTCTCTAAATCTCTTTGTGTATTCCTCTACTCCACCGTTGCATGTGTTGCAACTGAAACATAATCTTTGTTAACATTCTCAAAAACATCTTGAACACGAACATCTTAGATGTACACGCCAAAAAATTGGTAGAAGTGTGTTTAAAATAGTAATTAATCTCATAAATAAATAATTCCAAACTATAACTTCATTCCGATTTTGATTTATGAATGTACTATGTTGTCATTTTCTGATGATTCTCTCGTGTGTTCTACCAAACCAATACCAAGAAAGAAAAACCGATACAAGCACTAACAACAACAACAGAGTGAAGAAAACACAGCGATGATGAGTTTCAGTTGGAGTTATTTATCACTTGTAAACCAACAACAACAATTCACAAGATTCAAGATAACAACTCATCGTCTTTTTGCTGTTGCATTTCTCTTCTCTATCTCCTTCTTTCTCCTCTCTCCCCAAATTCCACGCTCTCTCAAGTACCACAAATTCGCTGACTTGCGCAATCTTCTCGGTAATCACTATCACTTTCTTTTCTATTTCATGAAAAATATTTCAATTTTGTTTCTGGGTTTGTTAGTTTGGATGATTTTGTTTCTGTGTTTTGCACAGGAGTCCCCAATACGTTGAATGTGATCACAAATTTTCCATTTTTAGTTGTGGGTGTTCTTGGCTTAGTTCTCACTCTTGAAGGAGCTTTATTTACCATAAGGTTAGTTACTTACTTATTATGTAGCACCTACAGGTGTGTCTGTGTCCGAGTGTCAAACACCTGCACCGGGACTTGTAATTACATTTAATTTATTCGTTGTCGCCGTGTCAATGCCAGGTTGTGTCCGGAGTATCCGTGCTCTTAGTCTTATCACTTTGAGTAGATTCTAATATGAGATGTTTTTGTTGTTGATGTTTTTCTTAGTTCTCAAGCAGAGACATGGACTTGGATACTATTCTATACTGGAATTACATGGGTGGCTTTTGGGTCTGTTTATTACCATTTGAAGCCTGATAACAATAGGGTCTTGTGGGACACTTTGCCGGTTCGTTAGCATTTCCATTACAACATACCTCTCTATATGAATATGTTTTCACTATTTTTGTAATTCTTGTGTTGTTTTCCTTTAAAATGATCAAGTTCGTCGATCCCATTTAATCTGAGTTTATTGGCTGACATAAGCACTTCTAAGATTGTTTCACAAAGCTTATAGAAACAAACTATGACATGTCCTAAAGCTGTTTTCGGCTTTTTTTTTCATTATCTCTCTAGGATAGTTTATGAAATCAACTTATAGCTTATATGAAAACATTTTAACTTATTTTATCTTTTGTTGTAGAAATAGTTTATACATAAACACTTATATGACAAGTGATTATGCTTTAAGTGCTTATAAAGATGTTTATCCAATCAGAAAGAGCTTAATTTAACACTTTTTCAATTTTCAATAAGACTTATAAAATAAATGTTTATGTGTATGCTGTGTCCATAATCTTATACTTACGTATATAACTATCTCTATATTCGAAGAGGGGATGAGTGGAAAATTTCGCATAAGCTCTCTGTAACTTATGATATGAGCTTATGGAAATAAGCCAAACACAGCATATAAACATACCATAAGCTATTCTTAAAAGTTATTCCAAACTCTCACGCAAGCGATATAAGCTTTTTAAATCACCCTCTAATTGGGCCATTTGTTTTGTTTATGACAGAAGCGACCACTTTTAAAGAGAAAATGTTAAAGTCGTAGACATTTTATCCATTTTCTGGTAAAAACTAGTCCGCCAAACAAAACACTTCCGTTGCTAGTTGAAAAACAAGTGGCATTTCTTAGTTTCCTTTCTTTTCTCCGTTTTATCAAGAAACTCAATAGTTTTACTAATGGCAGATGATGGTGGCATACTCCTCACTTTTCTCTAGCTTGGTTGTTGAGAGAATTGGCCAGCGGATTGGGTTGGGTTGTATGTGTGCCCTCCTTGGTGCAGCCTTTACCTGCGTAGTTTATGAACGGTTAGTACTTTAGTCTCGTGCTTATTCTCTCTTCTAAATGTTATATACTTTCACGTGTTGAAGTTGCGGCTAACTTTTATGCTGAAAAACACTAGTTATTTGGTTACAGAGTTTACGGGGATATTCGGCTCTGCTTGATGTTCCAGTTAATTCTTCCTTTAGCTATTGCAGCAGTAGCATTTCTGTATCCTTCCAACTATACTCACTCAAGATATTGGTTTTCATCAATAGGTATGCTAACACTTTTGTAACACTTATTTACTCATGAATTTTGAATATTTATCACTATACTTATGCCTTGAGTCCTAATCTTTTTAGAACAGGAATTTATCTGCTAGCAAAATTCGAAGCTCTTTCAGACAGGAAACTCTACCGCGCAAATAACTACGTTATCAGCGGGCACTCTTTGGAACACTTGTGCTTAGCGCTTATCCCGTTTTTACTTAGTGTGATGCTCGTCTACAGAGAACGCAAGTTCAAAAGGTATTTTGATGATGATAATATTCGGTGGGCTTTTCTATTTCTTGTGAAATTTGGTTTTGATAAACTCTTTAGTCGGTTTTCCAAATACAAAGATCAATAGTTGTTGGCTTGGTGACAGATTAGGAGATGTTAAAGATCAGCTTTGAAGAGTTAAAGAAAAGAGTTGAAATTTCTAAAGGTGATGAAATTATGTAACTTGTTGAGCTCACAAATTTAGCTGTATATTAGACTCAAAGTTCAAATCAAAAAACATGTTGAATATATATTATGTAACATATTAGAATTCTTAATTGAGTTGTTTTCCTAGGTCAATGCAATGAGAGATAGACAAATAAAACTCATATCACAAGTTCATGTTAAATTTCAAAAATCTATACGGTTTATTCTTAAATATCTCACATGCATATATGAATGTGTTTCAATTGATTGAAGTTAGCACCAAACAGGGAATTTATGGGATACATCTAGTTCAAAATTTGATATACTTTAGGCACAGGTTTTAATACTTTGATTATTATTTTGGTGTACCTTTGTGTTTTCTATTGTTGTGCCCAATAAATATTTTCATGTGTGGTTTTCAAGTTTCTCCATGAGTGATTAATAGTATAGTTACTTCAGATCAAAAGGTGGTCACATAACTTGCTCTTGAAATCATAAAATTTATTGGTTGTGGCCAAGACTTAACTCAGATATTGGTCATTACTCAAAATCAAGAATAAAATCCAGAAATTATGAGTGCTTTACACTCACAGTAAAATTATTAGTTAATTGAAAAAATTTAATTGAGTGTATGTGTTTGAAGGATTGAGTAGCTCACTAAGTTCTTTAACGAATTCACGAGGTCAAAAGCAAAGTCTCATAGAAGCATTGTAGTTCCGGTCTGTAAGAACAATGAGAGCGTACAAAATTGTACAAATTATATGAAGATTAAACTTATGAGTCATACTAAGTGAAATATATTGATTGGACAATGACTAAGAAATGATACTCAACTCGTTGAAAATCAATTTAGTTTTATGCTTGAGAGATCGATCATAGAAGCAATCTATCTACGACAATGTATGATGAAGCAGTATAGGATGAACCAATAAAATTTACACTTAATTTTTATTGACTTCAAGAATACACATGATAGAATGCATGGAGGGATTTTGTGGAAAGGTTAAAGAAGAAAAGAGTTTGGACTATACAAGCTATCCAAAATGAATACGCATGATAGAATGCATGGAGTTGTGGAAAGGTTAAAGAAGAAAAGAGTTTGGACTATACAAGCTATCCAAAATATATATCGACGCATGGAGAGATTTTGTGGAAAGGTTAAATATATATGAAGGGATATCCACCAACGTGCAACATAAATTAATTCAGATAATTGATTTCACCTATAGATTTCACTTAGTGTAATTGAAATTTAATGGTTGTTGTTGCTTGTTTGAATATTTGGTGTCTCTCATACTGAGTTTATCAGTATTTTAAAATTTTCTTCCCAAATCAATATTTTATTTGTATCCGGCCCCTTAAAAGTATATAATTTATATCAGTGTTTTAGAGCATCATATATTAATATTTAATACTACTAAGATCAGAATAAAATTAATAAAGTTTTTAAATTTAAGTTTATATTCCAACTTATCATTAACAAAATGCACATTTCCCCTGAAAAATTGGGACCCATCTCACACTGTCACATGCACTAAGGAGATAATAAGATATTTTGTGACACATCAGAAAAAGGGTGTTATTGTCACAAATTTACACCCTAGATGATGTTGAGATCTAAATTTGTTTTTGACACATAATGCAGGTTCTGTCCTCAAAAACAAAAATAATCACTATAATATGCACAAATCCTTATCATAAACAGTAGAAAAACTACTGGTGCAATCATCTAATTGGCACAATGTAAAAAGCACAACAAGAATTCACAATCTCTAGTTGCTTTATAAAAACATGGATGCCAATGAAACACTTGTACTACATATGTCTACATCAGCACAGCTTCCTGATCCTGCACAACACATGGTATGAAGGTCCGTATGAAGATGGGAAAGGATTCCCTACCTTTACTATTTTGTAAACATGAACCAAGATGACAAATTGGTACATAACAGTTTTGGAAGGAACCATATTTTATGGCATCTGTGGTTTTCTAGAGCCCATAACAACACTTGGATTGAGAGCATAATAATACATAATGAACAGAAAATAACAAAAATCTCCCATCAGCAACACATAATAAGTTAAGAAGTGAAGGTTCTTGGCATTTTCACAACCAAAGAGTAATAATTCATACCAGATTATAATGTGAATATCTTAAAGATGAAAATCCCTTACCCTATCAGTGAATGAGGATATGCATGTTCACAATAGAAGCAACAATCATCAACAATTTGCTTGTACCAGTTACAAACAGTTCAACCAAATTGAGAGGAGCCATGAAATGGCAAAAAGTATTTCATTTCAGAGAATTCAAATTTAACATAAAGTACAATTTTTGTTCCAAACAACAATGAATTCCCAAGCATAACACAAATAGTTATGTAGTAGAAATACACATTGCTGCTGCTGCATAAGGAAATCAAACATACAAACTAAATTGCACTTACATGCCACTCTTCAATCATGAAGATAAGCAAATACAAAATACAAAAACCTATAAAACCTCAAATGAACCAGTATCAGTAGTTTCTTTCTAACCTATGACTTGATAGAAAATCACGCAGCTAAGACAATTTTCGACCAAATCTAAGCCGCTAAGCAATTTGCAAATCAGTTATTATTCTTTCTTCAAATACAGCAAAACTTACAAAGCTTCACTTGAATTCGCTGTTTCATCCATGAGTATTAACAGCTTCCCAAACCAAATTTCTCGGAACTGGTTTAGTAAGATCCCGAGCCTGCAAAGCAGCATTCCTCAACGTCTGAACGGTAAGCACATTAGCCTTCCAGAAAGACACACAAGTGTAAGGAAGGTTATGTTTCTTGCACAGATCCTTAACCAACGGCGCAATCTTCCTCAGATTACGCCTCGGAAGCCGCGGAAACAGATGATGCTCAACCTGAAACTGCAAACCACCATGAAACCAATCCATCCAAGACGAACTCGTAACATCAAGAGTTCCATAAGCTTGCTTCTCAAACCAATCATGCGCGGTCGGCGGCCCAACATAAACACTCGCAGAGAAATGATTCAAAGTGAACTGAACATGTTGAATACCCGTGACAGCAAAACTAGCCATCACAAACAAAGCCCTTTCACGCCAATTCGGCAAGAACGAAACCAATAAAGGATACCAAATCCAAAAAGCAAGCAACCCTAAAAGCTCCATCTTTCTGTCAGGAACTTTTCTATTAGACAGTAACAAGAAAAACGATTGAGCAAACAAATTGAGCCTAGCAAAACACATGACAGGATAATAACTCCAATGCTGGTAACTAACCAGAAACCTAGCAAAAGAATCAAAGGTCATCTTCCTACCATAAAAACAAGAAGTAAGCGAATCGAAAAACCTCGACGACACGACGAAAAACGGTAAATGCTGAAGATCAGGATCAAAATCAAGACTATTACAAGCAAGATGATGAGCATTATGATTCCATCTCCACCACCCAATGCTTATACCAGCAAGAACATTGCCAGAAAGAATCTGCATAAACCGATTCCACTTCCTGTTCACCATGATCTGATAATGACCAGAATCATGACCAAGCCAACCACTCTGAATCCACAGAAAACCCATCAAACCACCGGAAAGCACATGAACAACCATGCTATCAGAAAACAGAACACCATAAACACTGACACAGAACATAACAACAATCAACGAAAGCAAAATGGAAACACCGTGTCCTTTATCCTCAAACAAGCCTAGCTTCGTGAGTTCGGAGAACAAACTCCGGTAGTCACGAGAGACTTCAGAGACAGTGTAATCACGGAGGTAATTCCCGGTGAAGAATGCATCCATTCGTTTGTAGGCGGAAGGTGGATGAAAAGCGAGGAATGCATCCGTTACGTCTTGGCCGGCGAGGTTGAGGAGGGGAAGCTCGCCGCCGGGGTGGTGGTTGGCCCATTTTGAAACGTCGTAGATCTTGCCGTCAATGGAGATCCACGCGTCGCCGCGTTTGTTGTGCTTTTGAAGGTCTTGTAAGGAAATGTAGGTTGGTTTTTGCAACGGTTGAGTTTCCGCCATTGTAGGTGGAAAAGAAGAAGAAGATAGAAGAAGAAAAACAAAGTGTGTGGTGTGATAAGTGGTTTCAATCTTTTGTAGAGGAAAATAAGTTAGAAAGTGAGAATTTTGTGACTATGTTCTATTGGTGGGGATAGGCCAATCAAGCTAAACTAGGTCCCATTTTTTTTTTACTATTTAAATTCAATTATTATACATGTAAATAAAAATTACTTGCAAAAATAAATAAAATTTTTGGTCAAATAATCTAGAAGAGAGATTGAGTCAATTTTTAATGGAAGAAATAGAGAATTGTTGTTTGGTTAAAACAATTTTGTTGGTAAAATATGAGATATTTTATTTATTTATGATATTTTGGTCAAATACATTGAATATTTATGTAATTATCAATTAAATTGTATTTATGAAATAGATATTATAATAATGATAATATATTTAAATTTTGTTTTTGGGTATGTTTATACAGTTTAAATTTCTCTATTTGGGATTGGCATAAGGGGATAGAATCTCATGTTTTCAATATGGCTAATGAATGGAACAAAGGGAAAAAAAATATTTTGTTATTTAACTAATGAATATTTAAAAGAATTTAATTTAAAAATTGAAATAGTTAATGTTTATAATTTTATATTTTAACATGGTAAATTATACTATAATATTAAATGGGTGAGATAGCTGGAGTGATATATTGGTCTAGTAATATAAACAAATTGTCAAAATTATAATTAAGCTTTTTATTTATTGATTAATATTCAAATCCGTTGAAAGCAATTTTTATTTGTCTTCCATTCAAATTGTAAATTATAATGATTATTCTTTTTATTTCTAAAATTGGATGATTAAGACCTTAAGAGATATGGTTTAAGTTGTTTGAAAAAGTGAGTCAAGTGAGGTTCCACGTAGTTGGGTGTAAATTGTGTTGATTATAGGACAAAAATTCAACATGTGCTGTAGGATGCATTGATAGCGACGCTTTTGGCAGCGTTGTAAAAAGATTCTTTCATTTCAAATCTGTGAATGTACTGTTATTACGTACAAGTCGGCACGACTCGCTCCTGAAGTGAGGTCAGGCCCAACGAGTGCTCCTCTCGTTTCTAAATTAAGTTGACACCCATCTACGCTCTTCATCTTAAAATAGTAACTTATAAACTATTAAAAAATATTTTAAAGGTAGAATATTTTTTTATTAGATTAATATTATTAACCATTGGTTGATTATTTGATACTATTTACATGTTTTTGGGGTAATATAGTATACACTCCTACCTTTTTGCAAAAGAAGAATTACGATACTATTACTAAGTAACAAGATATCTAACTTATTTGGCCTTTTTAATGTTGATGTTGCATGACTTTCTTGCTTTTCAGTAGCGCTTGTTTGGAATCCTTAGTAAATTTCTTGAAATCATGTGTTTGTTGAGAATCTTGAGCAGTTGGCTGAGTAAGGTTGACAATATATTGAGATCCTTGAGTAGCTTCATTTGGACCATGTGTTTGTTGAGAACCTTGAGCAGTTGGTTGAGTAAGATTGACAACATGTTGAGACCCTTGAGTAGCTTTATTTGGACCATGTGTTTGTTGAGAATCTTGAGCAGTTGGTTGAATAAAGTTGACAGCATGTTGATACTCTTGAGTAGCTGGTTGAGTAAGGTTGACAACATGTTAATACCCTTGAGTAGCTTCATTGAGACCATGTGTTTGTTGAGAACCATGTGCATTTTGTTGAGTACCTTGAATAGTTGGAGTCAGCTTACAAGTTGATTTGTTGTGCCATGTATGCTTGCACCTAGAACACCTGACTATAAAACACGTTCTCTTCATTTTTTTTGTTAGTCACATCCAGCTCCCACCTTTTACAAGAGCACACACCTTCTTTCAAATTCACAACAAATATATTTGCAGGATTTTCAACATGTCTAACCTTAAATATGTGTTCAACGATCATCCTACATTATCAAACATAATGATAATATCATTAGAGACATAATTCAAAGCATATTTTTAAGATACATAATACAAAGCATAAGACATACCTCATAATCCATGATTATGTGTAACTACGTGTTTTATCAATCTTCTTTCTGATATTAGGCAAGATAACATCATCAACCAGATTTTAAAATCTCATTTTATTTGTTGCCTATTTTTCCATACAATATGTTATCTTCCACTATGGTCACTAAGAGTTTGGACCTTGACTCAAGAATAACACTGTTGAAAGATTCTGACATGTTATTAACTACAACATCATATTTACTAGTTCCCCTAAAATAAGATCTACTCCAAAATTTTAGAGGTGTCTTCATCATATGGAGATATGCTTATTTATTTGTCAGCCTCATCCCCTTCATTTCTCTTTCTCAGGCTTGTGCATATGTAGATTTAGCAGTGAAGTCAAATTAATTATGTTCACATACCTTTTGTTAATCTGAAATGAATGTGTATGTGAGGCATTCATTTTTTCCTCCAAGGTCATCAATCAATAACTCCAAGAACCATGTCCAGTTATCCCTATTTTCTCCTTCTATCACTGCAAATGTTATAGGTAGCATTTGATCATTTGAATCCTCACTCACTAGATCTTCACTTTCATCACTCCTATTATATTCACCCATATCTCTTTCTTCATGTTGTTCATGTTCAACTATATTTGCCAACTCATCTTCCTCTATATCATCATACCCATCAGAAGAATCATTAAAATGTACCTCTAGAGCACTATAATACTTGTACAACACATCCCCACTATCGTCACTACTTAGACCATCATCCACTTCACCACTTTTCATACCATCTTTCTCAGCCTTCATACCATCTTTCTCAACGTCCAACACAACTTGTTCAACCTTTACACCATCATTCTCATCCTCCAGCATAACTTGTCCAGCTTGTGCAGCCTCCATACCAATTTTCTTAGCCTCAAACTCAACCTGTTAAACCTATTCAGCCTCCAACACAACCTTCTCAACTTCCAACTCAACTTCATTGAACTTATCGTTTTCATTGACGACTTCTTCATGCAATTTAGAGCACTTCTTCAACTACATCATGCTCCTCGTTTATATTGGCAACATTTTCTAATTTTGATTCTATAGGCCCGTCAATATAGTCAGGCTGATCAAGTGTGTGTTGAATATAAATGTCTACACCTAAGTGAACCTTATAAAGATCAACTATTTCTAATTCTCATGCAACATCAATCAATTGTTGCATCTCAAATGTTGGATCATTGTAATAGATTTTCTCAATTGTTCTCTATTTTCATAAATGATGGTTCGCCTTCAATGTTCTTCACTGCATGATGGTCTTGTCTTCAAGGTTTTCTCTTTGCACAAAGAACTTCAATTTCTGAAAGAGGTCTTTGTTCACAAAAGTTAAAGATATAACATGTAAATGCCATGTAACACGTCAACGATGTCACATAGACACTCATTATGAACCCTCACTAACACAGACAAACGGAAGGAAAAACATGCTCCATTTTTAAGACTTAAGAGATTGATTTGAACTTTTTATAAGTTAAAGGAACATTATAGACTCCGAGACAAGGTTAAGGGACGGAAAATGATATTTTACCATATGTAAATTAAAGTAAATATCATACAAAAAACACGGTAAAATATACACATAGTGTTTGTTGATTTCTCTAAAGAACTAAAAATTATATAATTATTTGTAAGATTTTGTGACATAATGCTCTTTAGTTTAATTTAATTCGATTTACAAAATAAAAAGTGTAAACTGATCCGAAGAGTTACACCATGAGTTACATTCGCTCAAAAACGTCACTTCGGATTAATATTTTTTAAAATCAACCGTTGAATTGTAACATATAATCATATAGATCATACCTATAAAGTTTGAGATTAATCTATAATGATTTACTATGTCATTGAACTACATCAAAATTAACGTTATATGAAAGTCCATTTTGACGTTAATTTTTGGATATCTTGATCGTATAGTAAAATTTTATAAATTAATCTCAAACTTTATAGATATGATCTATACGATGGTATGTTACAATCCAACGGTTGATTTTATTTCGAAGTGACGTTTTTGAGCGAGTGTAACTCTTTGGGTGTAATTTGATCTCTTCTATATATATATATATATATATATATATATATATATATATATATATATATATATATATATATATATATATATATATATATATTCGGTTTGATTTTGAAATTGTTTATTAGGCACACTTGATTATAAATCATTTTTATTTGATATTGTATCTACTTGCTCACATAAGATATTTAACATATACTTTTAAAAAGCGTCAATCTTCTTCTATCCCTATCTATTAATGGAGCTCTATTTTCTTTTAAAAAAATACAAGAATCATGACCATTACACTCAAGTCATTAAAAAAACAGAAAATGGAATAATAGTCGTATTATTAAAATTTAAAAATGGAACCCAAAAAAGGAAAAAAAAAATCAACATGTGGTTCAAAGGAGGAGGGAAAAAATATCCAAAATTAGGACAGCGAACAATTTATGAATACATCTGTCAAAGCTTATTAGCTGTAAATAAAACAGACTGTCAATTGAAAACAAAAAATATTAGAAGATGTTTTGTGTATGAAGAAGATAAGGGTGATTGAATGAATGTTAGTCACGTTATTCAACATAAACAAACATTTAAAATTTTGAACGTTTGTTGCACTCAAAAGGAAATTACAATGGGGCAAGCAAGTGGGGTACATACTCAATAAATAAAATAGGAAGCTGCTTTTACTTCCTACGTTTTCTTAAAAACAAATTTGGACAAACAATGTTTATAATACACTTTCAAACAATATCTTGTTTAAATAATGTTTTTTTCTATAAATTCTTTAATAATAGGAGTATTTTTTAAACACTTGTTACTATAACACATAAAATAGTAGTTATGCTCAAAGTATGAGCCAATCCAACAAAAAGTTGTGGCAACCTAGTACCACGACTACAGACAGCTTTTAGAATATGCCATATGAAGATGCTTATTTCTATGCAAAATATCTTCAGCCTTCATGTTTGTTTGAATCTTGATATTATCTTTTTGTCTTTTTTATCTTTTTATATATGCTTTTTTAACTTCATAATATGATTGTAAATTAATGTTATAAGACTGGAAAGAGAAGCAAAAATATAGAGTTAAAAAGGCACCATCAACAGTGTTTTGTTATGAAATTAGAATCCCGAAGAAGGTTGGATACTATACTATAACAGTATATTTGCAATGTGTAATAATAAGAGACTAAGGTAATATTCATAAGAAAATTAATATATTAAATTAATGAGTTTTTACACAAAGATTCATTACAAATTAGTTTAGGGAACAAACTGATTTAAACAATTGAGTATAATAAACATGTCAAATTCAACATGTTAATAAACCTAGCACTTCAATTACCGTATGTGAGCAGACTTAGACTGCATGCTTAAACTTTGTCGAATCAATAAATTTTTTCGTCGACACTAGAGTTTCGATCCAATAGTTTCCACAAATCTCCATTTTGAAACAAACTCTACAACATAGAACAAACTAGTTTTCTTCATGCAACTTGACAAAGTCTTGGTGATCATATCAACATCATTGTGATCTGTCGAAACCTTCAGCACTTGGACTTCTCTACACTCAATTACCCCTAATGACGAAATTCAACCTCACATCGATGTGATTGGTTTGCTCATGATAGGCCGAATTCCTCAATAGGTGTATTGCATTTTGACTATCACATTTAACAGTGATAACTTGACCTTGAAGTTTCAACTCCTTAGTAAAACCTTCAAACCATAATGCTTATTTCACACCTTCAGTGATGACATATATTCTGCTTCAAGGGTTGATACGACAACAACCTTCTGAAGTGCAGCTTTCTAACTGATTATTGTGTCAAACATAGTAAAAACATCCAGAAATAGATTTCCTTGAATCCATACAATCATCATAACCAGAGTCGACTCACCATTCGATTACTAACTTAATACCTTCATCACAGACTTCACCATAAATTAGGACTCTGTTCATAGACCCATTTATGTACCTTAGAATCTACTTCAATGCTTTCCAATGAGCCTTTCCAGGATTCGTCATGTATTTGCTTACATGACTTATTGCATATGTTATGTCGGACCAAGTACAAACCATAATATAAATCAAAGAACCTAATATATTAGCATATGATATGCTATTCATATAAGCTCTTTCGACCCCAGTACTGAGACACTAATCTATACTCATCTTGAATTGAGAATTTGTCGAAGTCACAATAGGATTTGAATTCGACATACCAATCTTGCCGAGAATCTTCCGTAGGTATGCCTCTTGAGATAAGCATTATTTTGACTACTTCATATGTCAATCCCAAGAATCCTAGAAGCAGCTTCCATATCTTTCATGCCGAACTCCATATTGAGTTTAGCCTTTACCTTCATCACATCTTCGAAATTGTTGCTTTCTATGAGAATAGACTCCACATAAAGCAACAAAATAACAAATGAATTTCCATGTTAAAATATGAAGTAAACACAATGGTCGAACTAACTTTTAATGAAACCTATGCGTGCCATGTACTTGTCAAATCTCATGTTCTACTATCGAGTAGATTGTTTCAGTCAGCTTGCACACATAATCTTCCTTTCCCTTTTCTACGTACTCTTCAGGCTGCTTCATCAGAAATCTGTTTTAGTTCTAGGTCGAGTTTTGCCACCATGAAAAGTAACTATTGAATGGACATGTGCTTCACAACAGAAGAAAATGCATCATTGAAATCAACACTTTCTTTCTTAATGAAACCCCTTACGACCAATCTTGCCTTGTATCTTTTCGACGTCACTCATTTGATTCCTTCCTTAACTTTGAAAATCCACATACAACTTACTAACATGGCTCCAACATGTTACTTGATTAGTTCCAAAGTGTGATTATCATGAAGAGATTTCATTTTATTATCCATGGCCTTTAGTCATTCATTCTTATGTAGACTCCTGAAAACTTCCTTACAATCTATAGTTTCTTCATTTCATCTCACCTCTTTATTCCAACGATCTCTATCCCAACTCTTTTTTTTTGCAATCTTTGAGCAACCCTTTCAACTCATTTCACAAACAAAGTACATTATCAAGAAGCAAAGCACATATTCACCCTATTTTAACAACCCTTCAAAGTTTTGAGTTTGAGTATGTTTCTCTGAATCTATTTTTCTATTTTACAAATGTAAAATATGTTATTTAGAATCACATAAATTGAGTTCATTGAAGTATAACTTGTAAAATATTGTTGTTTAGGTGTGAAAGGAGGTTTTGTGTGATTTAGGACAAGAAGCTTCAACTGGTTAGTCAATGGCTATCCTAGGTCATTTCAGATATGTATATCTGAAACCCCACTGAATGGTTTTGGATATGCCCTCAGCATGACCTCATGTCTCCTTGTCTCGAGATATTGAGCAGGTACACGAGTAGACTAACATTCGGGCACAGGATCCTGAGGAGGTTGATACATCGATTGCACGTCTATATGCAACAATGGGGCAGCATAACTAGGGGTATTCAATATGGTCCTCTGACACCTCCCTATTAATTTATTATACTAATACGTCGCTCCACATGTTTGGAATGGATATATATATATATTTATTATACTTTCATTTAAATGATTTACGCACAAATATCTTAATGACTAACATTGACGTGATTTTTTTAACAAGAACGTCTTCCCATAAAGTCCGTGAACCACACGTGAAAAATCTTTGATCTAGATCATGCCAATACAGAGAGGTTGTTCTTGGTTTGGACTTGTTGAACTTTGTTGTTGCAGTTACGATACTATTAACCATGGCATGCAAAGGGCATTTTCCAAAAGATGGCACAAGGAGACCTCATCTTTCCATTTTCTTTATTGGGGAGATGACGATCACACTTGACGATATTGCGTATCTGCTACATGTTTATATAAGAAAAGGTTACTTAACCACTCCCAAATTACTCGTGCTGAGGCGATTGAACGGATGATCGGGTATCTGGGAGCTTAATCGGAAAAGGCATTTGAACAGTGTGACTAAACTAATGGGACTCATGCCAAGTTCTCTTTCCAGGGTGAACTATATGGAGAGCACCTATATGTGGCCTCAACTTCATAGAGTGAGGGCAATGAGTTCATTGTTCAGTACCACTACGAGTGTGTTTTGCAGTGTTACTTTTTGTTCTTGGTTGTCACGTCCGCTTATGTGGACAAAAGTGCAACATACGTGAATATAGCTATCTGCAGTACTTCATGGATTTGGGTAGAGTTGGAGATTGGAACTGAGGGTTGGCTCTTTGATACACCTATACCAAAAGTTGAATGAAACTTCTAAATGAAGGACGAGACAACTGACAGACTCTTGCACACTGCTCACGATACCTTTCATTTCAACTATTACATTTAATTTTCTATTAATAATTTGTTCTTACATATCTCTTATTTGTGTTCAGGGGTGGATAATTTCTCACTTCCACCGCATTCATGATTTCGATTATGAGCCGAATTATTTTGAGGTCATGCTAAGGGCTTATAGGTATAACCTCCATAAAGGGAATCATGTCGTGCCTCCGTTCTAGATGTATCTTGTAACACCCGTAATTAATTAAATATTTTAATAAAATATTATTGAGTATTTCCCGATTAATACTTGATTAATTCGAATTTGTGAGTTGAATCGTTAAGTTGATGGTCGGGTAAAATTAGTCGGAAGAAAAATAACATTAAAATTAATTATAGGGGTGAAATAACATCTAGGGGTGTATTGTTTAGTAAATTTCATACAAGTAGTGGCTCATTACTAGTATTACTATTATTCTAAGTGGCATAGGTACTATAGAAATAAAAACAAGTAGCATAAGGAAAAGAAGGAAAAGTCACGTAGCAGAAGAGGAAAAGAGAGAATAGGGAACAAGGGTTGCCAGCAGTGTCAATTGTTGTTCGAGAGTTGCGTTTTTCCGATCAATTTTTCGAGCTCCCTTCGATCCAAAGTTAAGGGGTGGGGTTCGGTTACTATAATCAATTGTATGATAATTTTTATGTGGGATTTAGGGTTATATGATTTTACTGTCAAGTTGTGTTTTGCGATGAATTTTAGGTTGTTGTGAATGTTCTAGTATTGTTCAACCTGTGTTAAATTTTGCTGCTAATTTTGTTGGTACTGTGATGATAATTCACGTGTGTATTATAACGCTAATAGAAATTTGTATTATGGGCGAAAATTGTTAGGAACACGCAGTGCTGGGAATTAAGGCAAATCGCAGATGGAGAATGGTGGGAAAAAGGGATGACCGTCCCAAAACTTGAAGAACATGTGTGGGCCCCACCAGCAAGGGGAGGCGCCCACCTCAGATTCAGGGGGTGGGCGCCTCACACTTTTCCCTTTTTGCTTTGGCCACGTGAAGGAAGGTAGTGTAGTATGGGTACTGTTAGGCAATGGCTAGCTAGGTACATCTTGAATTCTAAATAAATTACTAGTCTAATAGTAGTGTAATTGGAATTACATGATAGTCATAATAGTTAATCAAGCATGCTAGCAGTACAGAAGAACAAACCTTAGCAGATAAATTATGCAGAAGCAAGAATGTTAAATAGCTAACATACTGAGAAATCAATATTAGATAATAGAAATCCATACAGTAGGATAAAATAAAAATGCAGGTAATGGCTTGGGTTGGTTGAAATAAAATTGACCGAATTAACTAGCTAAGTAGAAATAATGCAGAAGCAGAAAAACAGTTCCAAAATTTGACGGTTAGCCAAAATTAAGCGGTATTTTTAGTTGTCGGAATCAGATAAAAATTTACAGGACAGTTCGTGTATACGAGTAGTTAATTAAAGTTGTTTGTTTTTGTTGAATTTCACGTCGATTGCTTGATTTGCAGTACTGTTGAAATAAGTTGTTTTGTTGAGTTGAAGGCTTGAATTGCCAAAGTTAAAGTTGATTATGTTGAATTGTTGTTAATGTTGTTGTGTGTATGCCATTCACATTAATTTGCATACATTGCATTTTTCTAAGTTGAAGCTATGCTCACCACGTTGGCCTGGATTGGCACAAGTTAAAAGTTGAAGGCTTATGCCTTATTGAATGTCTCGATAACTTGGCATGATTTTTAAGTTAGGAGTTTACTCTGATGGATCCACGTGCATTTGCATAATCGAGTCTCATTTGAAATGCACTATGAAGTTGTTGTTGGCTATTACGCTGTTTTGTTGAATGTTGTATTGTGGTTGTTGAAGCAGTGATTATCGTATGATTCTTTATCTAATATATTAGTTATCATATTTTTGCTTATATTTTTCGATATCTCACCCTGTCTATTTGTTCGTCGTTGCCTTTATATTGGTAACGTGCAGGTAACGAGGAGTAAAGGATTTAGTAGCTTTTGGCGTCGTCGCTCTGATACGTAGCACTCGGGGGGAATGAAACGCTTGTTTTGATTATTATGTCATTTGTTGTAGTTGAATTAAAAACTGTTGTTTTGAGGAGTTGTTGATGATTTTCAGTTGTTAAAAGATGCTATGTCTATTTTGCAAGTATTACTGTTGAGAATCCGCTGCAGTTGTTTTATTTAAGTTGAATCATTGGAGACTAATGTGTTCTAAAGTATTTCTATTTATTATGTGCTATGTATTTGTTATAATTAAGTTGTTTTACCGTTGTTTTCAAGTTGTGAGAATGTAATGCCTCAGCTTAGAAGTTGGATTTTTTTGGCACTCTGATTTATATAAACGTTGGGTAGAATTGGGGTGTTACATATCTTGATTGGACTATTCATGATGACATCATCTGAATGCCTTTTGACTATCACAGTGAGATTGTCCCATTCGATCTTATCTCATTATACTCTGTGTGAATTGCATGTGGGATCAACACTATGGTCAGATATCTTCCAGAAGTGATGGATCAGACAGTTTGGCTATCTGTAGATTGTAACACCCCAATGATACCCAAAGTTTTACATGCAAAAATTAGAGTAATTTTAAAATTTCATAAATTAAATACTGAGGCGTTACACCATCAAAAACAACTCACTTTAAAACAGTTTACTTTAAAGTATAAATTTCAGATACATAGCATCGCAGGAAAACATAAATTGATTCATAGAAATCAAAACATCTCCTTTATTAAACTTCCTCATCAAAATCATGTTTTTATAAATTATGGTTCTTGTTCACAAAAGGAATAATAATAAAACAACAACAACAAGACGACATAAATATTTCCCCCGAGTGCTACGTGTCGGGCGACAACGACACGACTAACGACTATAAACTCCATCTTCATAACTTGCGTTACCAATATATAGGTAAGCGAAACAAGTAAAGGGTGAGATACTCAAAACATATAATTAAAGGCATGATAATATATATATATATATATATATATATATATATATATATATATATATATATAGTTTCGGAATTATAAAGGTTATAGATTAATAAGTGTAATTCCAACACATAATCAAAACTCACTTACTTTACTCGTCATCCTAATGTGTATAATCTACACCTTATCACCATAGCCTCATCGGCATAAAACGTCGCAACAACACATAACCCTCCGTCACCACGAAATCGTCACAAACTAATACATCACTAATTAACACGATAGTCTTAAAGAACAACATCAACCAACAACATTATATAATGCTAGTAATATAAGCAACATAACAAATCATCACAAATTGGCTAAAGCCCATCTTCGCTTTTGGCATAAAGCCCATCATCACAACATCATCACAAACATCATCACATCATATATCATCGCAATTCAATATCATCCATCAATCAACAAAAACCCAACGCCAAACAACTCAAACATAAACATAACCGACTCCATGAGACACAACTATGTTATGCATGTGGTACCCATCGCTTTGTCCGTAATTAAGGACACTTGGCATAAAGCCGATCTTCGCTCGGCATAAAAGCCATCATCGCTTGGCATAAAAGCCTCTTCGCTTGGCATAAAAGCCCTCTTCGCTTATGAAATGTATGTGACTCGACAATAAAACAACACAACACAAAAACAACATCTTCGCTCATTCAAATTGGCATAAAGCCCACATCGCCATAATTTATCCAAAACAAGATAAATATATCATCGCCTCATAATTGCATTATGCAAACATCACTAATAAATTCACCAAAAGTCATGCATTCACAAATCGGAAGCATATATTAACAACATCAATTTAATCGTAACATCAACACGTACAAAACATATACCATCGCATTGCATATCAACAAGTATTCATTAATAAATACACCGTCGCAAATCTTACGTTTATTCACACCGCATCTTTATTAATTAATTCACTAAATTCCGAAAACGGGAAAATAGTCAAACACCTATAATCGTCACGAAAGCCATTCCTAACAACCGGTATTAATCATAATCGTCGACGTCGAAATCGAATTGTCCATACGTACCTTAAATCTACTAAAACACCGTCCGATTCAATTTTACCGTATATTGGCCTATTTCGAGTTGTCTCGTAAAAACTCGTAATTTCCAAAAACTAACCTCACCACTACGTTCTACACGTCGAATTTAGCTAACACGTCAATTTTCATTGAATTCGGAGCAACTTGCTCCGTCGCCGAATTTAACGGAATCGGAAAATCGGAACATAATCGGGTTCCAAATTTAATCGGCTAACTTATACCTTAATTATATTTTATATATATCAAAGGTTGCTAGGTGGAATTGGATTATTTGAAATAAACAGAAGCTACCAGCAGAAAAATTATGCAGGAATTTCATTGACAGAAAACAGCAAAATTGATTTACAGCAAAACAAGGATGAATTTCCAATTTCCGTTCTTCTCCTCCAAAAGGGACGTTCGTCCCCACACACCATGTACAAAGGGAGGCGGGTGCCTCAACCTACACCTTCCATCCCATTTCGTTTTATTCCCTGCAATTTTTAGTATTTCGTTTTATTCCCTGCAATTTTTAGTATACTGTATATCATTTTCTTTTTATGGTTTTTCTTATATTGTTATGTTTCTCTTTTCAATTTCCATTTCCATTTTCATTCCTATTTTTCATTCTATAATTCAAACACTACAACACTAATAACAACACCCAAAATCTCTACAACAAATCCAACTCTTCTAATTTATTTCCATCAACAATCAACCAAACCCTATAACTCCATTATCAATTTATCCCCAATTCAAAATACAACTATCAAAACCTAATCATATGAGATAGAGAAATCAAACCCCTTACCTCTAGCTTGGATGATCCATGGTGATGCCACAAAGCCCAACCTCAAGCTCCTCTCTTGCTCCTCTTCTTCTTCTTCTTCTCAAAACCCTCTCTTTTCTCTCTCAAGTTTCTATTCTTGGCTTTTGTTTTTCAAATGGGAAGAAATGAGGAAAATGGCTCATATAAGGTTATTTCCACTAACTTCCCTTCTTGCTCTTGTTTGGCTATGGTGTGCTAGGTTTGAAAGAAAAACAAGGAAAATGTTTGGATGGAAAGAAAATGAGGAAAGTGGCTTTATGATAACCTTACTAGTAAACTAAGGTGTAAACCCAATTCCTCCCAATTAATCCTCACACTCCTAATTTATTAATATAAGTAATTCAATCAATTAAAATAATTCCGGGGAATTAAACATCGGATCCGAATATTATTTACCGAACCGAACGGAACGTCGCCAGATAAATTAATAAATATATTAATTAACACAAATATTCTCGTCGCAAAATAAATATCGATCGGTAATTCGAAAATATTAATATAATATATTATTAATAAAAACAGTGCGTTACAACTCTCCCCCACTTATAAACTTTTCGTCCTCGAAATTTCGACCAAAACGAACAAATCGGGACATGCCTACGCATTCGTCCACTAAATCCTCGCGTCAATTAAACAACATACAAAATACACCAAAAACAAGGAAATATCTCTAACTACATCGTCCCGTCAAGAACAACCATGCCGAGATGCAAAGCCCATACAATGCACTCGACAACCAAACAAACAAGATCGATACTATCCTAACGTCTCAACCATAGAATTAGTCATACGCTCGAACCGACACCTCGGAAATGAGTCACCAAAGGTAGGAATATAAAGTCCTACAACACAACACCGACACCATCGCTAAAACGAAAACAACAAAATGGTTGCACAAACCAAAACTGAAACAATCCGAATAGGGTAAAATCACGCGTGCTACACAAACATGAAAAGATGCCTTCATACACGCATAAGCACAAACTCAAGAATCACACTTGAAGTTAACGCTCTCATCCCAGCCAACCACAAGGTCACATCATCCTTGTAGATTACCAACGTACCACCCTTGAAAACAACAAGTTATACAAACACAACCGAACAGCGATACACCACTCACTCTAGGGCTTATACAGACGACTTGCGACTATAACTTCACTAGTCCAAAACCAACAATCCCGCATACTCGCTAACAATTCAATGCTCGATAATCTAAACCATGCACCTTCACTTTGATGCAGAAGGTGACAAACGTAAGACAACTTGGTTAGTTCCTCAACTTCACAATTACTCAAAACGGATAAGTTCAAAGCGTACACCCATCAACACACCTCGCAACATCAACTTCATCAACTCGAAGAATCACTCTTTCATTCTCGATTGATCAACGTCCATTGGTCCTCTAAAATACACGACATAGTTTGACCTCTTCCAATACTATCCAAATATTCCACTTGTGAAACTTCGACGTATACACTTGACTTCAACGAAGTCTTCTCTCATAACAATTCCCAAAATATATATCAAGTAATCACCATCCTCGTACCATCGCAACGATCTATACACCGGCTTCTCATTCGAAACGCCTTTCATAACTTTCCATCGTCCCAAGTGGTAACTCAATCACAACACTTTCTCGAGAACTCTACTCATCAACGCCGTCTCATACCACTGACCTACAACACAGATTGGACTTAGAATCATGACATAAATTTTAGGGAATCCAACACGAACACCGTCGCGACCAACTTCAGTCACAGATAGAATATACTCCTTTATAAAACATCAATCATCTTAAGGTATCTGTGGCTATCAAACCGTCACAAAATTCTTTACCGTCAAGACTTATCTTAGTCGCAAACTAATAATCCACCACGACTATTAGTATCCAACGAAATCCATATGATAGTAGTGAACAAATCCTCAATAACCTTCTAAACTTAAATTTCAACAAGTGCCCCAAAACAAACATGTAACATTCTGCAAAATAACAAATCCCAAATCAGATATTCTTGGTTTATCCGCGATATCAACACACTAAGCTCCACAACAGACGAAGTCTCTTTATAGATTGCTCTCAACTTGAATTGTCTTCAACAATTCCTATCTCCCCGTTGTTAACATCTGCACCTTTTAGATATCAAACGAGCACAACCGCATCAATATTTTAACTCACGCGTCCGACAACTTTTCCTTATGAAAAACAAATCGTTCTAAGGTAGCGATACACTTTTCCAACTCTACGTTGAATTACATCTCAAGTCCAAAATAAGATATCACAATACACCGTACAAGGTTCTTCAGTACCAAACAAAACCAAAATCAAGGCATTCGCTAAACTTTCTACTGGTTCAAACAAATTTGCTTCCCATTGCAGAATCCAAATAGCGACTCAACCATCTCGAGTCAAAGTGACCACGATCAATGCCAACTTATAAAAAGATCTTCCATCACACTCATAAAGTTAACCATCCAAAACAAAGGAACTTCTAAACTCTGAAATAACCCCTTGAAGTCTTCTACAAGATACAAAACAAATCTTCGCTGAACTGTCCAAAATATCACCGTCTAAGTTGCTTACTTAAGGCACTCACATCCAACATTTCAAAATTCTATCTTTAAAATAATCGACATCCACTGGTCTAACTTCACTCGATAGCATAGCGTTCGGATGCTTGTCACAATTTCCTTAGCTTGATGTGAACCAATAATATCCATGAACACGAAATAACTCTTACACTACTCATGAGAGTCTGTCCGAACATTCCAAAATCACACCTGGCGCATTAGTCACACTAATGACATTAACAAACACTCGCCAGGACCATACGCCATCTTGAAAAGCATTGTCTAAACGTCTTCAGCTCTCACACTAACCCGTAGACGGCCAGACTTCCCATCGATCCCACTAAACACAAAACTCTAAATAACTGATTCATCCAAATATCAATCCTCGAAAGTAGACATTTGCCCTCAACATCCACTTCGTCCCTTGCGCAACGATACACCAACTCGGGCAACCTATGCTCTTCTCGAACAACACAGCGGTAGCACTCCACGGTGACCCTCGAATAAAACAACTCGCTCAAACCAATCCTCAAGTTGACCCTTTAACTCTAATCTAGAAGCAAACGTCACTTAAGGATACTTGAATCACAACCAATTCGAAACTAAATCCATCAAAACTTCACTCCTTTCTGATGATTCACTCGCATCTCCACAATAAGCTTCGGAAGAATCAGAACAAGGAGCTCACTTGCCAAAATCTTGTTTCTCCCCAAAATCCAAATTTGCTAACAACACAAGTAACCATGCACCACCTTGTGCCACCCATCTGCTTCATACACTATTGTGGAAAGACAAGTCTATCCCGACCAACACAATTCCCGACTACTATCAACAAGAGATTAAGGATGATCAGTCCCTCAATTTGTTAATAGACAATCGACAATCATGATGGTGACATAAACCATCGCTACCAACTACAACAGCGTCTTCAAACTTACACTTCAAGTTACTAAAGTGTAACACTGCTTGAGGCTCCAACTCCAAGCCACAAGCGCCATCAAGAAGTAGAACTTCTCCCCCACTTGTTTCAAACTCATCTCTGCAGACAAACAATTTGAAACAAACAAGTATCGATAGTGTTTCACACACATGTCGTATACAACAGGATTAAACACACTAATAACTTGGTCGACAGACCGACCTGCTCTGATGCCACTATTGTAACACCCCAATGATACCCAAAGTTTTATATGCAAAAATCAGAGTAATTTTAAAATTTCATAAATTAAATACTGAGGCGTTACACCATAAAAAACAAATCACTTTAAAACAATTTACTTTAAAGTATAAATTTCGGATACATAACATCGCAGGAAAACATAAATTGATTCATAGAAATCAAAACATCTCCTTTATTAAACTTCCTCATCAAAATCATGTTTTTATGAATTATGGTTCTTATTCACAAAAGGAATAATAATAAAACAACAACAACAAGGCGACATAAATATTTCCCCGAGTGCTACGTGTCGGGCGACAAACACGACTAACGGACTATAAACTCCATCTTCATAACACGCACGTTACCAATATATAGGTAACGGCGAAACAAGTAAAGGGTGAGATACTCCAAAACATATAATTAAAGGCATGATAATATATATATATATATATATATAGTTTCGGAATTATAAGGGTTATAGATTAATAAGTGTAATTCCAACACATAATCAAAACTCACTTACTTTACTCGTCATCCTAATGTGTATAATCTACACCTTATCACCATAGCCTCATCGGCATAAAACGTCGCAACAACACATAACCCTCCGTCACCACGAAATCGTCACAAACTAATACATCACTAATTAACACGATAGTCTTAAAGAACAACATCAACCAACAACATTATATAATGCTAGTAATATAAGCAACATAACAAATCATCACAAATTGGCTAAAGCCCATCTTCGCTTTTGGCATAAAGCCCATCTTCGCTTTTGGCATAAATCCCATCATCACAACATCATCACAAACATCATCACATCATATATCATCGCAATTCAATATCATCCATCAATCAACAAAAACCCAACGCCAAACAACTCAAACATAAACATAACCGACTCCATGAGACACAACTATGTTATGCATGTGGTACCCATCACTTTGTCCGTAATTAGGGACACTTGGCATAAAGCCGATCTTCGCTCGGCATAAAAGCCATCATCGCTCGGCATAAAAGCCTCTTCGTTTGGCATAAAAGCCCTCTTCACTTATGAAATGTATGTGACTCGACAATAAAACAACACAACACAAAAACAACATCTTCGCTCATTCAAATAGGCATAAAGCCCACATCGCCATAATTTATCCAAAACAAGATAAATATATCATCGCCTCATAATTGCATTATGCAAACATCACTAATAAATTCACCAAAAGTCATGCATTCACAAATCGGAAGCATATATTAACAACATCAATTTAATCGTAACATCAACACGTACAAAACATATACCATCGCATTGCATATCAACAAGTATTCATTAATAAATACACCGTCGCAAATCTTACGTTTATTCACACCGCATCTTTATTAATTAATTCACTAAATTCCGAAAACGGGAAAATAGTCAAACACCTATAATCGTCACGAAAGCCATTCCTAACAACCGGTATTAATCATAATCGTCGACGTCGAAATCGAATTGTCCATACGTACCTTAAATCTACTAAAACACCGTCCGATTCAATTTTACCGTAAATTGGCCTATTTCGAGTCGTCTCGTAAAAACTCGTAATTTCCAAAAACTAAACTCACCACTACGTTCTACAAGTCGAATTTAGCTAGCACGTCAATTTTCATTGAATTCGGAGCAACTTGCTCCGTCGCCGAATTTAACGGAATCGGAAAATCGGAACATAATCGGGTTCCAAATTTAATCGGCTAACTTATACCTTAATTATATTTTATATATATCAAAGGTTGCTAGGTGGAATTGGATTATTTGAAATAAACAGAAGCTACCAGCAGAAAAATTATGCAGGAATTTCATTGACAGAAAACAGCAAAATTGATTTACAGCAAAACAAGGATGAATTTCCAATTTCCGTTCTTCTCCTCCAAAAGGGACGTTCGTCCCCACACACCATGTACAAAGGGAGGCGGGTGCCTCAACCTACACCTTCCATCCCATTTCGTTTTATTCCCTGCAATTTTTAGTATTTCGTTTTATTCCCTGCAATTTTTAGTATACTGTATATCATTTTCTTTTTATGGTTTTTCTTATATTGTTATGTTTCTCTTTTCAATTTCCATTTCCATTTTCATTCCTATTTTTCATTCTATAATTCAAACACTACAACACTAATAACAACACCCAAAATCTCTACAACAAATCCAACTCTTCTAATTTATTTCCATCAACAATCAACCAAACCCTATAACTCCATTATCAATTTATCCCCAATTCAAAATACAACTATCAAAACCTAATCATATGAGATAGAGAAATCAAACCCCTTACCTCTAGCTTGGATGATCCATGGTGATGCCACAAAGCCCAACCTCAAGCTCCTCTCTTGCTCCTCTTCTTCTTCTTCTTCTCAAAACCCTCTCTTTTCTCTCCCAAGTTTCTATTCTTGGCTTTTGTTTTTCAAATGGGAAGAAATGAGGAAAATGGCTTATATAATAAGGTTATTTCCACTAACTTCCCTTCTTGCTCTTGTTTGGCTATGGTGTGCTAGGTTGGAAAGAAAAACAAGGAAAGTGTTTGGATGGAAAGAAAATGAGGAAAGTGGTTTTATGATAACCTTACTAGTAAACTAAGGTGTAAACCCAATTCCTCCCAATTAATCCTCACACTCCTAATTTATTAATATAATTAATTCAATCAATTAAAATAATTCCGGGGAATTAAACGTCGGATCCGAATATTATTTACCGAACCGAGCGGGCGTCGCGGATAAATTAATAAATATATTAATTAACACAAATATTCTCGTCGAAAAATAAATATCGATCGGTAATTCGAAAATATTAATATTATATATTATTAATAAAAACAGTGCGTTACAACTCTCCCCCACTTATAAACTTTTCGTCCTCGAAATTTCGACCAAAACGAACAAATCGGGACATGCCTACGCATTCGTCCACTAAATCCTCGCGTCAATTAAACAACATACAAAATACACCAAAAACAAGGAAATATCTCTAACTACATCGTACCGTCAAGAACAACCATGCCGAGATGCAAAGCCCATACAATGCACTCGACAACCAAACAAACAAGATCGATACTATCCTAACGTCTCAACCATAGAATTAGTCATACGCTCGAACCGACACCTCGGAAACGAGTCACCAAAGGTAGGAACATAAAGTCCTACAACACAACACCGACACCATCGCTAAAACGAAAACAACAAAATGGTTGCACAAACCAAAACTGAAACAATCCGAATAGGGTAAAATCACGCGTGCTACACAAACATGAAAAGATGCCTTCATACACGCATAAGCACAAACTCAAGAATCACACTTGAAGTTAACGCTCTCATCCCAGCCAACCACAAGGTCACATCATCCTTGTAGATTACCAACGTACCACCCTTGAAAACAACAAGTTATACAAACACAACCGAACAGCGATACACCACTCACTCTAGGGCTTATACAGACGACTTGCGACTATAACTTCACTAGTCCAAAACCAACAATCCCGCATACTCGCTAACAATTCAATGCTCGATAATCTAAACCATGCACCTTCACTTTGATGCAGAAGGTGACAAACGTAAGACAACTTGGTTAGTTCCTCAACTTCACAATTACTCAAAACGGATAAGTTCAAAGCGTACACCCATCAAGACACCTCGCAACATCAACTTCATCAACTCGAAGAATCACTCTTTCATTCTCGATTGATCAACGTCCATTGGTCCTCTAAAATACACGACATAGTTTGACCTCTTCCAATACTATCCAAATATTCCACTTGTGAAACTTCGACGTATACACTTGACTTCAACGAAGTCTTCTCTCATAACAATTCCCAAAATATATATCAAGTAATCACCATCCTCGTACCATCGCAACGATCTATACACCGGCTTCTCATTCGAAACGCCTTTCATAACTTTCCATCGTCCCAAGTGGTAACTCAATCACAACACTTTCTCGAGAACTCTACTCATCAACGCCGTCTCATACCACTGACCTACAACACAGATTGGACTTAGAATCATGACATAAATTTTAGGGAATCCAACACGAACACCGTCGCGACCAACTTCAGTCACAGATAGAATATACTCCTTTATAAAACATCAATCATCTTAAGGTATCTGTGGCTATCAAACCGTCACAAAATTCTTTACCGTCAAGACTTATCTTAGTCGCAAACTAATAATCCACCACGACTATTAGTATCCAACGAAATCCATATGATAGTAGTGAACAAATCCTCAATAACCTTCTAAACTTAAATTTCAACAAGTGCCCCAAAACAAACATGTAACATTCTGCAAAATAACAAATCCCAAATCAGATATTCTTGGTTTATCCGCGATATCAACACACTAAGCTCCACAATAGACGAAGTCTCTTTATAGATTGCACTCAACTTGAATTGTCTTCAACAATTCCTATCTCCTCGTTGTTAACATCTGTACCTTTTAGATATCAAACGAGCACAACCGCATCAATATTTTAACTCACGCGTCCGACAACTTTTCCTTATGAAAAACAAATCGTTTTAAGGTAGCAATACACTTTTCCAACTCTACGTTGAATTACATCTCAAGTCCAAAATAAGATATCACAATACACCGTACAAGGTTGTTCAGTACCAAACAAAACCAAAATCAAGGCATTCGCTAAACTTTCTACTGGTTCAAACAAATTTGCTTCCCATTGCAGAATCCAAATAGCGACTCAACCATCTCGAGTCAAAGTGACCACGATCAATGCCAACTTATAAAAAGATCTTCCATCACACTCATAAAGTTAACCATCCAAAACAAAGGAACTTCTAAACTCTGAAATAACCCCTTGAAGTCTTCTACAAGATACAAAACAAATCTTCGCTGAACTGTCCAAAATATCACCGTCTAAGTTGCTTACTTAAGGCACTCACATCCAACATTTCAAAATTCTATCTTTAAAATAATCGACATCCACTGGTCTAACTTCACTACTGATAACGCAATGTTCAGATGCTTGTCACAATTTCCTTAGCTTGATGTGAACCCAATAATATCCATGAACACGAAATAACTCTTACAGCTACTCATGAGAGTACTGTCCGAACATTCCAAAATCACACCTGACGCATTAGTCACACTAATGACATTAACAAACACTCGCCAGGACCATACGCCATCTTGAAAAGCATTGTCTAAACGTCTTCAGCTCTCACACTAACCCGTAGACGGCCAGACTTCCCATCGATCCCACTAAACACAAAACTCTAAATAACTGATTCATCCAAATATCAATCCTCGAAAGTAGACATTTGCCCTCAACATCCACTTCGTCCCTTGCCCGCAACGATACACCAACTCGGGCAACCTATGCTCTTCTCGAACAACACAACGGTAGCACTCCACGGTGACCCGCTCGAATAAAACAACTCTGCTCAAACCAATCCTCAAGTTGACCCTTTAACTCTAATCTAGAAGCAAACGTCACTTAAGGATACTTCGAATCACAACCAATTCCAGAAACTAAATCCATCAAAACTTCACTTCGCACTACAGCGGTAATTCACTCGCATCTCCACAATAAGCTTCGGAAGAATCAGAACAAGGAGCTCACTTGCCAAAATCTTGTTTCTCCCCAAAATCCAAATTTGCTAACAACACAAGTAACCATGCACCACCTTGTGCCACCCATCTGCTTCATACACTATTAAGCTGGAAAGACAAGTCTATCCCGACCAACACAATTCCCGACTACTATCAACAAGAGATTAAGGATGATCAGTCCCTCAATTTGTTAATAGACAATCGACAATCATGATGGTGACATAAACCATCGCTACCAACTACAACAGCGTCTTCAAACTTACACTTCAAGTTACTAAAGTGTAACACTGCTTGAGGCTCCAACTCCAAGCCACAAGCGCCATCAAGAAGTAGAACTTCTCCCCCACTTGTTTCAAACTCATCTCTGCAGACAAACAATTTGAAACAAACAAGTATTGATAATGTTTCACACACATGTCGTATACAACAGGATTAAACACACTAATAACTTGGTCGACAGACCGACCTGCTCTGATGCCACTATTGTAACACCCCAATGATACCCAAAGTTTTATATGCAAAAATCGAGTAATTTTAAAATTTCATAAATTAAATCTTTACACCATCAAAACAACTCACTTTAAAGCAGTTTACTTTAAAGTATAAATTTGGATACATAACATCGCAGAAAACATAAATTGATTCATAGAAATCAAAACATCTCCTTTATTAAACTTCCTCATCAAAATCATGTTTTTATGAATTATGGTTCTTATTCACAAAAGGAATAATAATAAAACAACAACAACAAGGCGACATAAATATTTCCCAGTGCTACGTGTCGGGCGACAAACACGACTAACAATGACTATAAACTCCATCTTCATAACCTGCACGTTACCAATATATAGGTAACGGCGAAACAAGTAAAGGGTGAGATACTCCAAAACATATAATTAAAGGCATGATAATATATATATATATATATATATATATATATATATATATATATATATATATATATATATATATATATATAGTTTCGGAATTATAAGGGTTATAGATTAATAAGTGTAATTCCAACACATAATCAAAACTCACTTACTTTACTCGTCATCCTAATGTGTATAATCTACACCTTATCACCATAGCCTCATCGGCATAAAACGTCGCAACAACACATAACCCTCCGTCACCACGAAATCGTCACAAACTAATACATCACTAATTAACACGATAGTCTTAAAGAACAACATCAACCAACAACATTATATAATGCTAGTAATATAAGCAACATAACAAATCATCACAAATTGGCTAAAGCCCATCTTCGCTTTTGGCATAAAGCCCATCTTCTTGGCATAAAGCCCATCATCACAACATCATCACAAACATCATCACATCATATATCATCGCAATTCAATATCATCCATCAATCAACAAAAACCCAACGCCAAACAACTCAAACATAAACATAACCGACTCCATGAGACACAACTATGTTATGCATGTGGTACCCATCGCTTTGTCCGTAATTAGGGACACTTGGCATAAAGCCGATCTTCGCTCGGCATAAAAGCCATCATCGCTCGGCATAAAAGCCTCTTCGTTTGGCATAAAAGCCCTCTTCACTTATGAAATGTATGTGACTCGACAATAAAACAACACAACACAAAAACAACATCTTCGCTCATTCAAATAGGCATAAAGCCCACATCGCCATAATTTATCCAAAACAAGATAAATATATCATCGCCTCATAATTGCATTATGCAAACATCACTAATAAATTCACCAAAAGTCATGCATTCACAAATCGGAAGCATATATTAACAACATCAATTTAATCGTAACATCAACACGTACAAAACATATACCATCGCATTGCATATCAACAAGTATTCATTAATAAATACACCGTCGCAAATCTTACGTTTATTCACACCGCATCATTATTAATTAATTCACTAAATTCTGAAAACGGGAAAATAGTCAAACACCTATAATCGTCAAGAAAGTCATTCCTAACAACCGGTATTAATCATAATCGTCGACGTCGAAATCGAATTGTCCATACGTACCTTAAATCTACTAAAACACCGTCCGATTCAATTTTACCGTAAATTGGCCTATTTCGAGTCGTCTCGTAAAAACTCGTAATTTCCAAAAACTAAACTCACCACTACGTTCTACAAGTCGAATTTAGCTAGCACGTCAATTTTCATTGAATTCGGAGCAACTTGCTCCGTCGCCGAATTTAACGGAATCGGAAAATCGGAACATAATCGGGTTCCAAATTTAATCGGCTAACTTATACCTTAATTATATTTTATATATATCAAAGGTTGCTAGGTGGAATTGGATTATTTGAAATAAACAGAAGCTACCAGCAGAAAAATTATGCAGGAATTTCATTGACAGAAAACAGCAAAATTGATTTACAGCAAAACAAGGATGAATTTCCAATTTCCGTTCTTCTCCTCCAAAAGGGACGTTCGTCCCCACACACCATGTACAAAGGGAGGCGGGTGCCTCAACCTACACCTTCCATCCCATTTCGTTTTATTCCCTGCAATTTTTAGTATTTCGTTTTATTCCCTGCAATTTTTAGTATACTGTATATCATTTTCTTTTTATGGTTTTTCTTATATTGTTATGTTTCTCTTTTCAATTTCCATTTCCATTTTCATTCCTATTTTTCATTCTATAATTCAAACACTACAACACTAATAACAACACCCAAAATCTCTACAACAAATCCAACTCTTCTAATTTATTTCCATCAACAATCAACCAAACCCTATAACTCCATTATCAATTTATCCCCAATTCAAAATACAACTATCAAAACCTAATCATATGAGATAGAGAAATCAAACCCCTTACCTCTAGCTTGGATGATCCATGGTGATGCCACAAAGCCCAACCTCAAGCTCCTCTCTTGCTCCTCTTCTTCTTCTTCTTCTCAAAACCCTCTCTTTTCTCTCCCAAGTTTCTATTCTTGGCTTTTGTTTTTCAAATGGGAAGAAATGAGGAAAATGGCTTATATAATAAGGTTATTTCCACTAACTTCCCTTCTTGCTCTTGTTTGGCTATGGTGTGCTAGGTTGGAAAGAAAAACAAGGAAAGTGTTTGGATGGAAAGAAAATGAGGAAAGTGGTTTTATGATAACCTTACTAGTAAACTAAGGTGTAAACCCAATTCCTCCCAATTAATCCTCACACTCCTAATTTATTAATATAATTAATTCAATCAATTAAAATAATTCCGGGGAATTAAACGTCGGATCCGAATATTATTTACCGAACCGAGCGGGCGTCGCGGATAAATTAATAAATATATTAATTAACACAAATATTCTCGTCGCAAAATAAATATCGATCGGTAATTCGAAAATATTAATATTATATATTATTAATAAAAACAGTGCGTTACAACTCTCCCCCACTTATAAACTTTTCGTCCTCGAAATTTCGACCAAAACGAACAAATCGGGACATGCCTACGCATTCGTCCACTAAATCCTCGCGTCAATTAAACAACATACAAAATACACCAAAAACAAGGAAATATCTCTAACTACATCGTACCGTCAAGAACAACCATGCCGAGATGCAAAGCCCATACAATGCACTCGACAACCAAACAAACAAGATCGATACTATCCTAACGTCTCAACCATAGAATTAGTCATACGCTCGAACCGACACCTCGGAAACGAGTCACCAAAGGTAGGAACATAAAGTCCTACAACACAACACCGACACCATCGCTAAAACGAAAACAACAAAATGGTTGCACAAACCAAAACTGAAACAATCCGAATAGGGTAAAATCACGCGTGCTACACAAACATGAAAAGATGCCTTCATACACGCATAAGCACAAACTCAAGAATCACACTTGCAGTTAACGCTCTCATCCCAGCCAACCACAAGGTCACATCATCCTTGTAGATTACCAACGTACCACCCTTGAAAACAACAAGTTATACAAACACAACCGAACAGCGATACACCACTCACTCTAGGGCTTATACAGACGACTTGCGACTATAACTTCACTAGTCCAAAACCAACAATCCCGCATACTCGCTAACAATTCAATGCTCGATAATCTAAACCATGCACCTTCACTTTGATGCAGAAGGTGACAAACGTAAGACAACTTGGTTAGTTCCTCAACTTCACAATTACTCAAAACGGATAAGTTCAAAGCGTACACCCATCAACACACCTCGCAACATCAACTTCATCAACTCGAAGAATCACTCTTTCATTTTCGATTGATCAACGTCCATTGGTCCTCTAAAATACACGACATAGTTTGACCTCTTCCAATACTGTCCAAATATTCCACTTGTGAAACTTCGACGTATACACTTGACTTCAACGAAGTCTTCTCTCATAACAATTCCCAAAATATATATCAAGTAATCACCATCCTCGTACCATTGCAACGATCTATACACCGGCTTCTCATTCGAAACGCCTTTCATAACTTTCCATCGTCCCAAGTGGTAACTCAATCACAACACTTTCTCGAGAACTCTACTCATCAACGTCGTCTCATACCACTGACCTACAACACAGATTGGACTTAGAATCATAACATAAATTTTAGGGAATCCAACACGAACACCGTCGCGACCAACTTCAGTCACAGATAGAACATTCTCCTTTATAAAACATCAATCATCTTAAGGTATCTGTGGCTATCAAACCGTCACAAAATTCTTTACCGTCAAGACTTATCTTAGTCGCAAACTAATAATCCACCACGACTATTAGTATCCAACGAAATCCATATGATAGTAGTGAACAAATCCTCAATAACCTTCTAAACTTAAATTTCAACAAGTGCCCCAAAACAAACATGTAACATTCTGCAAAATAACAAATCCCAAATCAGATATTCTTGGTTTATCCGCGATATCAACACACTAAGCTCCACAACAGACGAAGTCTCTTTATAGATTGCTCTCAACTTGAATTGTCTTCAACAATTCCTATCTCCCCGTTGTTAACATCTGCACCTTTTAGATATCAAACGAGCACAACCGCATCAATATTTTAACTCACGCGTCCGACAACTTTTCCTTATGAAAAACAAATCGTTCTAAGGTAGCAATACACTTTTCCAACTCTACATTGAATTACATCTCAAGTCCAAAATAAGATATCACAATACACCGTACAAGGTTCTTCAGTACCAAACAAAACTAAAATCAAGGCATTCGCTAAACTTTCTACTGGTTCAAACAAATTTGCTTCCCATTGCGGAATCCAAATAGCGACTCAACCATCTCGAGTCAAAGTGACCACGATCAATGCCAACTTATAAAAAGATCTTCCATCACACTCATAAAGTTAACCATCCAAAACAAAGGAACTTCTAAACTCTGAAATAACCCCTTGAAGTCTTCTACAAGATACAAAACAAATCTTCGCTGAACTGTCCAAAATATCACCGTCTAAGTTGCTTACTTAAGGAACTCACGTCCAACAGTTCAAAATTCTATCTTTAGAATAATCGACATCCACTGGTCTAACTTCACTACTGATAACGCAACGTTCAGATGCTTGTCACAATTTCCTTAGCTTGATGTGAACCCAATAATATCCATGAACACGAAATAAATCTTACAGCTACTCATGAGAGTACTGTCCGAACATTCCAAAATCACACCTGACGCATTAGTCACACTAATGACATCAACAAACACTCGCCAGGACCATACGCCATCTTGAAAAGCATTGTCTAAACGTCTTCAGCTCTCACACTAACCCGTAGACGGCCAGACTTCCCATTGATCCCACTAAACACAAAACTCTATATAACTGATTCATCCAAATGTCAATCCTCGAAAGTAGACATTTGCCCTCAACATCCACTTCGTCCCTTGCCCGCAACGATACACCAACTCGGGCAACCTATGCTCTTCTCGAACAACACAACGGTAGAACTCCACGGTGACCCGCTCGAATAAAACAACTCTGCTCAAACCAATCCTCAAGTTGACCCTTTAACTCTAATCTAGAAGCAAACGTCACTTAAGGATACTTCGAATCACAACCAATTCCAGAAACTAAATCCATCAAAACTTCACTTCGCACTACAGCGGTAATTCACTCGCATCTCCACAATAAGCTTCGGAAGAATCAGAACAAGGAGCTCACTTGCCAAAATCTTGTTTCTCCCCAAAATCCAAATTTGCTAACAACACAAGTAACCATGCACCACCTTGTGCCACCCATCTGCTTCATACACTATTAAGCTGGAAAGACAAGTCTATCCCGACCAACACAATTCCCGACTACTATCAACAAGAGATTAAGGATGATCAGTCCCTCAATTTGTTAATAGACAGTCGACAATCATGATGGTGACATAAACCATCGCTACCAACTACAACAGCGTCTTCAAACTTACACTTCAAGTTACTAAAGTGTAACACTGCTTGAGGCTCCAACTCCAAGCCACAAGCGCCATCAAGAAGTAGAACTTCTCCCCCACTTGTTTCAAACTCATCTCTGCAGACAAACAATTTGAAACAAACAAGTACCGATAGTGTTTCACACACATGTCGTATACAACAGGATTAAACACACTAATAACTTGGTCGACAGACCGACCTGCTCTGATGCCACTATTGTAACACCCCAATGATACCCAAAGTTTTATATGCAAAAATCAGAGTAATTTTAAAATTTCATCAATTAAATACTGAGGCGTTACACCATAAAAAACAACTCACTTTAAAACAGTTTACTTTAAAGTATAAATTTCGGATACATAACATCGCAGGAAAACATAAATTGATTCATAGAAATCAAAACATCTCCTTTATTAAACTTCCTCATCAAAATCATGTTTTTATGAATTATGGTTCTTATTCATAAAAGGAATAATAATAAAACAACAACAACAAGACGACATAAATATTTCCCCCGAGTGCTACGTATCAGAGGACACCGACTACGACAACTATAAACTCCATCTTTATAACTCCGTTACCAATATATAGGTAACGGCGAAACAAGTAAAGGGTGAGATACTCCAAAACATATAATTAAAGGCATGATAAAATATATATATATATATATATATATATATATATATATAGTTTCGGAATTATAAAGGTTATAGATTAATAAGTGTAATTCCAACACATAATCAAAACTCACTTACTTTACTCGTCATCCTAATGTGTATAATCTACACCTTATCACCATAGCCTCATCGGCATAAAACGTCACAACAACACATAACCCTCCGTCACCACGAAATCGTCACAAACTAATACATCACTAATTAACACGGTAGTCTTAAAGAACAACATCAACCAACAACATTAAATAATGCTAGTAATATAAGCAACATAACAAATCATCACAAATTGGCTAAAGCCCATCTTCGCTTTTGGCATAAAGCCCATCTTCGCTTTTGGCATAAAGCCCATCATCACAACATCATCACAAACATCATCACATCATATATCATCGCAATTCAATATCATCCATCAATCAACAAAAACCCAACGCCAAACAACTCAAACATAAACATAACCGACTCCATGAGACACAACTATGTTATGCATGTGGTACCCATCACTTTGTCCGTAATTAGGGACACTTGGCATAAAGCCGATCTTCGCTCGGCATAAAAGCCATCATCGCTCGGCATAAAAGCCTCTTCGTTTGGCATAAAAGCCCTCTTCACTTATGAAATGTATGTGACTCGACAATAAAACAACACAACACAAAAACAACATCTTCGCTCATTCAAATAGGCATAAAGCCCACATCGCCATAATTTATCCAAAACAAGATAAATATATCATCGCCTCATAATTGCATTATGCAAACATCACTAATAAATTCACCAAAAGTCATGCATTCACAAATCGGAAGCATATATTAACAACATCAATTTAATCGTAACATCAACACGTACAAAACATATACCATCGCATTGCATATCAACAAGTATTCATTAATAAATACACCGTCGCAAATCTTACGTTTATTCACACCGCATCATTATTAATTAATTCACTAAATTCCGAAAATGGGAAAATAGTCAAACACCTATAATTGTCACGAAAGCCATTCCTAACAACCGGTATTAATCATAATCGTCGACGTCGAAATCGAATAGTCCATACGTACCTTAAATCTACTAAAACACCGTCCGATTCAATTTTACCGTAAATTGGCCTATTTCGAGTCGTCTCGTAAAAACTCGTAATTTCCAAAAACTAAACTCACCACTACGTTCTACACATCGAGTTTAGCTAGCACGTCAATTTTCATTGAATTCGGAGCAACTTGCTCCGTCGCCGAATTTAACGGAATCGGAAAATCGGAACATAATCGAGTTCCAAATTTAATCGGCTAACTTATACCTTAATTATATTTTATATATATCAAAGGTTGCTAGGTGGAATTGGATTATTTGAAATAAACAGAAGCTACCAGCAGAAAAATTATGCAGGAATTTCATTGACAGAAAACAGCAAAATTGATTTACAGCAAAACAAGGATGAATTTCCAATTTCCGTTCTTCTCCTCCAAAAGGGACGTTCGTCCCCACACACCATGTACAAAGGGAGGCGGGTGCCTCAACCTACACCTTCCATCCAATTTCGTTTTATTCCAATTTCGTTTTATTCCCTGCAATTTTTAGTATTTCGTTTTATTCCCTGCAATTTTTAGTATACTGTATATCATTTTCTTTTTATGGTTTTTCTTATATTGTTATGTTTCTCTTTTCAATTTCCATTTCCATTTTCATTCCTATTTTTCATTCTATAATTCAAACACTACAACACTAATAACAACACCCAAAATCTCTACAACAAATCCAACTCTTCTAATTTTTTTCCATCAACAATCAACCAAACCCTATAACTCCATTATAAATTTTCCCCTAATTCAAAATACAACTATCAAAACCTAATCATATGAGATAGAGAAATCAAACCCCTTACCTCTAGCTTGGATGATCCATGGTGATGCCACAAAGCCCAACCTCAAGCTCTCTCTTGCTCCTCTTCTTCTTCTAAAACCCTCTTTCTCTCCCAAGTTTCTATTCTTGGCTTTTGTTTTTCAAATTGGAAGAAATGAGGAAAATGGCTTATATAAGGTTATTTCCACTAACTTCCCTTCTTGCTCTTGTTTGGCTATGGTGTGTTAGGTTGGAAAGAAAAACAAGGAAAGTGTTTGGATGGAAAGAAAATGAGGAAAGTGGTTTTATGATAACCTTACTAGTAAACTATGGTGTAAACCCAATTCCTCCCAATTAATCCTCACACTCCTAATTTATTAATATAATTAATTCAATCAATTAAAATAATTCCGGTGAATTAAACATCGGATCCGAATATTATTTACCGAACGGAACGGAACGTCGTCAGATAAATTAATAAATATATTAATTAACACAAATATTCTCGTCGCAAAATAAATATCGATCGGTAATTCGAAAATATTAATATAATATATTATTAATAAAAACAGGGCGTTACATAGATCATACCCAAATCTCCCTTTCAGGCTGCTTCCGACACCATTGTCTGTCGCGAGCTCAATGGTATTTTCTAGGATTGGGAGAATCATATGGTGCCAAAGGAAGTTCGGATGATGCGAGCATCCAACAATTGACATTGCGTAAAGGGACTTGTCACATGGTTCAACACAATATCACACCCTATTATGACACCTGATGCTCCTGGACGTCCACCTAGGTCAGTTCATGAGGAGATCTTGGAGAACCACCAGACCCAGGATGACATGTCATTGATGTCTTGTTGATCTGTCAGCTGATACAATTGATTAAGCATGAGGTTTTGGACATTGGGATCATTAAGAAGGGCAGTCTTGAGGTTGTGGCCAATATAGAGAGGATGGTTAGGAAAGAATCTCTTGCAACAAGTTACATGAGGTAGATGAGGGATCGGGAGGTTAGGATTAAGCGTACGCAGTAGACTATGCATTTCTTTTATTTACCGATGTATTTATTTTACATCGTGTACTTTCTAAACAATTTATATACTAATTTCTGATATTTGTGAACAATTTATATTCGTGTCATTTTCAATCTTTCGTATTTCAATATTTCGTATTTCAATATTTCGATATTATTTAAACAAATATGTATCAAACTATACTATAAAAGCATTCTGCCAAAGATTTTTGAGAATATATATCCGAAAGAATCTTTAAATCAATTTACAAGAGTTCATTTGAATATGCATCTCCGAATGGTATTTTGGAGTTTTCAGAGGTAGGTTTTTTACACGAGAAACCCCCGAAACAAACTCCTTCCATAGCACTCAATTCCCATTGAAATGTATTTATTTTCTTGAAAATTAGAGTTAATGGATTTGGAGAATGTTATAAAAAAAATCAATTTACTTTATAAATCTTCAAATTAACCAAATTACAATACCCAAAAAAAAAAAACTTTTCAATTATATATTTTGACCTAACATACACTGCCGGAAAGACCGTTCCAGAATTTTGAAGGTGAATTGAAACATCATTGATTAACTTGGCACATTAAGCTTCCAAACAATATTGACCTCAAGATCTAGTGACTCGTGTTTTGTTTTAAAACATGTTGTGGCTCGAGTAAATCTATAACAGCAGTACAGTAGTAGGTAGTATGTCCTCTCAACTCACTAAAACAAACAGTCAGCTTCCAAGCAGGGGCCAATCTAAGGGGAAGCACAGTGACCCCCCAAAAAATTTCCCTTGATAATGCAATAATAAAGTACTGTGTCTCCAGTTTTTAGCATGTAAGATAGAAATATTGTGTGTCCCCCTCCTGCTTTTAGTAACATGTTTGTCATACTAAAGTAGGTGTCATAAATTTTTCTTGGTCCAGTCACATACATGGCGCTGTCTTGGCCTAACTTGAGTTGGACTTTTGGCCCCGCCCTGCCTCCGGGATCAATTGTTCTTGTGGTTGCATTTAATTGCTCGTTCGTTGTAGCCGCTCGCCCGTGATAACAATTCAATCAACTGTACTCTATATGTATTATCTACCAGATGGGTGGTGTTCAAACTTATGATATGAAAATCCACTGTAAATGGAAGAGCATAAACTTTTAACAGCAACAATAAGAGTATAATGTCAGGTTGATAACCTGGCAGTAATGATGTGGCAGTTCTTGTCAGATGAGTAATTGTTGAGGCCCCATAATGAGAGACTATTGGTCGATTTTCTATAACTAGGACAGCTAGTAATTATTGGCTGTCTGGTGGGGGGCACAAGAGATGCAAGAAATAGGACGAGTCTGTCCTCTTTATTAGTAAGAACTAAGAACGCTAGATTAAAATGAGGTACCAGATCCGCATATTCCGCAAGGATTAGAAACGTGACTGGATGGGTTTATTTACTCTTCCGAATCGTGTTTGTTTAGATGTATTGGTTTCCTTATCATTGTGAACCTTGATAAAGTCCAAAACTAAGCTGGTCAATTCATCTTGATGAGAAGTGTATTCATGATCGGCCCCTTCTATGAAGCGCAGTTCATGATTTGATATGAACTTAGCAAACTCTAAAGCATCTTCTACAGGTACAGTTTCATCCATGGATCCATGAACTGTCAACACCCTGTTTCAATACTGATCAAGTAATTAGTAACAGTAAGGCATGAAGAAGCGTTTGATATCAAACTTTATGAGGAAGAGAAAGATCTGTATGTTATTAGAAGTAATCACAAACCTTACCTGCAATTTTCAGGGATTGATAAGCAGGCAAGATGGGTTATAGTATTTAGACGGTCCATTAAACTTTCTTTAGTTACACGATACACACTCTTCCCTATCACAAGAAAAGCAACATATTGATGAAGAGGTGTAACATTCAACAACAATAGAGATTATCAGAAATGTGAGAGTATACAATTCTTCCTTTTTTTCATTTTAAACATAAAGTCAAAATGTTCACGGCAACAACAGAATAAAGAAGCGAGAAAAAGTTTATCAAGACATGCTGATTTGATCTACAAATGATAGATGAATAGATGATAGATGAATATTTACATTTCATAGCTCACCTCTTTTATTTTTAACATCGATAAATCCATCTTGTTTGATCCTTTGTATAAAATTTTCTCCCAAGCGACTCTCCATGCCTCTTGCTAGGTTAAACCGCCCAGATATATTGACAACAGTATGAATATCCTTATATTTTGAGGCATATAACAGAGCCACATTACCTCCTGCAGAAACCATTCTATTGAGTGTGAATAACACAAAAATGAGGATTGTGAGAGACTTGTGCAGGGAAAACTCTATCAGTGACAGAGAACTTCAGTTCCATTTTCCTACAAACATATGGAAGAATGCATTCTGCACTAAAACTGTTTAACTATTTATTATATATACAGTTTCATACACTAGCTTGGTCCTCATTTTCACCAATAAATTGTACGTGTCCTAGCCATATCTTGGACAATTTTCTGTCATATTTACCATTAGATCAATGCTCACCTAACTCTGACAGACAAGCATTCTGTTTATACCTTCTTCTTTACAATATTAAACATCCAATACTCGAGAGTCAAGACATATCTAAACTGCGTTTACTATGCCATCACATACTTTCTCCAAAAAAATAAAAAACAAGTAAAGATCTAAATCTCTCTCTCTGAGTTTCCACAGTTTTTCTCAGCAAAGAACATGATATCAATAAATTACCGTGAAATAACTATACTGTTTCTATAAGACATATAATCTTACCTTTATTAAATCCTAACACATGCACTCAATAAAATATTTTTTAGGATATTGATAGCCTTTATTAAAGAGAAGCTGGACAAAAAAAGTATCAAAATGTGTTACAGTGTCAGAAGAGAAAACAACTACAAACCGCCATTGAAATATCCCTATGAGTTGTCTGTTCAATTCAATCCATTACAAAATTCAGTTTCAAATAATAAGAACATAACAGTAGTCTGACCTTTACTATGACCAACAATTGCAGTAATTACATATTTCTCCTCGCGGAAGTGTTGAACTATAGCTCGTAGATCTTCAACTTCCCTGTAGTAGTTACCATACTGAAATGAACCTTCACTTTCCCTAGAAGACAGTATAATCTGTTATTAGCAAGAAAAACAACACTTCAATATTAAAGGAGGTTTCTTTGACACAAACTTAATTTTGAAAGAATATGGCATTCAGGTTCTGCTGTGAATAAAGCATGCGACCTAGTCAAGAGGGTTTCCAACGAGCGAAGGAAATAGCTCAGGAAAGGGGATTAACCCGAAGACGCTGTGAGGCAGTGCAAGATGCAGCCGAAGATGTGGAAGATCTAGCAGAAAATCAACAAGTAAGCTTCCTAGTCAACTTAATGCGAGACCTTAATAATCCCAAGAGCAAGTCATGGCAGCGCATCCAAGAGGGGGTGAAAAGATGGCCTAGTCAAAAGGGTTTCCCTAACAAATAATTATTGAGGAATTAGACAGCTTCGCTCCATTGAAGTTTGCTTCTGTTTATTGTTGTTTTAGTTTGCTAGAGATGTACCTTCAATTAACTTCTTAAGGTTTTAGAAGAGTTAGTTGATGAGGGATCTCTTAGGTAACGTTGCCACGCAGGCAATATGGGATTGAAAAACTGTTGCCATGTTCTCTAAAACATTTTTAACTTTTTGTCCAGCTTTCTTCTACCACTATGTTTGATTCCGTTCTAACATATCTACCAAACATTATCTTATCCCCATATTCATTCTATCTTATCCTCCAAACTCATTGTAAGCTAGCTACTGCTCTATGTTTTGTTGAATAAACATTTTCAATATTCGTATAATATGAATATAAACTCATATACAAAAACACTGCAATCTTAGATACTGATCATTCTTGGGGTTCAAGCCACCGCACAAATCTAAAATATAAATAACTGAAACGAAAAGAGATATCTTTTCAAACAAACTAAACTACCCATGAAGAAATTTTATATTTTTCCTTTGCAGAGGAGCTTAGCTTACCCATTTCCGGCAAAATCGAAGCGAAAAGCACTGATTCCATTCTTTTCCAGAGCAGCAGCAAGGTTCACCATGGGGATCCTTTCCTAGATAACAGTGAAATCATGAATTTACATAAAACGATTCTGAAATCAATAGTGGAGATTTGTGAAATTAGGTTAACATGAAGAAAAAAAAATGGAAGAGCGTGATGAGAACCTTGGATGATTGAAAACCATGGCAAACGATGACAAGTGCAGTGGAAGCGGCGTCGTGTAATACTCCGACGAGATTTTCACCGTGGTGGTTTCTTACGGCGATTCTCCGTTGCGCACCCATATGTTTACACTTGTTTGGCTTGCTATCGATTCAGCAACATTTGACTAACTTTAAATTTGTTTGTTTATCAATTTTGAGTGATCATTTTGAATTTGTTTTTTTCAATATTTGTTATTGAAAAAAATATACATGCAAAAAAGTTAAGCAAATAATTATATTTCAAAAAATGTTAAACTGCAATCGTTAAATTAGATGGTGCATGCATGATGGACCTATATTTTATAAGGAGGCGTTAAATGAGATGACGCTAGGTGCTAACACATTTGTCCTAAGCAATTTTAGATAATGCCTAAGTGTATTTGTAACACCCCAAATCTACCCCACAGTTATGTTAAAATTAGAGTGTCAAAATTTCCGCAAACATGAGGCATTATATTCTCATTTCAAAAACCAACAACATGAAAACCTGTCATAATAGATACATAGCACATATTAATCCAAAGAACTTATAACAATTAATTAGTCTTCCAAAATATTTCAACTTGATTCCATAAATACGCAGCGGATTCACAACTTTAAAACTTCGAAAGAATCATACCATCTTTTAAACAACTTAATTCAAAGAAAATAACTTCTTAAAATAACAATTTGGATTCAACTGAAAAACATCATAAAATCAAATAAGTGTTCATTCTCCCGAGTGCTACGTATAAGAGCGACGACACTAACAAGCTACTAAGTCACTACTCCTCGTTACCTGCATGTTACCAGTATAAAGGCAACAACGAAACAAATAAAGGGGTGAGATATCGAATAATATAAATAAGATTATGATAATTAATATATTGGACAAGAATATTATAAATTTCACCGCATCTCCACAACGCACAACAATCAGTAAACAATCACAAATTATCATCAACAATTCAAAATGCAACTCCAATGCGACACAACTATGCATATGCATGTGGTACTAATAGGGCTCCAACCCTCTTCACTAGTAGCCAATTAATAGAGGCACAATGCATAATCCTACTTCATAAATCCACCAATACAGACCTTCACAAATGCAAATGTATGAGACTTATGTAACATACAACATCACATACATATCATTCACCACAAACTTCGCTACGAGGCATTCGCCTATATCCTTGCATCACTAGCAATAAGCCTAACACTTTACATGTTCGATCACATAATCACTTTACCAATAAGAAAACACAAAACAACCAATTTTGTACTTTAGTCGTTTAACACACACGTTCATTATAATTTCATAAACCAGACGAATCGACTTAATTTGTTTCTACCCGCAAAACAATGTTTTTCAACAAAATAACTCAATTATAATTACCTACTATTTTATATTAGTTACCCTACAAAGTTTTACTTAATTTCGGACAACTAATTATACCGCTTATTTCGGCTAAGTCGACTAAATCGGTACTGGTTTTTGTGTTCTGCCATTACTACTGGTATTACTGTTTCTACTAAATTCCTTCCACTACCGCCAAAGCATATTGTCATCAATTATTCTATTTCATTCATCTAATACCAAAACCCATTATGATAAATTATTTTTAGTTCAGCTAAAACATACTGAACCTACTATTTATTTGATAAGCTAAAGTACAATTTTATTCTGCTAATTCAACACCTACTACATAACTACTGATTCGCTTAAATCTTCGATCCTATTAAATCACTAGTCCTATTATAAGACTACCACATTATATAATATGTCACAAGGTACTACTAATGGCCAAAAGTACCTAAAATAAATACAAGTGACCTATGCTGCAACTACCAACCACGTGCCATGCCAAACCAAAAGAACAAAGTGGGGCCCCTATCTAAGGGAGGAGCCCGACCCCACTCCAAGGGCCAGAGGAGGCGCCTAGGCATGGCAACGGGGCGGGGCGGGGACGGTTTTTATATTCCCCAGCCCCAAACCCGAATCCCAGATAAATCCCATTCTCGCCGATCCCGTCGGGATGAATAATTGAACCTCAACTGTCCTAAATGGGTTCGGGATCCCACCCAAACCCAAACCCAAAACTTGCCTTAACCCAAATCCTTCCCCGAACCCAAAAATTGCCCCGAACCCAAAACCCGCCCCAATTCTAACAAATATGAATTTATATTACAAAAGTAAAATACAATCTTAAAGAATTTCAAACATATATTTCAAATAATAAAAAATACAAACGAAAGTATTAATTCAGTAACCATACAATTAATATTTCAAATTAGCAAAACCAAATAATCCAAAATATAAAAACTAAATAAAAAAAATACAAATTCATATTCCAAACTACCATCCAAACAAACACATAGTAAAAAGTATTCTACAGTCCAAAAATAATAATAATAATAATAATAATAATAATAATAATAATAATAATAATAATAATAATAATAAATGGGGCGGGTTCGGGGACGGGTTAGGGGTGAGTACTACATTCCCCATTACCTGCCCCATCCCCATATTTTAAAATCGGGGAAAACCCAAACCCGAACCCAAACCCAGTGAAAGCGGGTTTTCCCCGTCAAATTCGGGGCGGGTTCGGGCGGGTACCCGTGGGTATGGGTTATATTGCCATGTCTAGAGGCGCCCTCTGTAACACCCCAAATTTACCCAAGATTTTATATGCAAAAATCAGAGTAATTTAAAATTTCATAAATTAAATACTGAGGCGTCACATCATCAAACCAAATCACTTTGAATAGTTTGCTTTAAAGTATAAATCTCAGATACATAGCATCATCGGAAATCATAAATTGATTCTTAATAATCAAACATCTTCTTTATTAAACTTCCTCATCAAAATCATATTTTCATAAATTATGATTCTTATTCACAAAAGGAATAATAATAAAAGAACAACGACAAGACAATATAAGTATTTCCCCCCGAGTGCTACGTATCAGAGCGACACTGACTCAACTAATAGCATCTATAATCTCCGTCTTCATAACCTGCACGTTACCAATATAAAGGTAACGGCGAAACAAGTAAAGGGTGAGATACTCCAAAACATATAATTAAAGGCATGATAAAGTATATATATAGTTTCGGAATTATAAAGGGTATAGATTAATAAGTGTAATTCCAACACCTAATTAAAACTTACTTACTTTAATCTTCATACTAATGTGTATAATCTACACTTTATCTCCATAACCTTATTGACATAAACCATCACAACAACACATAACATTCCTCACCACAAAATCGTCACAAGTTAATACTTCCAAAATCAACACGGTAGTCATAAACAACACAACAAACAACAACATCAAACAATGCTAATACATAAGTAACATAACTAAAATCATCGCAAATTGGCTAAATCCCATCGTTGCTTTTTGGCATAAAGCCCATCGTCACAAACATCATCACATCATATTTGCATTAAGCATTTCATCAAGTTAAATCGTCGTAAAACTCATCATTTATTGTCATCGCATAGTTATCATGGAATTACCAAATCATGTTCATTTCATGTTCATCATAAAGATCATCACCAAACAAAGCATCATATATCATTGCAATTCAACATCATCAATCAATTAAAAACCCAACGCCAAACAACTCAAACATAAACATAACCGACTCCATGAGACACGACTATGTTATGCATGTGGTACCCGTCGCTTTATCCATAAATAGGAACGCTTGGCATAAAAGCCTCGTCGCTTGGCATAAAAGCCCATCGTCGCTTGGCATAAAAGCCCATCGTCGCCAATGCAATGTATGTGACTCGACAATGAAACAACACAACAAAAACACCATCATCGCTCATCAAAATTGGCATAAAGCCCACATCGCCATAATTTATCCACATCAAGATAAATACATCATCGCATCATATTTGCATTATGCAAAACATCAACAAACAATTTATCGCCATAAAAAATCATGCATTCACAAATCGGAAGCATTTATTAACAACATCAATATAATCATCATGTACAAAGACATATATCATTGCATCGCATATCATCAAGTATTCATTAAGTAATATGTCGTCGCAACATTATGTTTAATCACACCACATCCTTATTGATTCATTCACTAAATTCTGAATACGGAAAAATAGTCAAACCCTTATAATCGTCGCGAAAGCCATTCCTAATAACCGGCATTAATCATAATCGTCAACGTCGCAATCGGATTGTCCATACGTGTCCTAAATCAACTAAAACGAAATCCGTTTCAATTAAACCGTAATTAAGCCTATTTCGGGTCATCTCGTAAAAACTCGTAATTTCTAAAAACTAACCTCAATATTACGTTCTACACGTCGAACTTAGCTAGCACGTCAATTTTTGTTGAATTCCGAGCAACTTGCTCCATCGTCGAATTTGCTGAAATCGGAAAATTGGAACACAATCGGGTTCCAAAAGAAGTGCGAAAAATCAGAATTTTGGAGGCTACAGATGCATCAACACGGGCCCCCGTGTGCATCAACACGGCCCGTGTTGAAAAGCCTCTAGAAACGGGAAAAAAACCAAACTCAAAGAATCAACACGGGCACCCGTGTGAATTAACACGGCCCGTGTTGATGGATCTGCGTGAAAACTCCATTTTTAACATTCCCAACTTCACTTTTACCATTCCCATTGATTCTAATCATCATCAACCTCATAATCCCTACACCTAATTCAACTTTTCTAATCTATTTCAATCAAACAATCAAACACACAACTCATAAATCAACCTATCAATTTTTCCCCCAAATCCAAAATATAACTATCAAAACCTAACAATATGAGATGGAGAATCAAACCCCTTACCTCTAGCTTGGTTGTTTTCAAGATGCTCCATCAAAGCCCCAACCTCATGCTTGTTCTTGCTCTCCTTCTTCTTCTTCCCAAAACCCTCTCTTTTTCTCTCCAAGCTTCTAAGTTCAAGTTTTGGCTTTGGTTGTAGAATGGAAAGAAAATGAGGAGAAATATTTTATAATGGTATTTTCCTTACTATCTTCCTCTCTTGCTCTCTATGTTTGCTTGGTGTAGGAAAATGGAAGGAAGAGGGAAAGATAATGGTTTTATAACTTATGTTTTCTTACTAGCTAGGGGTGTACACCCAATCCTCACTAAATGCTCCCCACACCCCTAACTTAATTATTAATTAACACCTAATAATATCCAATAATAGTATTTACTCAATTAATTAAAATAATTTCGGGGAATTAAATATTAGATCCGAATAATATTTTATCGAACCGAACAGAAGAAAAACCCGACCGAACGAAACGTCACCAAATATATTATCATATATATATATATATATATATATATATATATATATATATATATATATATATATATATATATATATATATATATATATATATATCGATTAATATATTTATTCTCGTCATAAAATAAAAATCGATCGGTAACTCGAAAATATTAATATAATATAATATTAATTAAAACAGGGCGTTACAACTCTCCCCCACTTATAAACTTTCGTCCTCGAAATTTCGACTAAAACGAACAAATCAGGACATGCCTACGCATTCGTCCACTCAATCCTCGCGTCAATTAAACAACATATAAAATACACCTAACACAAGGGCATCTCCCTATCCACAACGTTTAGACAAGAACAACCATGCCGAGATGCAAAGCCCATACAATGCACTCGACAACCTACTAACACCCAACAACTAAACAAGTCGCAGATACACCGGTTCTCTCGAGAACTAAACAAACAAGATCGATACCATCCTAACGTCTCAACCATAGAATTAGTCATACACTCGAACCGATGCCTCGGAAACGAGTCACCAAAGATAGGAACATAAAGTCCTACGACACAACACCGACATCATCGCTAAAACGAAAACAACAAAATGGTTATACAAACCAAAACTGAAACAATTAGAAAAGGATAAAACCACGCATGCTACGCAAACACGAAAAGATGCCTTCATTCACGCATAAGCACAAACTCAAGAATTACACTCGCAGTTATCGCTTTCATTCCATAATATTACAAGGTCACATCGTCCTTGTAGATTACCAACGTACAACCCTTGAACACTAACAAGTTACCTAAACATAACAGAACTGCGATACACCATTCATCCTAGGGCGTATACAGAGGACTTGCGACTATAACTCACTAGCCCAAATCCAACAATCCCGCATACTCGCTAAAAATTCAATGCTCGATATCTAAACCATGATGCGTCACATTAATGCATAAGATGCCAACCGTAAAACGACTTGGTTAATTCCTCAACTTTACAATTACTCAGAATGGATACGTTCAAAGCGTACACCCGTCAGGACACCTCGTAACATCAGCCTCATCAACTCGAAAAATCACTCTTTCATTCTTGATTGATCAACGTCCATTGATCCTTTAAAATACATGACATAGTTTGACCTTTTCAAATACTGTCCAAATATTTCACTTGTGAAACTTCGACGTATACACTTGACTTCAACGAAGCCTTCCCTTATGACAATTCAATTCCTAAAATATATAATAAGTAATCACCATCCTCGCATCGTCGTAATGATCAATATACAGTTTCTTACTCGAAACACCTTTCATAACTTTCAATCTTCCAAAGTGGTAACTCAAACCAAAACACTCTCTCAAGAACTCTCTACCCATCAACGTCGTCTCATACTCCTGTAATTACAAGACAGCTGAACTTAAAATAATAACATAAACTTTATGGAATCCAACACGAACACCGTCGCGACTGACTTCAGTCACAAATAGAACACTTTCCTTTATAAAACATCAATCATCTTAAAGTACCTATGGCTACTAAACCATCTCAAAATTCTTTACCGTCAAGACTTATCTTAGTTATAATCTAATAATCCACCACGACTATTAGTATCCGACCAAATCCATATGTTAGTAGTGAACAAATCCTTAATAACCTTCTGAGCTTAAACTCAACCAGTGTCCCAAAACAAACATGTAACATTCTTTAAAGTAACAATTCCGAAATCAGATATTCTTGGGTTAACCGCGATATCAACATACTAAACTCAGCACCAGACGAAGTCTCTTTATGGATCGTACTCAAACTTGGATTGTCTTTAACAATTCCAATCTTCTCGTCGTTAACATCTGCACCTATAAGATTTTAATGAGCACAACCGCATCAAACTCTAACTCACGTGTCCGACCATCTTTCCTATGGAAATCAAATCGTTCCAAGGTAGAAATACACTTTCCAACTCTACGTCGAAATACATCTTAAGTCCAAAATGAAATATCACAATACGCCGCACAAGGTTCTCTAGTACAAAACAAGACCAAAATCGAAGCATTCGCTAAACTTTTCACCGGCTCAAATAAATTCGCTTCCCAATGCGAAGTCCAAATAGTGACTCAACCATCTCGGGTCAGAGTACTCACGATCAATACCAACTTATAAAAAGATCTTCCATCAAACTCACGAAGTTAACCAAACAAAACAAGGAACTTTTAAGCTCTGAAATACCTCTGGAGGTCTCCTACAAGATACAAAATAAATCTTCGCGGAACTGTCCAGAATATCACCGTTCTAAGTCGCTTACTTAAGGCACTCTCGTCCCATAGTTCAAAATTATATCTTTAGAATACTCGACATGCAGCGATCTAACTTCACTACTGATAACGCAACGCTCGGATGCTTGCCATAATTCCTTAACTTGATGTGAACCAAATAATATCCATGAACAAGAAATGACTCTTACAGCTACTCATGAGAGTACTGTCTGAACATTCCAAAATCACACCTGACGCATCAGTCACACTAATGACATCAACAAACACTCGCCAGGACCACACACTATCTTGAAAAGCATTGTTTAAACATCTTCAGTTCTCACATTAACCCGTAGACAGCCAGACTTTACATCGGTTCCACTAAACACAAAAGCCCCAAATGACTGATCTATCCAATATCAGTCCTTCGAAGTAGATACTTGTCCTCAACATCCACTTTGTTCCTTTGCCTGAAACGACACATCAACTTAAGCGACCTTCGTTCTTCTCGAACAACACAATGATAGCACTCCACGGTGACCCGCTCGAATAAACAACCTCTGCTTAAACCAATCCTCAAGTTGACTCTTCAACTCTAACTCAAAAACAAACATCCTTTAAGGATACTTCGAATCACAACTAGTTCCAAAAACTCAATCCATCAATACTTCAGTTCACACTACTGCGGTAGTTCACTCACATCTTCATAATATGCTTCGGAAGAATCACAACAAGAAGCTCGCTTGCCAAAATCTTGTTTCTCATAAAAATCCAAATTCTCCCACAACTCAAGTAACCATGCACCACCTTGTGCCAACACATCTGCTTCACACACTATTAAGCTGGAAAGACAAGTCTATCCCAACCAACACAATTCCCGACTACTATCAACAAGAGATTAAGGATGATCAGTCCCTTAATTTGTCAATAGATAGTCGACAATCATGATGGTGACATAAACCATCTCTACCAAACTACAACATCGTCTTCAAACTTACACTATAAGTTACCAAAGCGTAACACTGCTTGAGGCTCCAACCTAAGCCACAAGCGCCACCAAGAAGAAAACTTCTCCCCCACTTGTTTCAAACTCATCTCTGCAGACAAACAATTTGAAACAAACAAGTACCGACAGTGTTTCACACACATGTCGCATACAACAAGTTTTAAACACATAAATAACCTGGCCGACAAACCGACCTGCTCTGATACCACTAATGTAACACCCCAAATTTACCCAAGGTTTTATATGCAAAAATCAGAGTAATTTAAAATTTCGTAAATTAAATACCGAGGCGTCACATCATCAAACCAAATCACTTTAAATAGTTTGCTTTAAAGTATAAATCTCAGATACATAGCATCATCGGAAATCATAAATTGATTCTTAATAATCAAACATCTTCTTTATTAAATTTCCTCATCAAAATCATATTTTCATAAATTATGATTCTTATTCACAAAAGGAATAATAATAAAAGAACAACGACAAGACAATATAAGTATTTCCCCCCGAGTGCTACGTATCAGAGCGACACCGACTCAACTAATAGCAGTTATAATCTCCGTCTTCATAACCTGCACGTTACCAATATAAAGGTAACAGCGAAACAAGTAAAGGGTGATATACTCCAAAACATATAATTAAAGGCATGATAAAGTATATATATAGTTTCGGAATTATAAAGGGTATAGATTAATAAGTGTAATTCCAACACCTAATTAAAACTTACTTACTTTAATCTTCATACTAATGTGTATAATCTACACTTTATCTCCATAACCTTATTGACATAAACCGTCACAACAACACATAACATTCCTCACCACGAAATCGTCACAAGTTAATACTTCCAAAATCAACACGGTAATCATAAACAACACAACAAACAACAACATATAACAATGCTAATACATAAGCAACATAACTAAAATAATCGCAAATTGGCTAAAGCCCATCGTCGCTTTTTGGCATAAAGCCCATCGTCACAAACATCATCACATCATATTTGCATTAAGCATTTCATCAAGTTAAATCGTCGCAAAACTCATCATTTATTGTCATCGCATAGTTATCATGGAATTACCAAATCATGTTCATTTCATGTTCATCATAAAGATCATCACCAAACAAAGCATCATATATCATCATAATTCAACATCATCAATCAATTAAAAACCCAACGCCAAACAACTCAAACATAAACATAACCGACTCCATGAGACACGACTATGTTATGCATGTGGTACCCGTCGCTTTGTCCATAAATAGGAACACTTGGCATAAAAGCCTCGTCGCTTGGCATAAAAGCCCATCGTCGCTTGGCATAAAAGCCCATCGTCGCCAATGCAATGTATGTGACTCGACAATGAAACAACACAACAAAAACACCATCATCGCTCATCAAAATTGGCATAAAGCCCACATCGCCATAATTTATCCACATCAAGATAAATACATCATCGCATCATATTTGCATTATGCAAAACATCACCAAACAATTTATCGCCATCAAAAATCATGCATTCACAAATCGGAAGCATTTATTAACAATATCAATATAATCATCATGTACAAAGACATATATCATTGCATCGCATATCATCAAGTATTCATTAAGTAATATGTCGTCGCAACATTATGTTTAATCACACCACATCATTATCGATTCATTCACTAAATTCCGAATACGGAAAAATAGTCAAACCCCTATAATCGTCACGAAAGCCATTCCTAATAACCGGCATTTATCATAATTGTCAACGTCGCAATCGGATTGTCCATACGTGTCCTAAATCCACTAAAACGAAATCCGATTCAATTAAACCGTAATTTAGCCTATTTCGGGTCATCTCGTAAAAACTCGTAATTTCTAAAAACTAACCTCACCACTACGTTCTACACGTCGAACTTAGCTAGCACGTTAATTTTTGTTGAATTCAGAGCAACTTGCTTCGTCGTCGAATTTGCCGAAATCAGAAAATCGGAACACAATCGGGTTCCAAAAGAAGTGCGAAAAATCAGAATTTTAGAGGCTACAGAAGCATCAACATGGGCCCCCGTGTGCATCAACACGGCCCGTGTTGAAAAGCCTCTAGAAACGTAAAATAAACCAAACTCAGAGAATCAACACGGGCACCCGTGTGAATTAACACGGCCCGTGTTGATTGACCTGCATGAAAACTCCATTTTTAACATTCCCAACTTCACTTTTACCATTCCCATTGATTCTAATCATCATCAACCTCATAATCCCTACACCTAATTCAACTTTTCTAATCTATTTCAATCAAACAATCAAACACACAACTCATAAATCAACCTATCAAATTTTCCCCCAAATCCAAAATATAACTATCAAAACCTAAAAATATCAGATAGAGAATCAAACCCCTTACCTCTAGCTTGGTTGATTGCAAGATGCTGCATCAAAGCCCCAACCTCATGCTTGTTCTTGCTCTCCTTCTTCTTCTTCCCAAAACCCTCTCTTTTTCTCTCCAAGCTTCTAAGTTCAAGTTTTGGCTTTGGTTGTAGAATGGAAAGAAAATGAGGAGAAAGGTTTTATAATGGTATTTTTCTTACTAGCTTCCTCTCTTGCTCTCTATGTTTGCTTGGTGTAGGAAAAGGGAAAGAAAATGGTTTTATAACTTATGTTTTCTTACTAGCTAGGGGTGTACACCCAATCCTCACTAAATGCTCCCCACACCCCTAACTTAATTATTAATTAACACCTAATAATACCCAATAATATTATTTACTCAATTAATTAAAATAATTCTGGGGAATTAAATATCGGATCCGAATAATATTTTACCGAACCGAACGGAATAAAAACTCGACCGAACGAAACGTCGCCAAATATATTATCATATATATCGATTAATATATTTATTCTCGTTGCAAAATAAATATCGATCGGTAACTCGAAAATATTAATATAATATAATATTAATTAAAACAGGGCGTTACACCCTCTCCCACCCTTGCACATGTGTGAAGATTTTCTTTTCATTCCCTGGAGGCGATCGTCTCTTGCAAATTTTCCAGTCTTCTTCCTAATTCTTCTTCCTATTTTATCTGAAATTCTCAGTTTTCATAATTTTATTCCAACACAGTAAAGGCTTGTTTTTATTTCATCGATCCACATGGAATTGGTATAAATCAACTATCAGGCACATCATATTCTCGACAATACCCACAACAACAATTCAATACAGACTAATCGATACACGCTAAACATTCACAAATTCATGTATTTCATCCCTAAACAAAAATATGGCAGAAAATTATACAACCCGATCCCACATACCAATTATCATGATCCCGATTATATAATTCGAACCCCACCCTTACCTTGAATTAAAGGTAGCTTGAATTTTCCGGTCGAATTTTGCGAATCTAATAGGACCCTAACTCTGCAGCAGATAAACTAATATAAATTTCCTGGTTTTTAATTCAATTCATCGACATTAATTTACTACTACCTGGTATAATGGAGACTGATTCTTCCTAGTTTCTCTTCGCTAGCAGCTTTGCACGTTCTACTTTCTACTTTCTTTCACGTAGTAGGTTTGGAACTTCTACTTTTTAAAACCCTAGCCACTTTAATAAAGCCACGTATATATAGCATATGGTTTCTACTACTTGTTTGTTATTAATTTAACCAGTCACGTTTAGTTCTTAATGGGCCTAAACTAACACCTCAATTTTTTACTACTTGCCACACACCATTTAATCCAGCTATATTATTTAATAATCTAATAAAACTAATATTATTTTCTACTATAAATTCTTCCCGGCTAAACCGACTAATTAGCCCCTGATTACTTAATAATTCTAATCGACTTACTAATCCAAATTCCCTCCTTATAGTTTCATAGATAAATACAACTTTGACTAAATTCCAACAAATAATTCCTTAATAATTCATTTAAATAATTAAATGAATTTTCGGGTGTTACAACTCTCCCCCACTTAGGATATTTTCATCCTTGAAAATTCGTCCGACACAACCATCCTTAACCTTGTCTCTACATCTAACCTTCCGATAAAACCACAATTTACTACAATTAAAATCCAACGCACACGTGCAATTCTATTTCAACTCATCCAACAACAATAATAACAACTAACGAGGTTCTATCCATGAAACACGTACCTCTGGTACGTTTGTCCTCATTGTCTTTTGGAGTTTCCACCAACACGAACACCTTTTCACCAGGCGCCTTCTTCGGTTTCTGACACTGAGTACTAATATGCCCTTCTTCACCATAATTGAAACAGACATCCGCCTTATGCCTACAATCAGGAGTTGCATGTCCAACCTTACCACAACGAAAATACCTCTTTACCTCAACGGTAGTGCACACGTTACTCTTGTGGCCAGATTTCCCACACTTGAAACAAGTCACACTAACAGGAGCGTCTCCCCCACTAGTTCTCTGGCCCTCAACAACTTCCTGTTTACCTCTACCAGCTGGAGCATCATACGACTTACCACGACTCTGATTCTTGCTCTTTTTCTCATTAACTATTTTGTAATGAGCATTGTTATCCTCCACATAAATTCTGCAGTTATCCACCAAATCAGAGAAAACACAAATCTTCTAATATCCAATTTCCTTCTTGATCTCCGAGCGCAACCCGTTCTCAAACTTGATGCACTTCGAAAAATCAGCAGTTTCCGCGCTATAATGCGGATAGAACTTAGCCAACTCCACAAACTTTGTAGCATACTCAGTAATAGACTTATTCCCTTACTTCAGCTCGAGAAATTCAATTTCCTTCTTACCCCGAACATCTTCAAGATAATACTTCCGCAGAAACTCTCTACGAAACACAGCCCAAGTGACCTCTTCTCCTGCAGCTTCCAACTTCGGACGAGTCTCTAGCCACCAGTCATCAGCTTTGACTGCTAGCAAGTGAGTCCCATAACGAACCTTCTACGCTTGGGTGCAGTCCATCACACGGAAGATTCTCTCCATCTCCTTCAACCAACTCAAGGCTCCATCAGGATCATACTTACCCTTGAAGGTAGGCAGATTCTCCCTTTAGAAAGTTGTCAAGCTACGGGATCCAGCATCCCCGCCAACATTCGGCTGATTCTCCATAACATGAGCCATTGCTTCCAAAGCAGCAATAATTGAAGAATCATTCCTTCCAGCCATCTCAATTTATAACTACAACACAAAAATGGTCAAAAATAGTTACCAATACTCGATGGTTAAAGACTCAACAACTTTGGCCGGACGGTCCGACCTGCTCTGATACCACTAATGTAACACCCTAAATCTACCCCACAATTATATCAAAATCAGAGTGTCAAAATTTCCGCAAACATGAGGAATTACATTTTCATTTCAAAAACCAACAACATAAAAATATGTCATAATAGATACATAACACATATTAATCCAAAGAACTTATAACAATTAATTAGTCTTCCAAAATATTTCAACTTGATTCCATAAATACGCAGCAGATTCACAACTTTAAAACTTCGAAAGAAACATAACATCTTTTAAACAACTTAATTCAAAGAAAACAACTTCTTAAAATAACAACTTGGATTCAACTAAAAACATCATAAAATCAAATAAGCGTTCATTCCCTCGAGTGATACGTATCAGAGCGACGAGACCAACAAGCTACTAAGTCACTACTCCTTGTTACATGCAAGTTACTAGTATAAAGGCAACAGCGAAACAAATAAAGGGGGTGAGATATCGAATAATATAAATAAGATTATGATAATTAATATATTGGACAAGAATATTATAAATTTCACCGCTTCTCCACAACACACAACAATCAGTAAATAATCATAAATTATCATCAACAGTTCAAAATGCAACTCGAATGCGACACAACTGTGCATATGCATGTGGTACCAATATGGCTCCAGCCCTCTTCACTAGTTGCCAATTAATAGAGGCACAAGCATAAGCCTACTTCACAAATCCACCAATACAGGCCTTCACAAATGCAAATGTATGAGACTCATGTAACATACAACATCACATACATATCATTCAGCACAAACTTCGTTATGAGGCATTCGCCTATATCGCTGCATCACTGACAATAAGCCTAACACTTCACATGTTCAATCACACAATCATTTTACCAATAAGAAAACACAAAACAACCAATTCTGTACTTTAGTCATATAGCACACACGTTCATTATAATTTCATAAACCGGACGAATCGACTTAATTCGTTTCTACCTACAAAACAATGTTTTTCAACAAAATAACTCAATTATAATTACCTACTATTTTATATTAGTTACGCTTCAAATTTTTACTTAATTCCGGACAACTAATTATACCGCTTATTTCGGCTAAGTCGACTAAATCGGTACTGGTTTTTGTGTTCTGCCATTACTATTGGTATTACTGTTTCTACTAAATTCCTTCCACTACCGCCAAAGCATATTGTCATCAATTATTCTATTTCATTCATCTAATACCAAAACCCATTATGATAAATTATTTTTAGTTTAGTTAAAACATACTGAACCTACTATTTATTTGATAAGCTAAAGTATAATTTTATTCTGCTAATTCAACACCTACTACATAACTACTGATTCTCTTAAGTCTTCGATCCTATTAAATCACTAGTCCTATTATAAGACTACCACATTATATAATATGTCACAAGGTACTAGTAATGGCCAAAAGTACCTAATAACAATAGAAGTGACCTATGCTGCAACTACCAACCACGTGTCATGCCAAACCAAAAGAACAAAGTGGGGCCTCCACCTAAGGGAGGCGCCCGCCCCCACTCCAAGGTATCGAGGAGGCGCCCGCTCCCACCCTTGCACATGTGTGAAGATTTTCTTTTTATTCCGTGGAGGTGATCGTCTCTTGCAAATTTTCCAGTCTTCTTCCTAATTCTTCTTCTTCCTATTTTAGCTAAAATTCTCAGTTTTCAGAATTTTATTCCAACACAGTAAGGGCTTATATTTATTTCATCGATCCACATGGCAATGGTATAAATAAATTATCAGGCACATCATATTCTCGACAATACCCACAACAACAATTCAATACAGACTAATCGATACACGTTAAACATTCACAGATTCATATATTTCACCCCTAAACACAAATATGGCAAAACATTATACAACCCGATCCCACATACCAATTATCATGATCCCGATTATATAATTTGAACCCCATCCTTACCTTGGAATGTAGGCAACTTGAATTTTCCGATCGAATTTCGTGAGTCTAACAGGACCCTAAATTTGCAGCAGATAAACTAATATAAATTTCCTGGTTTTTAATTCAATTCATCGACATTAATTTACTATCACCTAGTATAATGGAGACTGGTTCTTCCTAGTTTCTCTCCGCTAGCAACTTTGCACGTTCTACTTTCTCCTTTGTTTCACGTAGCAGGTTTGGAACTTCTACTTTTTAAAACCCTAGCGACTTTAATAAAGCCACTTATATATAGCATTTGGTTTCTACTACTTGTTTGTTTTTAATTTAATTAGTCACGTTTAATTCTTAATGGGCCTAAACTAACACCTCAATTTTTTACTACTTGCCACACACCATTTAATCCAACTATATTATTTAATAATCTAATAAAACTAATATTATTTTCTACTATAAATTCTTCCCGGCTAAATCGACTAATTACTCGTTGATTACTTAATAATTCTAACTGACTTATTAAACCAAATTCTCCCCTTATAGTTTCACAGATAATTCCAACTTGGACTAAATTCCAACAAATAATTCCTTAATAATTCATTTAAATAATTAAATGAATTTCTGGGTGTTATAGTATTTGTGGGACAAATTTAATTTTTTTATTTTAACTAAAAGATAATAACGAGACAATTTTGTGTAATAAAACTTTGATTTTAAATAATCATAAAACGATTACAAAATGTGAATAAAATTACATATTATTTATTGTTTCTGTGGGAGTCGATAATGATCAGTGGTTCTACAACCATGTCCTCGCCTAACTCGTGTTCGCATTCTATGCTCATCATATTGTGGCTGGCTTGAGGGTACCGCGTAGTCAATGTGATCAACGTCCATGAAATTCGTTATATCACCATCTTCGGAAGTCCTATTTTCTTAGAGTCGGGACCCATGTTCATTGTTTGGTTGTTTTGGTGGAAGGTTGGGTTCCATAGATGGTCGATAGCATTGGTCATCTGAATAGGAAGAGTGAAAAGGAAATTGGTTGTGTGGAGTTTGATACACATATGATTGTTGGGTTCTATGGCGATGTGATGGTTGATGGTATGTTGGGTCGGTTGAGGAATACTCTTCAGGTATGCCAATGTCTGGTCTAAAGTGAGATGACGAGGGACCCATATTAGGATGTTGGATGTATGGTCTTTGTTCAGAATATTGGAATTGTGTGTGGGGCATGTGGGTGTATTGGTATTGAGGTTGAGATTGGGGTTAGGTGTGAGGCATAGAGGTGTATCGGTATTGAGGTTGTGATTGAGATTCAGTGTCTGTGGATCAATATCATTGTGGTGTTTGGTGGGAGATTGATGTGTGTTGGGTTTGTTGTTCGAGTTGTTTTTGAGTGGTGTATGATTATTGGTCGTGTTGTTGGGGATTTGAGGGTTGTGCCCATTGTGTGTGTGGGTTGAGCAAATATATCGGGTTAGACACAAACGTTTCAGGGTTAGTAACCGATTTGTACCAATCAATATATTAATTGGTGTGTCACATATTATTCTGGGTGAGGAAAACAAGGAGTTGTAAGACATGTTGGTGACGCTTACTCACATCTTACATCATTTTGGAGCAAAATCTTTCAAATTATTAAAACCCCATTGGGCGTCGACCCTTTTGAGATGCCAAGGTGACAAATAAGTTGGACTGGCTGGTATTTCTTGATGCATTCTGAACTGCATCTTGACAGGGTCGTTGTGGTGCATTTCCATAATGTTAAACTGTATGATTGCAGTCTTCGCTGTCCAAAATGTTGCATCCTCGGTGTTGGGTTCATGATCCAAACCCAAATATGGTCTCCAGATAAACTGTGGATAAAATTAAATCAGAATAATGGTAACTTTAAAAATAAATAAGTTAAAAGAATAAAAGTTTAGAGGTACTACACACATCATCCAGGCCAAGGTGATCCAAAATATTACGATAAAGAACGACATTTTGTCTCAGATTCTTGCTGTAATCCATACCCCTTACACAAAACCTAAATGAATGGAAAAAAAAATTAAGTACATCTATTTAGCGAAAAGAGAAATAATAAATTATTTATGATATATACTTACTTTGTTGCATATGGGAACATGAATGGATGGTCGTTGACGGGGTTAAGCGACTCAATTCTCCATCAACCCCATGCTTGGAGCAAGAAAGCGCAACCATCAAAAGCACATTTTCCGTTTGTTGCATTTTTACATAATGAACTGTATAGATGGGCTAAAATTGTGGAACCCCAACTATACTTTTTGTTTTATCAAAGTCCCTAAGCAAACTTAAATACATAAAATCGATGTTATTCCCTGTACTTTCGAGAAATATTAGGCTTCTAAATAGTATCATAACGTAATTTATAGCGTTGATTATTTTAGCTTGTTTGGAAGAATTTTCATCCAATGCAAGAGACCCATAATGATATTTAAGTTCGGTTAGTAAAATACCCTTTGCTCCTTTGAATCCTATCTTAAACTCTAGAGAAAAACTCATAGAAATTAAATATCATTTTATTAGACACTATGTTTAGAAAGGGACTATCATTTTAAAATTCATAGGTACAAACCATCAATGGGATGACATCTTTACAAAAACCTTAGTTGAAGATAGATTTATGTTCATTTTGAAGAACCTAAACTTGGTATTTTGTCCAAAATGAATAATTTCTATTGTTTTAACTTGGTTCAAAAATTTCTTTCACTAATATTTCAACGAGTTAGAAGACGTCTGTGTCAGAAACATCTCAAATCAACAAATGTTTTTGAGATCATTTAGATTGGTTATCAATATCTAGTTAAAATATGAAAAGACATTTGTCAATTCAAGATCTTAACTACATTGTTGGAAATACCTTGAGCAACAAAAATTTCTTTCGAGAATAGGTTAAAAATTATTTACGCTTTATCCCCATTTTGAATATGTCAAAACCTATTTTATCAAGCACGTCGTATGTATTTTCATGTCTAAATTGTCTTTTCATCTCATTTTTTTCTGACAATTGTCTTAAAAATGATGGTCTCCTCTGTTTCTTTCCTTTTCTAGTTAACTCATTTATTGCTCTGCGCATCTTCAGTTTGAAGCGTCAGAAGAAAATATTTTCTCTTGTCAATCACATTTTCTCTCTTATATTCATTCACATTCATTTTCATTCCTCACCCATTATGTTTTCAAACACCTCACTTGTAAATGAGGAGAACTTGGAGATTCTTTTTGAAGAATGTCTAGACTTTACTAGTTTGTTCAATGGTGGTTGCAATTTATCTCTAGCTATTCAATTTTAACGTTGGTTTGGGTATTTTGCTATGCTGCATAGACCTGTTTATCCAAACTTGGTCAAGGATTTTTGGAAAAATGCATTTGTAGGTGTCCATGGAAGATCTGTTTGTTCAATCGTATTTGGTATTCCTTTTGTTGTTACTCCTGCCTCCATCTCTATAGATATCAGATGTCTTGGAACTTGTGGAATCTCGGTAGATGAGTTCAGGCTAAAATACACATTTGTTGAAAAAATCATTTATATCCATGATGTCTCATCTTCGTATGAGCTTACTAATCAAACAAAGCTTCTTTTTATTGGGATAATTTGGTTCAGATTCCTTCTTAACAAATTTCGGCTTCGAGGAGATAATTTAAGCACGCTGTCTCATGATGACAGACTTTTCATCTATTATCTATTCAATGATGTTAAGATTAATCTGCCGCAAACCATCTTTAAGTATGTAAAAGAATTTATCGTAATCTCTAGAATTCGAAACAAGTTCTTCATACATTTTAAAAAGTTCTCTTTGAACTATTATATAAAGCCAATTTGGTTGTGGATTGATTGGAATGAATGGACCAGAAAATGCTCTTGCAGAAGAAATATGTGAATTCTTTGGATCATATTAAGAAGTATATAGTCTCACCTTCCTTGTTTGTTTTTGTTTTGTTTTCATTAAAATATCTTAATCATCAATGAAGAGTTCTTTCGTTTGAGCTTAAAATACTTAATTTCTTTTGAATATGACAAAAGGGGTAGAAACTAGGGATGATTTTGATATATACCTATATCTCTTAAATCACATTGCTTACATTATAACAAAATAAAACTAAATATGCATATTGTTTAGAATGTCTTTTCAGGAACATGGTGCGCATCTCTAACAAATTAAGTTCCAGTATAGAAATTCTAATGTTTTAATTGTTTTGAAAGATATCAATGCTTCTAAAGCTATGAAATATCATAAGTTTATGATTCAGGGGGAAATTGTTTATCCCAGGGGGAGTTTTATAAATTCTTAAACTATTTTGTTTATGATTTAACCCTGTAAAATTGTTATATAAAAATACATGGTTTTGTCATCATAAAAAATGGGGAGATTGTTAGAACAAGATTTGTGTCTACAATATAATTTTGAAGTTTTGATTATAACAACACATATATTTGATAAGAAAAAAATTTATTTTCTAATAGTTTCATTGAGTGTGCAAATATTAGAATTCTGGATAGTCTTTCTAGAAGATATCATTAGAAACACCATTGCACTCATCAGAAGAACTATTGTGACCGTATATATAGAAACATTAGTAATTATAAGGAATGATGAATCTTTGTTAGAAATGGTATCGAAGTTGTTATCAGAAAAACATCAATATTAGATATCAGAAAGAAGGAATTCAAAATTAGAAACCAAGATGTAACTGACATAAGTTGTCGCTTTCAGCTCAATCCAAAGACCAGAATTCAAAAGATCAAAAAGAAGGAATTCAAGATCAGAAACCAAAATGTAGCTGACATAAGTTGTTGCTTTCAGCTCAATCTAAAAATCAGAATTCAAGAGATCAGAAATAAAGAATTCAACGTCAAATCAGATGTACTGATATAAGTTTTTGCTTCAGAAATCAGACATCAGATATACAACTCATAAAAGTTGATTATCAAAAATCAAGGATTATATCAAGACATGGTGGATCATAAAAGTTATTCCTCAAATATGATGTTGGTTATATATCTGAAGATAATATTGAACTATTTGAAAGACTCTGACTCTACAACAACGAAGTATCTTCTGGATCACTTTTATTCATCATATCAGAATCAATCTAGCAAAGAAGAAAATAATAACAATTAGAAAGAGATATCTTCCAAGCTTACTACTTCAATCCAGAAGTAAATCATCATAAGATACACATATTGCTTCCTTAAGAGTTAAAAATGTGGTGTCATGTGCCACACCAACAAATCTCTCTAGTAATAAACCAACTTTATCAATAAATCTTAATACAAGAGCCATTTGTTCCTTTTTTGACTCGTCACGAGCTTCATCGACAATGATAAAATTTTTGGAATCACCAATTTACTCACGAATATGCTTTTTCACCCTACTAGAAAGAATTTGCCAAAGCTCTTTTTGAACTTGATGTGAAATATACTTGAAATTTTGTGGAGCAATTTCCAACACAAGTTTTCCAATTTCATCATTGTAAGATGCTAAAAGTTTTAACAACTCAACAAAGTTTCTTTGATTTTTTGAATTGTTAGTTTTATCATGACCTCTAAAAGCACAAGCTTAACCAACGAACATGACCATCTTGTTTCAAAAAGTCTTGACAAAATTTAATTGAATTGTTGTGTGGTGAGCAAGGATTTCCCTATGTGTTTAAGAAAGGAAGAATGTTTTTCATTCCTAACTTTCTTCCAAGTTCTAAAACCCGTAGAAATGAAGACATGTGATTCGGGACGACACTTGGTTTTTTGCTAAATAAGTAACATGGTAAGCAATATGTAGCATCTTCGGATGGTGAACATTATAACCATGAAAGGAATATGCTAAACCAAGTGTTTTAAAAATTTCTTGGATAATCCTCGCTACTAGACAAAGGATAAATTTCTAAATGTATTTGATATGGACCCTATTTTAGATAAGCTCTTTGTATTGCATCCACTTGATCAGGTGGATATTGCCAAATCAGAGGACGTTTTTCAGGATCACGTTCTAAATTTTTTTCAAAACTATGATGTTCTTCAATTGTTGGATTCTCAAAACCATGATGCTCTTCAATTATTGGGATCTCTCTCTCTCTCTCTCTCTCTCTCTCTCTCTCTCTCTCTCTCTCTCTCTCTCTCTCTCTCTCTCCTCTTTTAATTTCACATGCTTTCCTCTTAAAAAAATCAATTTTCCTACTGTTCATCTTTAGTTTTCCTATAATATCAATCCAAAAATCAATTTAGGGAGCTTGTTAGTGAAGGAAAGTTAGGATTGAAAACCAATTTGCTGATTTATTTATTAAGGGAATCATAAATGATGTATTCAAAAAGTTGAAGATGAGCATTGTAATAGAAGACTTAAGCACTTGAGTTAATGTGACGTGTTAAGTGAAAACTAAGTGCTGTAACCAGTTAACACGAGGGTGTAACTGGTTACAATTTGGTGAAAAGCACTTCTAGATTGAAGAAAAAGCCATTTTGGAGTTGGCGTAATTGGTTACGCATTCGTAGTAACCAATTGGACTTGATTGTATTTTTATAATATTTGTCAACTAGAAGCAGTTACATATTTTGTATAACCGGTTACAAGCATGACTTTTTTCTTTTTCTTAGTTTTGAATTGTGTGCTGTGTCTCAATTACTTTGTAATGTTTATATAAATGTCTTGGAGACATTATGTATGGTCAAGGACCTCCAGCCATGATGCCCCCACAAGTAATTATTATTAATATGTTTTTCCTTCAATATTCAATTCAATTGTTATTTGCTGCTGCAATGCATCAAAGTTTCTATTTATACCCATGAAATTTTTGTGTTTGTGTAAATATAGTTCATCTTAACTTTACTATTTGAGGGCCATATTTCATTTGTGTTTTACTGATAAAGGATTGTGAGCTGTTTTGGCTTGTTTGTACTGGTGTTTTGAATTGTCTCCATCATTTAGACAATATTTCTCTGTTTAAATAATAACAAATTTAGATAGAAAGATATCATTAATCATCCATCCAATGATAAAATGCAGGCTGGATTTGGATATCAGCAGCAGCTTGTTCCTGGGATGAGACCTGGTGGTGGTCCCATGCCAAATTACTTTGTTCCCATGGTTCAGCAGGGACAGCAAGGTCAGCGCCCTGGTGGACGTCGTGGAGGTCCTGTTCAACAATCTCAGCAGCCAGTACCAATGATTCAGCAACAGGTTTGAAGTGCATATTTTATTTTTATAATTGTGACTATCATTATTGCCATTATTGTTTTCATGTTGATGTTCTCATGTTTATTGTTTTTGTTTTTGTTTGTTTAGATGCTTCCAAGGCAACGTGTTTATCGCTACCCTTCTGGACGCAACAACATTTAAGATGCTCCTGTCCAAAACATAGCTGGTGGAATGATGTCCTATGACATGGGGGGTCTGCCCCTCCGTGATGTTGCACCACCTATGCCAATTCATGCCTTGGCTACCGCTCTTGCAAATGCTCCCCCTGAACAGCAGAGGACGGTATGTTCTGCTTTCTGCCAATATTTTTGCAAATTTGGGCTCTTTAATTATTTTTATTGATACTTGTCTGTGCTCGGGGAGAATTTGTACTCTTTAATTATTTTTATTGATACTGTCTGTATGATTAGATGCTCGGGGAGGCCTTGTATCCGCTTGTTGATCAGCTGGAACATGATTCAGCAGCCAAGGTTACTGGCATGCTTTTGGAGATGGACCAGCCTGAAGTATTGCATCTGATTGAATCACCGGATGCTCTCAAGGCCAAAGTTGCTGAAGCCATGGATGTGCTCAGGAATGTTGCTCAACAAGGCAACAGCCCGACGGATCAACTAGCTTCTCTTTCTCTCAACGACAATCTTGTATCTTAGATTCTTTTAATCATGCAACATGAGTATCATCCTCATTTTTGTTGTCTTGGAGTTTTAGATGGTGTTAGTGAAGACTCTGGAAGTTATTATGTTACCTGTACCTTTTTATCTGATTTGGTTTCTTGAGTGGTTTAGGATTTTTAACACTTGGGTTTGATATTAATTTATAATTTTATGGATATTCTGTTTGGTTATTTATCCCCGTTATGCATGTAGATTATAGCAGCACCTCTTAGCACTAACTCTTGTGTTTTTTTGTTTCGTGTATGTTGCATGTAGAATATAATAGCATCTCTTAGCATTTTGAATGGGTATTTGGACCTATTTTTATATATGGTTGGAATGCTTATGCAACTACTAGATAGTACTAGCCTCTATAGGCAACCATTATTGAATGGGACGGGAACTATACTAACCAATATCTAGTTGTTTGTTGAGGGCCGAACCAATATCTAGATGTTTGTTGAGGGCCGAAAGAGGACACAGAAATATTGGAATACTGAATTAACAAATATATGTTTGTTTAGGGCCAAAAGAGGACAGAAATATTGGAATACTGAATGATGCATATGCGTGGGGTCAGTAAACTCTAATAATATGTCACTCATCTTAGTATTTAATTATTAACGGTTAAATCTCTAATAATATGTCACTCATCATATCAAAATAGTATTTAATTATTAACGGTTAAATCTCTAATACTATATGTCACTAAATGTGTTGACATCTGGGATAGGTATGGTAAATAAGGCATCTGCTACAATATACATGCATCTTGTAGGACGTACTATCTTAGCGGATAAGTTTGAAGTATATATTGATGCAAAGTATATGTGGTTGTTTAGTAGCATAAATTGATGCAAAGTATATGTGGTTGTTTAGTAGCGTTTCTCATGTCAATTGGGTTTGGGGGAGTGTTGTACTGATTGTTTTATATGCCGCACTTGAAAAGTCGTTGTCATTTAAACTAGACATCTTTCTAGCTATACGAGTCTATTTTAGGTATTGATTTGTCATTTAAACTAGACATCTTTCTAGCTATACGAGTCTATTTTATGTATTAATTTGACTATAGTTCTTGTGCTGTGTTTGATATTTACCCACCATTTATGAGTGGTAGGTTCTTCCTACCACTCTAGGCTCCACACAGGCCAAGAATGGACAACCATCTGCCAAATACTCAGTCCAACATAGCATAAACATCACACACGTGATCTATCGACCATGAATAGTGAAATTGAAACTACGCCTAAGGTGAAATCGACGTGTTGTTCTCTCTCTCTCTCTCTCTCTCTCTCTCTCTCTCTTGATAAAAGAAGCTTTCAAAGCCTACTCAACTTCCCTCTCAAAAGTTCTTTCAGTCAAACGCAACTCATGCGCTTCTAGACTACTTTGCATTTTCTCTATTTTCATGGTTTCCAAATCTTTAGAATGTTCAATAGCTACGACAATGTAATCAAACTGAGGAGTAAGTTACCTCAGAACTTTCTCTATGATTACTTGTTCAGAAAGTGTTTCTCCACAAGCTTTCATTTCATTAGTGATCAGAATCACTCTTGAAATGTACTCAGAAACATTCTCATTGTTCTTCATGTTGAGATTCTCATATTGCTTTCTCAAGGACTGGAGCTTCACCTTCTTCACTGATGCGTCTCCACCGTAACATCTGACCAGTGTGTCCCACGCCTCCTTTGACGTCATAGAATCAACAATCTTCTCAAACACATTCATATCCACACACTGATGGATGTAGAACAACGCCTTCTGATCTTTCTTCCTCTTTCTTCTCTGCGCCTCTTTCTCATCTTCTGTTGCATCTTCTGCAATTGAAATATACCCATCAGTAACAAGCTCTAGAACATCTTGAGCTTCAAATAACACGTGCATCTGAATCATCCATCTATTCCAGTTCTTGCCATCAAAAACTAGAAGTTTGGTGTTCATGTTGTCGTTTCCGTTCATCTTCTATCTTGTGCAATACACTTAGATATTCACTCACACAGTGTTTCCCAACCCACAAAATCAGAAAAAATGATTCTTGTTCTAGATTCAACGTGAACCCAGAAGCAAAATCAACAATACACACAAACTCACGTTCACTCGTGTTTCCCTGTGTTTATAACCGGAGCTCTAGATACCAATTTGTTGGTACACAAGAATAAAAATGATTGGAATGATGGAAGAATAAAAGAGAATGGCAGCTACCAAAAGGAGAAAAATAAGGATTGTATATTATTAATGAACACAAGAATACCTATTTATACACAAAAATGGTAAAAGTAAGTATGTCACGTAAGCCCTAATTAAAGTAACCTTATAACTAAGTTATCTAAATACTTCACAGGTAAGTTAAATTCGCAGTTAAGTTAACTCTAACATAGCAAATACTAAGTTATCCTCCAGAATATCAGAACATCAGAACTTCTGACTGACCATCCGAAGTTCTGGATGTGAATTATTGCACCCCAAAACTTCTGACTGACCCTCAAAAATTCTGGATATGAATTATTCTCAACAATAAATATATTCACAGTAACAATGCTGTCTTTTTATTGTCACAGTCCAATAGCGACCCAAACGTGCACTATAGTTTTAATTTTTATGCGGAGTATTTATTAAAATTAAAATATCATACCCAACAAATTCAAAATTTTATGCAGATCCATTATGTGGTTTCTAAGTAAATTCCATTACTTTGCCACCAAACTAAAAGTGTTGATATTGTATTTCTTTTTAATATAATTTTTAAAATAATTTTTTTTTTGAAAGAAAAAATTTCGAAAAGTAATTTTTTATGAAATTTATAAAATAAAGTAATTGGATGTTAAAAATTAATTAAAATTTTTAAAATAAATGTTTGTGAAATTTAAAAAATAAAATAATTTATTGTAAAAGAATTAATTGAAACATTTAAAATAATTTTGTTTAAAATTTAAAAAATAAAATAAACAATGATATATAAACCATTATAAAATAAGATGTATATATTTTTTAATCATCTCATCAAAACACATTTTGAATGACTATCTTCATTTTTAGTATCACTTTGTTGTAAATAATTTTCTCTATTTCTATTTTAAAAAGATTATATATTAATATTTTCTTGCCTAAATCTACTAACAGAACAGCTCTAACAAAATAAGAAAAATCTACTAAAAGAATAATCCAAAAAAAGTTCTAGAAAAGAAAATAACAAATAAGTAAAAAAAACGATCAAACCAACTCTCCAAACCAACAATAATATTCATAGAAATACCAAATTTATAAATAATTACTCCCTAAGCAGAATCACACAAACAACAATACAATTGAGCAATCATAAGAATTAATCACATTCAAGTTTCAACCAACTGCCTTCTTTTAAACTCGGCAACATAACATCAGCAGGACCATAGTGAATGGATGCAGTAAACGTCTCTACTTCTTCATTCTAAGAAATATCAAGTCTTGGAATATGCGCTATCTTGTTCCAGTCCTCACCTGTTTCCTTCTTGCATCGCTCCTTTAATGCTGGGCAATCGATAATTGTCAGAAACTCTAGAGAAGTGAGGTGTCGAATACCCTCCGGCAAGCATCTCAATTTTGGACAATTATCAATTGTCAAGGTTCGAAGGGATTGCAGACCTTCCCAAATATTTTCTGGTAAAGACTCAATCTCAGTGCAGAAAGAGATAACCAGAGACTCCAAAGCAAGGCTAAGGGGTTCATTTGGTAACTCCTTCAAGGTCCAAAACCTATTTACTTGTAGAGTTTGAAGACATGTAAGGTTTCTTAACACCCCTTCTGGAAAGGATGTTATTTCTTCACCTTCATCAAGGGAAAGGGTAGTAAGACCATATAAGTTGGAGATTGAACTCACTAACTCATTGTTACATCCCATTACACTGAGGTTTTTAACATACGGAAGACATGGTAATCTAAGTTGAAGGCAACTGAAAACTTGTAAAAAAGAAAGACAAGGAAACATCTCCCTCCTTTCCAGTTTCGACAACCTCTCTAATCCTGGTAACGAAGTTAATTTGAGAACCTCAAGAGATGGGAAAATCTTCACATCCATATTGTTGTCATCATCATCCACAAATTTCACATTATTCATACCAAATAGATCTAGTTTCTTAAGAGATGGTAGTTTACCAAGTGGTGAAAGCTGCACAAACTTGTGGCAACCCCTAAGTTCAAGAGAAACTAAACTAGTTAGAGTTTGGATCCAACTTGGAAAACATAATCCATTATAGTAATCTATCTTCAAGCTTTTGAGATTTGTGTGAGGTTGAAGCCCTTCTAGCATTGATTTCGTCAATGACGCTCCTCCATGACATGCATACTTCATGGAGTTCTTTTTTAGCTCTCAAATTCGCTTCTTGAGCATGAGATAAACTACCAACATCTTGTAACCCTCTGATATTCAGTTTACCTCTGAGGTTTAGATCGCGTAGTTCTGTCAAGGTTTGTCCTTTCTCAAAACTAACGATGTATACACTTAACGTTCTTAGGCGAGTTAATTTTCCAATGTAGGGAAACAATTGAGAAAGTGAATAGCAATCTTCAATGACAAGATCCCTAAGATTTTTTAAGCAAGCCAAACGTTTCGGTAGACATCTCAGTTTTCCAAGACTTTTCAATTTCAAGATTTCCAATTTATGTAAGCTGTATATTGAGTCAGGGATGTTTTGAATGTCACACCAATAAAGTTCCAAATACCTCAAATGAATTAAACTTCCGAGTGATGATACCTGGAAAGGGGAGATGCGTAAAACCCGAAGAGAACAGTTTGTTGGGAATGGGAAGTAATCAGTTTCTCCAAATCTGTAACGATTCAGCTCAAACATTGTGCGTAAGGACTCAACCTTTTTCAAAGCACTTTCATCAACTGATAAATTGGAACCAAATTGAAAGCTAATATGATGTGTACATTTTGAAAAATTAGCCTTGTTTTCATTCTCTAAAATCACACATTCTTGCCCCATAATTGACTGAGCAAGATCATGGACAAGATCATGCATCTTGAAAGAAATGTCTCCTGAATCTTCATCAATCTTGATGTCTTGAAAGAATGATTTTTGGCACAATTCATTCCAAATCATGCTGCCAACATCTTCGACCTCCAAATTTTCTCTAGACGAAATGAATCCATTAGCCAACCAAAGATGAATTAGTTCTTCTTTCATGATTACCCAATCTTTAGGAAATATAGCACAAAAAGAAAAACACTGCTTTAAGGTCGGAGTTAAATGTGAGTAGCTCAACCTCAAGGCAGGCAAGATTGAATTATCATCTGTTAAAGCCCAAATTCTGCTGTCTTTAACTTCAAGCCATTCTTTTTCTCCACTTCTTGATCGCATCAGACCTCCCAATGCTTGTGCCGCAAGAGGCAATCCACCACATTTCTTACTATCTCCTTACCTATTGCCACAAGTTCTGGGCGTTCTTCTCTGTCATGTCCAAATGCATATTGTTTGAACAACAACCAACATTCATTTTCTGCGAGACCAGACAAATGATAAGTTTGGCATGTTCTCACAATTTCCGCAACATCCTCATCTCGAGTGGAAACTAAGATTGAAGAACCTCTGGATCCACACAACAACACAGATTTCAACTTATTCCATTTCTCTTGGCTTAATCCAGATTCTAGTTCTTGAGTTTTGTTCCACACATCGTCTAAAACTAGAAAATATCTTGAACCTTGCAGCAAACTTTGCACCTCTATTTGTAATCCATCTAAATCTAAGGAATCACACTTCTCAGATTTGATAGATTCTATAATGGAATATAGAATCCTCTCGACCGAAAATGCCTCAGAAACGCAAACCCACATTTTTGTATTAAAATTGTTACTCACCCTAGCATCATTGTAGACCAATTGAGCAAGAGTTGTTTTTCCAACACCACCTAAGCCAACAATGGGATAGATGGAAAGAGAGTCAGAATCCCTCGCTTGGGTGAGAAGAAACTTAACAATATTCTCTTTATCACCTTCTCGTCCAAAAACGGTTGGTTCAGCAATAAATGAACTGGTTTGGCGCCATTCAGGTACTTCAATAGAGCTTTCCCTAATAGTAATACCCTCTCGTAGAAGAAATTTGTTTTTACTATCAGCAACATCGTCTAATCTCCTTGTAATTTCTTTCAACCTCTTGCCTATGTTATGACGAAAAATTAAGTTCTTTGGGTTGATTGAACATGATCTCCTAAGCCGGCTAGATTTGATGGAACATTCATCAAGGATATCATCTAACACATAAACATCATCTTTGAGTTGTTGCAGCCATTCCTTAATAGAGTGGTCAGTAACTTGTTTCTGCTCAGCATCTTCAAGAACAGCCTTGATGAGCACTAAGGTGGTTGATAGCTTTATAGCCTTTGACTTGATTCCGAACATGGTGGAAAATTCATTCTGAAGCAGAGATGACAAATTCTCGATACAAATCCAAGAAAAGCCTCAGCCATTTTTTCAGTAATGAAAGAGATGAAAAATAAGAAGATGAATAATTGGTTTAGATTGAATTTGAGAATGCTGAAGTAATCATGAAACTAGTCCCATATAAAGAAAAGTTTTGCGTAAAGTTCATGAAACTTGTTCACATATGAAGAAAAGAATATACTTTTACATAACGTATATGAAACTTGTTCCAATATGAAGAAAAGAATATACTTCTGCATAAACTTCATGAAACTAGTCCCCATAAGAAGAAAAGAATCAATTGTAAAAGAGTTTGATTAACGTGTTGGTGAAAACTTTTTTGCTTCTTTGCTTTCTTAACCAGCCTCATATTTCACAAAGTAAAGGATTAAAATTATAATCCTTGTAATATTATCCTTAAGAGTATTATTTTCAAGAATTTTAGTTTGGTAAATGAATAAAGTTATTAAGAATATTTTTAGATGGCAAAAGTTCTAAAGAAAAAATTCCTGCGCGGGTTAAATTTTTTAAAATATTTAAAACGATATATGTAATATATAATAATTTTTCTAATATATATAAAATTTAAAAAGAATAAATAGAATAAACTTTTTTATAAATTTATAATTAATATATGTTATTTTCACTTTTAAAATACTGATAACTAAAAATAAGTTATTAAAGTGGGATTGTGAAATTAAAGCGGATTCAATACATTGCATATGTAAACATTGATTTTTAAATAATATTAATATTTTAGTTATTTTAATCTCCAAGATATTATATTACTTTGTGTGTATTCTATTTTAGTCTTAGTTTTATTTTATACATTAAATTGAATGATGTCTTTTAATAGAAGGTGTTCGATCATACATTTGTTTAAAATATATTATATTTGTATAATATTTATACAATATTTATAATGATTCAATATTTCCTACATGTTGTGTGATAACGAGAAATCGTATCGTATAATTGCTATATTTTTAGCCCGTTTTTATATTGCATTCATCCATTTAACTCTCGATTGTTTCGAGTTTTTATGTCTTTTTACAGGTATTACATGTCTCAAGTCAAATTAGCAGAGAAAAATCATATGAACAAAGTCAACATGAAAAACCAGAAGAAAGGAACAATGCTGCAAAATTCTGTAGTTTTTGATGTTGTGACGGTCGTCACACATCTCTTACGACCGTAACACGCTGTCTAGCGTCTTACGCCCGTCATTACGACCGTAACGCGCTATTACTTGAAGAATGCTCGTCACACACCACTGGCGACCGTAACACGCTAAATGTAACTCTATGAAGAACGTGGAAACGTGGGAAACAAAAGGGAAGGAGTCATCAGATACTCCTAAAATCTCTCAACCTCAACAACGCCCACCTTCCTGGTTTTTCTCAGCAGTTCAAATGCAAAGCCCACGATGTCAATTTTCTCATCTATAAATAGCAGAGGCTTCGATGAAGAAGCTACAGAGTTTATTTTAGAAATTTCTTGCGGAAGCTCTGCCGATTTTACAAACTAATTCCCAGTTTTCAATTTTGTTGTTGTTCTTGCTTTTACTTCCTTTTACCATTTAATAGCCATTTCCAACATTAGGAAATTGCTATTTTAGTTAGGATTTATTTTAGCCTCAGACTTTGTTTCTAATTTCGATTCCGAAAGTTCCAATCTTGCCGACTTGTGGAAGAGGGAACGTGATGAATAGTATTGTTATTCAAGTTTTTAATTGCATTTAATTTTAAGTACAATTTATTTATGTTAAGTTTCTGTTATTTATTTATGATGAATGCTTTACAGTTTTCCGATTATACTTACTATGTGTTTGTTCCAATTATCATGTCTAGCTAGATTTCCAGAGTCGGTATGTGATAACAGTAACCGAATGAATTAAATTGTTCCTAAGCTAAAATCCTAATTAACTTAATTTCTGACTGTGACTTTTTGTAATTAAAATCAATCTTTTTGTTACGAAAGTAAGAAAAGTAGAATAGGTTAGGATCAAGACCACGAGAGTGTGAGGTTTTAACCGGATAGCTAAAGTTAGGCATTCGATTTAAATACAGCGAGAGCGCTTTAAAACGAATTAGACTTTATTAAGTTTTCAAAGAGTATTTTCTAAACACTTATGGGCTAGCGAGAGCAGGCATAGGACTTTAGGAGTATAATCCAAGATAAGACCACGAGAGTGTGAGTTGAGGGTTTTTAAACTGATAATCTCTACAGAAACATTTAAGTTAACCATCTTTATACGCTTAGGTTCGATTAAATCCGCTTAGGTTCACTATATTACATACCGACCGCTTTATTATTATTTCCTTAATTCAATTAGTTTTCCTCTACCTTAACTCCTAAAAACCAAACATGACATTATCCGCCTTAGCTAAATTAGCAAACCTTTATAACACTAGAGTGATTACAAAGTCCCTGTGGGTTCGACATCTTTTTATTACTACCGCGATATGTTGTGCACTTGCAGTTAAGATACAGTTAGACACATTAGGTCGATCGCTCATCAAGTTTTTGGCGCCGTTGCCAGGGACTTTGATTTAGTCACTAGTGCACTCATAAAGTAGCACTATCTAGACTAAGGCAACTATTTATTTTTCCCTCTGTTGTATGCCAAATACTCGCTCCCGAAGCGAGCCTTTGCATCTACAAATCAACGATATCGAACGCTATCTCAGAGTAAGACGTCGGATTCAAGAATACCGTGATCTCAACAATCTTCCTCCGACTAAGCTTCCTGATATCTCAATCCCTGAGTTAATTGAAGAATCAAAGATGGCTGACGCACCAACTCCACCTCATCCTCTCAAGGATTACGCAGTTCCTTCTCAAGCGGAACCTCACCACAACATTGCTGCTCCTGCTATCGCTCAAAACGATTTCGAGCTGAAACCTTCGCTTTTATCCATTGCTCAGAACCAATTTTCGGATCTCCCACCGACGACCGAACACAGATCATCGTTGTTTGTGCAAGACGCAGAGTAGAATGGTGTAAACGCCGAGGCGATACGATTGCGCCTATTTCCTTTTTCTTTAAGAGACAGAGCTCGCGCATGGCTCCAATATCTTCCTTCAAACTCAATCACCACATGGGATGAGTTGAAGAAGGTCTTTTTGGCTAGATATTTCCCACCGAGCAAAACTGCTATGCTCAGAGCCAACATCAATGGTTTCAGACAAAAAGACAACGAATCACTTTTCGAAGCATGAGAACGCTATAAGGACATGCTTAGACTTTGTCCTCATCATGGTTTAGAAGAATGGCTGATCATTCATACGTTCTATAAAGGTCTCTTGTACAACACAAGATTGACTATAGACGTTCATAAAAACATGATTTTGATGAGGAAGTTTAATAAAGAAGATGTTTTGATTTCTATGAGCCAATTTATGTTTTCCTGCGATGCTATGTATCCGAAATTTATACTTTAAAGTAAACTGTTTTAAAGTGAGTTGTTTTTGATGGTGTAACGCCTCAGTATTTAATTTATGAAATTTTAAAATTACTCTGATTTTTGCATATAAAACTTTGGGTAGAATTGAGGTGTTACAATAGTGGTATCAGAGCAGGTCGGTCTGTCGACCAAGTTATTAGTGTGTTTAACCATGTTGTATGCGACATGTGTGCGAAACACTGTCGGTACTTGTTTGTTTCAAATTGTTTGTCTGCAGAGATGAGTTTGAAACAAGTGGGGGGGAAGTTTACTTCTTGGTGGCGCTTGTGGCTTAGGATGGGCCTCAAGCAGTGTTACGCTTTGGTAACTTGAAGTGTAAGTTTGAAGACGCTGTTGTAGTTTGGTAGAGATGGTTTATGTCACCATCATGATTGTCGACTGTCTATTGACAAATTGAGGGACTGATCATCCTTAATCTCTTGTTGATAGTAGTCGGGAATTGTGTTGGTTGGGATAGACTTGTCTTTCCAGCTTAATAGTGTATGAAGCAGATGTGTTGGCGCAAGGTAATGCATGGTTACTTGAGTTGTGAGCGAATTTGGATTTTGGGGAGAAGAAACATTTGACAAGCGAGCTTCTTGTTGTGATTCTTCCGAAGCCTTTTGTGAAGATGTGGGTGAAGTACCGCCGTAGTGCGAGGTGAAGTTTTGATGGATTTAGTTTCTGGAATTGGTTGTGATTCAAGGCATCCTTAAGAGACGTTTGCTTCTGGATTAGAGTTGAAGAGTCAACTTGAGGATTGGTTTGAGCAGAGTTGTTTATTCGAGCGGGTCGCCGTTGAGTGCTACCATTGCGTTGTTCGAGAAGAGCCAAAGTTACCCGAGTTGGTGTGTCGTTTGTAGGCAAGGACGAAGTGGATGTTGAGGACAAGTATCTACTTCCAAGGATTGATATTTGGATGAATCAGTCATTTGGAATTTTTGGGTTTAGTGAGATCGATGCGAAGTCTGACTGTCTACGGGTTAGTATGGGAGCTGAAGATGTTTAGGCAACGCTTTTCAAGATAGTGTAAGGTTCTGGCGAGTGCTTGTTGATGTCATTAGTGTGACTAATGCGTCAGGTATGATTTTGGAATGTTCAGACGGTACTCTCATGAGTAGCTGTAAGAATTAGTTCGTGTTCATGGATATTAATTGGTTCACATCAAGTCAAGAATTGAGGCAAGCATCCGAGCGTTGCGTTATCAGTAGTGAAGTTACATTGGTGCATGTCGAGTATTCTAAAGATAGGATTTTGAATTTGTTGGACGAGAGTGCTTTAAGTAAGTGACTTGGACGGTGATATTGTGGACAATTCCGCGAAGACTTATTTTGTGTCTTGTAGAAGACTTCAAGGGGTTATTTCGGAGTTTAGAAGTTCCTTTATTTTGGATGGTTAACTTTGTGAGTTTAACGGAAGGTCTTTTTATAAGTTGGTTTTGATCGTGAGTATTTTGACTCGAGATGGTTGAGTCGCTATTTGGACTTCGCGATGGTAAGCGAATTTGTTTGAGCCAATGGAAAGTTTAGCGAATGCTTTGATTTTGGTTTTGTTTTGTACTGAAGAACCTTGTGCGGCGTATTGTGATATTTCATTTTGGACTTAAGATGTATTTTGACATAGAGTTGGAAAAGTGTATTGCTACCTTGAACGATTTGATTTTCATAAGGAAGAATTGTCGGACGCGTGAGTTAAAGTTTGATGTGGTCGTGTTCGTTGAACTCTTAAAGGTGCAGATGTTAACGACGGGGAGATTGGAATTGTTGAAGACAATTCAAGTTTGAGTGCAATCTATAAAGAGACTTCGTCTGTTGTTAAGTTTAGTATGTTGATATCGCGGTTAACCCTAGATTATCTGATTTGGGAATTGTTATTTTGAAGAATGTTGCATGTTTGTTTTTGGGACACTTGTTGAGATTAAGCTCCGAAGGTTGTTAAGGATTTATTCACTACTAACATATGGATTTCGTTGAATACTAATAGCCGTGGTGGATTATTAGATTACGACTAAGATAAGTCTTGACGATATAGGATTTTGTGACGGTTTGGTAGCCACAGGTACCTTAAGATGATTGATGTTTTATAAAGGAGAATGTTCTATCTGTGACTGAAGTGGGTCGCGACGGTGTTCGTATTGGATTCCATGAAGTTTATGTTATGGTTCTAAGTTCAACGTGTTTTGTAATTTCAGTAGTATGAGATGATGTTGATGGAATGAGTTCTTGAGAGAGCGTTGTGGTTGAGTTACCACTTGGGACGATGTAAAGTTATGAAAGGTGTTTCGAATGAGAAGCCTGTGTATTGATCGTTGCGACGATGCGAGGATGGTGATTACTTTTTACATAATTTGGGAATTGTTATACGGGAAGACTTCGTTGAAGTCAAGTGTATACGTCGAAGTTTCACAAGTGGATATTTGGACAATATTTGAAAAGGTCAAAGTATGCCGTGTATTTAGAGGACCAATGGACGTTGATCAGTCAAGAATGAAAGACTGATTCTTCGGGTTGATGAAGTTGACGTTGCGAGGTGTCTGGATGGGTGTACGCTTTGAGCGTATCCATTTTGAGTGATTGTAAAGTTGAGGTTTAACCAAGTTGTTTTACGGTTGGCATCTTATGTATAGAAGTGAAGCAACATGGGTTAGATATCGAGCATTGAATTGTTTAGCGAATAAAGCGAGGTTGTTGGATTTGGACTAGTGAGTTATAGTCTCGAGTCATTTGTTTAAGCCCTAGGATGAGTAGTGTACCTCAGTTTGATTATGTTTGAGTAACTTGTTGTTTTCAAGGGTGGTACGTTGGTAATCTACAAGGATGATGTGACCTTGTGGTTGGCTGAGATGAGAGTGGTAACTGCAAGTGTAATTCTTGAGTTCATGCTTATGCGTGAGTGAAGACATCTTTTTTGTGGTTGTGTACCCCGCGTGGTTTTACCCTATTTTGATATTTCGGGGTTTGTATAACCATTTTGTTGTTTTCGTTTTAGCGAAGGTGACGGTGTTGTGTTGTAGGACTTTATGTTCCTATCTTTGGTGACTCGTTTCCGAAGTGTCGGTTCGAGTGTGTGACTAATTCTATGGTTGAGACATTAGGATAGTATCGATCTTGTTTGTTTGGTTCTCGAGTGAACCGGTGTGTTTACGGCTTGTTTAGTTGTTGGGTGTTGGTTGGTTGTCGGGTGCATTGTATGGGCTTTGCATCTCGGCATGGTTGTTCTTGTCTAGACGTTGTGGTTAGGGAGATACCCTTGTGTTTGGTGTATTTTATATGTCGTTTAATTAACGCGAGGATTGAGTAGACGATTGCGTAGGCATGTCCCGTTTTGTTCATTTTGGTCGAAATTTCGAGGACGAAAAGTTTATAAGTGGGGGAGAGTTGTAACGCCCGTTTTTAATTAATATTAAAATATATTAATATTTTCAAGTTACCGATCGATGCTTATTTTGCGACGAGAATAATTATATTAATTAATATATCTATTAATTTATCTGGCGACGTGGCGTTCGGTCTGGGTTTTATTTCGTTCGATTCGGTAAAATATTATTCGGATCCGATATTTAATTTCCCGGAATTATTTTAATTGATTGAATTAATTATATTAATAAATTAGGAGTGTGAGGATTAATTGGGAAGGATTTGGGTTTACACATTAGTTTTCTAGTAAGGTTATCATAAAACCACATTCCTCATTTTCTCCCATCCAAACACTTCTCCTTGTTTTCCTTCCATTGCAAAACACAAAACCAAACATGGAAACTTGGCTTACTAGTGGGAAACAACTTATAAAAACCATTTCCTTTGTTTTTCTTTTCATTTTCCAAACACACCAAGAATAGAAACTTGGGAGAAAGAGAGGGTTTTGGAATGGAGAAGAAGAAGAGCAAGAGAGCTAGAGCTTGAAGTTGGGTTTGTAGAATCATCAAGATCAATCAAAGCTTCCATGGTAAGGGGTTTGATTTCTCTATCTCATATGATTAGGTTTTGATAGTTGTATTTTGAATTTGGGAAAAATTGAGAGATGGGTTATAGGGTTTTGGTGAGTGATTGTTGAAATGTTTAGAGGAGTTGAATTTGGAGTAGAGAATATGGGTGTTGTTGTTAGTATTATGGTTTATTATGCAATGGAAATAAGAAACAAAAATATAAGTAACATAATGTGAAAAACCAAAGAAGAATGACATACAGTAAAACTAATATGAAAAATTAAGAAACTGTAACTTTCAAAAAGAAAAAAAAACGCATGGCATTGAAAAATGATGGAGAAGGATTAAAGGGGGGTTGAGGCAGCCGCCTCCTCTAAGCCATGGAGAAGGGGACGTACGTCCCTGGAAATTAGGAAAGAAGAAATGGCAAAAATGGAAATGGTGTGCGTTTTGCTGTAACATGGATTTTTGTTTTCTGTGAAATGAAATTCTACCTGCATAATTATGATAAATGGCTACTGGTTTTCTTTAATATGCCAATTCCAACTAGCAACCCTTGGTAACTATAAAATATAATTAGGGGATAAGATAGCCGATTAAATTTAGAACCCGATTATGTTCCGATTTTCTGATTTCGGTAAATTCGACGCGGAGCAAGTTGCTCCGAATTCAACGAAAATTGACGTGCTAGCTAAGTTTGACATGTAGAACGTAGTGGTGAGGTTAGTTTTTAAAAATTACGAGTTTTTACAAGGCGACCCGAAATAGGCCAATTTACGGTAAATTGAACCGGATTGTGTTTTAGTGGACTTAAGGCACATATGGACAATCCGATTTCGACGTCGACGATTATGATTAATACCGGTTGTTAGGAAAGGCTTTCGTGACGATTATAGGTGTTTGACTATTTTCCCGTTTTCGGAATTTAGTGAATTAATTAATAATGATGCGGGGTAAATAAACGTAAGATTTGCGACGGTGTATTTATTAATGAATACTTGTTGATATGCAATGCGATGGTATATGTTTTGTACGTGTTGATGTTACGATTAAATTGATGTTGTTAATATATGCTCCCGATTTGTGAATGCATGACTTTTGGTGAATTTATTAGTGATGTTTGCATAATGCAATTATGATGCGATGATATATTTATCTTGTTTTGGATAAATTATGGCGATGTGGGCTTTATGCCAATTTGAATGAGCGAAGATGTTGTTTTTGTGTTGTGTTGTTTTATTGTCGAGTCACATACATTTCATAAGCGAAGAGGGCTTTTATGCCAAGCGAAGAGGCTTTTATGCCAAGCGATGATGGCTTTTATGCCGAGCGAAGATCGGCTTTATGCCAAGTGTCCCTAATTACGGACAAAGCGATGGGTACCACATGCATAACATAGTTGTTTCTCATGGAGTCGGTTATGTTTATGTTTGAGTTGTTTGGCGTTGGGTTTTTGTTGATTGATGGATGATATTAAATTGCGATGATATATGATGTGATGATGTTTGTGATGATGTTGTGAAGATGGGCTTTATGCCAAAAGCGAAGATGGGCTTTAGCCAATTTGTGATGATTTGTTATGTTGCTTATATTACTAGCATTATTTAATGTTGTTGGTTGATGTTGTTCTTTAAGACTACCGTGTTAATTAGTGATGTATTAGTTTGTGATGATTTCGTGGTGACGGAGGGTTATGTGTTGTTGCGACATTTTATGCCGATGAGGCTATGGTGATAAGGTGTAGATTATACACATTAGGATGACGAGTAAAGTAAGTGAGTTTTGATTATGTGTTGGAATTATACTTATTTATCTATAACTTTTATAATTCCAAAACTATATATATATATATATATATATATATATATATATATATATATATATATATATATTTTATCATGCCTTTAATTATATATTTTGGAGTATCTCACCCTTTACTTGTTTCTACCTATATATTGGTAACGTCAGGTTATGAAGATGGAGTTTATAGTCATTAGTCGTCGTTGTCGCTCTGATACGTAGCACTCGGGGGGAAATATTTATGTCGTCTTGTTGTTGTTGTTTTATTATTATTCCTTTTGTGAATAAGAACCATAATTCATAAAAACATGATTTTGATGAGGAAGTTTAATAAAGGAGATGTTTTGATTTCTATGAATCAATTTATGTTTTCCTGCGATGCTATGTATCCGAAATTTATACTTTAAAGTAAACTGTTTTAAAGTGAGTTGTTTTTGATGGTGTAACGCCTCAGTATTTAATTTATGAAATTTTAAAATTACTCTGATTTTTGCATATAAAACTTTGGGTAGAATTGGGGTGTTACACAATTAGCTGACCGATCAGTTAAATACCCTGTAGGTATACTGGAAAACGTTCTAGTTAGAATAGGTCAATTCTATATCCCGACCGATTTCATAATCATGGACATTACCAAGACTCGCCACCCTATCATATTAGGAAGACCCTTCCTAGCCACATTAGGACATAAACCGAGAGGAAAAGTGGAATTCATCCTTACTCAATTCTTACAAGCAGAATGACACATGTTATCTAATCGACGTTAAGCGTAAGAGATGGAAGCAAAACAAACCACATACTCTGAAATAATGAAAATCCAAATCCCTCTGATATTCAAAGACGACAATTGGCGTGAACCATATCAAGATGATAGTCTAAGCGAAAGTCTAGCACTTACACCTGATCATATGCCATGTCCAAAGAAACCAGGTTTAGAATTAAAAACCTTACCCAGAAACCTAAGATACGAATTCCTAGATACCGAATGTACTCGACCAGTAATAGTCAATTCCAGTTTAGGAACACTCGAAACCAAGAAGCTTTTAGACGTCCTACGGAAGTACCCGACTGCGTTAGGTTATAACATATCCGATTTGAAAGGAATATGTCCTTCAATTTGTATGCATCGTATTATGCTAGAAGAAGATTGCAAAACCTCTAGAGAACCTCAAAGAAGAATTAATCCAATCCTTAGCACTGTACTCAGAGATGAAATTAAGAAGCTATTGGAAGCTGGAATCATATATCCAATCTCCGACAGTAAATGGGTTAGCCCAGTACACGTCGTACCGAAGAAAGGAGGTGTTGTGAAGAGCGTAAAAGGCGAATCGATAATACAAAGAGTGGTTAATGGGCATTGAGTGTGCATTGATTATAGAAAACTAAACAAAGCTACTCAAAAAGACCATTTTCCTTTACCCTTCATAGATCAAATGTTAGAACGATTAGCCAAACATTTCTACTTCTGCTATCTAGATGGTTATTCCGGATTTTTCCAAATTCCTATTCACCCTAATGATCAAGAGAAGACTACATTCACGTGTCCCTATGGAACGTTTTCCTACAGACGAATGCCCTTCGGATTGTGCAATGCCCCAACAACCTTTCAACGATGTATGATGTCAATATTTGCAGATTTCATTGATAACATCATGGAAGTGTTCATGGACGACTTCTCTGTATGCGGGCAAAGTTTTGAAGGATGCCTATCAAACCTAGAAAAGGTTTTAGAAAGATGTGTGAAAGTAAACCTCATGCTTAATTGGGAAAAATGTCATTTCATGGTCAGAGAAGGAATCGTACTAGGACATGTTATCTCTAATAAGGGAATTGAAGTTGATAAAGCTAAGATAGAGGTCATAAAAGAACTTCAACCACCTAAGACCGTTCGAGAAATACGAAGTTTTTTAGGACACGCCGGTTTCTACCGATGATTTATCAAAGATTTCTCGAAGATCACTAAACCACTTACCGGTCTATTAATGAAAGACGCTGAGTTCATATTCGATGACGATTGTCTTAAAGCATTTAAAACTCTAAAATAAGCCCTTATCACCGCACCAACCATGCAACCACCCGATTGGAGATTACCTTTTGCAATCATGTGCGATGCGAGTGACTACACCGTAGGCGCAGTTCTTGGACAAAGGAAGGACAAGAAACTTCACGCAATCTACTACACCAGTAGAATGCTAGACTCAAAAAATGAACGCCACAACCGAGAAAGAGCATTGTTTCTTTGACAAATTCCGTTCTTACCTAGTAGGGGCGAAGATAATCATTTATACAGACCACGCTGCTATTAGATACCTACTAACCAAGAAGGATGCAAAACCAAGACTCCTCAGATGGATCCTACTTTTGCAAGAGTTTGATCTAGAGATTAAGGATAAGAAAGGAACCGAAAACGTCGTAGCAGACCACTTGTCAAGATTAGAAGGTATAAAACCCGAACAAGTACCTATTAACGATGATTTTTCGTATGAACATCTGATAGTGCAAATAAGAAGCGATCTAGCTCAACTGGATCTAAACAAACCAAAAGCAAAAAAAGTCGTGGAAGCAATCCATATGACCATGTGACTGCCATGGTATGCTGACATAGTCAACTACTTAGCTGCAGGCGCGCTCCCACCGGACTTAACTTACCAACAGAAAAAGAAATTCTTCCACGATCTCAAGTATTATTATTGGGATGAACCATTATTATTTAAAAGAGGACCGGACGGAATTTTCCGCCGATGCATACCTGAAGAAGAGATAGAAGATGTTATTTCTCACTGTCATTCATCTCCTTATGGCGGACATGCAAGCACTTTTAAAACCTGCACAAAGATCCTACAAGCCGGCCTATTCTGGCCTAATCTATGGAAGGATGTCCACATCGCTGTTAAAAATTGTGATCGGTGTCAACGCACCGGTAATATTTCAAGACGCGATGAAATGCCTTAAACAGGAATACTAGAAGTAGAAGTCTTTGATGTTTGGGGAATCGATTTCATGGGACCCTTCCCATCTTCTTTTGGAAACAAGTATATACTCGTAGCTGTCGATTATGTTTCAAAATGGATTGAGGCTATAGCCTCTCCTACAAATGACACACGAGTCGTAATTAAGCTCTTTAAAAATACAATCTTTCCAAGATTTGGTGTGCCTAGACTTGTTATTAGTGACGGTGGCTCTCATTTTATTTCGAAGATATTAGAGAAAGTATTTTCTAAGTATGGAGTCAAGCACCGCGTAGCAACACCATATCATCCACAAACCAGTGGACAAGTCGAAGTTTCGAACAGAGAAATTAAACAAATCTTAGAGAAAACTGTCGCCATATCTAGGAAAGATTGGTCATCTAAGCTTAACGAAGCTTTATAGGCCTATAGGACAGCCTACAAGACTCCTATAGGAACTACACCCTTCAAGCTTGTGTACGGAAAGTCCTGTCATCTCCCGGTAGAATTAGAGCACAAAGCATATTAGGCAATCAAAACGCTCAATATAAACTACATTGTTGTTGGAGATAAGCAAATCCTCGACTTAAATGAACTAGAAGAATTGAGATTGGACGCTTATGAGAACGCTAAGATGTACAAGGAAAGAACTAAAAGATGGCACGATAAGCGTTTATCCCGGAAAGAATTCAGTGTGGGAGACGTTGTGCTCCTATTCAACTCTAGACTTAGGCTCTTCCCTGGAAAACTGAAATCCAGATGGTCTGGTCCTTTCGAAGTTACAAAAGTGTTCCCTAGTGGAGCAATAAAAATTAAGGATAGGAATAGTGACCTGTTCACAGTGAACGGACAACGATTAAAACAATATCATCACATTGAGAATAGAGATTATGCGAATAGTCTAAAACTTTTAGAATTGCCCACTATTTCCCCTGAATGATCTACTGCTAAGCACTATGTCAGGCTTATGACGTTAAAAACAACGCTTAGTGGGAGGCAACCCACCTATTTGTTTTTGTTTCCGTTGGTTTCTATTTACTACTTTTGATTTTCTTTTTCGTTTCTGCATTTATTTCTTTTAAAGCCTTATTTTCATTATTTTCTTTTCCATTTTTCTAAAAATCTTTATAAAACTGCTGCTGATTTTTAAAACAACTCTACTTGCTACAGGATTTCTGAAAAGTCTTTTTCTATCTTACCTTTTCCCCTGATTTGTTTCCCCATTTAACATTTTCTATGGAACCACAACCACATAACTTTATGGAAACCACCTTTAGAGGAAGGAACCAAAGGAGGAGATTTGAGGATTTGTCTCAACCATGAATTATGATGTGGACACCTTAGGTATAACGGACAATGTCCTTTATCTGTTTAACCAATTGGGATGGGAAAAGCCCACATTAAGTCTAGGTTTGTCACATACCACGAGCTTACCTTTGAATTTTTGAGCTCCCTATTCTATATACCTGAGCACGGTGTCGGAGCCAGAAAAGGAATTATAGCCTTCAGACTATTCGGTATTGAGTTCGTTTATAACCATAAGGATTTAGATGACCTACTAGGATTCCCTAGCGGACCTTTTGCTTTTACTACCATCCAGGTGGAATTAATGGATTTCGAGCTAGATTACTTTTGGGGAACCTTAACCGGAAACTATCACCCTGGCCAGATAGCATAGACAACAATGAAATACGCAACCCCGCTATTCGTTATTTCCATAAGATTCTAGCCCATAATGTATTCGGAAAGGAACAAAACCGTACTACAATGTCTAAGGATGAGATGTTTTTACTGTACTGTATGAACCAAGGCCGACCTGTTAATGCTGTGTCATTCATGATGAAAACCTTTTCTCGCATTGTTGAGGATCCTAATAAACCGATCATCGTAGGAGGCCTAGTCACCATGATTGCCAATGCCCTCGGATTTAGATACCAACTGCATAAGTGTACACCCTTCGGGTCGAATCGCCCCATGAATATTGATTTCTATTTCAACCTTCGCATAATAGGAAATCTAGGTCTTGCACCTTTTGAATACCTAATAAGGAATGAAGTTGTCACTTTATTTACCCTTCCGAACCATGCTAAAGTTAGTGTCCGCAATCACGATAACTGGTTTTATGAGTTGAACCCTCCTGACCATCCTTCAACACCTGAAACACCGCAATCTTACCAAGTTACTGATGATAAGATGTCTAATGAAAGTGATCTTGAGACTCCTCCTGGTTACTATAACATTAACAACATTGCAGAGGATACTGAAGCCCCTAAAATAACCAAAGGAGAATACACTGAGAATTTGAACAAAATCTTAACCACACTGGATGTTTATCAGACTAACATTAATGGAATCAAGGATGAATTGAAGAGCATGTGTCTGGACATAATAGGCTTGACTGACATAACTGTGGAGCAATTTTATCACATGAATTCAGCTTTAGAAGACTTAAAAACAAGACTTGGATGAAGTAGTAGTGACCAGCTTTAGTTTTTACTTTTCTTTCTGTTTTTGTTTCTAGGTAGTTTCCCTTTCTGCAATTTTCAGCTTTCATTTTAATTCTGCACGAGTCTACTTACTGCAACTTTTAAATTTCTGTTACAGAACAATTATTCATTTTAATGCAAATTTCAGTTTGTTTTTATTTACAAGTTTCATTAAATTTAGTGCATGTTACAACAAAATTTAATTTCACTGCATATTTCTTATCAGTAACCTATTATACTGATACTTGCATTTTGAAAATTTTGTTCTAATTGCTTGGTTGTAAGATAATTGGGGTGTCTACTGAAATTGATTGATATTGTGTTTAATATATATTGTTGTTGGAATAATTACTGTGTGGAAATTAATCTGTTTCAAATTAATACATGTACTGTCTGGTTTGAAATTGAAAACTTTGTAGCCGTAACGGTCGTAAGCCACTCTTGACGATCGTAACACGCGTTTAAGCGTGTTACACCCGTCACCCCCCTGTCACGACCGTCACGTGTAACACCCCAATATTACCCAAATGTTTAATATGCAAAAATCAGAGTAATTTAAAATTTTCATAAATTAAATACTGAGGCATCACACCTTCAAAAATAACTCACTTTAAACAGTTTGCTTTAAAGTATAAATCTCAGATACAAAGCATCGCCGGAAGACATAAATTGATTCAAAAACATCAAAACATCTTCTTTAATAAAATTCCTTAATAAATCATATTTTCATAAAGTATGATTCTTATTTACAAAAGGAAAACAACCAAAGAACAACAACAAAGACAACATAAATATTCCCCCGAGTGCTACGTATCAGAGCGACACCGACTCGACTAACAGCAGCTATAAACTCCGTCTTCATAACCTGTACGTTACCAATATAAAGGTAACGGCGAAACAAGTAAAGGGTGAGATAATCCAAAACATATAATTAAAGGCATGATAATATATTTATATATATATATATGTATGTATGTATGTATGTATGTATATAGTTTCGGAATTATAAAGGGAATAGATTGATAAGTGCATTCCAACACATATCCAAAGCTCACTTACTCTAATCGTCATTCTAAAGTGTATAATCTACACTTAATCGCCTTAGCCTCATCGGCACAAATCATCACAACAACACGTAAACCTCCGTCACCACGAAATCGTCATAAGCTAATACATCACTAATTAACACGACAATCTTAAACGACAACATCAACCAACAACATTAAACAATGCTAACAACATGAGCAACATAAACAAATCATCACAAATTGGCTAAAGCCCATCGTCGCTTTTGGCATAAAGCCCATCATCGCTTTTGGCATAAAAACCCATCGTTACAAACATCATCACATCACATTTTCATTAAGCATTTCATCAAGTTAAATCATCGCAAAACTCATCATTTATATTCATCGCATAGTTATCATAAAATTATCAATTCATATTCATTTCATGTTCATCATAAAGATCATCACCAAACAAAGCATCATATATCATCGCGATTCAACATCATTCATCAATTAAAACCCAACGCCAAACAACTCAAACATAAACATAACCGACTCCATGAGACACGACTATATTATGCATGTGGTACCCATCGCTTTGTCCATAATTAGGAACACTTGGCATAAAAGCCTCGTCGCTTGGCATAAAAGCCCATCATCGCCAATGCAATGTATGTGACTCGACAATAAAACAACACAACACAGAAACATCATCGTCGCTCATCAAAATTAGCATAAAGCCCACATCGCCATAATTTATCCAAAACAAGATAAATATATCATCGCCTCATATTTGCATTATACAAAGCATCACCAAACAATTCATCATCGTCAAAATTCATGCATTCATCAATCGGAAGCATTTATCAACAACATCAATATAATCGTCACATCATCATGTACAAATACATATATTATTGCATCGCAAATCATCAAGTATTCATTAATTATACGTCGCCGCAAACATTATGTTTAATCACACTACATCATAACCAATTCACTCACTAAATTCCAAAAACGGAAAAAAGAGTCAAACACCTATAATCGTCGCGAAAGCCATTTCTAATAACCAACATTAATCAAAATCATCAACATCGAAATCGGATTGTCCATACGTGCCTTAAATCCACTAAAACGCAATCCGATTCAATTTAACCGTAAATTGGCCTATTTCGGGTCATCTCGTAAAAACTCATAATTTCTAAAAGCTAACCTCACCACTACGTTCTACACGTCGAACTTAGCTAGCATGTCAATTTTCGTTGAATTCGGAGCAACTTGCTCCGTCGTCGAATTTACCGAAATCGGAAAATCGGAACATAATCGGGGCAAAAGAAGTGCAAAAATCAGAATATGGGAGGCTACAGATACATCAACACGGGCCCCCGTGTTAATCAACACGGTCCGTGTTGAAAAGCCACTAGAAACGTAAAAAAAACCAAAGTCAGTGAATCAACACGGGCACCCGTGTTAATCAACACGACCCGTGTTGATGGACCTGGCAGCCAACTCTTCCTTGTTCAAGGGATCAACACGGGCACCCGTGTGAATCAACACGGCCCGTGTTGATTGACCTGTGTGAAAACTTCACTTTTACCATTCCCATTCGAGATTCCTAACGATTCAATTCGTTCTAATGATCATCAAAACCCATAATCCATACTCCTATTCCAACTCTTCCAATCTATTTCACTTAAACAATCAACCAAAACCCTATAAATCAACTATCAATTTTTCCCCAAATCCTAAATATAACTATCAAACCCTAACCATATGTGATAGAGAAATCAAACCCCTTACCTCTAGCTTGGATGATTGCAAGATGCTTCAACATCATCCCAACTTCATGCTTGATCTTGCTCCTCTTCTTCTTCTTCCCCAAAACCCTATTTTTCTCTCAAGCTCCCAAGTTTCTATTTTGGCTTAGGTTGTAGAATGGAAAGAAAATGAGGAGATGTGGTTTTATAAGTTGTTTCTTACTAGCTTCCTCTCTTGCTCTTCTTCTCAAAACCCTTTCTTTTTCTCTCAAACTCTAAGTTTGATTTTGTGAGGAAAATGGGAAGAAAAGGAGGAAGAAATGGTTTTATAATTTATGTTTTCTTACTAGCTAGGGCTGTACACCCAATCCTCACTAATTACTCCCCACACCCCTAACTTAATTATAAATAACACACTAATAATATCTAATTATATTATTAACTCAATTAATTAAAATAATTCTGGGGAATTAAATATCGGTCCGAATAATATTTTATCGAACCGAACGGAACGTCGCCAAATATATTAATAGATATATCAATTAATATAAATATTCTTGTCGCAAAATAAATATCGGTCGGTAATTCGAAAATATTAATTAAAACAGGGCGTTACATCACGCGCTTCTGATACACGTTTTTTGAACTTCCAGAAGCGTTTTCCCCTTTCAAACTTCCCACTTCTTTTCCTCCTCCCAAAACCGTCCACTGCCCACTCAAATTCTTCCTTTAATCACCAATCATCAACATTTAAATCCCACTACCCCATTCACATTCCACCTTCCCATATTCCTTCCTACACTATATATTCCACCCATTCATCCCTATTTTCCACATCTCTCAATTCCAACCCCTTTCACATTCATTCCCCTTCCATGCAAATGGCCAACATCCCGCCACAAATTCCCAATATCATCCTCAGAGAAGGTGACCAAGGCGAAACCCAGAGAACCAAGTTCTAAAAATTCCAATGCCGCAGTCTCCAACCAACTCGGTATGTCGACCTCGACTGTCTGAGAGATTTGGGACTGCTTGAAGGTGTCCAACATCTTCTGCAAAATGTCAATCTGTGGACTCTGTGCAGCCAACCTCAGCCTATCTATGAATCTCTCACTTTGGAGTTTTTGAGTTCCTTTTCTTACATCACCCCTACTGGTGTCACCATGTTATACCCCAAAATTTGCCCTCCTACTTCTCAAGACATTTCATACATCCATACTCAAGGATTTCACAAGGGTTGACCAGACAAACCCTCTCCTAGGCAATCAACCCAAACTAGGGTTTGGAAATTCTCAGATCAAAGTGGTTCCCAACATCTCCAATGGTCATCATGCCTCATCATATGCTTCAAAGAATCTCCATGTCAAGTTTCAAGCCTTACAAGTCAAGTTTCCTCAGACAATTGCTCAGATGGTTGAAAATCAATTGTATTGGACAAAAAGTCAACTGTGGTCAACATACAGTCAAACTTCATAATTTTTTGTCAACATCCATATTTTGAAGTAACATTCATCATTTGTTCAAGGGTTGATCATGATTCATCAAGAAAACTCAAGATTTGATCAAAAGTCAAACTTTCCAAATTAGGGTTTTCTAAGGAAAAGTCAACAGAACTTTGACTGAGCATAACTTTCTCATACTTTATCAGAAATTTTCCCACCAAATCTCATTTTGAAGGAAATTCAATTCTCTACAACTTCATGTCTCACAAGCATGGTCAGAAAATGCTTCATTTGGAAGATATGGATCAAAGCATTACAGGTCCTTTTCAAAGTCAACAAAAAGTCAACTTTTTGTAAAGAAGTGTTATTGAGCATGGAAACTCCAATTGAGATGAAACAAAATAGGTTGTTTAGAGGACATCCAGAGCTTTACAAAAAGTCCAAGAACACCCAAAAATGTTAAAAATTGAGCAAGATACACCTTGGACAAGTTGGGCATTTTTGAAGAGGTGCACAAAGAGAACTACTTGTCAAAATCCAAAATTTTGCAAATGGGCCTAACTTTTCTTGGTTCAAACTTGTTCCTCAGCTAATTTGGAACCTCCAAGCCCAAGGCCACGAATTTTATCTTTATTTTTCTATTTAATTTGGATTTTAATCATTTAAAAGCCAATTAAGTTAAAATAAAAGGTAGAAAATCAAAATTAAATGCAAATTGGATTTTTCTCTCATTCTTGAGGTCCAAGCAAACCTCCCAAGCTAGAAAATTCGAAATTGGAATTGATTGGCAAGAGAATTGATTGAAAATTTGATCAAAAAGGCAATATTTGGTTTTATACCAAATCAAATATTTTTTCATTGATTGGCACATTATTTTCTCTTGATTCTTGACCTAAATCCATCCACTATATATACATGAGGCATTCACATGAACAAAGGACGGAAAAATTGCCTCAAGAACCCTAAATTTTTTTCAAGAAAACTTGTGAAAAAAGCAATTTCGATTTCTGTTTTGCAGGCCAATTCAAGGAGTTTTGAGGATTGAACAAGCATCCTCAAGGTCCCAGGAAGCTATTCCAATCATACCCACGCGCTGAAACACCCAGAATCGTGGGAACCGGGTTCTCCCTGGGAGGAACCGGTCACCACTGTGATAATTTCAAAAATACACCAAACTTTGAAAACTCGTATTTTCTAAACCGTAACTCCGATTTGAGTGTCGTTTTGGCCAGCATTCTCTAAATCAAATGTACTATCTTATAAAATTGAGAAATTTTCATTTTATGAATTTTATTTTAAAAGTGCCGATTTTCCGATTTTGTGAACCAAATACAGTTTTAGAAATGTGACGAGCGGATTAGCACTATTCTGACTGATTGGATTGAGGATTATGCACTTATGTGCTGTGTTTGTTGTTTATGCACGATTATGCTGTGATTCATGTGCTGTGTGATGGTGTAGATTATGTCTGGAATGACGTTGTGATCATATTCCGTTAATTGAATGTTACATGCTTTTGTGTGCATGCATATGCATTCTGGTGGAGTTAATTCCCATTGTGTGGAATTTGGCTCGTATTGCCAATAACCGTTCCCGGGTGATTTGGGTGGTGAGGCTGGATTCATGTCCGGGTGATTATGGACGAATCGATGTTGGTGACTTAGTTCACGTTTTGGTACCACATGCATTTGAGTCTGCATTTGCATTTGTGTGAAATTGTAACATGTTAGGATGACTTCCAGTGTTGCAATTTCATTATTGTTGTTGTTGTGCATAATGAACTGTGTGATTTGTAATGGTGTACTGAAATCTGAAATATGCTAAAAAGAGTGGAATAATATACTTGTGACATTTTATTGTTTTGATGAACTTATAATGCATTTTAATTATGATAAAATCTCACTCTTACTTTGATGATTTCAGATTAAACTTAGCAGCTCAGGAGTCAGTGAGGATGGCTTATAGAGTTGTGCTAGTTATTTATCCGCGTGTCAGTGTCATGCTCTGATTAGTTGTAACACTGGGAAAACGTTTTGATGAGAGTTTTATTTTATACTCTATTGTTATTGATTATGTTGGGAATACTTATGAACTGAAGTTATTCCGGTTTTGTGGTATTTTTCCGCTGTGTAGAACATGATATTAATTTGGTTGATCATTTTAATAAGTCCTTCAGTGAAGCATGGCTACTGTGTTTTTAACGTTTTATATTTAATTTGAATTGTGACATCCCTTGTTTTACATGTTACTCTGATTCTATTATTAATTCACGGGGTATTTTAGAAGGGGTGTTACAAGTTCTGTCTAGTGTGTAGCTTTTGCTAAACATGTTATGACTCTGGTAGAAAGGCGTGTGATGTCATCAGATTCTAAACTCAACACTATGGAAGAATACCGTTTGTGTTACAAAGATAAGTCAAGATCCATGAATGCTTCCTATGCAACATTTCTACGGAATGTTAGTATAAGAGCTATTGATCATTACTTTACAAGGAAGATTTAAAGACCTTCTAAAGTTTTGCTTATATTGTCCCAAGTTTTGAAGATGCTGAAGACAAGATTCTGCTGAACAAGTTCTAAAGATATGAAGACATCACTTATAAAGACCAATTATTGAAGAATCGGAAGACAGAGGTTCTACGACAAAGGTTTTGAACACTTTGAAGACTTAGGTTATGAAGACTTAAGTATCGATCCTTCTACAACATGCTTCAGCAACATACTATTAAAAGTCTCTAAATACTAGAAGACAAAGATCAAGAATGACTTTTGTGAGACAATGAGCATAAAAGTACAAAGTACATTGTGACCTCTATCCTGCTAGGGTGGCGTACGAACACTCCCTTTGTACTATGTTGTCTATCATTCCCACCATGGTCGTTGGAGACAAAACAATTAGTTTTATGTTTCATATTCTAACTTCCAATGACTCTCTCTTTTTAGCTACAAAAGGAATACTTGGAAGAGTTGGAAATCAGTTAATCAGTCCTACAATACTACACTAAAACACAACACAACTCTTTTGAGAAAATCTTTGTATAATTTTTTATTTTAGCACAGAGCTTTTGTTCATATATTTCTATCAACACTTTTGTGTTGATGTGCTTAATCATTTTGTAATCTTCTTATTTTAAGCATCTCTGTATTCATAAACCTTGTAATCAACTGTTGTTGATAGATTCCTAGAGAGACTAGGATTATCCAGAAGTCATAAGAAGACATCAGATGTTGTCATTATGGATTGACAATAAGGATTAACGAATTTGTTGGGGGTTGTCATTAAGGTTGATCAGATTTGTTATGGTTGTCTGTAATCGGTTGATTATAGTGGATCAAGTCCTTGTGGATAAGGCAAATCACCTTGCGGGGTGGACTAAAGCAACTTAGTTAACAGTGAACCAGGATAAAAATAATGGTGTTCATTTATTTTTATTCACTTGTTTGCTTTGCGTTTTAGTTGCGAAAAGAATATATTTGGTGCAACCCAATTCAAACCTCCATTTGTTGTGTTTCTCGCACCTTTATACAGTGCATGAGAGACTGTGAATTTGCTACTCACTTTTAAAAATCTATTGACTTCTTGGAACTAACATTCTTCCAAGAGAATATTTTATATGTTTGGATTAGACATGACATGGACAATGATTCTATCTTTTTGGCTAATTTTTGGTGGTTGTGGCGCGCTAGGAACAAATTGTGTCTTGCTAATGAAGTGATATTTTCGTATATTTTGAAACTCATGACACAATAAATTATGTTAATCTATTAGGCAAAAAATTTCTCAATAATCTATCTCATCCAATAAAATGATCACATGGAATGCACACAAGTTAGAATATGATTTTGAATGTTGACGGTAGTAGCCTCGGTAATCCCGATGTCTCATGTTTTGACGGATTGATTCGAAATGGTGATGATGCTTGGGTTCACGGTTTTACGTACAATATTGGTTATTCCATGACATTCTTCATGCTAAGCTAGTGACGTTATATCATGGTTTGTGAATGACCTGAGAACTTGAAATCAAAGACTTGATGTTTATTCTTGTTGAGAATCAAGTGTGAGGAAGAAGTCCCACATTAGTTAGAAAAAGGAAGATTGAACACTATATAAGTGAGATAACTCATACACCTATCACCTTAAGGTTTTAGGTGGATATGTGGTGTGCCTCTCACAAAGATGTGTCCCATGTAAAATGCTCCCTCCTCAGAATTGCCCCCAACAGTGGTATTAGAGTCTGGTTTTGAGATAGGGACCGACTAACTTGTATTGAAACACTTCCCGTAGGTGGTGGGTATAAGGTGTTCCGTTGGATGTGACTCACACTTGAGGGGGAGTGTTGAGAATCAAGTGTGAGGAAGAAGTCTCACATTGATTAGAAAAATGAAGATTGAACACTAAATAAGTGAGAGAACCCACACACCTATCACCTTAAGGTTTTAGGTGGATATGTGGTGTGCCTCTCACAAAGGTGTGTCCCTAGTAAATGCTCCCTACTCGGAATTGTCCCCTAACAATTTTGGCTCTAACTCTCTTATCAAGCTTATCTTAGAATCGATTAATGTTTGACGTCACTATGTCACGATTCTCCCCAATATTAAATCACTTCTCACTATAGGGAATGTCGACTTCAAATATTTCATACTTTTAGAGAGGAGAATGTTTGTGCCAACTATCTAACAAAACATGAAATTAATAATGATGCGGCATATCCATTTTTTGCGAAACCTCCTATAAAAATCTTCACTCTCCTACTAGCTGACGCTAGTGAATTTTTTATTTATAAATAATCCCTTTTTTTTTTCACTTGTACAGAAAAATAATGTAAAATAAAGTTCTCTCACTTTTGCTAACAATTCACTTAACTAACCTGGTTCTTAATATTTCTTAAACAAAATCTTAAAACTCTCTATCTCTTTCAAATAATAAAGAAAATTGTTACTCTTTTTTATTGATATATACTTGCTTTTATTTTGTAGATAGGTTTAACAAGATTGATTCTTTCTTAAGTCACTATAGGCATTCATAATTTCATCAAAGAATATTGAGAATGTTCTATTAAAAATTATTAACTTAAACCCATAATTTTAACAAGAAGGTATACTAATTTAATTTGATTAATAGAACTTAAAAATTACATTACACAACTGAAAAAAAAAGTACTAGAGAAATGTCTACTTAGATAGATAATTTTTAATCCTTCTACAGACAGATAATTAATCAATATCTCCAAATTTTGGAATTATACAATTAGTATACAAACCCTAATTAGCCTCTCCAAGGATTTTGATTATGATTTTGCTTACCATAAGATAAAGAACCCAAAGGATCATCATCATTCATTCCAGATATATTGAACAAATCTCTTTGTGAAAATGCACCAAGACTCAAAAAGTCCCTTGTCATTTCATCATCATTGTTGCTTTTACCAAATTGGGAATATTGTGTTTGTGTTGATTTGGAAACAAATTCCTCAAAGTTAGTATTATTATTATCATTACTACCTCTTTGTGTATCAAACATTCCTCTCATGGTAGTAACAACACCTTCAAATTGTGAACTTTCATTACCATATATCACATCATGCAAAAGAGAAGATTCTTCTGTAGCATTAGCAGTAGTAACAGTGACACCTTGTTCAAAGCATTCAGAGGCTATTGCAGCTTTATTCCCATATGGAGCCAAACAATGAGAAAAACCAGTCGCTATTTCTTCACGTGAAGGCATAACTATTCCAGAAACAGGTGAAGATGAATTCATATACAGTGTTTTATATTCAAAAGGCACGTGAGTTTGCATTAACTGGGAGGAGGACCTACAATGTTCTTGATCACTTTTGCTTACTGTTACACCTATTTGTGATGCTTTTTGCAGTAAACTAGTGGCTGACAAGTGTGGAGAAGAAGTATTGATTATGTTGTTGGAGTTGAAATTTGAAGGAAAGAGATTTGTAGGGTTAGGGTTTTGATCATAATGGTTCATATGAGTTTGGAATAACCATGGTGGTATCTCTGAAGATCTTATATTGTTGAAGTCTTGTTCTTTTTTTAGTGATGGTGGTTGAAAACCATGGCTATGACTATGAAATTGTGTGTGATGAGAGAATAGAGGGTTCACTGCTGACATTGACATAGCACTCTCATGTGATAAAACATCACAGAAAGCTCTGTGAGTTATAAAACTGTCCCTTCTGCAACACAAAAATAATACACCAAATTTAATCAAAGAGACAATCATGGTTATTAATATATATACTATCAAGGTTTTAAATAATGGCCGTAAATTACCTATAATTTATTTTTTATCATAAAACATATCAGCGGACACCACATCCATATTAGATATTTTTACTGTTTAAGAACACTTTTTACTGTTGTATGAACTGTCTCTCTCTCACACACATATCATATCCCCTTTTTAGATTTTTGACTCATTACTGAACTTGCCATGATTTAGTTTTTTGTTGGATCTATAATCAATGTAAGCTAATAATATTCTTACCTTGAAAAAAGGGTTCCACATTCACACTTATACTCTTTAGTGCCACAAATTTTGGAATGAGCTTTCCAATCAGATTGAACTGCATAACGTTTGGAACACTTTTCACACTTCCATTTCTTCTCACCGTGCTTTCTGAAAAAATGCTTCTTGATTCCAGTGAGGTCTCCTAATGCCCTTGAAGGGTCATGGTGAACACATGTTGGTTCTGGACACACATAGACTTTCTTCCTTATGACTTCATTGCTGTTTCTTTTCTTTAGCTTCCATGGTAAGTTATGTCCTCTTTTATGAAGCTGAAGATTTTGATCTCTTTGAAAACCTTTGTTACAAATCTCACAAATGAACCGGTTTGTTGCCAACAGAGTTTGGGGACTCAAGGCTATTACTTCTGCCTCAGGGTCTGAAACAAAACCAAATGAACAACATTTAAGCTACAAATATTCAATTTAAACTATCTCCAATTCTTTAAAATGCCCTCTAAATCTATGACATAGAGAATAAGAAAACATAGAAAAATAATTTGAGTAATATGTAGCCCAGTAGAGCCTAATGCAGCCACTGCACCCGACTAAGTTGTGGTTATTGCTATAGGTCTAATGCAGCCACTGCACCCGAATAATTTGAGTAAAATTTTGGCTTAGCCCAGATGAGACTTCAAGCTCTTGAATCTTTTTTATCTTTGCTATAGGCCAAGTTTCTAATACTCGATTTCGTGCTTGACTGAGCCCATACTCATCCGAATAGAATTCGAGTATGCTAGTAGTTCTGCGATCATAATACGAAAACCTAGCGAGCCGAGGGGCCTTACACGATACTGAGAGGTTAGAGGAGCTAATCATCTAAGAAAAACCAAGCTATTTCCTCCAACTAAACCCTAGACACCCTGACCTTGAGTATAATATACCCTTGACTAAGGAACATGCACAGCCAAATAAAAGGAAAAGAAAATAACTGGTCTGAATTATTACCTGGGTGGCCAGGAAGATTTCTCTTCCTTTTGGTTTGTGGTTCTAGATTTGCCTTTTCATTCTTGGTGGCTGAAGAAGCACTTTTTTCACTTGAAGCAGATGTCAAATTCGACATATTTTCATCTATGGACAAACCTTTCATCATCTCTTTTAGGTTATGAGAAAGCAAACTGTGTTCTTTTGCAATATATATGTCAGAAATAACACACTTTTGTGATAAATCAACTTCTTTTCCACTAAAGGATGTTTGAACTAATCCGAATCTAGCGCAAGTGGTTGGTGCGTAGTAGTCTCTATGAGTGTCTAAATCTCAAGATATCGAGTTCAAATCTTAATCATAAAAAAAAACATCAAAAGAAGGAAGAGAAAGCTGAGAAATTAATTAAGGTGAATAGATTCCAAGATGGATTTCCTTCAAAGTTATATATACACACATAACACATCAAAATCTAGCTATAGTATTAGTAAGTAGCTAAAATCAAGAATTTGGTAAGCAAAGTAAGTTTCCTACTTTGTATGGAAATTTCAAGATTTGTTTGAGAGTGTGTGAAGGGGAAAGAGAGAAGAATATTGTGGATGAGAAATTAAAGGGTTGCTTTGAAAGCTGGCATGGGACATATAAGACCAAAACACAAAGCAAATTTGGCTTGTTATCATGAAGTGCACTTTCTGTCTTTTCCTCTTTTTTTTCTTTCTCCCTTACTCAATAATTGCATTACATTATAACACTATGATATATGCATGTGTCTCACTTTAAAACGTTATTATAAACTTTATATTAAATAATAATATCTGGCATATTGATTGATTATTGAAGCAAACATTCTCCTCCATAAAAAGTAGAGATAAAGTTTATACAAGATTATAGTATGGTCCATGAGAGATGATGAGTGGGTGATTGATTATGTATGAACTTTTAACATCCTTGGGTAAAAGCGATAAAAACTAAAAAGCATAACTGCTTTTTTCTCTCTTCTCTGAACTCACTCAGACACTGCCATGAATAGTTTGTTATCATGCATAGATTCGAATCAGTAAATAGAGGACAAAAATGTTTCATGTATTGTTTGAAAAAATTACGGATACATGCAAAACCTTGTTACTTCTTATAATCACGTGTAATTAGCTTAGACCACATTAAATAGTTATATGGTTTATTTTGTTACCTAGATATTTGTTGAAATAGGTTGAGAAATGGATGCAAAGTTTCAGTTGGTGTAAAGTTTGTGACTGTTGTTTAGCTTAAAGTTTGTTCTCACGTTGTGGTGGTGGTGGTTTGAGGCTCAGATACATCAAAGATATTAATATAAGACTGTTAAAACTTTGTTGGAATCTTGTTAACTTCATGGGCTATTATTTTCTGAGATAGACTTCTCAGAAGGACCACTTATATTGGCTATCATGTCAAATTTACTATTTGACATGACCTAAAATGTTGTTTATCAATTATTGCATATAACTCTGAAGGGGAGATTTGTGTTGGCAATGATAAGTTGAGTTTATGGTTTTTAACCATTTAAATTTTTCGCATGTTACTTTTGTTCCATTTTACTTCCATTTTCTTGTTTTATATGTATTTCAAATGTTTGAAGAGAATTGGAGGGGGCAAAGCAATCATGTTTAAATAAAAGAAAAACTCGTTTTATATTTGAAATTCTTGTACACAATATAAATATTAAGACTCATTGATGTCTCGACACACAAGCATAATGTCACAACAGACAAATGTTATGACATCTTATGATTGACATAACTTTTACTAAAATAAAAATTATGCAGAATTACAGAAGGTAAAAAAACACAAATAATTGTTAATCCAGTTTAATACAACTCACCTATATTTGGGGCTATCAAGTCGGGAAGGAAATCCATTATTAGCATTATTAATTCCAAACCTAAACAATCTCAATTTATAACTGATCACTTAATCCCTACTCAATGAAACTTCTACCTGAGAATCTCTTAGATATGAGAATCCTCTCTCATTCACTTTCAATCACCATAATGATATCTACAACAATTGTATCTAAAACAATTGTATATTTATCCTTTTGGTTTCAATAAAAAATTCATTTTGTCTTTTAAATTTTTTATTTATTTATTTCTGACAAAGGGGGAGAAAGAGTAAATGATTTTAATAGTATTTAATCTCAGATCTCAAACTCAAACATGATATAATGCTTTTACTTCTAACAGTTTGTTTGATGTTTGATTCAGGACTTTGCAAAAGTTCATTAATTTTCATAGAGAGGTTAATTAGCTATCAAAAGATTATCATCTACCAACTAGAAGATCAATATGCATGAAAAATGCTCTGATGAGCTAAGCATATGGTAAGTATAATCAAGATCAAGATGTATGAAGAAAACTCTGATGAACTGATCATCTATGAACATGTATTAATTAGTAGTTGTGAACTGTCTAAAAACAAATCTTGAACTGAAACTATGATTTGGTCAGAAGGCTCTAACTAAGTTAAAGTCTAAAATAAACTTTGATATTCCTATTTTTCATAATTAGTGAACTTCATGAAAATATGGTTAAATCAAGCTATGATACTCCTACTATTTAAAAAGTTGTTAACTGACTGAAAGTAAGGAAATCGTGCGTTGATTGTTCAAAAGGAGTGAGCTTCGTGAAAATATGGTTAAATCAAGCTTTGTTATTCCTATTGTTCAAAGAAGTTGTGAACTTTCTGAAAGTAAGGAAATTGTATGTTGAAAATACCTATTGTTTAGAAGTTGTGAACTTTTTGAAAATATGGTATTCAAACTTTCAGTTTGTCAAAAACGCTCTTTAACAACGCTTTTTTTATATAATTAATAGCGCTTTAAGACGCCATCAAAGCTTCTGCTATTATAGGTTGACTACCTATAATAGCGCTAAAAAAGCGCTTCCGCTTCTTTGTGGAGCCATCTCACATCAATAACTCGACCCATACCACCTATAGGTAGTTTTAAACAAGTTTCTTTGAGGTGGATATCTGAATCCCAAGTATAGCTCGTAATAATCGATCTTCTGGGGCATATGAGGATTCTTTTTTCCATTTGAAGCGTTAATTTACCGACTAAAATATCGCCTATTTCTACCCAAGATCCCATAATTACAATTCCATTTTTGTCAAAATTTCGGAGTAAACGGGCTTCTAGATGTGGAATTTTATTAATGTTAGCTCCATATTTTTAAGGGTTGGAAATTTTTTGCTAAAACATGGTGTTGTTAAAATGTTAAACAGTTTGTTTTTGATACTTGAGATGTTTTGCTATTTTTGGGTGTGAGGTGTACTAAGTTGTTTTAACCAAAATAAGTCAAAAGGGGAGATTGGTAATTCTCTATTTTTGTGATTGACATGATGTTTGGTAAAATTAACTTAGCATAAAGATGTTGAACAAGATGTTTCAACTGGAAGTTTTAACATGTCGAAAGTGATGTCTTAACCAGAAGAGCGGGACATCTAGTATGTGTAGTTTGGATACATGTGATTTAAATTAATGATTATTTTGAGAATCTTACGTAATTATATATGGTGTCAGAGATGAAGAAATCAGAGGTTTTGAACTAAGGCGTCTACCATAAAGAGAAACATGTCGAACAAAGATGTCATATGCAGAATCATTCAACATCGTGATTGTTATCATCTGCACAATTGAATTAGTTTTGTTTGATACAGATGCAGAATATTTTAGGACTAGTATGTTATCCTATGTGGCACTCAATTTAAGGAATAAGAGGTTTAAGCTGAATTCAAGTAGCATTGTTAG